>CM061120.1:1387327-2135257 GCA_030770115.1 Daphnia galeata | reverse complement strand
CTCGCTTAGGGTGCGAGAGGTCCCGGGTTCGATTCCCGGATGAAGCCCTCAAGACAATCTTTCCATTTTGACCTTGAAGTCATGAATGCACTAGGTCATGTCATCTTAAGCAATGCCTGATTATCAAGGGGATGTAGCTCAGATGGTAGAGCGCTCGCTTAGCATGCGAGAAGTACGGGGATCGATACCCTGCATCTCCATTGCTATCTATCTTTTGCACTCAATACAGCGTTTATTTTTATCAAAGGCAAAGAAGCCTTCCCTAGCCTATCCAATGGCCATGACCGACAAGGTAAGAATCCGCCAGTCCGTGGGGGTTGAGTGACCAAAGTCTTGCATACCACTAGCTCCCGTGAACAAGATGCGTGAGTGATACTGCCAAAAGTTAAACAAGAGGAGCGAATACACTTTATTCCTTGACGAACATGCGTTGACGCTCTAAAGATGAATTTGTATTCCATAGTCATTTATTATTCATGTGGGATTATTGGCTATTGCTATGATATCGGCTCTTTAACCATCAAAATCATGAAAAGAGCTCATTTATAGAGTTTAAATACCTTCCAAACTACCAGACGGTCGTGTCCAACTTTTGTTCTTTTTACCTGAAGCTGCTGCTAGATGGCAGGTTGCAGGAAGTGCCCAACATTCATAGCCCACAAAACCACTGGGCAAACTGCTACGAAAGGATTGTATACTTTGCGCACCTAGAAGTTTTTCACCCGCGCTACGGAATCATGCCCCATCGAAAGGGAAACTTCCAAAAATGATCAAAGAAGATGGCAGCAAAACAACACCATTCCCATACCGGGAATCGAACCCGAGCCTCCTGGGTGAAAGCAGGTATCCTAGCCACTAGACCATATGGGATTTTGGACGGTGCATGCTGCCGAACCCGGGATGAACCAGGGACCTTTAGATCTTCAGTTTTTTTTTTAATTAAAAATCTTTTATTCAGTTTTGTCCCCGGTTCAATATACAAATTGCATTAGTTACAGAGAAACAATAATAACAAAAAAGGGAAACCAATGGTACAAAAAGGAAAACAGAACAAAACAAAAGTAAACAAAATGGCAAAAATGACAAAAATAAACAATTCATATTGGGGTTGGGTTTTAGGGTTGACAAGGTCAAAGTATTGAAGCCCATAGGCTCTCTATTTCAGTTGGTAGACGGTGTTCTTCCTTCCCTTCTCGTCCCTTTCCACGTTGCGTAGATGTAGGCAGCCACGAGCGCGAAGGAGGTCTTGTGATTCCGAACAGGCCCAAGTTGTCCTCTGATGAATCCATAGGTATGGTGCTGCTGCAGCCGTGGGTTCTGAGGGTCCCTCTCCAACCAAAGGGTAGAAATTTCCCGACTAGGACAGTGTAGCATAATGTGCTCATCGGACTCGGGTTCTTGGTTGCAAGAAACAGCAGGTTGGGTCTGTGGTGCTGTCAATCCGATTGATCTCTTGCCCTAGTCGGTAGTAGTCGTTGATTGAAGAGGAACATGGTTTCCTTGATTTTGGTGTTCTTCAAGGCTTGCAGATTCCTCCATATGGATTCTTCCAATCCAAATGAGGGTAGAGGAGCTCGGTTTTCCCAGGACCTGTTACTTTGGAAATCCAAGTGGCGTAGATGTTCCTGTGCACCATTCGGCTGTTTGGAGAGATGATTGCCCTCTTCAAGGAGTTGGTTTGATCTGGTTGCACAGGCTCCTCCAGGTAGAAGGGACGCTCGATGACTGCTACTGGGTGTTGTTTCCCTTGTAGATATTTTGGAAGGTGCTTCCGGAGAGAAAAGGCCATCCAATATCGTAGAAGAGAGCTTTCTGGGCTTTCAGGTTCGGTAAGGGCATTAAACAAAGGACGTAGGAATAAGGCTTTGTAAAATAGACTGGGTTCAGTAAGGGAAAAGGCCACCTTCAGGGATTTTTCTAAATACTACACATCGTTGGGGTTTTTCAATTTTTTCCTAACCAAATAAAATCTTACAATTGCCTTAAAATTTTGGGACATTAATTTGCAGGACATGAAGAATTTGAGCAATATATATGGTCCTAGAGAGCACTTTCGCCTTCAAAATAGTTCACTTTCTGATAGATAGGAACTGACGAGATGCAATTTTCCCTAAGCTGACCATTAAGTGGCCATATGCTGTGTCCCACAATCTCGACATCGTTTCTTGAATGGAAGGTGAGAACTTGATACCAAGGAGGGACAAGGTAGGAACGGATTCAAGCCAAGCAAGTGGCCAGCGACTTCTACTCCTCCAGCTTCCAACCCAAGAGCTTTTGTCTTCTGTTTATTCCACCCTTGCCTTGGTCCAATTGCAGAATTGGCAAGGACCTCTCCTGCATTAATGATATCGCTATCTGATGAAACAAAAATAGCGACATCATCAACCATGGCTCTGACAGATGACTTTGGTACCAAATAAATTGATACCATTGAGAAACAGTGGAAAGACGAGTAAGCAATGGTTCGAATATATATAACAAAGAGGTGCATGGATAGTGGACATCCCTGGCGAACCGAATGAAAATCTGAAATTGTTCCGGCTACCTCAGTTCCATTGAGGATTGACATCTGCCGTGACTGAGTACATAGTTCTCAGCCCACTTAATGAAGGGAATCGGATATCCCATCACTTCCATAATTTTTCCATAACACCTCTCTGTTTACCAGGTCGTAAGCTTTTTCTAAGTCAACCCCTATAATGCCTGCTTTCATTCCACAGAGGAGAAGGGAGTGTTGCTCTGGCTTTGACCGTCATCTACATATTGAATGACATCTCTGTACAGGCAGAGATTGTCAGTCAGTAAACGACCGGGAACTCCACCTTCTGGTAATTTCCTATGGTGTCGTGGAGAGAACGTTTGAGTCTGTTTGAGAGTACCGATGCCATCGAGCTTATAATCTGTGTTCAAAAGTGATATTGGACGAATCCAGATACCCCCACAAGGACCATTTGACTTTGGAACCAGACCGAATTGCGGCTCGCCCTTGTGATTGAGAATTGAGTCCCTTTCCAGTACATGCAACAAACATGTCCGGAAGTGGGGGGCGATCAAATCCCAGAAGCAAATATAAAACTCAATTGGGATACCATCCATGCCGGGAGATTTGTTTCTCTTAGTAGCTAGCAGTGCTGTTTTAATTTCTATAGGAGTGATTGGTGTTACAAGGGAATCCAGGTTCTTACAACGATTTTTAATCCCATCTAGAAAAGCCGTTTCAACTGTACTATCAGGAGGAGGCCCTATCCTTAAAATATCTTTGAGAAATGGTTCACAATTGTCCTATTTACTTCATTCCTTGTGTGAGATTTCCTCTCCACTAGAGGAAATTAAAGTGTCAATTGTGCTATTGCGAAAGTTCTCTCGAGTTTTCTTCACATGAAAACACAGTTGCATCCTCAGCATCAGAACCCTCAAAATGAAACGTGATCTTACACCGAAACCTTGGAGAAGACTCTCCTCCCAGGACTTCGAGGAAGACCCTCAACTCCTTGAAAGCAATCCAATCCAAAGGGTTCAGTGTTTACAATTTCCTGGATGCATGTTTGGTAAAACAATTTTGTGTTTCTAATCAGATTTGCTCGATCCTTGCAGTAACTTATCGCTACTCTTTTGACACCGGGCTTAAAAATTTTCTCCCACCAAATTGCACAATCTGTCTCACGAATGAGGATGATTGTAAAAGAACGGGTCAATAAATGACTTAATCCTATTTTTGAAAATACCTCCTCCGATAATACAGAAGTATTTAGTTTCCACATATTAGTTTTGTTGAACGGCTTCTTGTTACAGTGCCACTAATAAGAATTGTGCATGTCTAAAGAGTGGTGATCACTAATGGAAGATGCCTAAGTTCAATGTTTGCAATGTGCTCAGAATTAGTTCTACTAGTGGATATACGATCTATTCTACAAGAACCTTTTGAGTGGTGGAAGAATGTCCCAGATCCCTAGGTCTTAATTCTTCACATGTCAACAAGTTCTAGGCCAGAGATTAATTCAATAAGTGCCAAACTTTTAGTTCTAGAAGGTGATGTTTTTTGACACTGATCTATCTAGGGCATCATCTATACAGTTGAAGTCACCTAACAATTACTAGTGGTAAGTTAGTTGTGATGGCATAAGCCGGCAGTGTTTTTTCGAAGGAAGGAATTTCGCTCTTGTATTGCAATAGTGCCTGAAGGTGCATAGATGTTGATAAAAGTAAATTCTCCTACATCAATGGAAATCAGCCTTCCATCAGGATCTAGGAGTTCACGTGTGAAGTGAATTCCCTTCCTGATAAGAACTGCTGTCCAAGCCTTTTCGGCCCAATATTACTCAAAATGTTGTAGTGGGTTCCAAGGACTGAACATTCATTGGAATGTCACTTCCTGAAGTCCCACTATATCAAGTTTAACCATCCAAAACAAAATGCAATAGAAGGCGGACGGACGTTCAAAAGAGCGAATACCGTTAATATTAAATAGATGCTACCCTAAGATTGTTCATTATTGAGTTTTAGGAGTTTTTCTAGGCGGTGGCCAGAGGAAGATTGTTGAGAAGCATCCGGTTTTTTTTTCCTCTCCTAGATTTTCCCTGTACAGCTATAAAGTTTGCACTAGGGAGGTGTGCAACTCTACTCGGAAAATTTTACTTTGTGGTAGGGGGTGGAAAAGAAGATGAAGAAGCAGAATCTGTTTCCATGTTGTCTACTCTTTCCTCAGTATTTTATTTTGATCCTCTGAGTTTGCAGAATCTGACACCGGAGGTGGCGGATTCTCCTGGCTACCTGTCTTCCACAAGATTGGGTTTCTGGGATAACCTGAGTTTGTTGTACCTCTGTTGAAGGTACCTGTTCTGGGGTGTCAATAGTAATTTCCATATCTACCATTTCGGGGTTCAGGAGCAACTGACTCATTTTCGGAGCCAACTACATCCTTCCTCCCATCATTTTGGTTTTCCAAAGTAACCGATTTCTCAGACTGCTCGTTATTCGACTTTTCCACTCGTGCGGGTTTCTGCACGGGTGGAGCTTTAGTCGGAACAACTTTTCTGTTCTTTGACAGGGTTGGACAATTTTTACCAATATGTTCACGATCGTCACAGATTCTGCAAGTTGGAATTTGACCAGGAGTATCTAACTACAGCCTTGTAGCTACCTATGGTAACGTACGATGGAATGTGCTTTTCAAGAGCCATTCTACAAATAAGCCAAGTGGAAAGAACAGGATAGAGATACTCACTATCCACAACATGGTAGGATTCCCAACGTAAATCTAAAACGTTTCCAAATTCTCTAAAACCGCGTTTTCAAATTCCCAAATTCATTTGGTATGGGATACCTGAAATTCTGACAAACTTTTCCTGCACATTGCTATCCTTGATAATAATAGAAAAATCTCTATCATCTATTTTTTCCTTCTTGATCCCCTGGTGCTCCAAAAGAAATGCATCACAAGCGGCTTGCTTATGAAAAGTTAGCCTTACAACCTGGTTTTGGGATTCAAAAACTGCAGCAATCCCCATCAAATCCTCTTTTTTCACTTTCAACGTTAGGATGTACTTGTGTACAGTCCACATAGCAAGTCTAGGGGTTGGGTTACCGAAGTCAATATCGGCACAACCAATCCACAATGCCATGGCAAGGGGATAGGGGGAGGAGGGGATCGAAAACCAAAAAGCGCGGTCAAAACCGCGGAACAATAGCAAATGGCCAAAAGAACAAAGGATATATACACAACAATCACAATAATACAATAACACTTAATACAATTAAAGAAAATACAGTTTGACTTACAGGGAGCGAAACAAACAATGAACCGGGCACCAGGTGCGTTTTTCGTGATATCAGTCAGTCAACGCTCTCCCAACTGAGCTATTTCGGCACATTCAACTTTCAAATAAAACAAGACTAGTCCAGGGGCAGGCAAGTTACCAGAAGATTGGTGTGGTTCTCCCTCAATTCAAACAAAATCAAGCAGTCGTAAGTAACGAAACATGCGAATACATTGACAGCAGGTGTTCGAAAAAAAAAAGCCTGGACTAATTTGCATATGGCTCATTGGTCTAGTCGTATGATTCTCGCTTAGGGTGCGAGAGGGTCCCGGGTTCGATTCCCGGATGAGCCCTCAAGACATCTTTCCATTTTGACCTTGAAGTCATGAATGACTAGGTCATGCCATCTTAAGCAATGCCTGATTATCAAGGGGATGTAGCTCAGATGGTAGAGCGCTCGCTTAGCATGCGAGAAGTACGGGGATCGATACCCTGCATCTCCATTGCTATCTATCTTTTGCACTCAATACAGCGTTTATTTTTATCAAAGGCAAAGAAGCCTTCCCTAGCCTATCCAATGGCCATGACCGACAAGGTAAGAATCACGCCAGTCCGTGTGGGTTGAGTGACCAAAGTCTTGCATACCACTAGCTCCGTGAACAAGATGCGTGAGTGATACTGCCAAAAGTTAAACAAGAGGAGCGAATACACTTTATTCCTTGACGAACAATGCGTTGACGCTCTAAAGATGAATTTGTATTCCATAGTCATTTATTATTCATGTGGATTATTGGCTATTGCTATGATATCGGCTCTTTAACCATCAAAATCATGAAAAGAGCTCATTTATAGAGTTTAAATACCTTCCAAACTACCAGACGGCGTGTCAACTTTTGTTCTTTTACCTGAAGCTGCTGCTAGATGGCAGGTTGCAGAAGTTGCCCAACATTCATAGCCCACAAACCACTGGGCAAACTGCTACGAAAGGGATTGTATACTTTGCGCACCTAGAAGTTTTCACCGCGCTACGGAATCATGCCCATCGAAAGGGAAACTTCCAAAATGATCAAGAAGATGGCAGCAAAACAACACCATTCCCATACCGGGAATCGAAACCCGAGCCTCCTGGGTGAAAGCCAGGTATCCTAGCCACTAAACCATATGGGATTATGGACGGTGCATCCTGCCGAAACCCGGGACCGAACCAGGGACCTTTAGATCTTCAGTCTAACGCTCTCCCAACTGAGCTATTTCGGCACATTCAACTTTCAAATAAAACAAGACTAGTCCAGGGGCAGGCAAGTTACCAGAAGATTGGTGTGGTTCTCCCTCAATTCAAACAAAATCAAGCAGTCGTAAGTAACGAAACATGCGAATACATTGACAGCAGGTGTTCGAAAAAAAAGCCTGGACTAATTTGCATATGGCTCATTGGTCTAGTCGTATGATTCTCGCTTAGGGTGCGAGAGGTCCCGGGTTCGATTCCCGTATGAGCCCTCAAGACATCTTTCCATTTTGACCTTGAAGTCATGAATGACTAGGTCATGTCATCTTAAGCAATGCCTGATTATCAAGGGGATGTAGCTCAGATGGTAGAGCGCTCGCTTAGCATGCGAGAAGTACGGGGATCGATACCCTGCATCTCCATTGCTATCTATCTTTTGCACTCAAAACAGCGTTTATTTTTATCAAAGGCAAAGAAGCCTTCCCTAGCCTATCCAATGGCCATGACCGACAAGGTAAGAATCACGCCAGTCCGTGTGGGTTGAGTGACCAAAGTCTTGCATACCACTAGCTCCGTGAACAAGATGCGTGAGTGATACTGAGTTAAAATACCTTCCAAACTACCAGACGGCGTGTCAACTTTTTGTTCTTTTACCTGAAGCTGCTGCTAGATGGCAGGTTGCAGAAGTTGCCCAACATTCATAGCCCACAAACCACTGGGCAAACTGCTACGAAAGGGATTGTATACTGTTGCGCACCTAGAAGTTTTCACCGCGCTACGGAATCATGCCCATCGAAAGGGAAACTTCCAAAATGATCAAGAAGATGGCAGCAAAACAACACCATTTCCATACCGGAAATCGAACCCGAGCATCCTGGGTGAAAGCCAGGTATCCTAGCCACTAGACCATGTGGGATTTTGGACGGTCCATCCTGCCGAAACCCGGGATCGAATCAGGGACCTTTAGATCTTCAGTCTAACGCTCTCCCAACTGAGCTATATCGGCACATTCAACTTTCAAATAAAACAAGACTAGTCCAGGGGCAGGCAAGTTACCAGAAGATTGGTGTGGTTCTCCCTCAATTCAAACAAAATCAAGCAGTCGTAAGTAACGAAACATGCGAATACATTGACAGCAGGTGTTCGAAAAAAAAAAAGCCTGGACTAATTTGCATATGGCTCATTGGTCTAGTCGTATGATTCTCGCTTAGGGTGCGAGAGGTCCCGGGTTCGATTCCCGGATGAGCCCTCAAGACATCTTTCCATTTTGACCTTGAAGTCATGAATGACTAGGTGATGTCATCTTAAGCAATGCCTGATTATCAAGGGGATGTAGCTCAGATGGTAGAGCGCTCGCTTAGCATGCGAGAAGTACGGGGATCGATACCCTGCATCTCCATTGCTATCTATCTTTTGCACTCAATACAGCGTTTATTTTTATCAAAGGCAAAGAAGCCTTCCCTAGCCTATCCAATGGCCATGACCGACAAGGTAAGAATCACGCCAGTCCGTGTGGGTTGAGTGACCAAAGTCTTGCATACCACTAGCTCCGTGAACAAGATGCGTGAGTGATACTGCCAAAAGTTAAACAAGAGGAGCGAATACACTTTATTCCTTGACGAACAATGCGTTGACGCTCTAAAGATGAATTTGTATTCCATAGTCATTTATTATTCATGTGGATTATTGGCTATTGCTATGATATCGGCTCTTTAACCATCAAAATCATGAAAAGAGCTCATTTATAGAGTTTAAATACCTTCCAAACTACCAGACGGCGTGTCAACTTTTGTTCTTTTACCTGAAGCTGCTGCTAGATGGCAGGTTGCAGAAGTTGCCCAACATTCATAGCCCACAAACCACTGGGCAAACTGCTACGAAAGGGATTGTATACTTTGCGCACCTAGAAGTTTTCACCGCGCTACGGAATCATGCCCATCGAAAGGGAAACTTCCAAAATGATCAAGAAGATGGCAGCAAAACAACACCATTCCCATACCGGGAATCGAACCCGAGCCTCCTGGGTGAAAGCCAGGTATCCTAGCCACTAGACCATATGGGATTTTGGACGGTGCATGCTGCCGAACCCCGGGATCGAACCAGGGACCTTTAGATCTTCAGTTTTTTTTTTAATTAAAATCTTTTATTCAGTTTTGTCCCCGGTTCAATATACAAATTGCATAGTTACAGAGAAAACAATAATAACAAAAAGGGAAAACCAATGGTACAAAAGGAAAACAGAACAAAACAAAAGTAAACAAAATGGCAAAAATGACAAAAATAAAACAATTCATATTGGGGTTGGGTTTTAGGGTTGACAAGGTCAAAGTATTGAAGCCCATAGGCTCTCTATTTCAGTGGTAGACGGTGTTCTTCCTTCCCTTCTCTCCTTCCACGTTGCGTAGATGTAGGCAGCCACGAGCGCGAAGGAGGTTCTTGGATTCCGAACAGGCCCAAGTTGTCCTCTGATGAAATCCATAGGTATGGTGCTGCAGCCGTGGGTTCTGAGGGTCCTCTCCAACCAAAGGGTAGAAATTTCCCGACTAGGACAGTGTAGCATAATGTGCTCATCGGACTCGGGTTCTTGGTTGCAGAAACAGCAGGTTGGGTCTGTGGTGCTGTCAATCCGATGATCTCTTGCCCTAGTCGGTAGTAGTCGTTGATTGAAGAGGAACATGGTTTCCTTGATTTTGGTGTTCTTCAAGGCTGCAGTATTCCTCCATATGGATTTCCAATCCAAATGAGGGTAGAGGAGCTCGGTTTTCCCAGGACCTGTTACTTTGGAAATCCAAGTGGCGTAGATGTTCCTGTGCACCATTCGGCTGTTTGGAGAGATGATTCCCTCTTCAAGGAGTTGTTTGATCTGGTGCACAGGCTCCTCCAGGTAGAAGGGACGCTCGATGACTGCTACTGGGGTGTTGTTTCCCTTGTAGATATTTGGAAGGTGCTTCCGGAGAGAAAAGGCCATCCAATATCGTAGAAGAGAGCTTTCTGGGCTTTCAGGTTCGGTAAGGGCATTAAACAAAGGACGTAGGAATAAGGCTTTGTAAAAATAGACTGGGTTCAGTAAGGGAAAGGCCACCTTCAGGGATTTTTCTAAATACTACACATCGTTGGGGTTTTTCAATTTTTCCTAACCAAATAAATCTTACAATTGCACTTAAAATTTTGGGACATAAATTTGCAGGACATGGAAGAATTTGAGCAATATATATGGTCCTAGAGAGCACTTTCGCCTTCAAATAGTTCACTTTCTGATAGATAGTGAACTGACGAGATGCATTTTCCCTAAGCTGACCAATTAAGTGGCCATATGCTGTGTCCCACAATCTCGACATCGTTTCTTGAATGGAAGGTGAGAACTTGATACCAAGGAGGGACAAGGTAGGAACGGATTCAAGCCAAGCAAGTGGCCAGCGACTTCTACTCCTCCAGCTTCCCAACCCAAGAGCTTTTGTCTTCTGTTTATTCATCCTTGCCTTGGTCCAATTGCAGAATTGGTCAAGGACCTCTCCTGCATTAATGATATCGCTATCTGATGAAACAAAAATAGCGACATCATCAACCATGGCTCTGACAGTGACTTTGGTACCAAATAAATTGATACCATTGAGAACAGTGGAAAGACGAGTAAGCAATGGTTCAATATATATAACAAAGAGGTGCATGGATAGTGGACATCCCTGGCGAACCGAATGAAAATCTGAAATTGTTCCGGCTACCTCAGTTCCATTGAGGATTGACATCTGCGTGACTGAGTACATAGTTCTCAGCCACTTAATGAAGGGAATCGGATATCCCATCACTTCCATAATTTTCCATAACACCTCTCTGTTTACCAGGTCGTAAGCTTTTTCTAAGTCAACCCCTATAATGCCTGCTTTCATTCCACCAGAGGAGAAGGAGTGTTGCTCTGGCTTTGACCGATCATCTACATATTGAATGACATCTCTGTACAGGCAGAGATTGTCAGTCAGTAAACGACCGGGAACTCCACCTTTCTGGTAATTTCCTATGGTGTCGTGGAGAGAACGTTTGAGTCTGTTTGAGAGTACCGATGCCATGAGCTTATAATCTGTGTTCAAAAGTGATATTGGACGAAATCCAGATACCCCACAAGGACCATTTGACTTTGGAACCAGACGAATTGCGGCTCGCCCTTGTGATTGAGAAATTGAGTCCCTTTCCAGTACATGCAAAAACATGTCCAGGAAGTGGGGGGCGATCAAATCCCAAAAGCAAATATAAAACTCAATTGCGATACCATCCATGCCGGGAGATTTGTTTCTCTTAGTAGCTAGCAGTGCTGTTTTAATTTCTATAGGAGTGATTGGTGTTAGAAGGGAATCCAGGTTCTTACAACGATTTTTAATCCCATCTAGAAAAGCCGTTTCAAATGTACTATCAGGAGGAGGCCTATCCTTAAATATCTTTGAGAAATGTTCAACAATTGTCCTATTTACTTCATCCTTGTGTGAGATTTCCTCTCCACTAGAGGAAATTAAAGTGTCAATTGTGCTATTGCGAAAGTTCTCTCGAGTTTTCTTCACATGAAACACAGTTGCATCCTCAGCATCAGAACCCTCAAATGAACGTGATCTTACACCGAAACCTTGGAGAAGACTCTCCTCCCAGGACTTCGAGGAAGACCTCAACTCCTTGAAAGCAATCCAATCCAAAGGTTCAGTGTTTACAATTTCCTGGATGCATGTTTGGTAAAACAATTTTGTGTTTCTAATCAGATTTGCTCGATCCTTGCAGTAACTTATCGCTACTCTTTTGACACCGGGCTTAAAAATTTTCTCCCACCAAATTGCACAATCTGTCTCACGAAGAGGATGATGTAAAGAACGGTCAATAAATGACTTAATCCTATTTTGAAATACCTCCTCCGATAATACAGAAGTATTTAGTTTCCACATATTAGTTTTGTTGAAACGGCTTCTTGTTACAGTGCCACTAATAAGAATTGTGCATTCTAAAGAGTGGTGATCACTAATGGAAAGATGCCTAAGTTCAATGTTTGCAATGTGCTCAGAATTAGTTCTACTAGTGTATATTCGATCTATTCTACAAGAACCTTTTGAGTGGTGGAAAGAATGTCCCAGATCCCTAGGTCTTAATTTCTTCCACATGTCAACAAGTTCTAGGCCAGAGATTAATTCAATAAGTGCCAAACTTTTAGTTCTAGAAGGTGATGTTTTTGACACTGATCTATCTAGGGCATCATCTATACAGTTGAAGTCACCTACAATTACTAGTGGTAAGTTAGTTGTGATGGCATAAGCAGGCAGTGTTTTTCGAAGGAAGGAATTTCGCTCTTGTATTGCAATAGTGCCTGAAGGTGCATAGATGTTGATAAAAGTAAATTCTCCTACATCAATGGAAATCAGCCTTCCATCAGGATCTAGGAGTTCACGTGTGAAGTGAATTCCCTTCCTGATAAGAACTGCTGTCCCAAGCCTTTTCGGCCCAATATTACTCAAAATGTTGTAGTGGGTTCCAAGGACTGAACATTCATGGAATGTCACTTCCTGGAGTCCCACTATATCAAGTTTACCATCCAAACAAAATTGCAATAGAAGGCGACGACGTTCAAAAGAGCGAATACCGTTAATATTAATAGATGCTACCCTAAGATTGTTCATTATTGAGTTTTAGGAGTTTTTCTAGGCGGTGGCCCAGAGGAAGATTGTTGAGAAGCATCCGGTTTTTTTTCCTCTCCTAGATTTTCCCTGTACAGCTATAAAGTTTGCACTAGGGAGGTGTGCAACTCTACTCGGAATTTTACTTTGTGGTAGGGGTGGAAAAGAAGATGAAGAAGCAGAATCTGTTTCCATGTTGTCTACTCTTTCCTCAGTATTTTTATTTTGATCCTCTGAGTTTGCAGAATCTGACACCGGAGGTGGCGGATTCTCCTGGGCTACCTGTCTTCCACAAGATTGGGTTTCTGGGATAACCTGAGTTTGTTGTACCTCTGTTGAAGGTACCTGTTCTGGGGTGTCAATAGTAATTTCCATATCTACCATTTCGGGTTCAGGAGCAACTGACTCATTTTCGGAGCCAACTACATCCTTCCTCCCATCATTTTGGTTTTCCAAAGTAACCGATTTCTCAGACTGCTCGTTATTCGACTTTTCCACTCGTGCGGGTTTCTGCACGGGTGGAGCTTTAGTCGGAACAACTTTTCTGTTCTTTGACAGGGTTGGACAATTTTTACCAATATGTTCACGATCGTCACAGATTCTGCAAGTTGGAATTTGACCAGAGTATCTAACTACAGCCTTGTAGCTACCTATGGTAACGTACGATGGAATGTGCTTTTCAAGAGCCATTCTACAAATAAGCCAAGTGGAAAGAACAGGATAGAGATACTCACTATCCACAACATGGTAGGATTCCCAACGTAAATCTAAAACGTTTCCAAATTCTCTAAACCGCGTTTTCAAAATTCCCAAATTCATTTGGTATGGGATACCTGAAATTCTGACAAACTTTTCCTGCACATTGCTATCCTTGATAATAATAGAAAAATCTCTATCATCTATTTTTTCCTTCTTGATCCCCTGGTGCTCCAAAAGAAATGCATCACAAGCGGCTTGCTTATGAAAAGTTAGCCTTACAACCTGGTTTTTGGGATTCAAAAACTGCAGCAATCCCCATCAAATCCTCTTTTTTCACTTTCAACGTTTGGATGTACTTGTGTACAGTCCACATAGCAAGTCTAGGGGTTGGGTTACCGAAGTCAATATCGGCACAACCAATCCACAATGCCATGGCAAGGGGATAGGGGGAGGAGGGGATCGAAAACCAAAAAGCGCGGTCAAAACCGCGGAACAATAGCAAATGGCCAAAAGAACAAAGGATATATACACAACAATCACAATAATACAATAACACTTAATACAATTAAAGAAAATACAGTTTGACTTACAGGGAGCGAAACAAACAATGAACCGGGCACCAGGTGCGTTTTTCGTGATATCAGTCAGTCAACGCTCTCCCAACTGAGCTATTTCGGCACATTCAACTTTCAAATAAAACAAGACTAGTCCAGGGGCAGGCAAGTTACCAGAAGATTGGTGTGGTTCTCCCTCAATTCAAACAAAATCAAGCAGTCGTAAGTAACGAAACATGCGAATACATTGACAGCAGGTGTTCGAAAAAAAAAAGCCTGGACTAATTTGCATATGGCTCATTGGTCTAGTCGTATGATTCTCGCTTAGGGTGCGAGAGGTCCCGGGTTCGATTCCCGGATGAGCCCTCAAGACATCTTTCCATTTTGACCTTGAAGTCATGAATGACTAGGTCATGTCATCTTAAGCAATGCCTGATTATCAAGGGGATGTAGCTCAGATGGTAGAGCGCTCGCTTAGCATGCGAGAAGTACGGGGATCGATACCCTGCATCTCCATTGCTATCTATCTTTTGCACTCAATACAGCGTTTATTTTTATCAAAGGCAAAGAAGCCTTCCCTAGCCTATCCAATGGCCATGACCGACAAGGTAAGAATCACGCCAGTCCGTGTGGGTTGAGTGACCAAAGTCTTGCATACCACTAGCTCCGTGAACAAGATGCGTGAGTGATACTGCCAAAAGTTAAACAAGAGGAGCGAATACACTTTATTCCTTGACGAACAATGCGTTGACGCTCTAAAGATGAATTTGTATTCCATAGTCATTTATTATTCATGTGGATTATTGGCTATTGCTATGATATCGGCTCTTTAACCATCAAAATCATGAAAAGAGCTCATTTATAGAGTTTAAATACCTTCCAAACTACCAGACGGCGTGTCAACTTTTGTTCTTTTACCTGAAGCTGCTGCTAGATGGCAGGTTGCAGAAGTTGCCCAACATTCATAGCCCACAAACCACTGGGCAAACTGCTACGAAAGGGATTGTATACTTTGCGCACCTAGAAGTTTTCACCGCGCTACGGAATCATGCCCATCGAAAGGGAAACTTCCAAAATGATCAAGAAGATGGCAGCAAAACAACACCATTCCCATACCGGGAATCGAACCCGAGCCTCCTGGGTGAAAGCCAGGTATCCTAGCCACTAAACCATATGGGATTATGGACGGTGCATCCTGCCGAAACCCGGGACCGAACCAGGGACCTTTAGATCTTCAGTCTAACGCTCTCCCAACTGAGCTATTTCGGCACATTCAACTTTCAAATAAAACAAGACTAGTCCAGGGGCAGGCAAGTTACCAGAAGATTGGTGTGGTTCTCCCTCAATTCAAACAAAATCAAGCAGTCGTAAGTAACGAAACATGCGAATACATTGACAGCAGGTGTTCGAAAAAAAAAGCCTGGACTAATTTGCATATGGCTCATTGGTCTAGTCGTATGATTCTCGCTTAGGGTGCGAGAGGTCCCGGGTTCGATTCCCGTATGAGCCCTCAAGACATCTTTCCATTTTGACCTTGGAGTCATGAATGACTAGGTCATGTCATCTTAAGCAATGCCTGATTATCAAGGGGATGTAGCTCAGATGGTAGAGCGCTCGCTTAGCATGCGAGAAGTACGGGGATCGATACCCTGCATCTCCATTGCTATCTATCTTTTGCACTCAAAACAGCGTTTATTTTTATCAAAGGCAAAGAAGCCTTCCCTAGCCTATCCAATGGCCATGACCGACAAGGTAAGAATCACGCCAGTCCGTGTGGGTTGAGTGACCAAAGTCTTGCATACCACTAGCTCCGTGAACAAGATGCGTGAGTGATACTGAGTTAAAATACCTTCCAAACTACCAGACGGCGTGTCAACTTTTGTTCTTTTACCTGAAGCTGCTGCTAGATGGCAGGTTGCAGAAGTTGCCCAACATTCATAGCCCACAAACCACTGGGCAAACTGCTACGAAAGGGATTGTATACTTTGCGCACCTAGAAGTTTTCACCGCGCTACGGAATCATGCCCATCGAAAGGGAAACTTCCAAAATGATCAAGAAGATGGCAGCAAAACAACACCATTTCCATACCGGAAATCGAACCCGAGCCTCCTGGGTGAAAGCCAGGTATCCTAGCCACTAGACCATGTGGGATTTTGGACGGTCCATCCTGCCGAAACCCGGGATCGAATCAGGGACCTTTAGATCTTCAGTCTAACGCTCTCCCAACTGAGCTATATCGGCACATTCAACTTTCAAATAAAACAAGACTAGTCCAGGGGCAGGCAAGTTACCAGAAGATTGGTGTGGTTCTCCCTCAATTCAAACAAAATCAAGCAGTCGTAAGTAACGAAACATGCGAATACATTGACAGCAGGTGTTCGAAAAAAAAAAGCCTGGACTAATTTGCATATGGCTCATTGGTCTAGTCGTATGATTCTCGCTTAGGGTGCGAGAGGTCCCGGGTTCGATTCCCGGATGAGCCCTCAAGACATCTTTCCATTTTGACCTTGAAGTCATGAATGACTAGGTCATGTCATCTTAAGCAATGCCTGATTATCAAGGGGATGTAGCTCAGATGGTAGAGCGCTCGCTTAGCATGCGAGAAGTACGGGGATCGATACCCTGCATCTCCATTGCTATCTATCTTTTGCACTCAATACAGCGTTTATTTTTATCAAAGGCAAAGAAGCCTTCCCTAGCCTATCCAATGGCCATGACCGACAAGGTAAGAATCACGCCAGTCCGTGTGGGTGGAGTGACCAAAGTCTTGCATACCACTAGCTCCGTGAACAAGATGCGTGAGTGATACTGCCAAAAGTTAAACAAGAGGAGCGAATACACTTTATTCCTTGACGAACAATGCGTTGACGCTCTAAAGATGAATTTGTATTCCATAGTCATTTATTATTCATGTGGATTATTGGCTATTGCTATGATATCGGCTCTTTAACCATCAAAATCATGAAAAGAGCTCATTTATAGAGTTTAAATACCTTCCAAACTACCAGACGGCGTGTCAACTTTTGTTCTTTTACCTGAAGCTGCTGCTAGATGGCAGGTTGCAGAAGTTGCCCAACATTCATAGCCCACAAACCACTGGGCAAACTGCTACGAAAGGGATTGTATACTTTGCGCACCTAGAAGTTTTCACCGCGCTACGGAATCATGCCCATCGAAAGGGAAACTTCCAAAATGATCAAGAAGATGGCAGCAAAACAACACCATTCCCATACCGGGAATCGAACCCGAGCCTCCTGGGTGAAAGCCAGGTATCCTAGCCACTAGACCATATGGGATTTTGGACGGTGCATCCTGCCGAAACCCGGGATCGAACCTGGGACTTTTAGATCTTCAGTCTAACGCTCTCCCAACTGAGCTATTTCGGCACATTCAACTTTCAAATAAAACAAGACTAGTCCAGGGGCAGGCAAGTTACCAGAAGATTGGTGTGGTTCTCCCTCAATTCAAACAAAATCAAGCAGTCGTAAGTAACGAAACATGCGAATACATTGACAGCAGGTGTTCGAAAAAAAAAAAGCCTGGACTAATTTGCATATGGCTCATTGGTCTAGTCGTATGATTCTCGCTTAGGGTGCGAGAGGTCCCGGGTTCGATTCCCGGATGAGCACTCAAGACATCTTTCCATTTTGACCTTGAAGTCATGAATGACTAGGTCATGTCATCTTAAGCAATGCCTGATTATCAAGGGGATGTAGCTCAGATGGTAGAGCGCTCGCTTAGCATGCGAGAAGTACGGGGATCGATACCCTGCATCTCCATTGCTATCTATCTTTTGCACTCAATACAGCGTTTATTTTTATCAAAGGCAAAGAAGCCTTCCCTAGCCTATCCAATGGCCATGACCGACAAGGTAAGAATCACGCCAGTCCGTGTGGGTTGAGTGACCAAAGTCTTGCATACCACTAGCTCCGTGAACAAGATGCGTGAGGGATACTGCCAAAAGTTAAACAAGAGGAGCGAATACACTTTATTCCTTGACGAACAATGCGTTGACGCTCTAAAGATGAATTTGTATTCCATAGTCATTTATTATTCATGTGGATTATTGGCTTTTGCTATGATATCGGCTCTTTAACCATCAAAATCATGAAAAAAGCTCATTTATAGAGTTTAAATACCTTCCAAACTACCTGACGGCGTGTCAACTTTTGTTCTTTTACCTGAAGCTGCTGCTAGATGGCAGGTTGCAGAAGTTGCCCAACATTTATAGCCCACAAACCACTGGGCAAACTGCTACGAAAGGGATTGTATACTTTGCGCACCTAGAAGTTTTCACCGCGCTACGGAATCATGCCCATCGAAAGGGAAACTTCCAAAATGATCAAGAAGATGGCAGCAAAACAACACCATTCCCATACCGGGAATCGAACCCGAGCCTCCTGGGTGAAAGCCAGGTATCCTAGCCACTAGACCATATGGGATATTGGACGGTGCATCCTGCCGAAACCCAGGATCGAACGAGGGACCTTTAGATCTTCAGTCTAACACTCTCCCAACTGAGCTATTTCGGCACATTCAACTTTCAAATAAAACAAGACTAGTCCAGGGGCAGGCAAGTTACCAGAAGATTGGTGTGGTTCTCCCTCAATTCAAACAAAATCAAGCAGTCGTAAGTAACGAAACATGCGAATACATTGACAGCAGGTGTTCGAAAAAAAAGCCTGGACTAATTTGCATATGGCTCATTGGTCTAGTCGTATGATTCTCGCTTAGGGTGCGAGAGGTCCCGGGTTCGATTCCCGGATGAGCCCTCAAGACATCTTTCCATTTTGACCTTGAAGTCATGAATGACTAGGTCATGTCATCTTAAGCAATACCTGATAATCAAGGGGATGTAGCTCAGATGGTAGAGCGCTCGCTTAGCATGCGAGAAGTACGGGGATCGATACCCTGCATCTCCATTGCTATCTATATTTTGCACTCAATACAGCGTTTATTTTTATCAAAGGCAAAGAAGCCTTCCCTAGCCTATCCAATGGCCATGACCGACAAGGTAAGAATCACGCCAGTCCGTGTGGGTTGAGTGACCAAAGTCTTGCATACCACTAGCTCCGTGAACAAGATGCGTGAGTGATACTGCCAAAAGTTAAACAAGAGGAGCGAATACACTTTATTCCTTGACGAACAATGCGTTGACGCTCTAAAGATGAATTTGTATTCCATAGTCATTTATTATTCATGTGGATTATTGGCTATTGCTATGATATCGGCTCTTTAACCATCAAAATCATGAAAAAAGCTCATTTATAGAGTTTAAATACCTTCCAAACTACCAGACGGCGTGTCAACTTTTGTTCTTTTACCTGAAGCTGCTGCTAGATGGCAGGTTGCAGAAGTTGCCCAACATTTATAGCCCACAAACCACTGGGCAAACTGCTACGAAAGGGATTGTATACTTTGCGCACCTAGAAGTTTTCACCGCGCTACGGAATCATGCCCATCGAAAGGGAAACTTCCAAAATGATCAAGAAGATGGCAGCAAAACAACACCATTCCCATACCGGGAATCGAACCCGAGCCTCCTGGGTGAAAGCCAGGTATCCCAGCCACTAGACCATATGGGATTTTGGACGGTGCATCCTGCCGAAACCCGGGATCGAACCAGGGACCTTTAGATCTTCAGTCTAATGCTCTCCCAACTGAGCTATTTCGGCATATTCAACTTTCAAATAAAACAAGACTATTCCAGGGGCAGGCAAGTTACCAGAAGATTGGTGTGGTTCTCCCTCAATTCAAACAAAATCAAGCAGTCGTAAGTAACGAAACATGCGAATACATTGACAGCAGGTGTTCGAAAAAAAAAAGCCTGGACTAATTTGCATATGGCTCATTGGTCTAGTCGTATGATTCTCGCTTAGGGTGCGAGAGGTCCCGGGTTCGATTCCCGGATGAGCCCTCAAGACATCTTTCCATTTTGACCTTGAAGTCATGAATGACTAGGTCATGTCATCTTAAGCAATGCCTGATAATCAAGGGGATGTAGCTCAGATGGTAGAGCGCTCGCTTAGCATGCGAGAAGTACGGGGATCGATACCCTGCATCTCCATTGCTATCTATATTTTGCACTCAATACAGCGTTTATTTTTATCAAAGGCAAAGAAGCCTTCCCTAGCCTATCCAATGGCCATGACCGACAAGGTAAGAATCACGCCAGTCCGTGTGGGTTGAGTGACCAAAGTCTTGCATACCACTAGCTCCGTGAACAAGATGCGTGAGTGATACTGCCAAAAGTTAAACAAGAGGAGCGAATACACTTTATTCCTTGACGAACAATGCGTTGACGCTCTAAAGATGAATTTGTATTCCATAGTCATTTATTATTCATGTGGATTATTGGCTATTGCTATGATATCGGCTCTTTAACCATCAAAATCATGAAAAGAGCTCATTTATAGAGTTTAAATACCTCCCAAACTACCAGACGGCGTGTCAACTTTTGTTCTTTTACCTGAAGCTGCTGCTTGATGGCAGGTTGCAGAAGTTGCCCAACATTCATAGCCCACAAACCACTGGGCAAACTGCTACGAAAGGGATTGTATACTTTGCGCACCTAGAAGTTTTCACCGCGCTACGGAATCATGCCCATCGAAAGGGAAACTTCCAAAATGATCAAGAAGATGGCAGCAAAACAACACCATTCCCATACCGGGAATCGAACCCGAGCCTCCTGGGTGAAAGCCAGGTATCCTAGCCACTAGACTATATGGGATTTTGGACGGTGCATCCTGCCGAAACCCGGGATCGAACCAGGGACCTTTAGATCTTCAGTCTAACGCTCTCCCAACTGAGCTATTTCGGCACATTCAACTTTCAAATAAAACAAGACTATTCCAGGGGCAGGCAAGTTACCAGAAGATTGGTGTGGTTCTCCCTCAATTCAAACAAAATCAAGCAGTCGTAAGTAACGAAACATGCGAATACATTGACAGCAGGTGTTATTGAATATATGAATTGTATTATTGAAGCCTGGACTAATTTGCATATGGCTCATTGGTCTAGTCGTATGATTCTCGCTTAGGGTGCGAGAGGTCCCGGGTTCGATTCCCGGATGAGCCCTCAAGACATCTTTCCATTTTGACCTTGAAGTCATGAATGACTAGGTCATGTCATCTTAAGCAATGCCTGATTATCAAGGGGATGTAGCTCAGATGGTAGAGCGCTCGCTTAGCATGCGAGAAGTACGGGGATCGATACCCTGCATCTCCATTGCTATCTATCTTTTGCACTCAATACAGCGTTTATTTTTATCAAAGGCAAAGAAGCCTTCCCTAGCCTATCCAATGGCCATGACCGACAAGGTAAGAATCACGCCAGTCCGTGTGGGTTGAGTGACCAAAGTCTTGCATACCACTAGCTCCGTGAACAAGATGCGTGAGTGATACTGCCAAAAGTTAAACAAGAGGAGCGAATACACTTTATTCCTTGACGAACAATGCGTTGACGCTCTAAAGATGAATTTGTATTCCATAGTCATTTATTATTCATGTGGATTATTGGCTTTTGCTATGATATCGGCTCTTTAACCATCAAAATCATGAAAAAAGCTCATTTATAGAGTTTAAATACCTCCCAAAACTACCAGACGGCGTGTCAACTTTTGTTCTTTTACCTGAAGCTGCTGCTTGATGGCAGGTTGCAGAAGTTGCCCAACATTCATAGCCCACAAACCACTGGGCAAACTGCTACGAAAGGGATTGTATACTTTGCGCACCTAGAAGTTTTCACCGCGCTACGGAATCATGCCCATCGAAAGGGAAACTTCCAAAATGATCAAGAAGATGGCAGCAAAACAACACCATTCCCATACCGGGAATCGAACCCGAGTCTCCTGGGTGAAAGCCAGGTATCCTAGCCACTAGACCATATGGGATTTTGGACGGTGCATCCTGCCGAAACCCGGGATCGAACCAGGGACCTTTAGATCTTCAGTCTAACGCTCTCCCAACTGAGCTATTTCGGCACATTCAACTTTCAAATAAAACAAGACTAGTCCAGGGGCAGGCAAGTTACCAGAAGATTGGTGTGGTTCTCCCTCAATTCAAACAAAATCAAGCAGTCGTAAGTAACGAAACATGCGAATACATTGACAGCAGGTGTTCGAAAAAAAAAAGCCTGGACTAATTTGCATATGGCTCATTGGTCTAGTCGTATGATTCTCGCTTAGGGTGCGAGAGGTCCCGGGTTCGATTCCCGGATGAGCCCTCAAGACATCTTTCCATTTTGACCTTGAAGTCATGAATGACTAGGTCATGTCATCTTAAGCAATGCCTGATTATCAAGGGGATGTAGCTCAGATGGTAGAGCGCTCGCTTAGCATGCGAGAAGTACGGGGATCGATACCCTGCATCTCCATTGCTATCTATCTTTTGCACTCAATACAGCGTTTATTTTTATCAAAGGCAAAGAAGCCTTCCCTAGCCTATCCAATGGCCATGACCGACAAGGTAAGAATCACGCCAGTCCGTGTGGGTTGAGTGACCAAAGTCTTGCATACCACTAGCTCCGTGAACAAGATGCGTGAGTGATACTGCCAAAAGTTAAACAAGAGGAGCGAATACACTTTATTCCTTGACGAACAATGCGTTGACGCTCTAAAGATGAATTTGTATTCCATAGTCATTTATTATTCATGTGGATTATTGGCTATTGCTATGATATCGGCTCTTTAACCATCAAAATCATGAAAAGAGCTCATTTATAGAGTTTAAATACCTTCCAAACTACCAGACGGCGTGTCAAATTTTGTTCTTTTACCTGAAGCTGCTGCTAGATGGCAGGTTGCAGAAGTTGCCCAACATTCATAGCCCACAAACCACTGGGCAAACTGCTACGAAAGGGATTGTATACTTTGCGCACCTAGAAGTTTTCACCGCGCTACGGAATCATGCCCATCGAAAGGGAAACTTCCAAAATGATCAAGAAGATGGCAGCAAAACAACACCATTCCCATACCGGGAATCGAACCCGAGCCTCCTGGGTGAAAGCCAGGTATCCTAGCCACTAGACCATATGGGATTTTGGACGGTGCATCCTGCCGAAACCCGGGATCGAACCAGGGACCTTTAGATCTTCAGTTTTTTTTTTTTTTTTTTTTAATTAAAATCTTTTATTCAGTTTTGTCCCCGGTTCAATATACAAATTGCATAGTTACAGAGAAAACAATAATAACAAAAAGGGAAAACAATGGTACAAAAGGAAAACAGAACAAAACAAAAGTAAACAAAATGGCAAAAATGACAAAAATAAAACAATTCATATTGGGGTTGGGTTTTAGGGTTGACAAGGTCAAAGTATTGAAGCCCATAGGCTCTCTATTTCAGTGGTAGACGGTGTTCTTCCTTCCCTTCTCTCCTTCCACGTTGCGTAGATGTAGGCAGCCACGAGCGCGAAGGAGGTTCTTGGATTCCGAACAGGCCCAAGTTGTCCTCTGATGAAATCCATAGGTATGGTGCTGCAGCCGTGGGTTCTGAGGGTCCTCTCCAACCAAAGGGTAGAAATTTCCCGACTAGGACAGTGTAGCATAATGTGCTCATCGGACTCGGGTTCTTGGTTGCAGAAACAGCAGGTTGGGTCTGTGGTGCTGTCAATCCGATGATCTCTTGCCCTAGTCGGTAGTAGTCGTTGATTGAAGAGGAACATGGTTTCCTTGATTTTGGTGTTCTTCAAGGCTGCAGTATTCCTCCATATGGATTTCCAATCCAAATGAGGGTAGAGGAGCTCGGTTTTCCCAGGACCTGTTACTTTGGAAATCCAAGTGGCGTAGATGTTCCTGTGCACCGTTCGGCTGTTTGGAGAGATGATTCCCTCTTCAAGGAGTTGTTTGATCTGGTGCACAGGCTCCTCCAGGTAGAAGGGACGCTCGATGACTGCTACTGGGGTGTTGTTTCCCTTGTAGATATTTGGGAGGTGCTTCCGGAGAGAAAAGGCCATCCAATATCGTAGAAGAGAGCTTTCTGGGCTTTCAGGTTCGGTAAGGGCATTAAACAAAGGACGAAGGAATAAGGCTTTGTAAAATAGACTGGGTTCAGTAAGGGAAAGGCCACCTTCAGGGATTTTTCTAAATACTACACATCGTTGGGGTTTTTCAATTTTTCCTAGCCAAATAAATCTTACAATTGCACTTAAAATTTTGGGACATAAATTTGCAGGACATGGAAGAATTTGAGCAATATATATGGTCCTAGAGAGCACTTTCGCCTTCAAATAGTTCACTTTCTGATATATAGTGAACTGACGAGATGCATTTTCCCTAAGCTGACCAATTAAGTGGCCATATGCTGTGTCCCACAATCTCGACATCGTTTCTTGAATGGAAGGTGAGAA
This sequence comes from Daphnia galeata, assembly GCA_030770115.1. NCBI lineage: Eukaryota > Metazoa > Arthropoda > Branchiopoda > Diplostraca > Daphniidae > Daphnia > Daphnia galeata. The sequence goes on along the minus strand of CM061120.1, from coordinate 2,111,033 downwards.
CTTGATACCAAGGAGGGACAAGGTAGGAACGGATTCAAGCCAAGCAAGTGGCCAGCGACTTCTACTCCTCCAGCTTCCCAACCCAAGAGCTTTTGTCTTCTGTTTATTCATCCTTGCCTTGGTCCAATTGCAGAATTGGTCAAGGACCTCTCCTGCATTAATGATATCGCTATCTGATGAAACAAAAATAGCGACATCATCAACCATGGCTCTGACAGTGACTTTGGTACCAAATAAATTGATACCATTGAGGACAGTGGAAAGACGAGTAAGCAATGGTTCAATATAGATAACAAAGAGGTGCATGGATAGTGGACATCCCTGGCGAACCGAATGAAAATCTGAAATTGTTCCGGCTACCTCAGTTCCATTGAGGATTGACATCTGCGTGACTGAGTACATAGTTCTCAGCCACTTAATGAAGGGAATCGGATATCCCATCACTTCCATAATTTTCCATAACACCTCTCTGTTTACCAGGTCGTAAGCTTTTTCCAAGTCAACCCCTATAATGCCTGCTTTCATTCCACCAGAGGAGAAGGAGTGTTGCTCTGGCTTTGACCGATCATCTACATATTGAATGACATCTCTGTACAGGCAGAGATTGTCAGTCAGTAAACGACCGGGAACTCCACCTTTCTGGTAATTTCCTATGGTGTCGTGGAGAGAACGTTTGAGTCTGTTTGAGAGTACCGATGCCATGAGCTTATAATCTGTGTTCAAAAGTGATATTGGACGAAATCCAGATACCCCACAAGGACCATTTGACTTTGGAACCAGACGAATTGCGGCTTGCCCTTGTGATTGAGAAATTGAGTCCCTTTCCAGTACATGCAAAAACATGTCCAGGAAGTGGGGGGCGATCAAATCCCAAAAGCAAATATAAAACTCAATTGGGATACCATCCATGCCGGGAGATTTGTTTCTCTTAGTAGCTAGCAGTGCTGTTTTAATTTCTATAGGAGTGATTGGTGTTAGAAGGGAATTCAGGTTCTTACAACGATTTTTAATCCCATCTAGAAAAGCCGTTTCAAATGTACTATCAGGAGGAGGCCTATCCTTAAATATCTTTGAGAAATGTTCAACAATTGTCCTATTTACTTCACCCTTGTGTGAGATTTCCTCTCCACTAGAGGAAATTAAAGTGTCAATTGTGCTATTGCGAAAGTTCTCTCGAGTTTTCTTCACATGAAACACAGTTGCATCCTCAGCATCAGAACCCTCAAATGAACGTGATCTTACACCGAAACCTTGGAGAAGACTCTCCTCCCAGGACTTCGAGGAAGACCTCAACTCCTTGAAAGCAATCCAATCCAAAGGTTCAGTGTTTACAATTTCCTGGATGCATGTTTGGTAAAACAATTTTGTGTTTCTAATCAGATTTGCTCGATCCTTGCAGTAACTTATCGCTACTCTTTTGACACCGGGCTTAAAAATTTTCTCCCACCAAATTGCACAATCTGTCTCACGAAGAGGATGATGTAAAGAACGGTCAATAAATGACTTAATCCTATTTTGAAATACCTCCTCCGATAATACAGAAGTATTTAGTTTCCACATATTAGTTTTGTTGAAACGGCTTCTTGTTACAGTGCCACTAATAAGAATTGTGCATTCTAAAGAGTGGTGATCACTAATGGAAAGATGCCTAAGTTCAATGTTTGCAATGTGCTCAGAATTAGTTCTACTAGTGTATATTCGATCTATTCTACAAGAACCTTTTGAGTGGTGGAAAGAATGTCCCAGATCCCTAGGTCTTAATTTCTTCCACATGTCAACAAGTTCTAGGCCAGAGATTAATTCAATAAGTGCCAAACTTTTAGTTCTAGAAGGTGATGTTTTTGACACTGATCTATCTAGGGCATCATCTATACAGTTGAAGTCACCTACAATTACTAGTGGTAAGTTAGTTGTGATGGCATAAGCAGGCAGTGTTTTTCGAAGGAAGGAATTTCGCTCTTGTATTGCAATAGTGCCTGAAGGTGCATAGATGTTGATAAAAGTAAATTCTCCTACATCAATGGAAATCAGCCTTCCATCAGGATCTAGGAGTTCACGTGTGAAGTGAATTCCCTTCCTGATAAGAACTGCTGTCCCAAGCCTTTTCGGCCCAATATTACTCAAAATGTTGTAGTGGGTTCCAAGGACTGAACATTCATGGAATGTCACTTCCTGGAGTCCCACTATATCAAGTTTACCATCCAAACAAAATTGCAATAGAAGGCGACGACGTTCAAAAGAGCGAATACCGTTAATATTAATAGATGCTACCCTAAGATTGTTCATTATTGAGTTTTAGGAGTTTTTCTAGGCGGTGGCCCAGAGGAAGATTGTTGAGAAGCATCCGGTTTTTTTCCTCTCCTAGATTTTCCCTGTACAGCTATAAAGTTTGCACTAGGGAGGTGTGCAACTCTACTCGGAATTTTACTTTGTGGTAGGGGTGGAAAAGAAGATGAAGAAGCAGAATCTGTTTCCATGTTGTCTACTCTTTCCTCAGTATTTTTATTTTGATCCTCTGAGTTTGCAGAATCTGACACCGGAGGTGGCGGATTCTCCTGGGCTACCTGTCTTCCACAAGATTGGGTTTCTGGGATAACCTGAGTTTGTTGTACCTCTGTTGAAGGTACCTGTTCTGGGGTGTCAATAGTAATTTCCATATCTATCATTTCGGGTTCAGGAGCAACTGACTCATTTTCGGAGCCAACTACATCCTTCCTCCCATCATTTTGGTTTTCCAAAGTAACCGATTTCTCAGACTGCTCGTTATTCGACTTTTCCACTCGTGCGGGTTTCTGCACGGGTGGAGCTTTAGTCGGAACAACTTTTCTGTTCTTTGACAGGGTTGGACAATTTTTACCAATATGTTCACGATCGTCACAGATTCTGCAAGTTGGAATTTGACCAGAGTATCTAACTACAGCCTTGTAGCTACCTATGGTAACGTACGATGGAATGTGCTTTTCAAGAGCCATTCTACAAATAAGCCAAGTGGAAAGAACAGGATAGAGATACTCACTATCCACAACATGGTAAGATTCCCAACGTAAATCTAAAACGTTTCCAAATTCTCTAAACCGCGTTTTCAAAATTCCCAAATTCATTTGGTATGGGATACCTGAAATTCTGACAAACTTTTCCTGCACATTGCTATCCTTGATAATAATAGAAAAATCTCTATCATCTATTTTTTCCTTCTTGATCCCCTGGTGCTCCAAAAGAAATGCATCACAAGCGGCTTGCTTATGAAAAGTTAGCCTTACAACCTGGTTTTGGGATTCAAAAACTGCAGCAATCCCCATCAAATCCTCTTTTTTCACTTTCAACGTTTGGATGTACTTGTGTACAGTCCACATAGCAAGTCTAGGGGTTGGGTTACCGAAGTCAATATCGGCACAACCAATCCACAATGCCATGGCAAGGGGATAGGGGGAGGAGGGGATCGAAAACCAAAAAGCGCGGTCAAAACCGCGGAACAATAGCAAATGGCCAAAAGAACAAAGGATATATACACAACAATCACAATAATACAATAACACTTAATACAATTAAAGAAAATACAGTTTGACTTACAGGGAGCGAAACAAACAATGAACCGGGCACCAGGTGCGTTTTTCGTGATAATCATCATATGTCATCTTAAGCAATGCCTGATTATCAAGGGGATGTAGCTCAGATGGTAGAGCGCTCGCTTAGCATGCGAGAAGTACGGGGATCGATACCCTGCATCTCCATTGCTATCTATCTTTTGCACTCAATACAGCGTTTATTTTTATCAAAGGCAAAGAAGCCTTCCCTAGCCTATCCAATGGCCATGACCGACAAGGTAAGAATCACGCCAGTCCGTGTGGGTTGAGTGACCAAAGTCTTGCATACCACTAGCTCCGTGAACAAGATGCGTGAGTGATACTGCCAAAAGTTAAACAAGAGGAGCGAATACACTTTATTCCTTGACGAACAATGCGTTGACGCTCTAAAGATGAATTTGTATTCCATAGTCATTTATTATTCATGTGGATTACTGGCTATTGCTATGATATCGGCTCTTTAACCATCAAAATCATGAAAAGAGCTCATTTATAGAGTTTAAATACCTTCCAAACTACCAGACGGCGTGTCAACTTTTGTTCTTTTACCTGAAGCTGCTGCTAGATGGCAGGTTGCAGAAGTTGCCCAACATTCATAGCCCACAAACCACTGGGCAAACTGCTACGAAAGGGATTGTATACTTTGCGCACCTAGAAGTTTTCACCGCGCTACGGAATCATGCCCATCGAAAGGGAAACTTCCAAAATGATCAAGAAGATGGCAGCAAAACAACACCATTCTCATACCGGGAATCGAACCCGAGCCTCCTGGGTGAAAGCCAGGTATCCTAGCCACTAGACCATATGGGATTTTGGACGGTGCATCCTGCCGAAACCCGGGATCGAACCAGGGATCTTTAGATCTTCAGTCTAACGCTCTCCCAACTGAGCTATTTCGGCACATACAACTTTCAAATAAAACAAGACTAGTCCAGGGGCAGGCAAGTTACCAGAAGATTGGTGTGGTTCTCCCTCAATTCAAACAAAATCAAGCAGTCGTAAGTAACGAAACATGCGAATACATTGACAGCAGGTGTTGGAAAAAAAAAAAGCCTGGACTAATTTGCATATGGCTCATTGGTCTAGTCGTATGATTCTCGCTTAGGGTGCGAGAGGTCCCGGGTTCGATTCCCGGATGAGCCCTCAAGACATCTTTCCATTTTGACCTTGAAGTCATGAATGACTAGGTCATGTCATCTTAAGCAATGCCTGATTATCAAGGGGATGTAGCTCAGATGGTAGAGCGCTCGCTTAGCATGCGAGAAGTACGGGGATCGATACCCTGCATCTCCATTGCTATCTATCTTTTGCACTCAATACAGCGTTTATTTTTATCAAAGGCAAAGAAGCCTTCCCTAGCCTATCCAATGGCCATGACCGACAAGGTAAGAATCACGCCAGTCCGTGTGGGTTGAGTGACCAAAGTCTTGCATACCACTAGCTCCGTGAACAAGATGCGTGAGTGATACTGCCAAAAGTTAAACAAGAGGAGCGAATACACTTTATTCCTTGACGAACAATGCGTTGACGCTCTAAAGATGAATTTGTATTCCATAGTCATTTATTATTCATGTGGATTACTGGCTATTGCTATGATATCGGCTCTTTAACCATCAAAATCATGAAAAGAGCTCATTTATAGAGTTTAAATACCTTCCAAACTACCAGACGGCGTGTCAACTTTTGTTCTTTTACCTGAAGCTGCTGCTAGATGGCAGGTTGCAGAAGTTGCCCAACATTCATAGCCCACAAACCACTGGGCAAACTGCTACGAAAGGGATTGTATACTTTGCGCACCTAGAAGTTTTCACCGCGCTACGGAATCATGCCCATCGAAAGGGAAACTTCCAAAATGATCAAGAAGATGGCAGCAAAACATCACAATTCCCATACCAGGAATCGAACCCCAGCCTCCTGGGTGAAAGCCAGGTATCCTAGCCACTAGACCATATGGGATTTTGGACGGTGCATCCTGCCGAAACCCGGGATCGAACAAGGGACCTTTAGATCTTCTGTCTAACGCTCTCCGAACTGAGCTATTTCGGCACATTCAACTTTCAAATAAAACAAGACTAGTCCAGAGGCAGGCAAGTTACCAGAAGATTGGTGTGGTTCTCCCTCAATTCAAACAAAATCAAGCAGTCGTAAGTAACGAAACATGCGAATACATTGACAGCAGGTGTTCGAAAAAAAAGGCCTGGACTAATTTGCATATGGCTCATTGGTCTAGTCGTATGATTCTCGCTTAGGGTGCGAGAGGTCCCGGGTTCGATTCCCGGATGAGCCCTCAATACATCTTTCCATTTTGACCTTGAAGTCATGAATGACTAGGTCATGTCATCTTAAGCAATGCCTGATTATCAAGGGGATGTAGCTCAGATGGTAGAGCGCTCGCTTAGCATGCAAGAAGTACGGGGATCGATACCCTGCATCTCCATTGCTATCTATCTTTTGCACTCAATACAGCGTTTATTTTTATCAAAGGCAAAGAAGCCTTCCCTAGCCTATCCAATGGCCATGACCGACAAGGTAAGAATCACGCCAGTCCGTGTGGGTTGAGTGACCAAAGTCTTGCATACCACTAGCTCCGTGAACAAGATGCGTGAGTGATACTGCCAAAAGTTAAACAAGAGGAGCGAATACACTTTATTCCTTGACGAACAATGCGTTGACGCTCTAAAGATGAATTTGTATTCCATAGTCATTTATTATTCATGTGGATTACTGGCTATTGCTATGATATCGGCTCTTTAACCATCAAAATCATGAAAAGAGCTCATTTATAGAGTTTAAATACCTTCCAAACTACCAGACGGCGTGTCAACTTTTGTTCTTTTACCTGAAGCTGCTGCTAGATGGCAGGTTGCAGAAGTTGCCCAACATTCATAGCCCACAAACCACTGGGCAAACTGCTACGAAAGGGATTGTATACTTTGCGCACCTAGAAGTTTTCACCGCGCTACGGAATCATGCCCATCGAAAGGGAAACTTCCAAAATGATCAAGAAGATGGCAGCAAAACAACACCTTTCTCATACCGGGAATCGAACCCGAGCCTACTGGGTGAAAGCCAGGTATCCTAGCCACTAGACCATATGGGATTTTGGACGGTGCATCCTGCCGAAACCCGGGATCGAACCAGGGACCTTTAGATCTACAGTCTAACGCTCTCCCAACTGAGCTATCTCGGCACATTCAACTTTCAAATAAAACAAGACTATTCCAGGGGCAGGCAAGTTACCAGAAGATTGGTGTGGTTCTCCCTCAATTCAAACAAAATCAAGCAGTCGTAAGTAACGAAACATGCGAATACATTGACAGCAGGTGTTGGAAAAAAAAGCCTGGACTAATTTGCATATGGCTCATTGGTCTAGTCGTATGATTCTCGCTTAGGGTGCGAGAGGTCCCGGGTTCGATTCCCGGATGAGCCCTCAAGACATCTTTCCATTTTGACCTTGAAGTCATGAATGACTAGGTCATGTCATCTTAAGCAATGCCTGATTATCAAGGGGATGTAGCTCAGATGGTAGAGCGCTCGCTTAGCATGCGAGAAGTACGGGGATCGATACCCTGTATCTCCATTGCTATCTATCTTTTGCACTCAATACAGCGTTTATTTTTATCAAAGGCAAAGAAGCCTTCCCTAGCCTATCCAATGGCCATGACCGACAAGGTAAGAATCACGCCAGTCCGTGTGGGTTGAGTGACCAAAGTCTTGCATACCACTAGCTCCGTGAACAAGATGCGTGAGTGATACTGCCAAAAGTTAAACAAGAGGAGCGAATACACTTTATTCCTTGACGAACAATGCGTTGACGCTCTAAAGATGAATTTGTATTTCATAGTCATTTATTATTCATGTGGATTATTGGCTATTGCTATGATATCGGCTCTTTAACCATCAAAATCATGAAAAGAGCTCATTTATAGAGTTTAAATACCTTCCAAACTACCAGACGGCGTGTCAACTTTTGTTCTTTTACCTGAAGCTGCTGCTAGATGGCAGGTTGCAGAAGTTGCCCAACATTCATAGCCCACAAACCACTGGGCAAACTGCTACGAAAGGGATTGTATACTTTGCGCACCTAGAAGTTTTCACCGCGCTACGGAATCATGCCCATCGAAAGGGAAACTTCCAAAATGATCAAGAAGATGGCAGCAAAACAACACCATTCCCATACCGGGAATCGAACCCAAGCCTCCTGGGTGAAAGCCAGGTATCCTAGCCACTAGACCATATGGGATTTTGGACGGTGCATCCTGCCGAACCCCGGGATCGAACCAGGGACCTTTAGATCTTCAGTCTAACGCTCTCCCAACTGAAGTGAATGGTTGTAACCATATAGTCTTATATAAGACTATCTGGCAACAGTGTTTCCAACACTGTAGCAGACAAATATTCACAAGCAAGTCCCGGCCGGGGAAACACGTGAAATTGTGTTACAGTCCTTCAATTTAGTGAAAATCAACATACTTGGATTAACTTGACATTGAATTCGAAGAAAAAGTGCTACTATGGCGAAACCCTTTTTCCCACAGGACTGGGAAACTCTCACGGCAGAAGATTTGGCTACTGCCAGAGCTAGATTGGCGGGATTCATCGAGGCCGTTCCGGATCGTGAAAAAGTTCTCCGTGAGGTAGTAAGATTTTTAAATGCAAATCGTTCACCTGGAAGAATTGTATGTCACTGACGGGACATGATAGGCTGCATGTAACCAGTCATGAGCCAATTAAAAAAAAAAAAATAATTTTAGCCAACAACGACGACACGACGACGTGATATTTCATATTGCATGTTCCAGTCATGAGTATTGCATTGTCGTTTGTTTGGCTGCTGTATTTCACCTTTATTTTCAGCAACTAAGTTCAATTTAACCAACGCCGGATAGGTAAATGGTGTCAAATGAATTCAAATTTTTTAATGTAGATCGAGAAAAGCATTACCTTTCCGCCGGTGCTTTAATTAGCCAACATGGGCCCGTTGCCGAAAAATGTCAGAACCTAACGTGCTTAACGAACGTTATGTCTGAGAAAATCGAATAATTTGTGGTTATGATTCCACTTACTCTTTCACTAATTGTGCTGCATGTAATAGACATGAGCCAAGACCCAACCGCATGTATTCAGCCATGGGTTGCAGTAATTGTAGATTACTTTGACGATGTTTTCCATCGATTCTTTTTTAACCTGTGAGCTGCATGTAATCAGACATGAGCCAGGACCGACCGCATGTATTCAGCCATGGGTTGCAGTAATTGACAGATACTTCGACGTTGTTTTCCACCGATCTTTTTAAACTAAAGCTGCATGTAACCAGACATGAGCCGGGAATTAAACGCATGTACACAGCCATGGTTTGAGAGAATTATACCAACAGTCGGACTGCATGTAACCAGACATGAGCCAAGAGAGAAACACCACCGATCCAATCTCTGAGAAACGTTTCTATCCGATCATAGGATATAGCCAAGATCTTTAGTCATAAGATGCTTGTTTACTGTAAATATGGAATTCTCCAATGACAACAACTGTTATTTGTTTGTCTATTGCAGCAACTGGAAGCTACACAAAAGGCCCTGCTGCCTCTCCAAAATGGAATCCTTACATCAATAGCCTTGATTAATACAATGCCCGCCGGCGTCACGAAACAAGCAGCCATGAATTCTCTTGCCGAGTTCCGAAAATCGGATGAATCCATGCGAGATCGCCTCTTTGTACTACAAGTGTGGCGCAAATACGACCAAGAAACTGCCGACAAGCTTGCACGACGAAAGGCTGGTGAGTTCCTGGACCCGGACTGGCAAAGGTGTTGGAAGAGCGGGAGAAGAAGATGGACCGCGAGAAACGTGAACGTGAGAGAGAAAAAGAGAGACACGGCAGCCGATCAAAACGCTACAAAGGTGGCGCATCTTACCACGGCGACTACTCTTTAGGCCGATCGGATCATGGACCCTACCAATCTACCGGACGTGGTGGCCATGGACACGGTGGTGGTGGCTATGGACACGGAGGTCGAGGTGGGAACACGAGAGACGGAAAACGACCAGACAAGTCGGAATTCAAATGTCATCTCTGCGGGCAACCGGGACATTTTTTCAAACAATGTCCAAAACAACACAAGTAAACATTCCGCTGTCTACTACTAATGAGTCAATAAACAATAAATGTGTTGTACAGGAGACTTATACGGAATTTTTTATTCATTTGTGTTCAACTACTGCAGTGAACTGGTAGACACTGGTGCCTCTGACACTGGACGGCATGTTGCTGAGGCAGACAGCCCGAGGCCAGACGAGAGTTTTGCCCAACAAAAGAGCACTCTTGTGATAGAGTTCTATCCTGGTTCAATCCATTCAGAAGATGTCAGGGCTTTCTGGCAGAATGACCTACAGGCCGGTGAATGGGCTATGGACGTATTAACCCAGGGATATGTAATCCCTTTTGTTGAATCACCTCCAGCTTACGAGGAGGCCAACAACAAATCGGCTATGCAAGATATGCCTTTTGTTATTCAAGCGGTCGCTGAACTTCAAAAACGTGGAGTTATTGAGTTCAGAGACGAGAAGCCGCTCTGCGTATCTCCTTTAACGGTATCAAAGAAATTCGGCCGAGACGGTATAACCAAAAACAGACTCTGTTGGGGCGGGTCCAGATGTGTCAACTTGTATGTAAAGGAACAAAAAGTCGTGCTCTCCCATCTTCGGAGGTCGTTGGAGATAACAAGAGAAGGGGACTTCCAAGTGACGTACGATCTCAAGGCGGCCTACCATCACGTCCGGATTCACCCGTCACAAACAAAATATTTAGGCGCTGCCATACCAAAACCAGACGGTGGTAAACAGTATTTTGTCTTCTTATACCTTCCCTTTGGACTGTCCTCAGCTGTACACTGTCTGACAAAGCTCTTCAAACCGGTGAACGCCTATATTCACGAAAAGGGAATTCAACATTCCATTTATCTGGACGACGGCAGGATCGTCGCAGAAACAAAGTGCAAAGCAGAAGATCAACGTACGTTCGTCTACAAAGTTCTAAAATCTTCGGGATGGATACTGGAAGTCGAAAAATCCGACAAAGACGGAGATGCTAACCAGTCCAAGGAATACCTCGGATTCATTATCGACACTGCCAGCATGACAGTCCGTCTTCAGGAAGCCAAGAAACAACGCATACTACAACAAGTTTCGGAGACGATCTCACACGGATCGAAATCGTTCCCAGCCAAAGAATTAGCCGGGACTATCGGGAAAATAGTAGCACGGCACTAGGGCCGATAGTTGTAATAGCAGCCAGGGCTTCTTACGCAGTTTTAGAGGAGGCCACACAACGGAGAGGATGGAATTCGTCGTTGGTGATGAGTAAAGAAGCTCAAGACGGCTTACAATTCTTCGTCGACAATTGCTCAGAATTTGACAATTCCCCCATTCAATCGGCGGCTACTAAAATTTCTGTCTTGTCCATCATCGGACCGCCCAGTTCATTCATGAAATCTAGTTTCGTCGCTAATCATGTGCGCACAAATGAAGAAAAAATTTGGGCCAGCGACGCGTCCGGATATGCAACCTGTGCCTACTCAATTAAAGGAGATCACCTTTATTTCCGTGGAATTTTAAACGAAGACGAAAGAAAGTTGTCTTCCGGTCATCGAGAACTACTGGCTGTCGCAAAAACAATGGAATATTATGAACAAACAGGCACGTTCACCACCAAGGCCACCAACATCTATTGGCTCACTGACAGCCAAAACTTGGTGACTTTTTTGACAAAAGGATCGGGAAAACGTCACATCCAAAAGGATGTTTTTCAAATAATGATTCGTTGCAAGAGACTTAACACCAGAATTATCCCAATCCATCTACTACGAGATGACCCCCGAATTAAGATAGCAGACGATGGTTCAAAGACGACTGATACGGACAATTGGCAAGTCGATGACCAAACTTTCCAAAGGAACAGGACAAGATTTAAATTCACCATCGATCTATTCGCTTCCGACCGTAATTCAAAATGCCAACGTTTCTATTCCAATTTCTTTTGCCCTGGTACGTCAGGCATTCACGCTTTTTCCCATTCGTGTGATGACGAAGTGGCTTGGATCTGTCCACCAATACAGGAGATCATCAGAATTGTTAGACGATTAAAGACTTCAAGAACTACTGGAATTTTGTTCGTACCGAAATGGAAAACGGCGGATTACTGGGTGGAAATCTTTAACAATGAAGGCAGACTTCTGTGGCCTTTTAACTACATGGAAACCTGTAGGCCTTTCATCATTCAATGAACTTACAATCCACATTCTCCATTTGCAGGGAAAACCAAATTTGAATTTCTTCAACTTTGTTTTGACTCACGTCTGTAGGACCAAACAATGTTTCGATTAAATAAATGACGAAACGGCGAATGTGACAAAGACTGCCAGTTGCCTTAATTATTATTTCTACAACTCAAACTTTCTTTTGCAACAACTCCGACATAGAGAGACGACTTGGGATGGAGAGATCAACATATTTGGCGGGCATTGCATCGGAACGCCACCCTCCCAGACGTTTCAGCTGTTTGTCAGTAGCTCCATGAGCTGCTGCTGTAGTCGCTCCACCTCTCTTTCCAGAATGCTCACCGTAGAGTTTCTCGTCGTAACCCAACAAGTTCATCAACTTCTTCAGGTCAGTCAAAGCCCCACTGTACGGTACAGATTTGGCAGGATTTGGGGAATTTTTGGCAGTACACAAAGGAACGAGATAACCATCGTTCGAAAGACATAAATAAACCAAACGGCAACCCCGAATAAAATGATTTGGAAATCGTTCCAAATGGTTACCTCACGAGATCGTTCATATCTCGGTCAATTATTGATTTTAAAAAAAATCCTTTTGGATTCCAATAGAGGAAGACCTAAGGAACTTTTTCTTACAATTAGTTTTTTTTTATTCGGCCTGTGGACCGAGAAAAGCGATGCACTCTGAGGGAACCGGAGGGGTCGAATTCTAAATTTCCCGATTTCTATCGCGAATATCTCCCAAACGGTGGGAGATAGAAATCCGGTCTTTGCGCCATTAAATCCGCCGTGAAATTCTGAACAAGAATAATCTGTTCCGGAATTTCTACGGCCCTTTCCGGATTTAGTTTCAACACTGACCTCCCCCAAAACCGGACTACTTGAGTGGGAGATCGCTTGTTATAAATGAAATTATAGGCAAAAATGTCTTATATTAAATTGGGAAACTTTGTAAATTTTCAATGAGTTTTCTATTCTTAGAATTCTATGTAGAAAAGTTTATACGGCTCAATTGATTAAAATAATTATTTAAGAGATAAAATTATTTGTTATAGATATCTTTTTTTAAAATTTGCCCACCAGCTTGCGGCAAGTTTTAAACAGACTTGCCATTCACTCAAACTTTTGAGTTTGAGTTCCGCACAACTCATTGTCTTTGAGTTTCAGCGGCGCTTGAACTCAAAAAGAATGAGTTGAGTTTGCGCTCAGATTTTTAGTCCCGCTTATTTTTTTTTTGCAATAACAAAAAGGGGGCAGTATCGCCTATGGACATATCTGACCTCGCTCCTGTTCGTGTCAATTGTGGGAATCGATCGTCTGACCTTTGAATTTTTATTTATTTATAAATGTTGTCATGGAAAGAGGAAAGACCCCCTAGATCAAGGAAACACCCCGCCCGTTTGGCAGATTTTTAGGTTGGTGGTGATTCTTGGCGGGTTGTGCGAGGGTGAGGTAGACGTGGATTTGATAGAGGAGTTGCTTTTGAGGTTAGTGGTAATTCTGGGCGGGTTGTGCAAGTACGAGCGTGGTGGACGTGGACTGACTGTTCCGAATCAACCGATTCGGCCAAATGCATTGGCAATCGAAGACAAATGGGTAATATAATTTTGTTTTTTTGTTGTTGGTTTTGTTCACATAAAATTTAGCTTAGGTCTATTCACTTTGAATGAACTGATGTCAGATGAAGCCGCCCAACAGAATTCATCAAGGGGATCTATCCCTGTAATGGTTGAAGAACCAAATTTAATCACTACGCCGGACGATGAAACTAATATTGGACATGGAAACTTGTGACGCTTGAATGCTTGTATGCTAGCAAGTCAAATGTTTTATTTTTCACCGCTAGATGACTTGCAACATAAGTTTTTGTTTTTGTGCCGAAACGAACACAATTGGTGCCGAAACGGACAATATTAGTGCCAAAACGGCTGGTTTTTTTCATAATCGAGGACATATTAAATAAGAGGGGGACCATGCATTTTTTAATGGGTGCCGAAAAAGTACCGAAACGGGTGGACACCGGTTTTTGTTTTCGGACTTTTCTCGATCTTATTTTGGTTATATGTTTTATCTCCTGAATCCGGTCTTTGTATAGCTGGAATCATCTTGCGATTCTCTACAAAAATTGACCTATTTTTGATTTCTTATGTCCCTTTCTGAATTTTTTTTCCAAAAATCGTGCAAATGTAAGGCGCGCTTCTGGACGAGGAAGTCGCGCTTACAATATTTAATAATACAGCTAGTTTTGCCGAATACTACACTTTATTACTTGCACACAAGTTACACACAGAACACAAACAGATCAACAGGCTAATAGAAAGAATAAAGAGAACTTACACGCACACGCTCACCGGCCTCTGCCTTATGCATGTGAGGGTGCGTGTTTATATACCAAGTGTGCGCTAGAGAAGACATAGGGTTAACTTCGGAGTCCCGAAAGGCTTTGAGAGCTCGAAAGTCTTTGAGAGATCGAAACTCGAAAGGCTTTGAGACATCGAAAGGCTCTGAGAGCTCCGAGACGTCTTTTGTAAACAGAGTCGCCATCATAAAGTGTCTGGACAGAGAGGAGGGGGAGAATGAACATCTGGACAGTAGCCAGCGCATGCGTAACTCAGCGTGCGCAACTTAGCGCATTACACAAAAAAATCACTTTTTTCAAGAAATGAACTTTCAAAAAAAATAAACAAGCATTAAAAAACTTATTTTTTTCCCGGTGGTTTGGAAGAAGGAATTGGGGGGGGGGGGGATTGGATTGAACAACAGCGTTTCACGCTTTCGTATAACAATCCAATATTCAAGGGGGAAAGTGGTACAAGAAAACATTTTTAAAAACGCACCCAAACTTTAAGGGAAAATTATGAAATAATTCATGCTGGGACACCGGGAAGGCATGTATCGATTTGTGGAATACGATCCAAACGATTCTGTGAGTTAAATTATTTTACATTCCGTGTGTCGGTGTGTGTGAACCACGCAGTCAATAGAGAAACTAGAAAATGAGTAAATGACTGAAAAGTGAAAACCCTCCCAAACCGTTTTGCCTGACCCCTATCGGCAGGCAGGAGCATAGCTTCAACGGGGGTATAGACCAGTTGCGGATGCTGAGTTGCCAATTTGCCAGCGGGTATTGTTTGCAGGGGGAGATAGGCAAAATGATTTATTTATTTTATTTTATTTTTGTTTGCCTATCTCCCCCTGCAAACGATACCCGCTGGCAAATTGGCAACTCAGGATCCGCAACTGGTCTATAGGGGAGTTCCGTCTTTACTTCGTAGTCTGTGCCTCTGTGGTATAATAAGCCCCGCCGCCCCACGCCGCACCTTTATTTTAAACCCAATTTACTCTAAATATTTATTCAGATATTGAGATCCTAAATCAATATTGAATAAGATATTGGAAGGAAAATTGAAATGGAGGAAATACAAAGTAAAATATTGCATTATTTCTGTGCAGATAACTTGTTAATTTCTTTGTTTTGTCGTCTGCTTTGTAAAAAAACAAAGCTCAAATTGTAGCTGCCGTTCATTACTTTTATCATTTTATTTTAACAAGCCGTCCGCCACTCAAAGAGATAATTTTGGGGGTTTTGATTTTTCGGAAATCGTCGCTTGGGGTCCTAAAAATTAACTGATGGATGGGTTTTGTGCGGAATTTTTCGCTAAGTCGATTGATGATAACCGCAACGGCCTAGCTTTTGCAGTTTGGGAGATATATTTAAAAAACTGAGAGGGGGTAGCCGAAATTTTGACTATTTTTCGGTTTTTGTGCAGCAGTTTTCTCGTCAACTGCTGCACCTAAAAATAATCTAATTGTTTTAAAATGATGGGATAGCCCATTTCTTCAAACCATGTTAATATTTTTTAGATACTCGGTGCAGAAGCCGAGATATGAACGATTAAAATTTTGGAAAATGTTTTCCAAAAATTCCTCATTTTTTATCATGCCAGCCTTCATCTCACAAGCCACCTAGCGCTCGAAATAATAACATGCCCCCCTTCTTTGCCTTTCTTTGCCTTCTTTGCCTAGGGTCTTTTGGGTGGCCACCCTCGAAACTATCGCCAATCCCGAGAAATTGGGGGTTTCGGGGGTGGCCCCTAAAGCCAAAGAAGAGGGGAATGTTGTTATTTCCAGCGCTAGGTGGCTTACCGAAAAATCAAAACCCCAAAAATTATCTCTTTGAGTAGCGGACGGCTTGTTAATATTTAACTTCTCTTAGGAAGTATGTCATGCTAACGCAGTGAAGGCCTATTTTAAAAAACATTTTTATTCATAGTTATTCATCAATCATCCATATAATTCTTCTTAGAATTCATTATTTGTACCATAAGTTAACTCAAAATCCATCTATTGAGCTTAGCAGGCGAATTTCATTCGTCTTCACTTTTCCCTCCGACCCAAAACGCCTCGCTATAGATCCCTTCGGGAAACTGGTATAACCAGGAGGTGCCGGTGTGGCGGCAGGTCCCTCTTGGTGTTTTTTTTTTTTTTTTTTTAGTTCGTGTGTAACTCTTTCTTTTACTTTCAAAGAAATACGCTTTGATTTCTTTGGATGAGGAATAAGACTTGGACTATCATCATGCAATTCTTTTCTCAACTTTGTCGACAAACATTTGTCTGCATGAAAACAAACAAAAAAAGAAAATGTTTTTCAATTGATTTGTAAGCTAACTAGAACCAATAATAAATTAAGCTTAAGCCTCAATTTTACCGTCCTCACCAGTATCCTGATTACTTTCAAAATTCACTGCCAAAAAAAACAAACAATTTTTATATACTACTTTAAAAATTATTTCACCACAATTTTAAATAATGTTCTTCAACCGTATGTTTATCGATACATTTTTTTCACATTCAATAATTTTTCGTTTGGCCTCTAATCTTAAACTTCGTCTCATTTTATCAAATGTACTAATACTAATATTAATACCAATACCAATGATTTCATGAACAAAGTAAAAGCAGAAGGCTTTTTCTGACAGTGTTTCCCTTTTTCACAACATTCCGCACAGTCTTTCAAAATCCCACCTCTAAAAAATCCACCCAGCCCGATGCACCGATCCACAAAAAATTCACCCTTTCCAGCCCCCTCCCCACACCACCCGCCAAAAACAAAGAAAATTCACCCTTTCCAAACCCCTCCCCACACCACCCGCCAAAAACAAAGAAAATCACCCCCTTCCCCAAATCCAAACCGAAACCGCAAAAACGATGAAAGCGGTTTATTCGCAAGCGCTCACGATCCGCTGAACAGATCGGGATTATTTTCATATCAAACTGTTCGTCTCAACAAGTTTGATTAAGCCCACCCACCACGGACAAGATCAAAGTGGAAAATCCCACGAAACCCGCTAATTGTCCAAAAAACCGGTCCTAATAACACCCCACAGGACCCTCTTGTAAGCCAAGAGGGAATTAGTACATATCTAATACTGTTTTATTCATCCGAATTGGAAATTTCGTAATTCGAATTTGGTTTTTTAGAAAAAAATTCAATTAATCTTGGGTTTGGGTTTCTGACGTGAATTGATTCGAGTGGGAGCCGAGCTTTTATTACATGATTAAAATTAAACAAGACAAGAAATGGAATTTAAGAAAAAGAATAAGAAATGATCGAATTTGAAGTGACTTACTCTTATAAATGTGTGATCGGTTTATTACGAGGCAAATTTAGGTTTACTAGAGCACAAATGACATTTTGAGAGAATTGTGAAGGCTACAAACGATTCGATAATAAAGGACGTAACAAACCAAAAGATAGAAAAAAGAATATCAAAAGCATCAAGAGGGGTGCACCGCGTGCACGTTTTGAAGTTATACCGGAGCGTTTCGCTATAGCTCAGAACAAAAGGGGCAAGCATTTTGCTACCAAATCATCGCATGATTTATGAAAGATGACCTCCGCTCTTCAACATTTCCAAGCGTCGGCGATAGTCTTCAATGCCACTTGTAGCTGAAGAACTCGAGGTGACGTTTGGAACCATGGGTACCTTAAAGGTAAGAAAATAAAATTATCTTAAAATATAATCATTATGCAGATGTATTTACGTTTTCAAAGTCCCCGGATATTGTTGAAACAGTCCGTGTTTGAGTTACGGAAATAGATGACGATGAAAATCCAAATTGATTCATCGTGCTGCTAGCATTTGAACTTGCAACCTTTTCGAAATGAAAGAAATATAAAACTAATTGTTTCATAGGAACAAAACGCTTAATAGGGAAGAGCATACATGACTGGTTTCTAGTCCAGCGAGGGCACGAAGTTTCTTCAGCCTCTCTCTATATGCATCTGGATTTACTCCGGACTCTGAACCAGAAGACTGTTGAACTGGACTCCCTTCAACAGGGTTATTGTTATCAGGAGTCAGCAAACCATCAGAAAGCTCTTTACGCTTCTTTTCTTCCATGAACTTCAGTCCTCGTTCAATGTAGTTCTTAAAGAAATCAGACGACCTGCTCAAAAATGGCTCAATGTCGGCGTCCGGATATCGCTGTTTAAATTCATAAAGTTGCGCAAGACCCTATGGCAAATGACATTTCCAAATTCACGTAATCATGATCAGTAATAGATGGCAGAGCTGTGCAGCACTTAAAAGAATAAAAAAATTTAAAATAACCTCTTGAGACAGTTCCTTTGAACCGATTTTGCGAAAGATTGCAGTCAATGTTTCCTGAGTCGACTTAGACAAGCGTCGAACTTTACTTGATCCATCTTTCTTTTCAGGCACACTGGATTGTTGATCACTGGTTGGTAATTTGTTAGTCGCGTCTTTTTCCTTAGATACACCGCTCTTAAGAAGTTTCTGAAGATAAGGCTCCAACTCCGATTCTTTCAGATTATCGATCGTTCCCAAATTCGAAAGAATGGCATCACCCTGTAGCCTCACGAGAGTATGAATTATGGTTTTGATTGTTCGTATGGGTGTATCCGATTGACGATCTTTCCAAACTGACGAAGGATAAGTCTAGTTTAACGAAATTGATTAACATTTTTTAAGTAATAAATTTACGCGTGCGACAAAAATACAAACCTTGAGAAAATTATGGAGATCAACCAATATAGTACTTATATTTATGGTATTAATCCAGTCGTTTAGATTTCGAACAATCCTCCATAGACATTTCATTACAAGTTCGATGTACTTGCTATTAGAATTATCACTACCCACGGCATCATGCAGGAGTCGTAAAAGAGCGCTGAAAGTATAATTAAACTCATAAGACAAAAATCGAGTATGATTTTGGTATTTCAGTAAACCTGGTCATTGCTGTGTGATCAGATTTCTCTACCATCTTCAAGACGAGGACATTCAAAGCTCTAACAACTTGATCGGCGTCATCCGCCGTTTCCAGTCGAGAATCAAGCATGACATGCAAACCCAGGTGAGCTAAATCACGCAGGACATCTCGTGAGCCCCGCTGAGCAAGGTTACCTTGAACAAATAGCTAAACAGAAGAGTTTTAAAATTCTTTAAGCGGAACGCATTGCAAGTATTATATCAAAATTGTAATACCGCCATCAATAATCGAAGGAGTGCTTTATAGCCTTGAATAACATCCTTCAATGAACGATCCTGAGACTGATATAGAAGTCTCAACTGCATCGTACAACCGATCAGAATTTGATCTACTCTCGTCTCCAACCAACTTTAAAAAAATAATCAATTTGTTATTTTAATAGATTTCTAAATTTAATACCTCTCGTCCGCTGATTTATTGATGACATTCTCTACGTGCTGAACAGCATTTAAGGATACATTCAAGGACGGATGAGCAATCTGTTTTTTGTTTTGTTTTTGTATTATATTTGAATGTTAATAATTCCGATATGTGCGATTTGCTTTTACTACTTAATATTACCTGGGAAATATTAATGTCCAAGGTTGGATCTGAACTATTTGTTTTACCCAACTGATCAACTGTATGGCTTGTTCCTACGGCTGCTCTTCTACATTGTGGGTTGAAAAATTATGTAATTGAAGAAATCAACCTTTTACCAACATTATAACTTACTTGTATCTTGGCATAGGAACAGCTTCATTCAAGATATCGTCAAAATTTACTTGAACCAGATCAATGTGTATGCTTGAATCAATGTTGCCTCTAAGGCCTGCTGCTCTTTGAACCGTCTGTTCCAATTCCATAGCAAACACCCCGGAAATTGGTCGAACCTGTGGTCTTTCTGCTACTTCTGCTCGGGTGTTTTTATTGTCAGACGCGTAGTACGCAGAAGCTGGACGAGCACTTCGAAGTGGTACGCCAGATCGGGTATCCGGTGAGGTTGGAGCTGGGTTTGGGTTAGGAGTAGGTGTCTGGGCGGATTTTACGGGGACAGCTCCGGCAGGTGGACGATTTTTAGCACTACGTTTAATCCTCTCTTCGAGTAACGACATGTCTTTTTCAGAAAGCTAAAAGATAATTAACCAATTAAAATTGGCAGATAAATTAATTACCACACAAGTAAATTACCTGTCCAATTAATTTGTAGACTTTTTCTCCTTCTTGACAATAAGCGTGGACAATACAATTTAAAGCAGCACTACGAACAGCATTATCCCGATCGGCAATTTGTTTGGCGACTTCCTTAAGAGCAACGCTAGGAGAAGGCTGGCACACCGCAATGCCAAACTCTTCAATCAAGCTCCCTAGTTCTTCAAGACATTCTGTTTAAAAGAGGAAACAGAAATGTCAAAATTTAAAGAACACAACTGAAATGATTTAACAGATGCCTGTTCTTTGACGAGCATTTTTGGTTTTAATGCCTTCCATGGCGTACGGAAATAGCTTGCTAGCAGGATAAATGCGCCATAAAGTTTTAAAAATTCCGTGGACACTGTTTTTAACTGCATCCTTTGGGTCGCCAACCTGTAAGTTAAAGAAGCACAAACGTAAATGATGCGATAATTTACAACACATTTAAAGGTTTCACCCACTTAAAAGATTAAGTAATTAAAACAATTTAAAATACCTTTGTTATAAGGTAAGGTATGAATGACGAAGCTTCAGAATCCAACATATGATAGCCCTCTTGAGCCAACATCGAAAAAACACTTTGCAGGTATTCCAAACCTTTCAGGAGAACTGATGGATTGGTATCGAAAAATCGCAAAGTCATCCACTTAAGAACTAAATCCAAGTTTGCTTTTTGAGACTCTAAGTTAATGTTCAAATCCTGATAGAAAAATGGCATACAATTAGAATGATTCGGCCTAAGCTCATCCCAAGACTAATTATTACTTCATTTAATGATTCAATAGCTTTGAGGTGAAACTTGAAATCCATGTGGAACATATTGGTCATCAGGGACTTGTTAACTCCGGCCACAGTCATTTGTTCTTTCAATTGATCAACAAATTCATCTCTAGGAACGGCGAAATTCCATTTCAACACTCTCAATTTGACTTCATCGTTGATGCGTTGTGTTTTTAGATTATTTAACGGTAGCAATGGCGAAGTATCGACATCGTCATCTTTTTTGCGACTACTCTTGGCTCCCGGAGCAGCTGATGCTGAAGCGGCAGCTCCTCCAATCTGTGTAAAACATTTATTAGATAACCAGAATAACTTGACATTTTTATTTACTTGCTTTAGACTTTGATGGAGCTCGCAAAACTTTCCCAGAAAGAGCTCTCGCAGTTTCGTCATCCTCTTTGGGAGTGTCCTTGGAAGGATGAGGCGCAATTTTTGCCTTCGCAACTGCTTGAGTTGAAGGAGCAGCAACAGCAACTGGTTTAGTAGGTAAATTAGGGCGAACTTTATCGAGTTGTGCTTGCACGATGGACTTCGAAGCAGGCTTGAGTTTCGATGCATGTCTACTCATGTTCTCGTAGCCTAGATGAATCATGAAACCAAGGGTAGCATCTTGTGCTGCTTTACGCACATCAGCTGTGCGATCCTCAATAGCCGCAAGCAAATGAGGTACACAGGCATTTACATCGTCCTTGTTTAGAACTTTCGCGTTGACTGTAAATAAAATGCAAAACATCAGCGAATGAGTGCTGAATTTTCTTAATTTTCTTATCTAATTAACGAACAGCATACCACTGGGCAATTTCTCAGCTAGCCAAGTTAGTAGGTCAGCTTTTACGAAAGGATTTCCAGTTTTCAGTGCATCAGCAATGACTTCGCCTTCAAAGAATTCTTTCATTCCGTTGCATTGTTCCACCCAAGTGTTCAAACAAGATATAGCGGTGGCACGGACAGTTGGCTGAAGATCATGAATTTAGTGGGAGAAAAATGTGAACTTTTTTTAATAACACATTACCTTATTCACCGAGAGTGCTTGCAGGAATCCAGGTAAAAGAATGCGGACATGCTGGCGACAGTTAGGTCCCATAGCAATGGCAAGAGCTTGACCAATTGTCAAAGCTTGCTGAACTAAATTAGTATTTGAATCGGACATTCTTGCAGCAAGTGCAGTCGGTAATTCACCCAACTGGGGTGTGATGAATTTGGCATCATTTAAAATTGTTGTCACCTTTTGTAAGGCTTCATTTCTAACCTAGAATTAAATAAAAGTATTAGAAAATTTGAAAAAAGAAACGATAACGTTACCAAAAGGGTAAAAGAAGTAAGATCATAAACTCAAACGCCATGATATTACAGTTCTGTTGCCATGTCTGAACGGGGGATTTACTTGCCTTCCAATTTTTATCGTTTAACTCGTTAATGATTGTTTCGGTGATCGACCCACTTATGTCTGTACGAGGGATAAGGTCCACAACGTTTACTTCTTCAACTTCTTGGGATTCTTCCTCTTCACCTTCAGCTTGTTTCTTAGGAGCAGTTCCTCGTACGGGGGCGGGGGGTGTCTGACCGGAATACTATTTTATCACATTCATGCAGAACCGATTGAAAAAAAATTTAATCAACAAAAGAAATTAAATTATAAATGTGAATGGTCATGCCTGGTTGAACCAAATTTTAAAAAAATAGCTACAAACTTAGTCAGTTCTCATGTTGGATGGTACCTTGTCAAATTCTGTGTTAAGTTGCTGCAAGAGAGCTGGTTTTTCCCCGTCGAAAAATGTCCGCAGGGGCGGACCCATGTACAAAAATAAAGTACCGACCAAAGTAATAGCGGCAGTTCGAACTGCAGGGTTAGTCGCACTGATGCCTTTTTTCGCAGTTTCAATAATTGGCTTTGGTTGTACCCTAATAAATCAATTATATTAAATTGAATAAATTATTTATTGGAAACGTTCTCTTACACAAAGCCGAACTCTTTGATTGCGTTCGACAACCAAATCAGTGCTTCGGCTTGAACTTTCGGGTTCTTCTGTCCCATAGCAAAATCAGTAACTTGATTGGCCACAAAGTCTAAAGCAGTAGCTTCGGCGATTGCAGTCAATGCTTCTGTAGTGATGGATCCATTCTTCGCATCGCTTAATTTGTCGACAACGTCATTAATGACGTATTCGGCAGACCGCTTGGAAAAATCTGATTTTTCTGCCAAGTACTTAACGGCTTCTAATTTCAATTTTATAACTTGAAAGTTGTTGTCTTTCAAGCCCGGCTTCTTGCATAAAGTTCGTACCAGAACCTGTGTAGGTATATCAACTCTATCGAGTGTTTGGATTGTCTATAAAAAAAATTATGTAACGACAAAACAAGATTTATTGATAACCAAACCATACCTGCATCAATGACTCCATGGCACCTAATCTAGTCTTCCAATTTGCATCCGTGATCCCGGTTATGACATCTGGAGGTAAAATGGCAGCAGCTTTCTCCTCCACGTCCTCTGGTGAAAGCTCCTTTTCAACTTTTTCTTCGACTTTAACACCCGAACCAGCTGGTTTTTTTGCCACTGGTTTTCCTGGCGTTTTCTTCGGTGGGCCACTTCCAGATGCAGCTGGTGGTTTTTTTATAACAGCCCCAGCCTTTTTTTGTACTGCTTCGGCAGACTTGGCAGTTGTTTCCTTTACATCATTTACAACTATAGCAGTTTTAGGTTTAGCTGGACCAGAAGATTTGCCACTAACGACAGCCTTTTCACAACATTCCTTGATTTTGGCCATTTTCATGGCTTCTAAATCTGGAAGGAAAGGCATGATTACTTTTTCACCTACGACTTTCATAGCCGTGCCCAGTGCTTCAGCTGAACTGTCGCGTACACCAGGATCTAGTGAAAATATGTATTTTTGTAAAAAAAAAAAGGTCGAAACATAGAAAAGATTCATTGAATATTACCCGATTCATTTAAAGTTTTGATCAGAGCGGGACAATAAGTCTTGAGAAGTTTTTTGTTTAATAATGTTGCATTACATTTCGCAAAACACCGACCCAAAAAAGCTGCAGTTTCAGCTTTAACCGATGGATTTTTGTTATCTAATCCAGCCAAAACGTCTTCTTGAATAGCTTCGATCGTCGTCTACAAATAAATATGGTCAATAAATAGAACTTGAATTAATGTTACTGAAAGCAATCTTACACTTGGATAGATTGCATCAATAGCCTCGCGCATAGCAGTTACAACGTTCTGTTTCTTTTCCTTGAATTTTTCTAAAATTGTTGGGATGCAAGCTAGAGCATAGGGTGAAAATTTCTTTTTTAGTCCGTTGGCCAGACCAGTCATGCATTTTCCGGCAACAGCAATAACCATTACATTCGAGTCTTTAGCGATAATCTGAAAAAAAAAATATATTGCAATACAATATTTAAAAAACCAATTCCAAAACCTACTACCTTTTTTAAGGCCCTGACTAAATCTCCGTAGTCTCCAGTTTGAAGTTTTGGGTTGGCAACTAATTGTTCTAACGCATCTACTGCCTCTTTCCTTTCTTGCCATTTTTTTGGCTTCACATTTTTCGTAAAATTCTTTCGGCAGCTGAGATAAAATATCGACAGGTTCCAAAAGTTCGTAAGGATCAATGTCCGGTACAACGTCCCCTCCATCAACCTCTTCTACACAGAACATTGTTATTTTAAAGTATTTAAAAATAAAAGAAAGCTGGTACCTTCATTCGCATCGTTTCCTTCCGTCATTCGAGCTTCCATTTTGGCTTTTAGATCTTGTTGTGAACGCAAGAATCGGGTTTGTTGAGGTTTTTCGTTGCCCAGTTTTTCAAATTCAGCTTCCAGTTCAGTAACCTATAAAATAAATATATTTATAGACTTCAGTAATTTTATTCAAAAGGAAGAAACAATAACAAAATACTTGGATTGGTTTAAGGGCAGACAACTGGGGTTTTAGAGCTTGTCCAATCCATCTGTAAAGCTCCACCAGCAACTTTTTTCCTTCTTCTCGCACATTCTTGTCGCGATCTTCTAAAAGCACTGGGACTTGTTTCAATACTAGCTTGATATTAATAACTTTGGGTCCAAATTCTCTGAATATATCAATTAGTTTGAATTATAATATTAAAAATGTAATTAACAAAGCCTATTCTAAACATGAAATATCATTCAGGTACATGAATTTTATTTTGTCTACCTTAATGCTTGAGTCAAAGTAGCAATACATGCTGCAACAACTTTAGGATTTTTTGAAGTTGCGATTCCCTTTAAAATTTCTTCCTGCACAATTTCATACTTTTCTATTTCAACATACATTAGTGCAATTTGAATTGCCATATCCTTTGTCTTTGCTTTAGGGGCACCCAAGCATTTTGCAATAAGTCCACTAACTACATCACCAACAGTTCTGAATAAAGATAATTACAAACTTTAATATAGGTGAAATTTCAAAATTGTTGATTTGTTGTAAAAAAAAAGGTTTCATACTTAGAAGCCTGGGCTGAATTTTCAACAAAGCAAAGAACTGTTTCAAGACCTTTCTCTTGAGCCACTGCATTGCTATCAATTACAATCTTTTTCATAAGAAAAGTATATTTGTTCCATTCCGGACTTTTCTCCTCCCATTGCCCAAAGAGCTGTCAAAATATGAATGAGATCAATTTAACATAAAAGCTGTCAAATTCAACGTACTTACTTTCAAAGCAGCTTCATATCCATGTACTCTGGCTTTCCATAATTTATGTACACATTGATCTTCTATTGGGAGTTTCAAATATTCTGTGTCCTCATCCATAGCGACCAGGAACCTGCAAAGTTACAGAAAATAACAGTGTCAATTAAGACCAACCCACCATTGATTTCCAATGCAAGTCCAGATGAATGCAATTTGAACATAATAAAATTATTTGACACTTTTAAGCAATTTAGCTACATTAGCAACTGTACTGTAAGAACACAAAAAGAAAAACCTACCAGACTTTTGGTGTGATAAATTCTGTTTAAAATTCTGATATTAAAAGTCCACACCTGCTTCTATCTCTAACTGTGTCAACTTACAAAAAGGCCGTTTTGAAATAAAGCTGAATAGATCAGCTGGTTCAGTTCAACCGTCGTTCCTTTGAGACCAGAGAGAGGAAGGGGATACAAGAGTAATAAACAGCAATTTCCAAATTGAGAACTAGGCCTATCTAACTAGCTATTTTTTTGTTTTTGCAAGCCTTCAATTCACGAATTTCTTTAATATTTTTTCTCATCAATCGTTTTTTCATAAATTACACAATTTATTATTTTTTAAATTCATTCGTTTTTGCGTTTAATTCCAAATTTGTCCGTCCGTTGCGGCCGGCGTACCAAACGTTCGGTATTCTGTTTAACAACATCCCTGTGTATTTTAGTTTTTACAGATTGTATCTGTGTGAGGGAAAATTTGTAAATTTGAGAATCTTTTGATCTTTATTATCTTAAACATTATTATAAAATGAAAGGTTCATCTAAAAATGACGATTGCTACTTTTTCTACTATTCTTCGTGTACCAAGGTAAGTCTGCATTGCATTTTTTCCTTCAACCAATCACCTAAATTGGTGAGTGCTGCTGGTGATTTTGATTGTCAAGTTGGCCAGAAAACAAAGATACATAATAATCTTGCTGTTCATTTTATATACCCAGAGTGACAGATGCCCCTTTCGTCATGAAGCAGCAGCACTTGGAAATGAAACAGTTTGCTCTTATTGGCAACAAGGAATGTGTAGCAAACTTCATTGTCCTTTCCGTCATATGGAATTAAAGAAGAACCGTTCCCAAATTCCTTGTTATTGGGAGTCTCAACCAGTTGGTTGTCAGAAGTCTCATTGTCCATTCTTTCATAAATCATCTAAAGAGTTGGGAGACACTTCACCAAATAAAGGTATCCAGCTACAATTGATTGGTAAAATTAGTCTTAATTTTAGTTTTTGTGCTTGCAGATGAAACAGTGATTAAAAAGTTAAAAACCGAACAAGAAGATTCAGAAAATGGTTCAACCACCCCACCGTTAGTTCAGTCTATGGTTGTCAACATCAATGAAGGTTGGGTTCCAAATGTTTGCTCTGCACTTCAATAGATATTTATATTTTTTTTCAGAATCTGACACAGAAAGCATTCCTTCTCCTAGTAAAGCTCAGAAAAATACAGATGATGCATTCAAAATTAAGTCTTTGGAAGAACTCAAGCTTGAACAGATTCAGAAACATGATGCTGCTCTGTATCAGTATGACCAGCCAGCTGAAGGCAAAGCAAAAGTAAGCACACACGTGTTTTGTTTAGACTTTAAGAGCGCCGCTTAATAAACACATTTTTCCTCTACCTAAAAGGCTACCAAAACAAGGACAGATCTAAGAAATCGCCTGCAAGTCAGTCAGCCACCTGAACAGAATTCAGAATTCAAAGTGAAAACGTTGGATGAAATTCGTGCGGAAAAGTTGGCAAAGAGCCAAGGACCTAAGGATTGCCCAACCACTGTCGACGGTGACGTGATGAACTCTTTAACTAGTACAAAACGGCCAGCACCACAAAACAAAAAGCAAATCCGGATCAAGCGACCGAAAATTGCAAGTGATCCAGGATCAGATGTTCAAGTGCCTACGTCCATAATTGAAAACACCGTGACAAACCCTGCAGCTTCTAGCAAACCTACAGTGAATTCCCAGCCGGACTCCACTGAAACAGACGATTACCTTAACGATGAAATTGACGATGGTGGCGATGCCAGCACCGGTTTGTTAAACGAGGATGAACTTCTTTTAGAAATTGATAATATCTTGGGAGATTAAATTTACACTTCCATGTTTGTTTTTGCTTTTTTGCTTGTTTGTAATTGCTCTGCAAAGTGATACAATAATGACACACGACAACTTGGGAAGAAAAATACAAATGTGCGTTTTAAACCCAGTTCCACAATGCAAAGTTCCAAATCTATATGAGACACGTCATCAGCAAGCTGCCGGTTCATCAGAGAATTGATCGCTATCACAAAGATTCACCTTTGTCTGCGTGGAACGTTCATTCTCGTGACATGGCGGCCCGAAGCAAATAGCGATTAGATAGCGAATGGAACAGTGAAGAAACATTTCAACATGAAATGATTAGGCGACGAGCAAACGGGACAGGTTGATGATGGAGACAAAGCACAAAACAAGAATATGATCAGTATACAGTACTTCACAAACGGTAAAAGCCATATGGTCCCACACTAGTAGCCAAGTGTTGAACAAAAAGTACGTCATGTAAACACGTACGTTTGTATATTTGTTTGCTTCCTCTTTATTTATTATTTGTATAGTATTTCTTTTTTTTTTAAGTTTTTCAAGTTTTTGAATTTTTTTTTCTTTTTTTTTTTTAAATTTTAAATTTAGTTTCATTTAATAATAATCAATGGATCAATCTTAATAGAACATGAACGGGGCTAAGTTAGGCATATTATCAAAAATCTACTGCAGTCGTGTCCAGTACTGGTGGTGCATCTCAGCAGTGGGCTGACCAGGGACAGCCACCGGAACAGAAACTCCAGGCGAGATTAAACCTTTAAATAAATAAAACATTTATAAATATCCTGTGTCATACTATAATATTTGTTGTTTGAGATTTCTTACCGGTAGTAGAGTTGTGACTGTTGTGATGCATTCCATACTGGTGGCTGTTGACGGACTGATGATAATTGTGAGCAAGCGAATTTGAAACGGACGTAGCGGTTGGTCCGATTGGGCCGCTCACTTGACCCATGGCGTGTGATAAGTGTGGATGGTGACGGTTATAAGACGAAATATCGTAACCGCCAGACATTCGGCTCATGCACGAATATCCACCTGATGAATGGACCGAATGAGCGGAGTGATGGTCCCGCGGTTGCTGAGTTTGATGAGCCGCTTGCTGTTGTTGTTGCTGCTGTTGTTGTTGCTGTTGTTGTTGTTGTTGTTGAAGGCTACAAGGACCGGTGCCGATCGGTGGAACGGCTGCAATGTGACTCATCGATGGAGTTACCGGAGTCATCGCGGCAGCTGCAACGGGTCCGACGGCGCCATGACCGCCCGGATGGTGGCCCATTGCACTGAATCCGGTCATTGAATTCATTCCGTTAAATGCAGAACTAAACAATCGTTACAAATGAAAATTCATTAGGAACAATAAAACTATTTACACAAATTTTTTTTTATTGTACCTGTACGTGTCAGTCATCATAGAAGTTGCTAGTGACGAATAAATGCCACCGGGATAATTAGCGGAATGAGAAACACTGCGCGGGGAGCTGGGAGGAGGTTCCACAACATTGATTTGCTGTTGTTGTTGTTGTTGCGGTTGCGGTTGCTGTTGCTGCTGCTGCTGCTGAGGATTGACTTGATCCGTTTGTTGCGAAGATGATTGTTGTTGGTCTGGTCCGCGACGTTGGTTGCGTAATTTCTCTTCGCGACGCCATTTGGCTCGTCGATTGCTGAACCAAACCTAACATTTGATCAATAATCACAAATAATAAATAAACGTCAGCAAATCCAAGTCACGTCTGATCCATTTGTTGTCATCCGTTAGATATTTTGAAAAGGAAAAAAAAACAGCTCTATAGCTAAATACCTGAATGCGTGCTTCGGGCAATCCAATTTTGGCAGCAAGTCTCTCGCGCGCAAAAACATCGGGATAATGAGTCCGTTCAAATTCTGAAAATAGGATCGGAGAGAAATATAATAAACCAATTGTCAATGCGACGATGGGTCAATAAAGAAAAACCATCCGAAAGCGGATTGGGGCTCACCTTTCTCGAGGCTCTCGATCTGCTCGTTGGTGAAGGAGGTGCGGTTGCGCTGGAGTTTGCGCTTGAGTCGCAGTCGAGCTTGATCATCGTCAGAAGGTGTCGTCGTCGTCGGCGTGGGAGGAGCCGACCGGGAATTCTCACCAGAGCTAACGCCACCGTCTTCCGACATCACGTCGTCAACGCCTACAAATCAGACAACAAACATGTACGTACGTACATAAATAAACAAGTTCTCTATTCAAAAGAACAAAATATAACTGCAACCAAGATAACACACGATACGGCCATCATAAGGCTACGTCATAAATCATTGAAAGATATCAAGGACTACCCCATTTATATAGACAATAACAACGCCAAAGTTTGGGGAAGATTATTATAACTAACTACAATACGGTATATATAGTGTCCTATATTATTATTATTATCGCTAATCTGGATATTATCACATCGATCGATTCGCTATATCATCATTCGAATCCTTCAAGCATTTTTGGCTTTTGTCGTTCGGGAAAAAAGGGGAAAAAAAAGAATTTTGACGTTGACATGGCGTGGGTTGCCCAGGCTGCTGCTGTTGCTGTATTATATAGACTGTTTTGAAGCAGAAACGGCAGTGAAAGCTTATCTCTACCCGTCCAACAACGTTGGCCGATGATGACAATACAAAAGATGCTGCTGCTGCGCTCTTGCAGTAGAGAGGGTGGAATTGGCTGTCGTGAGTGAGTCCATTTCGGCATTTCCCTCTCGTGCAGCCATGCAGAAACACCGATAACCGCATTAAGTTAGTCGCTGTTGTGCTGCTGCCGTCGACGCCTCCCTCCCAACCCACCCTTGCCTCTCTCTCTGCTCACCGCATATTCTTGCCTTTCAAAAGGCATCGTCGTCTATGTATATAATAACGACTGGCGTGACTTGGGATCAATTCCCCATTGTACCGTCCAGCGCGGGCTTTTCAAATCCAAAAGAATCGGTTACCCTGATCGGTCGCAACCCGTCAGAAATCTTTGAAAGAGAAAAAGAAGAAATCAAATGAAACCAAAGGGGAAAAAACCTACAAACAAAAAAAAAACAACAAATCTAAAGGCGTGGAGAACTTGATCGATTAATAAGAGCCGACTAATGACATTATCAACGCCCCACGGGCTGGTCAGAAGGAGGAGAGGACGAAACCTTTTCGTATAGGAAAGGGTAGGTCGTATTTGATGGGCAAGGAAAGTCTCAGCGTATTAAGGTTTTGTGGGTGGCGGTAATCCATCACGCAGTCACGCCTGGTCTGAATGCGCTCTATGCTGCACAGATAGATGCATGACAAGTCGGACTCGATTTCCAGCTACATGTAACTAATAGTTAGCCCGCTACACGGATATATAGGCTACGGTACCATTCGTGAATGGTGCAGTCACTAACACGAATCAGGTCTAAACTAGATGGGATTGCTGGCTGAAATTGATTGATAGAAAGATCAAGAATCCTTTTATAGAAAAGATATATAGAAATTGTCAGAGAGGTGTTGATGAGATTAATATTTTTAAAAAACAGTTTATTGTATTTATTATTGTCGTGTTGCTCACGCCAATCCTTTTTAATACGTTTCTTCGTTCCGGGTTCGTTACCATCGAAACAGACAAACGGATTGGTAATTAGTTTCAAAAGACATGCAGTTGACAGCGGACAGTTAAAGTAGCTACAACTTCCCCCCCATTTGAATTTTCTCGGAATAGGTGATTGACAACATTACACACTATATCTATGACTATAAAGGGACTACATTATAGGTTATAAATAATGATACTATATATGCAAGCCCGCGATACACACCATTATGCAGCAGCGTCAGTGTTGGCATGGCAACTACACCCTCAATTCTCGGTTCCCATATCGCTGCGACTGCAATTGGAAGCGCACAATTACTGCACTATATACTGCAGCTACCTGGTCGGGCAACCCATTTGAATGAGACGGAAACTTCCGATCAATATAAACACGTCGTCAGATTGCCTCGAACTAAAAAACGTTATTACTACTCTAAATATATTCTTCTACTTTCTCTTGCTGTGTGTAGACTGTCATTCAGTCTAATAACTACTGCACATGGGCCGTGTGTGGCATCAAAGGCAGTTGGAGCAACTGCAGCTCGACACAATGAGCCAATATACTAAAGAAGAAGAAGAAGAAGAAGAAGAAGAAGAAGAAGAAGAAGAAGAAGAAGAAGAGAGCGGTGAAAAAAAAAGAGAGAAAAAAATATAAAAAATATATAAGAGAGAATATATACAGAGGACGGATGCCGGCCGGCCTTGCCACCGTTACCGCCGCTCGGGGATTATTTACACTCTGATGATTCTCTTTTAATCATCTACGAATATACGCTGTACTGGATAACAGAGAAGGGTGAGTCGTGATATGGTCTAGCAGCAGTATACGCATATATAGTCAAAGAGAGAATGATGAAAGCAGAGAGCTGCTACTATATAGACCAGCAAGAGGTACAACAGTGTAATACAAGAGAAGGACGTCCGAAAAGCCAGTCAGCATCAATGATATACAATACATATATAACACGTATAAAGAGACCTAGCGCTGACTGGTTGTATAGCACAGAGGGGGAAGGGACGTTCGATGAAAAATGTACAAATCAAAAAAAAAATAAATAAAAGGGAGAAATTTCCTATGTACCAGCAGTGTTGTTGTGTAATATTGTCGATTGGGAATCATATAATGGCATCAGACGAGCTCTCCTTGTTAGTTGTTGGACATTTTTGAACGAATCGAGTAGCGCGTCAAGACCGGCACGTGACCAAAGTCAGATGATCTATTGGCTCCGCCTTGTACGGATAAATTGCATCCAGCAATATATTTTTCAGATCGAATTCGTTATAACTAGATTAGCATTTATTTTTTTTTGGTGTGCGTGCGCTCTATTGTTGCCAAACGATTGTCAAATTGAATGGCCAATATGTAAATCATAAGCTTTGCTGTATAGTACAATTAATTCTTATGACTGGCAACAAATTCATTAAAAAATACGAGGGATCATCACTCTATCCAGTCAACAAAAAAGAAAATGGTTGACTATCTAGTAGGCCTACTACATAATATCTCACGCTGAGACTGTAAAAAAATACAAAATAAAAGAGAACGCACATATAAAAGGCAACGAAAAAGAAATAAAGACGAAATCGAGCTGCTGATGTGAAGCGTTATTAAAGCCTGACCGACGTTACCTAGGTGTGGTTAACTGTTGGGTTGGAGGCAGAAAGGATCGACGGAACGAGTTTACAGTGAAGGGGGTTGCGGGATTTTTGGAAAAAAAATGGAAATAAAATAACAGATAAGCAGAACTCAACTTGTTTCTCGATACTGGGTGAGTGTTACAACATCCAAACTTAAATGGACCAATTGAAGTAAAATAAAACAATTCTTTTTTTCTTTTTACTTATTTTATGACAATATAACTAAAAGAAAACTGTTCAGATTTAATGATCCATTTTTTTTTCCTTTTGTCTTTTGCCGTAGACAAAATTGTCCTAGCAACACTATAAGGTCACCAATTCTTTTTCTATTTGTTAACGTAACTGTTGAGTTTTCCGGTAAAATTTGATAAAACTCTAGTAGTTTTTGTTTTTTTAAAGGAATAAAGACCCCCCCCCCCCTCAGTATTATAAAGAAGAATGTAAAGAAAAAAGCGTAGGCGCAATAGAGACATAAAAAGAAGGGAATTATGGAGACGAGGGGCTGATTATTCGCATACTACAGCACAGGGGTGAGAGAAAAAATAAGGAAACGAAGGGCGAGAATAAGAGGAAAGGCTCATTAAGTCATCGCAGTGTGCCAGGGGTGCCGCCGTTCGTGTCGTCGTCGAGTGATGACAAATCGATCCGTTCCGGCCATTATGAAAATGCGACCGTTGATGATGACGAAAAATTCCCCTTTTTATTTTGGGGGAATGTTTTTTCTTCATTTCTACCCTCCCAAAAACTGGCTCAACGTCTCGATCTTTGCATATATATGCAAATATACATCAAAGGCAAATTTTCTTTTATTTACCCTAAACAAAATTCACTGTCAATGCAACGTGACTGAAAACAAAAAGTCTCATCTTTGGTCATTTATCGGATTTGTGAATTCTTTTTTTTAGCCAAAGTATTGTCTGCTGCGATTATCGACTATTTTTTTGTCTTCAAAATTGGCTCTATCGACCGTGAAAAAAAATAAGTTTTCTTTTTTCAACTCAATTCCCCGCGTGCTATAATAGGAAATAGTGTAACGAACAAACAAGATTGTACTCTGACAGTGATTTTTTGTTGTTGTTGTTTGGAAAAGCCTTGTGTAACAGTAGCTTATTTGCACTTGACTAGCCAGCTATACTATACATTTCCTCCCTCAACTGCACATCTTATACTTCACTTTTCCATGTGTGTTAAAAAACAACGACAGAAAAACTAATGCCGTACAAGGTGAGACCTTGAAGAGATTCACCTCGATATGTGATTTTTCATTTTTCTTGAATGGTCTGGTCTCTTCATATTATTAGGAGAGTCTTCTTCGATCTTAACCCCTTAGCTCTTTGCATGGAGGATATAAACACTGGAGATGACAGGGATAGTAGCTTCTTTCTCGTCTATATAATACAGAACGAAAAAAAGATGGATCGATATAACGACTTGGGATGAAGAGGCGCGAGGCCAGAAAACGAGAGAAATGGGCGGGTCATCCTTGTCGTAGACACACATATTTATACTATAGCTGTTTGCTTGCTATATTGCCAAAGTTCCCACTCCATATAGAATAGATAATAATAAATGCTATAAACTATATAGAGGCCTAAGAGTATAGCCCTTGACACGTCATACCGCATAATTTAGTCGGCTTTATAAATCGGCTGCTGCTGTGATCTTTGGCTGCATTTATAGAGCAAGTTTTAGGCCTTTGAAATGATGACCCATGTTGTGTTCATAGCGCATCCGTGAATTTCCCTGCAGAGCGTGACGAATAACCGTGAACGAATTTTCGACCTCAGTCTCTTTGACCTTTTTTGGGGGGGGCGGTCGTAGGCCTAAATATTCGGGATGACTTTTAGGGGCTAAATAGGGGAGGATTACGAATAGCACTGGATTTGTCATAGATGAAATATCTACGATTGAGACATCGGTAAAAGGGCTGACAGAGCGTGACGATTACTCTTGCGATTACTTATGCGATTTTAAGGCTATGCTGAGCGTGTATGTATAGGCCTGCCGCTAATGTGTACAGGGAGCCACAGGCGTGAAGAGACAACGGATTTCCATTGAATAACATCCGTCGCGCCATTTGCCTACGTACGCGCTATAGGGGTCGACCCTAGGGCGTTCAATTCGTTCAGGGTTGCGCCGACACGCTCAATCCACCAATAAATCGAGCGCCGTCGAGTGGATGAGTCTAGAGCAGAAAAAGGTCTCTCTCTCTTTACACAAATATCTACAATATCTAGGCCTATGTGTACTTTGGATTTACAAATTTGTCGTCGATATAGAGTCGATCGGCCGACCCCAAATCCATCAATAGGCTCGCATTTCATTCGACTTTCAAGGTGATTCAAATGGGAAATCATTTTGTATGATGTGTACAATAAATTCTGGCTGGCAACAGCGAAACAAAAGAAGAAGAAAAATGAGAGACGTCGAAACAGGATCGATGATGCTGTTGACAACAAGGGGAACATATTTGTTTTTCCTATAAGTATAACACGTAGATTCACATCTATACGTACATGATATCAGGCCTACTGCAAACATAACACCAACATGTAAATATACTCTTGTCTCGAGTGGTATTATACATATTTGTAAATAAACAAGAGCCATCATCATTTATATAGGAGAGCGCCGCTGATGAGAGCAGATGATTAGAAAAATGGACCACTCGACAAAAGAATGAGTGCCTCTGTCGGTGCCTGTATCCATCACCAGTGTGTGTATGTATCCCTACATGAAAAAACTATTTCATCCAACAGAAAAGCTAAAACAGACAAAAGAGCCTATTGTCTATTCTCTTGATTTTTGATCAGCAGCAATGCGCATATACATAGTGAATATACTATTCTGTGTTGTGTTGTATAACAACACTCGATGACACGGATCGTCAACGATGAAAGAGCTCTTCTCTCTCTCTCATCTCAATCTCTCCCTCGTCTTTTTTCTAGCTATATCTCTTTTTATATTCTGACACTGATGGTTCAACTCTTGTTCAACAGCGATACTTCCTTATTTGGGACCCAAAAGAAAGAGAAAACGGCTAAGGGGTTGAAGAGAAATAAGGAAACGAAAAGAGGGCTACACAACACAGCATGTGTGCCTCGTACATTTCGACTTTGTCGAGTCAATTTCGGGAATTGCTCTTATATACCTACGTAGTATAGTATTATACTATATATAGGCAGGCAGCGTGTGCGGTCGTGCGACCGGCACGCGGCCCCGATCGCCCGCTTTTTAATCGAAACGAGTGTAACAGATCGGGATGAATGGGAAAGAGACACTGTGTACAGTTACATAATCTGCCCCCCCCCCCTCTAGCTCATTTTGCATTGTATCCGTTTATATTCCTTCTGATATTTGTCTAACATTAATAGCCCCGCTGTTGTAAAGAGTTGTAATATATTGATATACAAATCTGATCACATATGTAATATTCATTCTGTCTGTTTTATTCGTGTTCAAATAACGAAATATTTTAATTAAAAAGACGATAATATTTTCTTTTTTGGGGAGGACCAATAGACTTCAGACTCACTTTCGCTAATGAAATCACATTCAGAGGATCGTTTTCTCTTTTTTCTTGCACTCCTCAATCTACTAGTCATAGTGAATGGCGAGAGTTGATTGTCGGATTGTTCCTCAATGGCGATTTATTTATAGGAAAAGGATAAAAAAGAAAAAGTAACAGTCTAGAGATATGTCAAATACTTCAGGATATAACGAAATGCGCACGCTGAAAGGATTCGCCCCCTATCAGGGCTATCACCTCTTGTGGCCAACTTCCGGCACTGTCTCAGCCATATAGGAGAACGCCATCAAAACAGGAAGGAACTTTTCTCCCAACTTGAGCGCAAAAGACTGGACTGCTACTACGACTATACGACTGGATGAAACGGATTGAAGAGAACCTTGTAAACTATACCCTGACTGGGAGAAAAACAATCAGAACGAAACGTGTAACTGCGATCGGAAAAGGAGGGGAGAATGGTAATAATGGGACCTGGCGTATACATATATATATATTGGCTGCAGTGTATCTATATAATAGCTCTGCTGATCCAGCCCATGCAGCTGGATTATATACACAGCAACTCTATTCGATTCTTGTTATTATATTCTCTTTATTCCTATTATTTTAACTTTTTTGAAGGCGATGACAGCCAAGAACAAGAGAAAAAGATAAGCCATATGCTTTAAGATTTATTTTCTAGATAGAGTTACTCAAGTGAACCAAAACGCGGAACAAAAGAAAAACGGCTGACGTAAAGGAAGAAAAAAAAAACTATCCAAAAGGGATGAAAAGTATCTAAAAATATACTCTTCGTTGTATGTATATATACTATGCTGTAGTAATAGTATAACTTTAAAAAAAAAACCAGTCCTTTAAAGTCTGGTTGTCTTATGTTTCAGTTCAGATAGAGTGTCGTTGGCGATGGAGGCAACAGGTGAAGAATGGCGCATCGCATTTATTTCGACTCCCTTTTGTTGTTTATATTTAACAAGATTTTCATTTTATATACCTGTTTCAATCTAATAATATAACAAAACCCTCTGACCTCTAGCTCCATCATCTTTTCACAATAAATATATAGGAAGATACACTGTATTTTAAGGAAGAAAATAATATAATACGTCGTAAGAAATGCTTACCTTTCTTGTGGTTATAGGATCCGTCGTTGCTGGATATTTGATGACACAGCGGGGTCTGATCCGGGCTCGTTGCTCCAGGCAATGGCGTGTAAGGTGGACTACCCGCTCCTACACCGGTGGTTAAACCCAATCCAGCACCGTTGCCATTGGGATACCTGATCATAAAAAAGTCGATTCGAAATTGAACATTTTATTGAAATGAATCGATTACCAAAAAGAGAAAATACCGTTATTTTATTTATTTTTTAAATAAATAAATAAATAAATAAAATAAATAGATTTTGTACAATACCAGGTGTTTGTGTTGGTTCGGGGCCATTGCGACTGGCCATTAAGCATTCGGAGTTTATCGTAGACCGAGTCCGGTGATGGAATAGTCGCATGTTGGTGCGGATGTTGATGCTGCTGTTGGTGTTCTTTCTGAGCCGCTAGATTACGTAACACACGGTTGATGGATGAAACCTGTTATTTAAAAAGAAAAAAGGATGATAAGTTATACTACTTCAATGACCATTGACTTTCTAAATACACATCATGTTGCCGGCTACTAGAAACTTGAAAAAAAAAGTTTCATTTTTCTTTCTATTTCTTAAAAAATTCGTTCCATAACCTTTTCCCCTTGTATTTTCTCCTTAGATTCTTTTGTGTGGCAGGACACCAAATATAGTATACCCCTGTACCATTATTGTAGTAAGTACTAAGAAATCATGAAGGAAAGGGAAAGACGACGATACGAACGACTCGGAGAGACTTTGGCATTGTCCGGAATCGGATGTATAAAAGCGAACCATTGCCTTCTTCTTTTCTCTCCTGCTGATGCTCATCGTTGCCGACATTTTTCTTCTTCTTTCTATTCGGTAGGCCTTGTCGTTTACAAGAGGGGGGAACACACAGACTCTATCAGGTCTATACACAGACAAAACATACATTTGCTGGTTGATAGTATTAGGATATAGTTGAAATGCGCCATTGGGTCATGTGGAGTGAATTCAGACGATGACCTACGGACCTTCCCACGGTCGTCGATTGAAAAATGGAAAGCATTTTCTTATATAGGAAGAAGAAAAAAAGATGCACACGCGAAAAACCGAAAAGCAACAGCAGCTTTTCAATTTTGCGTTTAAATAGAAGGACCACATGGGGTGAAGAGGGCGCGGATCATTCACAATTGCGTCTCTAGCGGGCGGCCATCAGCGCTGCTCCGTCCACATCATCGATGGTCTACTACTACGTATATAATGTGGAGCATTGCGAAATAAAACAGACACAACAATGCCTTTTTTTCTTCTTTCATTTCAGACTAGACGGGCGTTTCATTCATAGTGGCCCTTTTTTGTCCGTTCGGGATGAACCTCTTTATCCTCCTCCTTGGGTGAACACATGAAGAGGGTCGTACCGACTCCACCTCTTTCTACTCACCATTCACATGAGGTTGAGACCCCCGTGTTGTTTGTCAATCTACTAGCCGACGAGAACAGCAAAATAAATTTGAAAAAAAAACCGTCGACCCAATATAGCGCATCAGACGACGAACTGGGCGTATAAAAGGACTTAACCTTTGGCGGACGGTTTGACCGGGAGTGGACACAAATCTGCACACAATTCATCGTCTTTCCTATTTGTTGAATAGAATTTTTACCTTCTGTACGTACCACACTTCAGTCTATTTAGAGATTTAGATTGGACAAAATGGTATAACAAAGAATAAAGATTCACTCGAAATTCTTGTCTGCTATTCAATACAACAAAAGATATACGCAATAACGTCCCGAGTGCTTGTTATTGTCCGGCCTTGGTTTTGATAACAAAAGACAATTTTTCTGCAAAGCCTTCACAACGGTTAGAATATTTTATTATTATCAAATTCAAATTCGAATTTGATTTGAAATATTTGTCTTGATTATTTGCACGCCCTTGTGAACGACGAGAAAAATAAAAAATGCCTTTAAAAGCTCAGCCGTGGGAGTGACGGCATGGGTTACTAACAAACATGGATTCCCGTCATGTCGACGATTGTCTGTTACAATAAAACCAAAGGAAAGAAAACTAAAAAGGAGAATATTCGACAGGAGTACAAAGAAATCTCTGCAGGATTCCTACATATGCATAGATTGCAAAGGGCTAAAAATCCCTAAACGATGGAGAAGAGGGAACTTGCATCACAATACAAAAACAGAATGTTCACAACCAGGGGGAGAAATCTCAAAAAAAAATCACACGGACAAAAAAAGAGAGATGAATAGAATGAACATTTTTTTTTTTACATCCATTGTAGGTGAATAAAAGGAGAAGTTTTTTTTTCTTCTTGTAGAATACGCCGCGGTAATGTATAAGATAACCGTAGGGGTTCCAAGTCACATCATATCGAAAATGTTATGGCCTGCCTGCCGGCTTTTAACTCAAAAAGCTGCATGTGTTTGACTCGCTAATTCTAGGCTAGCTTTTCATCTAATGACGGTGTATTACTTGATAGTCGAGTTCCTCCACACTCCTCCCTGCCCAGCAGTTTAGAGGCAACTACACACAGAGAGAGTCTCCAGTTCACATTGGGGTGGGGAGCTAGAAATATTTACAATGTCCGTGTCTGTTGTGTATATGTTTAGAATGAATGAATGGACGCTACTTAACAAGAGGTGGGAAGGACGTTGGGGAACCAAAAAAAGTAGTGCGTTTTTCTATTTTCATTATCTTTTGGGGTGGGAATGGGAGGACGGGTTACGCCTCACGGCCCGTCCCCTTACCTATAGACTTTTGTCCGGCTTCCTAATGACGAGCCAGTTTGACACACGGATAAATATATACACACACTGTTATAGAGTGAAGAATAATAATCACGTCGACTTCAATCTCACCAGACACCACACCACTTGGACTGAGCATCACACGAACCCTTTCATGTCCTTTTTTCTTTTCTTTGACTCTTCCTTTTTTATTTTTTCTTATTTATTTGTGCTGTTTGTGCTTATTTCTATTCATTTTCTTGTTGGCTTTTGTATAACTTGTGCTACTCGTCGACTCAATAGGACTGGATATTATCCCTACTCTCGTTAGTATTAAAGAGTCAAAAGATTTTATTCTTTGCTTTGATAGCCGATCGATAATTGGAAGGTCTTTCGGTGGACGACGGGCTCTATCGATTGATCTTGTTCGTTTCCGTTTGAGTTTCAGCTATCAAAGTTGCTCTTTGCCCTTGTTGGTCGTTTCTCCTATCTCGTTGAAACACTTTTTCAACGTGTTTCCATCGAAACTAACATCATCGATCGATGGGCCGTTACACCAGTGAATCCTCGACAGAAGCTTTTGCATGACACGGGTATTGGCCAATTAGTTGGCCCTCGCCTCTCTATCTCATCGCAAGACGTCAAACGGCAATTCAAAAGTTGATGGATACAATGTAAAATGGAATCCAGCAATTCAACATATTATGTTCCAAACTATGTATCAGCTGTACAATGTCTGTGTGTGAGAGACTGAGATTGATCTCACAAGTGGAGTCAAAGGAATAAGGTCGGCCCTTTCAAGTGCAACTCGACAACATTTCCGAATTGTGAAGGTATACGCGTACTACGCGCGTACGCCTAGATGAAACTTCTCACATATGAAATTCCTGAAGCAATATGCGCCGTAGTAGCATAGCATATAAGCTAGACAATAGATTGATATTTATATATAAATAGAGGAAGAGCAGCGCAGATTGGTTGGATTGTTGTGTTCTTCATCACCTCATTCCATGTCATTGGTTACCGACCGATATTATTATCAAACTTATATGGTCCATATCCTTCTCTGTTGCCTTATATTATCACATTTCAAATCAAATTGAAATCGTGAATAGAAAAAAAAAGAAATCAACTCACGCTGGGAATGTTGTCGTTATTGCAAATGGCTTCCTGTAGGAGACGATCGCGAATTTCCCAGGCGAAGATGGACGGACATTCGCGTTTGAATTGTGAGATTTTACCGACGACATCATTGGTTGCCACTCGAGGTTTAGAACCGCCAATGGCTCTAGGCCGGATTGACCCCGTCTCGTAATACCTAAATCATTTCAATATCAAAATAATAATAAATCAAAATAGGAATAATAATAATCATAATCTAATTTAATTTGGTTACCTTCCAAGTATTTTGGAGACGCATCCGTTGGAGACTTGAAGAATGCGCGAAATGTCGCAAGGCCTGGCTCCCGAATGGGCCAATTCGACGATCTTTTGACGGGTCTGGTCCGGTAGAGGTCGACCGCTGACGAACACTCCGCCTAGTTGGTTCACACCACTATGACCTAAGGTATTGACGGTACGTGTTCATGCAACATTGTCATCGAAACAGCCACAAAAGGAAGAAATGAAGAGACAACAAGAGTCGAAGAGAATAACGACAGACAAGAAGAAGAAGATGAAACTAAAACCGTACGGAAATGGATGCAAAAATGCTCAGCAAATCAAAATAACGAGTGATATAGCACACGGACGGAATGAGTCAAAGAAGATTTTTAATAGTAAATAAATCAGCAATTCCCCTGATGAATAATTATTGACTTTTAAAATAAACTAGGCGAATTTTGAGGTTTATTTGTCAGCCCTGTTTACAGAGAGATGCAAGACGTTTTCTGCCTGTACCATTGCCATCGAAATCCTTCTTTTTTTTTGCCCCCCTTACCTATTACTATGGGGCATTTTCAATTGGATTGTTGCGCGTGTTTCCCGTCTCGATCTGATGCTGCACTAGCAAGTTTCTGTAGCTTTCGGTATTTTCATACCAAAGTTTTGGTAAAGGGAAGTCGAACGCGTGTCTAGCGAAAGTAATAAACGTTCGGTGCGCAGCTCTTTGATCTTTTCAATATATACGACGAACATATATATTATACATATATATTCCATCAGTATATCTTGTGTATAGGCTATTACTTAGTGTGCGTGTGTACCCTATAACAAACGCATCGTCTTGAGACAGGGAAGGGATGTTGGAGTTTGGTCAAGTTCGAGTCTCAACTCTGTGCAACTACGAGGAAAGATGAGGAATGGCCCTGTGGAACTGGGAGAGCGATTGCAATTGCAATCCCATGCAAGGAATGAGTCACACAGTTGATGCTATCGAGTGCTGCGTATAAAGTATTATTCTACTTTATATTAAAGAGAAAGAAATGAAAAAGATTTTCTATATATGACGGAATCGGTCGAGGACTCGAGGGATGGTGATATTGAGAAAACGTTGAGTGGACACAGAAGAGCGGGCGCGCGAAGGAAACGATATGGATCGCGCAAACACAAGTGATGAACGTTGCCGAGCAACGGGCGTCGTCATTACCCGAAAGCGATGTTGTCAGTCAGTGACTTCCGACGTCGTCGCTAACCACTCTTCAAAAACTAAATACTTGGATATATTACGACTCCTATATACTACCTATATATATAAAGGCATGAAATGATGACATGCTGTCCTACACTCAAGGAAATATCTTATTTCTCTCGTCTATTGGATTCTGGCCAACTTTAAATAACAAAAAAATTCTTTTTCATATATGGTAGGACATGTTGACAGTCTCATCAGAATTAAAAGAGATTGTTGATGTCGTATATCGTGATATATATTTTTAACGGAGCTATTTCTGACTGCAAATTGAATGCATCGCATTAAAAACTTACAGGACTTGTTTGTAATCTTTCAAATGATTCATAGTGTGTTCCCTTAAGAAAGAAACGGTTTTAATCGTAAAAATTCTTTGACACCCAAAATGGATTTGATTCGTCCTGCATATCTTCCGTCTTTTGCAAAAATATATCAGCGAATGGAATATAAGAAATGAAATACCAAATAAGAAGAAGAAGAAGCTAAAAATGACTCATAATATATAAACTAAGAAGAATTACTATATGCGAATAGATGAAATAGAAGGAAAAAGAAGAAGAAGGTTGTGACGACACAATAAAAGTCAATCGAACGATGAACTTACTGTCCATCATGGCTCCGCTGTCGAGTCCAATGTCCTCCAGCCTGCAAAAAATGAATGAAAAACGTTAAAAAGGTGAATCAGGTGTTTTTCCTTCTAAATTAAAAAAAAATACAGTACAAAGAAATAATAATCCATTGATAAATATACGAGAGTGTTTGACATCATGATAGAGCAAAAGAGACACGACACCCCAAAATTATCAATGATATATATAATACAATATCTACATCTAAATTATATGATAGTGTGGCTATATAGAAAATAGACGATAGACGAGGGGGTTGTAAGTTTACACATGTCGTTCTATTTGTTAACAGAGGATGCGTGTGTGTGTGATTTATGACATAATCCTGTCGCCTCCCTTTTGCTTGGAACCACTTCTCTCTTTTCAGTCGAGTTCAG
Source organism: Daphnia galeata (assembly GCA_030770115.1). NCBI lineage: Eukaryota > Metazoa > Arthropoda > Branchiopoda > Diplostraca > Daphniidae > Daphnia > Daphnia galeata. Next base: position 2,066,924 of record CM061120.1, on the reverse strand, counting down.
CTGCTAGTAGAGTCTAACATATCAGACATATAGGAGGGTGATTGAGGGAGGGTGAGGCTTCGGTTTTGCCACCGCTGCCGCCCATCCAACGTCAAATGTTGCCAATGTGTAGAGACGCTGGGAAAAAATATACGGTAGGAACTCTACCGAACTCTACCATATACTATATAGATTGTATGTAGAGAATTAGGGGGAGGAGCGTTTTTGAAAATTGTGTGTATGAAATCATAATCGGTCTCTTCGCGCGCGGCAGCCATTTGTTTGGCACCCCCAAAAGTGGGGGATATAGTACTTGAAAGTCGACGCGCACTCGACTACAACAAATAACAAACACACAACAAAAAAAAAAAAAAAAATGAAATAAAAAAAGTTTACAACAATTTTTTTTTTGTGTGTTTGTGTTCCCCTTTTGAATTTTGTTTGATAATTTTTTTTTGTGTAACATGTCTTTCATCATTCAACACACCCTTCTATTTAATACTTTATAGATAAATAATAATATAAACCGATTGATTCTATTAGCACCATGTCAACAAATTTCCCCAAAATTATTTCAAAATAATTTTTCAAAAATTTAAATTTTTTTACGTAATTTATTTTAAAAATATCTATTTAGTTATAGGGATAATATCCGGACATCATATCGATGATTATATATAAAATGAGACATTACACAAAAGCTAATGTTGCTACTACGATGAGGGGAAATAGAGTCTGAATGGATAAGAGACAAAACTACTAGAAAGGGGATTCTGATGATCAGCGGGATGTCCCGGCGGTTGGTGCTACTGTTGCCTTGTTGTTGGCCGTGAACGCCAACATTGATCGATTGAATTGCTATATCTATACATCAATCAAATGCTGCTGCGAGAAAAGAAAAGAATATCACATTTAGGTTCTCATCTCTGCTAGCCTATGTACATACTGCGCTGCTGTTGTCCTGTATCTGAACTACGATTTTTACATCAGAAAAAAGGAAGAGACACCCTCCTTTTAGGCCTACAGTTCCCAGTGTGTTTACACACGTCAACTGTGTAGTAGCTACATGAGGGAATTTAGTAGATATAATACATTATGTAAAATGTGAAAGAATGAGAAAATAAAACGAGGGCAAATGCACAGTGATCTCAATGCTGTTGTGTTCAATATCCTCACCATTTTCTCTCTTTTCCCCCACATCATTTCACAGAATATTTTCTTTTTTTTTTCAATGAAAAACCTTTTTCTCCCGTGTTCTCTCAACGATGGAAAACATGTTTCCATGTTCTTCTGCTGAGACTGCATATAGGAGGGAGGAGCTGATGCGCGGTTCTTTGCTGGGCCGCTTTTATGAATATATCTTTATACTACCAACTCTCAGTCACCGAGGGGGGTCCTCCGTTTTTCATAGACATCTCGTAGCCGTTCTACAGGCAGCCATCGCCTATTTGTATACGAGTTGCTACCGGTGTATAACCTATAGGGCCGTAACAGCCATTAGTGACGCCATTACACGGCCTCAGACTAATCGACTTGAGAGGTATAGGACGACTCGACAAAAAAAGGGACATTGTATTGACACCAAATTCTCTCGTAGAGTCTCTCTCTTTGACCTCTGTCCGCAATATTTCCGACTTTCTTTTGTCGCCATTTCTGATGATCATCCAAATGTATTATCTCCCTCCCGGATGAACGAAAATAATACAAAAGTTTGTCGCGATTCTATCTACATCATTTGCTTCGTCTTATTATATTTTTACTATTCGAAAATGAAATCAGATTTCGTTGCGTACCTAGGCCTCGCTCTAGTTGCACAGATTTCTTACCGTTGAAGACCTACACGTTTTGTTTGTTTTTTTCTTCGTTCGTGTCGTGAGTCTTTTCTTAACAATTTATTTGCTGCGTGCCGGAATGTTGTGCTGTATTCGTGTCATATTCTTTTTGGGGGTTTGTTTTGAGCAATTTATCATCGCCGTTTCTGTGTCCAACTCTCCAAAGAGTCTCATTCTAAAAAGAGAAATCTTGTTTGGTGCTATTTTTAAAAAAGTAAAAAAAGAAAAAGAAAAAAAACAGTTGGGGATTTCACACTTGTCCCTTATTAACTTACACACACACTCAACGCCTGCTGTACCCTACATTAAGCTTCTCAGTTCCCCCTCCAGACGTTGGACTTGTTTGGAAGAGCTAAATTTCACTTTACACGCAAATGAGTCGAAGGTGTTAAAAAATAAATACCTTGATTCCGTCCCCCCACCCTCTCAACACCATATATTCAGCGTTGTCGACTCGTTCATGTACCTCTTTCTAGACTCTAATTGGATTGGCTCAATATCAGCAGCCACGTGCATATTATAGAGTGTGTGTGTTGACCGTTGTTGGCTCTACACACAGCAACACATAACGGTGTGACATGGGTGACACACACACAATGAAAAAAAAAAACGGAAAAAAGAGAATCGTGCGGCCGCGGCTTACGCGTCTCCCATTTGGTTCACGCGCTCGGTCGACGTTGTCATCGCTCGCTATCGTCACGCTACGCTGATCATATCGCAAGTCGAATCGACGACCTCTCCACCAACGGAAAGGACCAGACAGCCAGCAGAGAATAAATGAAAATAAGCCCAAAAGGTTTCGCTATCGTTATTTTTTTCGCTTTAGTTTCTTCTATTTTAGTCGACATTTTTTTCGCGCTTCTTTCAACCTTTCACCTCCTTGTTCCTTGTCTTTTCCCTGTGTGTGTGTGTAATTGTGTATAAGCCTATAAGAGAACGTGTTGGGTAAGACATCAGTTGCAGGGCAAAGTCCACAGAAAAAGTAGTTTTGGTGCTGCGCAGCTATTTTTTTCATTTAGCCATAAAAGAAAGAGGATAACGAGATTTGTCGGTGATTTCAGTTTGGGGTCTCTAACTTGTCGTGTAGTTATTATTATATATGTTTCCTTTCTTTTTTGTTTGTTTATCTGTGTGTTGTTTTTCGAATGACTGGGCCAGTAGCCTATAATATTATCGATCGCAATTCTTCTTCTTCTTAAAAACAAAAAATAAATACCAGGGATAGAAAAGAAAATTGCCAGGTTTCCTTTTCCAATGTGTTGTGACGCGTGCGTTTTTTTTGCCTTATATATTTTGATTTGTTTTGTTTTTGTTTCCCGTCCAATACCTCCAAGTATACTTTCACACACACGCACACAGACACTTCCTTATTGAAAACTCGGTTGATTATTAGTTGCTTCTATCGACGCTAATAGTCTCAATATGTCTAAGAAGAGTCAAGAAAGCCAGGGTCATGGAGGGCATTCCGTTCCGTGCCACTAAACTTCTTTTCTTGTAAAAAATTACGTACGGATCGCTTCACTTTCGCAACCCGGACTCGTCCTCTTGTCCAAAAAATAGAGGCGAAAACAACAGCAACCAAAAATTGACTGCTATTTACGTACCATATATAGGTATAAATAAAACTAAATCACACGTAGACTGACCGTTGCTGGTAAACTAATCAGATATACACATCACTTTTACGGGTACTATTTTTTTTAGGTAAGTAAATAAGACGAAATGGCACATTGTGTTATGTGAACAGGGGAATATCTACTGGAAGAAAAAAAAACTAAACACGAGAAGACTAAAAGAAATGAGAAAAAATGTTGCCTATATATGAGAATCAGAGAAATAGAAGAGATAGAAAAATGTGAGGGGTGGTGGTCTTGAAAGAGAAGAAGATTTTCTGCGGTCGGTGCCAGAGATATAAGGATAGAAAAGAAGAAACTATCGGATCAGCTTATAATATTGTTTTGTTGTTTTCTACTATATCTTCTTCTTTTTTCTTGTATTTAGGCTGTGGGTACGTCTCTATATCCATTTCTTTGGCTCTCTCTCCCACACATTCACAGACAGCCGCCGCCGCCGCCGCCACGAATTACTTATTATTTCGACTTATAATCTCTTCTTTTTTTAAAAAATTCTTTTCTTGTATTTGTTTGGTTGGGACTGGTTATTTTGTTATCTGTTTATTTCTTTTTTCTGCTTAGATAGAAATTTCTTCTGTCAAATTGAATTGATTCAATTGAATCAGGCACGCAGAAAGAAACGATTTCGACCGAGATTTAAAATAAAAAACGACCCCCATGAGTGGATGAGAGAGCCGATGGCCAATTTTTGTGATGTTCACATATTTTTCATCCGTTTGCCTTTTATATTCTGTGTGTTCTATATCCTTTAGGCGCAGAGTACACAATGTTCCGCCAATGTTACAGAGGCTAGGCTTCACGTTCAACACATTTACCGTAATGTAAAAGAGCCGTGTCGAATCAATTATGAACGCTGGTTAAAGGTTTGATTTCCTGTCGCTTTATAATATGGTCTGCATGAGTGCATGCCGTATAAACGTATATTGTGTCGTTTTTTTCTACTTTTTGACTCAAGGCTAAAAGTAAAAACAAAAATTGACTCTCTAAAGTAGCGCAGGATATAAACATTTTTGGCGCATGTTTTCCGTTGTCAGGCAACAGTTTCTAAACGATTTTCCCGATAAAAAATTCATTCACAAGTTTCTTCCATCGTATGAAAATAAATGCCAATCCATTAAATTTAATCTCACCGATGAGATTATTTCAATTTTCATTTATTCGTGGGATTTTCATATTGGCATACCAGTCAGTCACCGCGGGAGAAAAAAAATTTAATGATAGTGTACTAACTGGTTTAAGTCTATATGCCTAATTATATTCGCCCGATAAAATCAATTCTTATCTCAAATCGAATGACAACCGTATAAAATGAATCCCGTGTTTCAAAATAAATGAGCAGAGATGCTGATGACTTACCGGCACGATATGTTGTGAATGTTGTGATGTCAATTCAAACGTTGTTTTTTTCACGGTCGACACCGATGAATTAAATCTTCTACAGTTGTCTCTATAATTAGTGGTGTCTATTTCACTCGAATGTCGAATCACGAACGAACAATAATCAAAATTAAACGCGGGGAATTGAAACGCGCAATGGAGAGCACCGGTTTTCGCTGTTACGAACGGATGAGAGCACAGCTGAGTGAAAATGAATTCAACTAGTAACTTTTAATTGTGTTTTCAATGATGTGATTGTCAAGTCCTTGTCAACGATATAAACGGCGTGTTGTTCTCGCTGCGTTGGATGAACGAGAGAGTAGCAAATAGACGCGCGCGTGTTGACCGATTCACCTCGTCCGACTGAAGTGAGCGGCTCTTCAGCACCGTGTCCAAATGCTTTTTTTCGCCTTATACTCGTTGCAAGAGTCTCTCTTCGTCTCAACTGTGGGCTGCCTTATTTTCGACTGGAGTTCTTAATGCTTTAGCCACGAGCCTTCTATCCGGATGGGTCAGCTTACAAGTTGTCGCTCTCTCTCTCGTTCCTATGCCTCTGTGTGTACATATATTGTCTGCTGCTCTGCCTCTCTCTGTGTGAAGGAAAGAAGGAGAGAGGGGGCGGTCCTTTCTTCGTTTGTTATCGACCCGTTAGAGGCCAATCAGAGCGCTTCAAGGCAAACCTTCAACCCGAAACCTCGGCTTGCCCATGGAGGGTGATCCCAACTTGAAGGGGATCTCCGCACACAAAGCTCCGCCTTCTTCTTTCGCCGCTGTATATACGTCACACCCTCTCTACCATCCCATCCCACTGAGAACATAGGCCAGTCAGCCAGCCGTACACGGTACTATATACAGTCACAGTATACGACACTTGATTTTCCTGTTAAATAATGAAATACAAACAGTTTTGAGTCACCCGACATCAAGAGCAAAAGAATTTCACTTGACAATCGTCATATCGATAGCCTCACTGTTAGAAAAGAAATAAAGTGTTCAAGTACTTGTATTATTATGATTTTTAAAAGGTGTTGTTGCGCTCTTTATTGTCGATTCAACCCCACAAAAGAGACACGCGGTATCCTCTTGGACGGCATATAATCACGGGACATGTAATCATCGTATATTAGCGACAACCTGATAAAAGACCGTCATAGTATAATTCTGTATTACTCTAATGATAGGTTATTTTCTACCGCGTCACAACCGCCCCTTCCATTCTCCCTGTCAATGGTGTCAACAACAACAAGAAAAAAAAAGAAAGAGATTGGGGGGTTCCCTACATATATGTGATGGAGGGATGAGAAAGAGCCAGAACCTTTACATCTGAATCTGTTATTCTCTCCAACAGCCGTGTCATTGGTGTGGCTCAAATAACGCACAGATTTGATTATATATTCTTCCACTTACTATACATACATACATGTCATACGCATACAATCTGAACAAGTTTGAGATTGAGCTCTGTATATGTGCTGTACTTGGGATACATGTCGATGAGACGAGTGTGGGTGCGGGATTGTTGTCGAAACACGCGGTCGGCATGAGATTAGCGCCCTCATTTCTATTTTTTTTTTATTTCTTGTTTGGTGCTGTTCCCCTCTCAGCATCGTTATATAATTCTACGAGAGCAAGTTGAGGGGAGAAATAAAAGAGTCTGTCTCTAACTCTCTATACATGAAAAGCATTGATTTCTTGTACACCGATCACCGTCGTCGTTCCCTCTACCGCCCCTGTTTCATATGTTGACACGTTTTTTTAGAAAAGCTTCGTCTATATGTGGTATACAATATTAGCAGCTACTGCCAATACTGTGAATATAGTACAGCTTTGTTTTTTTGTTTGTGTATAATAATAAATCTATGTACTGTCTCCGTATACTCTCTATATAGCTCTCTATATCCATTGCTCAGTTCCCCCCTTGGGCAAGTCTTCTTTTGACGCCCGTCACAAATAGCTTTTAATCAAACCGGTAAACAAGCCGGATATATTATTATTCACTCCCTTCTCTCTTTTTTCTTCGGTGGTGGTTATTTGATCCATTTTTTTGTTTTGTTTACGTGTTCACCTAGTGCTATATAGTGTGTTTGTGTTTCTTTTTGTTCGGGGTTTTGTGTTTGTTATTATGGCGAATGGGGGGACAAACACCGTAATATGAAATAGGATAGAATGACGTTAGACATTAAACAAACAACCGGTTAGAGGGAATCCTAATATGCCTGCCCCCCAAAATTGTGTTTCATTTTTTCCAATTTTGTAATTTTTATTTTGTAGCAAATTATTTAAGAACAAAAAATATTTTTGCGATAAATTTATTGAAAATTGAAATAGATTGGTTATTTTGGGTTTAGATGTTCCCAGGTCGGTGACTTGAATCAGAATCGAGGTATATCACTGAACTCTATAATGTAAAATGACACCGCAGCAGTAGTCATTCGGAGGGGATTGCGTGTGACATGGAAGGGATTAGGTTTATGACTAACAGACTAGACAAATATTATATCTAATAAAGATCAAAGGCAAAGAGAACCTGGAAAATAAAAAATACAAAAAAAAAATGATTGTGTAAACATAAATAAATCGCATTCAAAATACCCTGTCGGATAATCTTATATTAGGGACTCGAGAAGAAATACGCAGTCAGAGTTCATCATAAAAGAGTAGCCGGGGTAGCTTATGTTACATTGTATATTCCGATGATCACCTCTGTTTTGTATAACGTATATAACATATTCCTTCAACAGGATACATCAGACTTTTTATATTTACATCACAACAGGATTTAAAAAGAATGATGAAAATCCGAAAGAATATTATGATCATAAAAGAGACCTTATTACATCCTACCAAAGCGCGACAGTCGACAGGTGATTTACTTTTTGTTGACAAAGTTCTAAATAAACAGCGAAAAGTTGGTGAAAAAACAAATTATTGATTGTCCGCGTCTTTGGCATTATTGCCCCTCTATACATAAATGACGTAATAATGGCGATCCACATCTACAGACCATAACATTCGACATGAAAACGTAAGATATATAGAGAGACCGCATCGAAGGAGAGTGTATATAGATATGGCGAGACTGAGGGGAGTTTTATTGCGACACTTGTCGGCCCCCGTGAGTTACAAATAGTCGTAATTTTGGGTACCGTCGGATGGGACGGGAGCCCCCCTTTCTGGCGTTTGCTGGCCTTCTACTCTCTGCGTACAACACACAGCTGAATAATAACCCCAACCAAAAGAAGAAGTAGCTAGGGAGGAAAATAAGGAACGACGACTTGGCTATAATATTAACTGGACGGCAGAAGCAGCAGCAGCACTATACACTAGAATAGTCCAACAACAGAATAGTCTATAGGCTACAAGGCAATAGGAGGAGGACGAAAGAGAAGAGAGAAGAGAAAAAGAGTAAAGAGAGAGAGAGTTTCTTTGCTGAAGAGCTCTTCAACGGAAAGAAGTGTCACATAAAGTACCTCGGGTTTGTGTGCTCTCTTCTTCTTTCTTTTTCCTTCTTTTATATAGAAAAAAAATATATATTTTTTTTCCCTTTTCTTTTCTTAGATTCTCTGGCCATATCTTTGACCAGTCGGCGGTCTGCCGGTCTCTGCTGTGTGTCCGATGTACGCCATGGACGCGCCAAAGAGTAGAGAGCCATAGATCCAGCAATATGGCGACAACAGCAGTGGCCGGTGCAATAACATAATAAGAAAAAAAAAAAACTAAAAAAGAGAAAATACAAAAATATTTATTGTGAATAATTCAAAATGGAAGAAAAAAGACGACTGAGAACGAATTTGTAAAATATATTTTAATAATTTCTCAAAAGCAAATGTGGATCTGCTGAGATTTTTCTTTATAAGATTAGCGTCGATCAGGACATATTTGCCACAGTCGAAGTTGGTCGCTATTAATACATTTTTCATAAACCACTTTTTTCAACAGTAATACAGTTCAGCAGTTTATGATAAATTATCAAACACTTTCTTTTCCTTTTGATAATTTTCTATCCATTTTTCATTTATTTCAATGATTGTTTAATGAAATATTCGTTGATAATGGGGGACCTCCCGAGTTGAAACTGTCCTAATGAAAGTAGGTAGCAGTTACAACCAGAACGCAAGTGTATATACGTATATAAATATAGACTGTTGTTGTTGCATGGTACGTTTGAAATTTACAGCATTTATGGTGGTAGACACTGGACGGTTATTAGTAGACACTAGAGAGAATTTTCGAAGTCCATACAAGAAGAAAAAAAGAGTCAAGATGATGACGAAAAGGGTAAGGATACAACAGTCCGTATGAAGAAGAAGAAGAAGACGAAAAATGATGATGAATACAAGAAATGAAAAAGTGAGGATCTATTATGTTGTGCAGATGTAGTATCTACAGTAGTAGTGGGCATAAATAAATAAATAAATAAATAAATAAATAAACATGCGGTTTGTATGAATGTATACTATATGCTGCTCTATGGATAAAATATACGCCCCACCGTCGCAGGTGACAGATTCTTTTTTCATCTCTCACCTTGTGCAGCAGCAGCAGCTTCTGATGGCAGACGAGCACAGAAGCAAAACGAAGGTAAATATATTTGAAGCTATATACATACAGTCACTCGCGTCCGCCTGTGACTAATTAATGGCCAAAGAAGAAAGATATTCATTTAAATAGGGGAGGAATAAAAAAAGAAAAAGAAAAAAAAATCTTGTGACTGTATATAGCTGCCGTGTTACCTTATCTTGACATTCCTCTTGGTACCCCATTCTCAACTCCTTTCTTGACTTGTGTTTAAAATATATATCAAGACCATCTGCTGTTGTGTTGGCTCTTCTTCTTCTTCTTCTTTCTACCTTTAATTTTTACAAGAAAAATCCGTAACAGGATAGCCTTCTGCTGGCTGCTGATGTTGTTGCCTTTTCTTATTAAAAAAAGGGGGAAAAAATTACGTGTATTTATTCGTCGCCGTCTTCTTGAATTTCTTGGTCGTCTTCTTCTTCTCGAAGACTCCGGCCCTTTACCATGAAAGCAAATAAATAAAGCGACATTCAAATACAAAAGTGACAGCTTTAATAGTCTCTTTATCGTTTCCCCCGGGAGCTCTTTCTCGAGATATTTGGTAGCATATTATCCAGATTGGATGAGAGGCTTCTCTTTTCCTTGATTTATCAACCAGGCAACTATATAACAACATACAACGAAAGATAGTATAGGCCCAATATAGTATAATATTCTTAAATCGTCTCTCTTTCTCTCTCTATACCGGTAGCCGTGCCGCACAGTTGTTTATATATGTAAAATTGGTGGCACCAGAGTCTCTGAATTGAGACTAATAATGTCACTGACATCACTGGATGTAAACCTACTTCAGTTTCAATGTCTATCGACAATGACCATCATTGACTATATTATAGACCGACCCATTGAAGTATTTTCGTTGCTAAAAAAAAATGAAAAACCTATGTTGAACTTTTCTCTGTTTGAACCTTCCTTCTCTCCGCTGGCTGATGGTGACAAAGTAAAGAGAGTCGATTACATGGACTTTTTGTGCATCTATTTGTAGGCTACAACGCAAAACCAGCAGCCAAGGCCTTACTTTGGGTTCTTTTTCGTCATTCAACTCTTTATAGTATATTTCCTTTATTGTTCGTACTAGAAGCTCAACACACAATCGGTTAGATGATGGAACTGAAAAGACATTGAGTCCGCCACTCTCCAAGATGCGTGGGTAAAAGTCTAAAAGTCAACGTCGATCTTATAAAAGAATGGAAAGAATAAAAAGTAACGCTGAACTGCTGTTAAAAAAGAAAAGAGAGTATAGAGAATAGAGATCAGTTCGGCCTATACGGTTGTGTGTTGCTGTTGGATGTTATACCATGGAGGAGAGAAGAAGAAGAGTCTACCGCCGCCCGGAAATCATTGTCAAAGAGCTTCATGAGAAAAAGAAGTAGGAGGGTTCGCGGTGTACATACGTATACACACACTCTATATGTGCTGTGTAGAAAACTATTGTCGATCCACGGGTTTTTAGGAGAGAACGAGGAGGACCCCCTCTCTCTCTCTCACTGCAGGGCGCATATTTTTTCCCCCCTTATAGTTTTGTGTATATATCGAGACTCCCTTTTGCTCATTCTCCCATCGTCCCATTGAATCGGGAGCTGATAGATGAAGGATTCCGTTTTCTCTTCTTCTTCTTCTTCTTCTACTTTTTTTTTTATATTATTTTTTCTTGTTGTCCGCCAAGATTGAATACAAACGGCAATGTCAAAATCAAAATGATATCAGAGGGGAGAGAACCGCGAGAAAAGGGAAAAAAAAGGACCGAAAAAAAAGGAATATCTAGCAGTAAAGTCGCATCACACGCACACATAGACCATATAACCGACTGTATACATCACTACATCAGCGGCGGGTAAGACCATCAGCAAAAAGAAAGAAAGAAGGCAAAGATATACAGTATAGTATATAGGCTACAATGTATAAAGAGATCATTATAGTCGATGATGAACGAGATCATATCTGGCGGGAGCCGAAAGAAAAGGGAAATCAGCGCCCAATATCAGCAGACGCTCAGTATGTGGCTCCTATATAGAGACGACGATGTATGGCTGAGAATATTTTTCAACAAAAACAAGAACAAGAGAGAGAAAGAGAGAACGGATTTTGGTTTTTGACTTTGGCGCTGCTGACTGGATCCCGCCAGCACGGCCTGCTGAGCTAATATTCTTTTGATTTTTATTGTCGTTGCTTTGCTGGATATCGCCAGCACTTTTTCGCCCGTTACCAACAGCAGCAGATCCCCAGTTGGAGTCTCCTCCATCACACTAATATGTGCCATGCATGGCAGGGTTGGGGACCGCACGCAGCAGCACATCAAACAGCCACCGCCACCCCGGGCATTGCTCGTCGTTGTCTTTGGCATCGGGCATTGGAGACGTTGTCAAGCTCAGAGGGAACAAGAGAGAGCCGTTAGAGAAACTAGGCAAAGAATAAATAAAATACGATAAAATACGATAAAAAGAAATGACAAAAATATATACTTATTATAAACCCGCCTTTCTCGTGTTCACAAAATCCGCTCCTCCGTCTTGAATTACTCAACGACCCGGAGAGATGAGAAAAACAGAAAAGGAAACAAACAACCAAACAAACAGCCAGAAAAAAAAATAATAATAATAAGAAAAAAGAAGAAGAGTTGATGCTGGCGGTTCTATCTCTTTCTCTAGCTGTTGTAATGGACGGCGGGGGATTCTACAGATCTCTTTTAATCTGATCATGGCTAGTTTGGGCTCGCGCCAAACAGTTTTCTCTTCTTCTTTTGTTTTTATATTTATTTTCTTTTTTTCAAAAAAAAAACAAAAAAACACAACGAAAGAGAGAAATCGATGATTTTCACCGTCCAGATCAATTTTACACATTTACGTATAGACTGAACAAAGTTTTTCATCGTCATTGATCTCTTATTGAACACACGTACCACAATAGAAAGAAAAAAGGAATACAAAAAGGTGTTCAACCCTCTATTCCCGGGAGCTCCTGTAGGGATCGAATGGGTTACACTCTTGTCGAACTAATAACCAACACACATACGTATAAGAGATGTACACTTAGTATTAGTACAAATATAGGGTCGCCATTGTATCTGTATACCATACACAGGAGTGACAATCAGTTTAACACCTGGGCTTTCATTCTTTGCCCATTTGAGACACTCAAAAGAGTGGGAGGTGTTATACTAGGCTATTATTGAATGGGAGGGTTGATCTGCTACCAAAGGGAGGAACGGTACACCTATAGCTGTGACACGTAAAAACTAGCAACCCCTTTGACCTTTTTCCTCTTATTCCTACTGCTGACGACTGCTAGCTGGTTCTTTTGTAGCAATTGAAAAACTAGCATCAATCATTAGAGAGTATACCGAACCAATACACAATAACAGGAGATGGCCAATTGTCACCGTTTCTCTTTGATGTTGCCCCGTTGGCTTGTATTTTTCAACACTTGAAAGCGATAGGTACTTGTGTCTTTTTCTTTTTTGTTTGTGTGTGCGTCTCTTTTCAGGGTGATGGACTAGAATAGTCGGTGAGTTGAAAATGAAACGAGTCGATCAATTTGTTTAATGGAATATACCCACCAGCGAAACTATTGACAGATTCTCTATATCCTTATTGAGCGCTACCTCTATATTTAAAAAATATTCAAAGTGACGTCCATTGGTGACCCGTCTAAGGCAATCGCTGTCAAATATCGCGTCCATTTGGATGTAAATGCCAAATTGAAAAAGGATAAACAATAAGGTTTCCATAACTTATCTTTTATAGCGTATGCAGACCTACAACCGAAAGATAACGTTGGGAGTACCAGTACTGGTTTACTGGGTGGACACGGTACGAATCACGGCAACAGTTGTCGTTCAGCAGTTCTAAAAATCTGTACTTATTAGCTCGGATTTATTTTAAAGTAATTATTTACATTTGAGATTTATTAAAATTATCCATCCTTTTTATTTGCAATCTTATTTGTTATTTGATATTCTAAAACCCATTGGTGACCTTCCAATGCCAAATGGCAATCGGTGTCGTCACATATCGTCCATTTGAATGCAAATAAAATAAAGAAAAGTTATCGGATGATACTTTCAAGTCCCAATGAATAATGGATGCTATAGCATGGAGGGTGAAAAAATGTCATTATTTTATACAACGTCGTGTTGTAAATCAAAATTCAATTCGCTAGCGCGCGGTTTAAAAAAAATAAAATAAAAAAAAAAGAGGAAAGAATGACCGCGTCTGACAGTATACACGTATAATAATACAAAGTTGTACTATACATTCTTTTATCTATTGTGTGTCATATCTGTTTATGTATTATTTTGTCCTTTGACTTGCTGAACTGTTTCCTCCGCGTTTCTTTTGTCAGTTGGTAGTACAGGGAGCGTTTTGCAGATAGGCGCAAGACAACAAAAAGGGGAAATGAAAATAAATCAATTTTGAAAATATCACGGAGAGTATTACAAAGTTTTCGGTGGAAAATTCGAGCAAAGGGGGGATGTATCTCTTATGTTGTTGTGCTGTATAGACGGAGTATAATAACAGTATCTCGGTGCAAAAGTTGCTCAAACATCAACCGACTGGCGGCGGCCGCTGCTGTTTGGCTATCAACGGCAGCGTGCCATAGATGATTTATGACACTCTATATACACGCCACCACTGTTTGAGGGTGTTGCACTAGACTGAGCTTGCTGCTGTTGTTGTTGTTACTATTTATGTAGGATGATATAGATATTTTTTATTTTCCTTTTCGCACACGACTCCACGTCACATTTCATAACCAACCGAGGCCGGGCGCTTTGTGCAAGCGATGATACGCGTCCGTATCATGCCGCGTATTTATAGGCCTCTCTCTCTAAACGATGATGTAGAGAAGAAGAATAAGAAAAAGGAGGAGATGTTTCAGAGTGACTCTGCAATGCAAGTGACAAGCCGCAAAGCAAAAGCAAAAATGAGATGTCTCGTCTTTCTTTCTTTTTCTCTTTTCATGGGACTCGATCCTCCCTCGCCTTTTGCTTCACTTTTCAATCGTCACCCTTAACTATTTCTATATAGAAAACCTATTCGTCATTTTTTTTCGCCTGTCCGAGTCCTGCTACCTATAGAGGGAGGAAAAAAAGAGGGAAAAACTAGCGGCCGGATACTAGCCGCTATATTCCCCGACCGCAACTAGTGACGTTGCCAACTCGTCTAGCGCGTCCCTCTTCACTATGGTAGCGCCCACACGTCAATGCTCTCTATTGATGCTCTTCTTATTCGACATCTATATCAGCGCATAAAAGAGTTTTCTCTCTTATTATATACATATTTCCTCCGGAAAAAGGGCTCCGGCAAACACAACACACCAAAAATTGTAATAAGGTCGGTACAACTATATACAATCCTGTCTATGGGGGTACTACATATCAATTGCGAATAACATTTGTACGGACAGCGCAACTCATCCATCGTTCAACAGTAGTCTACCGGGTCTTTCATATTTTACGTCTGTTCTTTATTCTATTGAGGAGGATATATCATCATGTGCTGATGGGTTGCCCTTTGAGGTATCGACACTCGTCGCCCTTTTACCTCATCCAATGGCCTACGGTCAAACTCTGAAAGCAGATTGTTGAGGAATCGAAAATGTACCGTACTAGCGGTACTAGGCCTATAAGGACATTTAATAGTTGAGAGAAAAAAAAAATATATAAATAAAATCTTTGACACGCTTATAAAATGTATACAATGTATGAAATATTACCATCTTTCCATACAACCTTGTTGAGAGCCGGCCTTTATTCGAGGTATTTCGTATTATTATCCATATGTAGTAGTAATACCTTCTGTACTATATTTATAAATGATATGCGTATTATAATAACAGCATCAGCCAGCCAGCCAGCCAGCAGCCTATACAACACAAGCGTATAGCACAAGGTGGTGATGGTGAATGATAAGGGGGGGCCCACGAACGAATTACTTCTGTACCATTTGCTTAACAGCATATGATGCGGATAGAGGAAAAAGAGAGAAAAAGGCAAGAAAGAAAAACTTTCCCGGGGCTGAGTCATTTTAACACTGATAGTGTTTAACACTATTTAACTATAGTATATACGTATATAAGGTAATAAATATATAATAACGCGCCCCATCAATGTATTACGACGATAAATGTATAGAAATAGTCTACACGGACATTTCATTTTTAGCTCAATATGGTCAGTATCGCAAGAACGACAAGAACTATTCATCATTCCAACTACTATAGCAATACATTGTGTGTGTGTGTATAGCCTATCCGGCTGCTATGTGGGATGATGATCATCAGTGAGACACGAGCTGGCCCTTTTTTTTCCCCTGTCTTTTTTTTTCACAATTTGGGACATCGGCAGGTATTTCTGGAATCGGAATTTTCCCGGTTCTTAGTTCTATTGAATATTTGAAGCTTTGGTATTTTTTGAAGAAGAAAAAAACTGTCTATATGTGCAGGTTTCAGGTGTCTTTTGTTGACGCGCGCGAACTTTGAAACCCTAACGACTCCGCCCCTTCAAATACCGATGGACCACACCCCGAAAATTGAATGAAAGAAACACGAAGGAAAAAAAGGGAGAAAGAAAAAGGAGATAATAATACACACACACACACACACACACACGAGTTACATAAAACTGAGAAGTCAGTCATGCAGTCGCAACTGCACAAAAAAGTGTACCGTATACATTTTTGTTTTACAAAACAAAAAAAAAGGAAAGACGGAAAACGGGAAAACTATCATCACGTTGTTACAAGTCTACAAATACATTTTCTGCCAGTCAGTTGCGTGTCAAATGTTTAGGAAGACTTTCAATTCGAGTCCATAATTGTATCAACTACTGAAATCACTCGAGGAAAAAATTGATTCTTCTTCTTCTTCTTCTTCTTCTTGTTCCTCTTCTTCTGGTGTACGTCGTCGTCGTCCTTGTACATTTTCCTGGTGACGATAACTTGAAAAAAGGTTTCGTTTAACTATTTATTTTTATTCTTCTCACCGTGCAGGTCTTTTTCTACTCAACTGTTCTCACCCAATGTTTGCGGAATCCCGCCGAGCTAACGATACGTAAATAAGGTCTGAAATCACGCCATTCGTCCATCCACAGTCTCAGAAAGACACACACGTCTATACGTTTACGGTTCAATCATTTGTGAAAAGAACTACGTTTTAAAAATAGACATTTGGAATATCCAATTCTCTGGCCAAGTTGTGTACTATATAGAATATCCTAAAAGAAGAAGAGTACTGCTTAACAGTATACCATTGGGTACACCTTGTATTAAGCTACTTATCAATATCAAATTGAAGGAATAGGCTAACGGAGAGGTATAGGACAAGTAGCTGCCTACTTTATGCAATATACAACAGTCTGAGAAGGACTTGTGCAATGCTCTAAATCTGATTGGATGTTGATTTTCCGGTCACGTCTCTCTTCTTTCGTTTTCTTTCCTTAGTGGCACGACAGGACCGCGGAGTCGAAGAAAAGCGTCAACGTCGTCACGCCGCCGATGCGGATTACATCAAATAAGAAAAGGCGATGAGAATAAAAGATACAACAAACAAAAAAAAAACAGAGTCGGAAAGACGACGAATCAAAAGGATAAATCGAAAAGAGAGAAAAGAAAATGATGCGCTCTCCTCTATTCGCCAATGTTATTATTCGAATGCAGCGATGGTTGTGCAGAGCACGTCCTGTGTCCCTTGCATCATAGAATGTACACACATAATACCAAGTTCTGCCCAGGCATCTGATGGATTAATTTATTATAAGAAAATGTTAAGAAAAGTAATTCGGTTTTCTGATTTCAATTGTCACTCATATTATATAGCAATTTCATTGTGTAATGTTTTATTCTATAGAGACGGCGCCCATTTGCGCTGCTCAGAGAAAATGCATTTAATACATTATGTATTTACCATCACCGTCATGTTAGTGTTGTATAGAAATAAACGCATTGGGTTGCTATGGAGACATCCAATCAAGCATGGGTGGCACGCGTTCAATTAGGCGCGCGCCCAATAGCCACAGTCCCGCCTCTCCCTCTCCCTCCCTTGTGCCTATAACTCAACTTTGCGGTGGGTCGCTCATCTCCACCCGCAGCCATCGCCTAGCCTCAACCTCCTAACTCATCGACATTTATTTTCTTCTATTTCTTGATATAGTGCTGCATTCTCTTCTGTATATGGTTATAGGCGTCTTTTCCTTATTTTCTCTTTTTATTTTGCTATTCCCCCTCCATCCCATTGTTTTAATGACATCACACGATTGGCTGGACATGTTCGTGAATGGCCGCCGCCGCCGCCGCCGCTCCTCTCCGCGTGTTGCTCATCTCGACGAACGAAACTTTGGCGTTTCTCTCATTGCCATTCAGTCGCCATCAATTTCAAATAAATGAAACAGACAGTTGCGTTTGTGTATGGTGATGATGGACTTTTGGAATCATCTTATGAAAAAGTCTAACGTCATGACAAAGGCATGTTGTTATAGAGTCAAATGAAATTTCTGCTGGCCAAACAGAAAACGAATTTTTCAAATAGTCTTTGTCGAAATAACCAAAACAACAAATTATGCAACTAAGAGAAATCTGATTTGGCTGACACGTTTGTTTGCGACCAGACAGGCTGAAAGAATATCCCCTCAGCAGAGACTCGAGAAATACAACAACAACAAAAGAAAATATACAATTTTATATGCAGATTTACATTTTTCTCTCTTTTGTTTCATTAAAAAATGAACATTTTCAAAGTCTCTGCTCAGACGTATGTCTTGGAAATCTGAAGGAAGAATTTAAATTTGATATTTAAGACGAAAAAGAAAAAGAAAAAAATAGAAATGCTATGCACGTGATGGGTCAAGTCTGGTAAGATAATCTGCGGCTTAAGCACACGACACACAAAAACATGGGCGAGAGGGGAGGGAGGAGGAGGACGCGCGGTGCAAACACGAAGTTGATGCTCGATCCACTCTGACGCCACTCTAAACATAAGATATGAAAAAGAATTTATATATTATATTATATGGCAAAGGGCACTCATCTTCTTATTGTATTCGTTTTCTTATATTTACTTCATCATCATTCTTATCATGCAAGGATGATGGGTCTCTTGTATTATCATCAGAAATTGGAAATTCGATTGAATTATATCCATCGATCTTCAACAAGCGCACTTTATTCCTCTTCATTCCGTGTATTGAAAGTCAACAACTGTTTTGTCAATACGCATCAACCGTAATGGCGTTGTGCTTTAGAATTTTGCACCGGTCCGACTCTGAGTCTGGAGATTGTGATGCCGCTCATATAAAAACGTTAGAGAGAAAAAAAGTATATAGGAAAGAATATCTGACGTGGCCGGGGCTGAGTTGTCCAGTGACGCGTGAGTTGCTCTGCGCTGCTGCTGTGCCGCCCATTCCACCTCCCCTTTTTGCCACACAGCCAGCACAGTCAATTATACGGATTTATGATGCACACAATGAGCAAAGGAACATGCGACAACTGAGAGATGGAGTGGAGCTATAGCACCGGTCGTTGTCTGACCGGCAGGACACGTAACAAGAGAGCGGCGCGGCCGTCCCGCGCCAAAATATCTACGCAGCACCCGCTCAACCACCCCAAAAAATCTTCTTCTTCTCCCTTTTCTTTTTCATTTCTCTATGTTGAAATGTTATAGCAATGGAGTAAAGTAGAAAGACCTTTTATTCGTTTTGTATGGACTTGATTTCACCGTCACGTAATCCCTTTTTTTCTTTCTTTTCTCTCAATGTCCTCATTTGATTCGCTCAGCCACAACAAACTCAACCCGCCATCCGCTCTCTTGTTTGATGTTAATATTCAATGTCTCTTTCTTTCTACGTATATTTTGGGTATTTTTACTTTAGAAGAGAGTGAGGACGAGGATTATGTGGGGAGTTCTGCGACGAACCCTCGCCAAACCCAACAGCAGGCATGCAGCAGTTATAGGGCCGAATGAAGGATCTTTTGATGATCGCCAAAGAGATGCATCTCGACGGGGTGTCAGTTATTTTGGTCAGTCACAGCAACTCTCTTTACCAGCAGCAGCAGTCCTTCTGCTGCTGCTGTTGTACTTTAGCATATTTCTCTACAAAGACTAACTCTATGTACAGTACAATTGAGACTCTAATCATAATCATAATAAATGCGCCTCTACTAGTGCTGGAGAAAAATGCTGCAACGGCGCTTTACACCTGATTTAATCCGCGACGGGACGCGGGAGTATATGGAACATCTGCTGTGTTGCACACCCTGCTCTTTATTTTTCTTCTCCTTATCAATAGACACGCACATATATGTAGAGTAGAAGAAAAAAAAAAACTGTTTTTCTTTATTTGGATGATATTATGGTCGAGATATGGAAGTTTGTGTACCAGCAGCAACAACATTTGGTTGGCGTGTAAATCATTTTCAACTCCAATTAAAATTTGTTTGAATTTTACAGCACAGCAGTTTGGTCGTCGTCTTTTATTTGGGTGGCCATGCATCGTCAGGAGCAGTGACGCGGCGAATGAGAGTCACAACGACTGACTATTTTGCGTTCTCATCCGCCGGCGGAATTTTTTGTCTCCCCTACTCCGTCAACAAGAAAACTAAAAGAAATAGCCGAGATTTTTTGACGCGTGTTTTCATTTTGAAATTTGTGTGTTGCGGCTATTAAAAGGACACACATTTGGACTCTCACAGCCGAGGAGATTGTTGTTGTCTAACTTTGCCTGTGTTGTATATATGTCTCAAAAGGCTCAGTCTGAGCTCTTAGATGTGCGCCCGTGGGGTCCAACAATGAGTGAATGAACGACAGACGACAACAGCCTCTCATAGTCCGACGACCGTCGAAGGAATAAGAAGAGCCGCCTCGTCTATTTTTCTTATATATTTCCCCGTTCTGGGGCTTTTGCGGCTCGTCAGAGAAGAAAAGAGAAAAACTCTCGCGTGCCCAAGTCTCTTCTTCTTCTCTTTTTTTTGCCGCTCGCGCGCTTAATGGTCCCTGAATACGTCGCGCGGCACTCGAATCCATCGCAGCGGAAACGCAACGAGGACCGAGCCGAGCGTTAGCCTCTCTCTCTCTCTTTTCTCTTTCGCTCCCTTGTGATCTAGATGATTGGAGGAAAAACGGCAAGTGAAAGAGAGGGGATATGATGACGCGTTCGCCGGCTTGCAGTTATAACCTACAGCAATGAATCGTTCCTCATCCATCCATCGTATAGCTGATGCGCTGATGTTATATACCGCTGTTTTAGCTTTTGAATGGACGAGAGTATAATGTAGTCAGCCATCCAAAAATCAAACCGTACAGCAACTCAATCCCATTACGCAAAAAGTCAAGGATTAGACTCTGTCTGTTTTGTATTCAGCAGGACTATAATGCATTTATACACGCCCAACAGTTCACATAAAGAACTCCCTCGTCTGCTGCTCACATCACATCGTACCTACCACTCATCAAAGATCTCTGTTGTATTTTCTATTATTTGTTAAAGGATCCTATAGATATAATATAAAAGATTGGCTGCATAGTACGGAAATCTTCGTTTTATACAGTACTTTGTGTAGTATTTAGGCGAAAATTGACGAATGCATGAGTAGAGAGCATATACATAGGTGGGTGTGTTTTTTTAAGTTTTAACGCGATGAACGGGTGTAATTGTCTCGAAAGGTTTCTGCCATACGTATAGCTGGATGGTGCTCTTAATTTCCATGTCTTGACTAAAAGTTCCGGTTTTTGTCTTCAGTAGTTTTGTAGACGCCTCGATCCATTTAATAGGCTAGAGTTTCACAATAACTTGTTGAACAAAGTCGTTTATTATTTAGGATGTAAACGAGACTTTTCTCGTACTATACAACACTATTCGAATGTGTTGTATGAGAGCAATAGTGGTAAAAATATAACCAAGTTTCGTCGCCAATCAAATCGTTCGGAATATAAACTTTTCAAACGAGTTACGGCGATGGGTAGAAGGTAAATGACAAGAAGCAACTAGCTACAGGCTTCAACGTTATCATTAGTTTGTTGCATGATGACTCTACTCCCTCTCCGTGTTTCATCCGTTATATTAGACACGAATAAAAGATGAGTATTGACTTTTCCATGGCGATGATTCGGTTCCGATCAACTTTCTTTTTCTTTTTTGAAATTTTATTTTTCAACCTGATGCCTATTTCCAGTACCGACAGACAAATCAAAACCCGCTAAGCACCATCACGGACTTAATTGGCTTTTTTCTACGCTTGACGACATTGTCGTAGTCGACGCGGTAGGGATAAAAGATGGTAAACGAGGATTCATCCGGGTTATAATATTATGCAGCCGAAATTTTTATTTTTAAAAGAAAGGCGGGAAAAAGTGAAAAGAAGAGAAGATGTCATTTATATCCACGAGATAATGTCATCTTGATTCGCATTTTGAAAAATGATCTCTCCCCGCCTATTTTTAATGGCTCTGCTGCACATCACGAAAAAATAGAACAAAACAAAAAAATCAAGTAACACGACAATTTATTGACTAGTTTTTGCCTGGAAAGATTCACATGTAAAAAACCCATTTTTTTAAATAAATGAGAGGGAGAGACAAGAAAGGGAGGACATTAGATGCTGCAGTATATATAAATACATGCATCCAACTTTATTTCGTGATTTTTTTTTCTTTGATTTCATGTCAATAATATAAGATGAGAGAGCCCCGAGTAAGGATGACGATCCCGTCCGTGTGCTCTCGCTCTGATGATTTTCTTAGATGTCATTTTTTCTTGATGGCCCATTTTGTATTTTTCATTTCCATTTGATGCATTTGTGCTGCGCGAGTCATATTATTATATTGGTCTATCTAGGAGACAAGCAGATGCAAAAGGATCGTCAAATCTACCGAGAGACGTAATGATTCGACGACGACGAGTTGCTGATCGTTATTTACTCTACGTATATAGTCTACGCATTTATAGGCTAGATTTTAATGTAAAAGCGCTAGAACTCCTGTCGCGTTATTCCCTCGACATTCAACATTATAAACTACTATCGATGTTTCATCATTTGATGCGAGTGAATAGAAATTTCAGACATATCGTGACAATAAATCCTGGCCTATATCTGAAGTCAATGCCCAATTGTGTGTTGCTTTTGCTCGTCTCCGGTGAACAATCGAATACTGTGTTTCTGATTGATTCCCTACAAATTAAAATTTCCCATATTATTACACAAGTGTGCATACCCTTACCATTACACGTGTCTCAGAGACAGATGCATACAAATTTGTGTGGTCTAGGAAACCACATTGTGAAGAGTCAACCATTCAGATATGAGGACGGCATAGTGTAGTTACAACCTAATTCGGATAGCGCCTTTACAATATATAATACAAATAAGCACTAATTGTAATAATCACCAATTTTTAGGATATATTGTAGCTACCACAGAGGCTTAACCATGCAGAATAAAATAGAGTTGTTTACAAAAAATTTTGTATTCCATTTTGACGACATTCACGGCGATCAAGGACAAAAAGACAAAGTTATTTGCTTAGAAATGAAAAAGGATAAGAAAAAGTACGAAAATTTATTCTGTGTCAGCATTAGCTATTCTCAAGAAGGGCTTTGTGGGTAAAAAAATTGTTGTACGCCTACAATACCAAAGTTCATCCATCTAAGAGACAAAAAACATAATATTATGATGCTTAAAAAACCAGCAATTAGAAACATATTGAAGAGCAGTATATTTTACCTATTGCTGGTGTTCTCTGCCACTACGGATGATTTGCAGTATGAAATCAATAATTAATTCAACAATTAGGTTGAGAAACATGTACCACACTAAAGAATAAAAAACAAACACAAAATTGTGGATAATATTATAAAAGATAAAAATCTTGTTACACAATTTTAACTTACTTGTTGTAGAATTGTAAAACAAAGAAGCCAGGAGAGTAATGTAGCTAAACCGGTTTAGCTAGCTAGCTAGCTATATGAACGGCCGTTCATATTGTGTCATCACTGTTATGTATTGAAGAAACATTACAGTTCCAGCTGCTGATGGTTGTGCGTCAGACAAAAGTTGTTCAAACCTTGCTTCAAACAATGCAAAAAATGCAGCAATTTTAACTAGATTTAATGCATGACTCAGATATTCCAATGCAGGGCTTATAGGACTATAAAACCATAAACCCTGTTATTAATTTACAACAGAATTGTTTTAATGTAACTTTGCTAATTAGTAGAAAACTTACAATGGAATATATGAAAGAAAGGAGCATACAACGAAGTAGATGACTTTTAATTTAATTCGATCGAACCACACAGAAACTCCCCGTTTGAAATTTATCCCAATTAGTGCCATTTTAAAAACTTAAAACAGCAGAGTTTCACGCTGCTGCTGGCTCTTTCCGTCGTCTTATATTTACTCGTTTACCCAACAGCCTCAGTCGTCGCTAGCAAATGTTGTCGGCCTTATACAAGCCTATATGGTGTGAGGCTTTATAGGCGTGCATGTCAGATGTAGATAATAATAGTTTCCTAGAAGAAGAAGAAGGGAGAAAACAAAAGGAGTCGGCTATATAGTGGTGCTGCATGGTCTAGTCAGATAAAAACTCTTTTTCTCTCCCTGATTCTTTTCTCCTCTTTTTCTCGCTAGTAGAAATCGCCTCACATTACTCGTTCGCTACTGTATTAGCTATAGCTGAAACTTTCTCTGCTGCTGCTTCTGATGGGGGGAGTATAATACAGTCGTATATACATAGGCTACTCTCATCCCGACGTCACTTTCTGGCGCTGGGTGTGTTGCCGCGTCCGTCCATCAGCTCGTTAACGATCACCACCATCACCGTCGTCGACGTTGTTGTTCTTACGTTGCTGTTTGGGTTGGCGCGTCGGGCTATTATATCCGACGCGTCTCTCGGCTCTTAATAAACTATATGTATACATACGCACATAGAGGACGCCAACTCTCGTCCCTCCATTAGCTCCCATATAGAGGATAGAGAGCCTCACACAATATAGTGGCAACAGCCTAATAATTCGTCCAACTGACTATATATCCTTTACTTCATATTATTCTCTTTTTCCAACTTGTTTCTTGTTATTTTGGACCGACGGGGTCCATTATATAAAACGACTTGGATGTGTACAGAAATGCACGGCTTTTTTCATAGATGATGTAATGGAGAGGTATTATGTTTATCAAGAAAACGATTGTAAGAGTTAATACACTGACGGACTGCTGAACTTGCTATATGAAACTATACGAGTCAATATGCTGTATGAGCAAATGCAGTCGCAGAGGATGAAAGAGAATATTATGTTTTCAGGTATACAAAAATCAGAAAGAGACTCTCTATATTGCAAGTTGCAATCTCTTACTATTTTTTTTGAATTTTTCCCCTTTTATTTCTCTTTTTTAGATCAGAAGAGTTTATACAAGCCGCACAGCAAATTACACACGCTCCACTGGTCATTGAAGTTTGCTGAGAGATCACAGATATTAGCCTATCTAATCACTTGTTGTTGGAGAAAGAAGCAACTTTCTGGGGTTGTTTTTTTCTTCTTCATCTTTATTATATTGGTTTTTTTCCCATTAAAAAAGAAACTAGTTTTTTCTTTACCTTATGAAAGAAGAGAGAGGAAGACAAATACATGCAATACTTATTTAGTAAAACACGGAAGATAGGATCGACCATACAGAACTAATGTGCTGCAGTTCTGCTGCAGTTCTGCTGCTAAGGACGACTTTGATTACAAAAATAAAAAGTCGAAAAACATTGATCACGGCAACGTTTGTGAAACAGCCAACGAAAGAGTTTGGATATTGCGAATGATTTTCATAATTCTAATCATTTCAAATGTTGTGCGATGGAGTGAAATGTTGGAGGAACCAGCAACACCCTCAACTGAAAAACTTGATGCATAATAGTATAATATACTATTTGTGCAGCCTGTGTTTTATTATTTAATTGCTGCAAAAGGGGGAAGAGGAAAGAGGATAGAGCGTGGAATGACGCGCTTCGTTGACTTTCGATCAAGCCGAACTGCATCACGTCAAATAATAACCTTAACTGTATTTATATATACAGTTATAAATACAGTTGAGTGGATCGATGGTAAATGTGTAGGATGCTGTTGTAAAAACCACCGCGTACCAAATGAGAAAATTGTATTTTATAGGCTTATTCTCAAAACACGTGTTAAATAAATAAATAAAACCTGAGCAGACAGACATTTGAAATACAATTTGATAGCCACCATGACGACACACGCCGTATTATTCGGTGGTTTAATAATGATGACAATACACTTTGATTCGGATGAGGCCAGCAGATGGTCGCTAATGCTGCCGGATATTTTTTTTTTAGTTCCATCGAAATCTCTCTATTTTTTTAGGTGGGAGTATTTAGTATGTACATATTTTTTTTAGTATTTGTTATTATCACCCCTCCTTGAATTATAGGACTACTACTAGAGAGTGTTATTTTTTGTGGGTGCCTTTCTCTCTTTCTCTGTGTTATAATAAGTAGGTTTTATTTACACATGATTGAAATCAATGATTTGCAGTCATTGG
The DNA here is from genome assembly GCA_030770115.1 of Daphnia galeata. Lineage (NCBI taxonomy): Eukaryota > Metazoa > Arthropoda > Branchiopoda > Diplostraca > Daphniidae > Daphnia > Daphnia galeata. The sequence goes on along the minus strand of CM061120.1, from coordinate 2,040,992 downwards.
CTAGTGCGTCTATGGAATATTGAGAGAGACACTGAGAACTGAACAGAGAATCCGTCCGTCCGTGGCTGATGGATATTTTAGCGGGCCGGCCTATAGACCACGGCCCAGCACTGTGCTATTGCAATGAATGTGCATACGCTTGGCTTAACCCACCGCTTCATCAAGGCGAAAGAAGAGAACAAATAAATTGATAGAAGAAAAAGGGCCAAAAAAATAAGGGAGAAATGTAAAAAAAAAAAAAAAAAATATATAAAATAATAAATAAAAGAATCTCCCTATAAGTTCATTTATATAGACTCACCCCCCGTGTCATAAGACCAACTAAATGCCTGTTTTTTTTTCTCTCCTTCTCTCTTTATCCTTTCTTAGATTCAGCCCTACATTCCCCTTGGTGCTGTGTGACGTTTTCACGGAGCTTGTCAGAGGCATTAGCTCCTCTGATACGAGTCAAAGCTCTCAGCATCTCTTTATACAGATGTGTATATGTATATATACTGTACCTACCCCCTCAAATGAGGCACTGAGTGAGATCTATCGTCCTTTTTTTCTCTGTGCATGTATATACAATAGCTTAGGTCTATATATATGTACAGAATAAAGAGAGTCAGTTCTATTATTCTGTGCCGTTCTGGCGGTTCGACATTCTTTCATCTGATGGGCCCCATGACTCCTAGTGTGACTTTATTCCCCCCCTTATAGAAAGAGAGAGAAACACGCCACAGGCCGATCCTAGCTGTAAACTCCTAGTTTGACCTCTCTTCAATTCAATCTGAAGAATTTGCCGCTTAGATGCTTTTTTTCCCTCATATACAATGATGGGAACTGTTCAAAAAGAGATTGTCGTTTGGGTTTCAGCTGACTTTCAGCAGCTCACAGAAAACAAATTTTTTTTTTCTCTTTCTTCTTTCAGAGGGTAGTAGTAGCAGCACATGTCATTCAACTCATTGTGTCAACTATGTGTATAACCACTCTATGGCGTCCTACTCGATTCGTCAGCATTTTCAAGTGGTGGTAGTGAAGAAAATAAAGAAAAAAGCTGAACAAGTTGAAGATATATATTATAGGCCTATAGCCAGACATATTGAAAGGTATACTTTTTTTTCGTTGAAAACCAACCGCAAAGAATCGATCGATTTTTCAGAATAGGGAAACATTTCTTATTACTGTTATGTAGACTTGTACTCTACACAAGATGTCCATAAAAGTTAACAACCTCTTCTCCCCCCTTTCTTTTTGTGTGTGTATGTGTTATCAATTGGTTTTGGGGCTGCATAAGAATCTGCGGTGTGCTGATATATACGTGGTGATGCAACTCATACATATAAGAAAAGGGGAGAAAGAAAAAAAGGGTATATATATACCTCCGCTAATAGAGTCGTTTATTCGGCGTAGAGTTCTTGTTGTTGCTGCTGCTGCTGCAACAACCCGCGCCCATATCGTTATCGGACGACGCATACACATATACACAATATAATAGAGTGTACTATACATGCCGAACAGAGGGTGTTTGTTTTCTTGTGTGTTGTGGCTAATATATACTGTACGCCGTATAAGAAACAACAACAGCAGGGGATATAGAGATAAAATAGCCTAAAAGAAAAAAAAAAAATAGAAGGCCGTTATGACTGTAAGAATATAACCAGACCGGCGTGATATCGACAGCACGATTTGCATGACAAATAAAAACAAGGAAAAATTCAATTTCCCACGCCCTCCGTTATACAAATATCATATGCAGCTTGTACCAACTAGCCTATACTATTATAGAGATACTCTTTACTACTTATTAGTTTGCTTGATATACCTGGATGATTTTCTTATTGATCAGTTGTTATTCAATAAGACAAGTAACGTACCATACAAAAATTAACATTTAGCCGAAAAGAAAAATTTCTAATGAGAAAAGAATGACTGTTAACCAACATCCATAGTACAACATGTGTTCAAAACGATGAATTTAAAATACGTAAAAAAGGCAATTAAATCTGAAATTCCTTTTTGTTTTAATTTATAAAAATCCCCGTCGGGTGCTGTCTATACGACGGCAACTTGACGAGTATTTTATTATAAAAAGGGGCACATTCAGTGTCTCTCCTGGAAACCCAATACGTTTGTAACACCGAGGGATTCGTATATGTTAGATATTCAGGAATTATTATTATCTTTTGAAGGCGATGAAACTGTAGGCGCCAGTCAGGGCGACATTAGGTTTTTCCATCATGTTAAAAGAAAAGAAAGAAAAATAGAAAAAAAAAAGAAAGAAGAAATGGGGGACGAGGGTGGTGGTGAAAGAGTACGAGCGTTACAATCACCACGAGCGCGCGCGCTATCACGCCTTTGATCTCGACGTGTAATTTGAACCTGATAAAACTATAGGTTTATATTAAGTAGTACTAGGTAGTAATACCGAAAAGCAGTAGCAGCAGCAGCAGCAAGGCCAAAAGCGCATAGAGGGACGACGAATTTAGTCAAATGTGTACATGGCGACGTCGTATTTGTTTTTGACACGAACACATCAAGAGCTGCCCCATCAAGTCACGAACAATAAGTGACAGGTTGTATACATATTATATTATATTATCATTCCACATGTTCTGGTTCACCCCGGCGATAAATATCGCTACATATCCCACAACATATGGCGCACAGGGGAACACATTTCATAATTCATGTCCCGATCGTCGCAAATGGGGAGAAATTTCTCTTTTTCCTTCACACTCGAAAATTGGAAAATTCAACTCCAAACTTTTTCTCATTTGGAAAAGGGAAAAAGGAAAAAATGTAATTCTAGGCCTTTTATATTTAGAGCTGAAGGGGTCCCAACACTCGACGTTGATAGTCAAGTCAAGTGGAAAGACGACGCGTAAGTGATGTGCGTTTTTATAGTTTAGACCGCAGGGTCCAGCAGCCCGAATATAGTATAACGCTGTACGGTATATGTAGTACTATGATTAGGCCTAGGAGCTTGTATTACGTCGAGTAAAACAGATATTGGGAAATTGTATTCCATGTGACCTTAATTCAGTACATATAGGGACGAGACGTGCTAGTAGGACATCAATCGCGAAGAAAAAGGAAAGAAAAAGACGCGTAAAGCATGCTAGATGTTAGAGTGTTGTGAGGGGGACCCTACTGGGTCAATTCGATTTCCAGCCTCAGACTTAGTCGTTCGCGCACGATATTGTTGGGTCCTTCATCTCTCTGTTGATGCTGATGTGATGCCACACTGTGATTTTATATTTATATACATATTTGTCGGTGGGGGAGCTAGAGGTCTATCTCTATTATAGAGGGAGAGATGGAAAAAGATATAGAATATAAAGAAGAAGAGATGAGGGGCGTTATCAGATCAAGTATCCAATTCGCAATAATGCTCTTTGCCACTCGACCGCGTTCTCGGTCCATCCCTCTCGGCCGCATTCGTCTCGGCCGTCTGTCGCCATTCCACACCTTCATCCAGCCCTTTTTCTCCCCTCCTCTCTTGGAATAAAAAAAACCTGCCGTATTGAACTAATATTAATAGCATATATAGGCAGCCTACATAACGAATTAATACACGCAAGAATTCATTCATTATTTTATAACTAACACCGGTCGTCGGATATAATAAAAGAGACGAAAAAAAAAATAGAAACCGTCAAGCTAATTCCGTAATACTCGAATCGAATATGTATTATATAACAAATAGGATGAAAAGTCAATCTTTATTCACGCTCGAGCCGCTTTTTTGAATAAACGAGTCAACGGCTGCTGCTGCTGGCCTCTCTTGCTCATTGACATCTCATTCAATATTCGATATGTGTATGTGTACAACAGCAGGAGCCAGAAGGAGAGAATATGGCGTATAAATATACAAGTCCTCAGGCACGTGCTTTCAAGAGCTTGCTCGGTTCTCAGCGTGTGGCTTATAGTCTTCTACCAATAATATAATAGTTCTTCTTCTTATTTCTGTCTTTTCTTTTCTTTCTGAGGGGAAAAAAAGAGAGAAATTCTCTCATCGTATCAATTTGTATAAACAGGCGTCTAGGCTGTGCAGTTCCTCTATGCGAAACACAACATGCAACTCCATTATGAGAATGGAATGATGATAATGAAAAGACCGACGACGACGACGGCGACGTGTATAGAATGAAAAAACTAAAAGGAGAGAAAAGAATAATAATATTGAGGAAGAAGAAGAAGAAAAACTAAATAAAATTAAATGAAAAAAAAAAAAGAAAAAAACCCTTGATTCGAGTTCATCACGGCGAGAGCCAAGTTTTTAGAGCCAATGATCTTTTATGCAGCCGCAGTCAAGTGTGCAGAAGGTTGTGACGTGATTTCATAGGACGGTGAGCTCATTGAGCGGAGGGTTGTTTCATACACACACATGGCCAACAGGGAAAACAGAGGATGGCCTCTCATCTAAAGAGATCGGAGAATATAACCAACAACAGGAGGGTGAGCTCGTCCTCTTTCTCTATTGTCAAGACGAGCGGCGCATAGTTCTATTCTCTTGCTTGTCCTCATTCTCTCCGCTATAGTCATCCTCTTTTCTTGATGGAAAACGTTACCAGTCAACCAGAGGAGCGGACCTTTTGCCACAAAAGACCTTTTTAAGAAAAAACTAAATGTATATATCCATCATAATTCATAAATATACTCTATACGTATATTTATACAAACACGTAGAGTGCGGATGTATTTTACGTCCTGTACCGTACGCTCAGCTCGTATACGGCGCAAGTTAAATACACGTAGACCAGGAACTCTCTTCTAGGAGGGGAGCAAAGAATAATATCAATATGAACTTGGATCAACCAACCAAACCAAACACACACACAAACAACACAAGAAAGAAAAAAGAAAATAGAAGAAGGAGAGAAAAACATGACCGAATCACGTCTTCCGCTTCACTGAGAAACTATGTTTTTTTTTTCTTCTTTTTCTTCTTCTTCTTATGGTGGTGACGTGTATACGTCTATACAGCACGGTGCTATGTGTACACACACACAGCACAACATCGGCCGTTATAATCAAACAATAACTCCGTATAGTCCGCCCCTTTTGTTTCCTTCCCTCGTCTCCAGTTCTCCTTATATTCTGAAATACTCAACATAATGCAGCAGACTTGTGCCTTTACTCCTATATGTGATTTGATTTTCCTATTACAATATACTACGTAATGCATAAGGAGTGTCCACGCATTAGCATTCGCTTGTCTTCCACAAACAATGGTAAGAAATGATAAAACAAAAGACGCATGTATATGGTAATATGGTATGTAATATGGCCAGACATGCACGTATAGACCTCAATATTACTCTAACTGACAAATTTGGAGCTTATATTCATTTCGTTTGTTTTGTTATTTACATATTAGTCGATGGCCATCAGCAGGAGAAGCAATCCTCCTAAAAACATCGGACGACAAAACAAGGGATTCAGTTATGGGTCGCTCCTGATGTATTATAATATGTAGGGCTGCGTGTCTAACAAATTGATACATCAAAGACGACTAGACGAGCCATTGTTTGCTCCTGTTTTTCTCTTTGATGTTTGTTTCATTTTCTATGTATATACGAAAAGAAGAAGACAAAGTTGGAAGGGAGGAAGAAGACGTGGGACTTTTAGGAAGAAAAACAACCGTGAAGGAGCAGCAAACGTCTTAAAAGAGAAATACTATAAGACTATCCGTGCACATTATCGTTATACTGCATGCATACTACAAGAATCAAAGCCTCTAAAATGTCAAAATCCCTGCCGATTTCTTCTTCTTTATTTATTTATTTTTTTATACCTACTACTAGTATAGTCTATGTGTACATGATTGTCCGTGTCGCAGGGCTCTCGACGTTTCTTCTCTTAGTCTGAGCGACTAATCCCTTCAACACTGTACCCCTTTACCAAGATGAAGATACAGAGACCTTGTATATGTTTTTCAAATACAAATGTCTCTTTAGAATAAGATACTGTATAGGTACCGTTTGCTGGGCTGCTTTTGAACCTGCCAATTTTTTTTCCTTCCTTCTACCTCCTTACAGATTGCTTTACAGGATGAATGAAGACGAGGGCCGCCGGTTCTTTTGTCCATCATCATCAATAGAAATCAGTAAATAGGCACAAAATGCTACATGAAGATGTAGACATTTATTTTCAAAAAAGAACACAAGTTCAGAATACCTTCTTTTTTTCTTGGTTTCTCTCCAGTTGTCTCCATTCTTCTGACCGCATTGGCTGTACGTACAGAGAAACTGTATACTGCTATATGCTGCAGCCCTTCTGCATATAAAGAAGACAGGCGACACACCTGTTTGTTGGACGGCGCATTCCAATTGTCGAACAAATAATGAAATAGTCGATTATTTATGTTTATAAGAATATTTTCTCTCTTATACTGGTATAAGAACATTTCAGTTTCAACGTATTATATTGAGACTGCGTCTGTTGGGCAATGATTATGATACCAAATACGAACTTTCCGTGATATATTTATTGCGCCATGCCGGGTCGAGCCCCTTTTTTTTGTTTCGTTTTGTTTTTCCATGCTATTCTGAGGGTAATATATTGCCCGAAAGGGAGTCGACGATAGGTGGGCTCTATATATATCCTACTACATGCTTGAGCAAATATCGAGTGTATACATCGCAGCCAATAATATGTATCCCATTTACTGTACACTATACACATAAAGGAATACCATCGAAAGAGAAAATGGTGGCCCCAAGAACTAAAGAAGAAAAGGGGTACCCACTACTAGGTATACATGGGTCTCAACATTGAGATCTGTTTGTAGCGACAATGAGGCATTATCGAAGTTCATTGTAATGGGCCAGCAGGAGAAGCGACGGCCGCGCGGGGAATAAATACATAAAAGAGAAGGAGGGGTTGAAATGAAACATCACCTCTTCTATATATTTGTGTGTGTGTGTATACAGGATAGACTATAAGAAAAATTTGTTTTGTATTTATTACTGAAGGCTATGTAGCTGTAGCTACAGCGCTATACAGGGTAGATAGGGGATTTGCTCACAGAGTAGCTCGGAAGTTTCTATTTGATGCCGAAAAATTCACTTTTTGTTTTCATTGAGAAAAGAGTTTTTTGGGGTGTACGGCTGCGAGTTGCCGATGGCAATATAAGTTGCTGATGGAAAAAAAGGTGTCGCATATCTCCCGCTGTGCAACCCATCAGCTGACAAACAGCACACACACGTATCCTCACAGTCTGAGCTGCGAATATCTATTTAAAAAGAAACCGAAAGAAAGAAAAAGAAAAAAAAGAGTTGAAAAAAAGAAGTAGGAGGGACGATCGGCTCCGGTTTCAGATAAATGGAAAGCCGCAGTCACAAAAGGGTTTGGCTAATGAATATAACTGAATAAGCCAAATAAAGCCGAATTTCTCTCTGTGCTGCATCTCCTCACCGTCGTGTTTATTCTTTTCAGCAAATACCTATATAGACGTTGTTATAGAAGGAATAGATGGGAATGGAGGGGGGGGGGATTGTACAAATCAAGGAGAAAAATGTTGACAAGCCGACATCAGCAGCAAACAACAGACAGGGATGAGCGGCTAGTTTCACCCACCAGCAAAGAAATCGTCGGTTCCGATCGCAAAGAACCGGGTTTCTATAATATAGATCGTCGGTCGCTGCTGCTGCTGAAACTCTTAAAGGATATGTGTGTTTGTATGTGTTGTTTTTTTTTGTTGTAAAAATATTTCATTCTTCTTTATCTAGGCGGCCCGACCGCGGCCTATACACGTAGTATTTGTAAATGCGCAGGAGCACATTTTGCTGTGACAAACATTTCCTTCCTCCATCAGACCTGTGTGTGCTGCGCGTTATTTCCGACGACGCCTTGTTTGTTATTTGCTTGTGGAGGATTCCGTCGACGATTCGCGGCCAGCAACAGCCATAGCGCGGTATAGTATATAGTTTTTCTGTGTGCATCGGAGCGTGAACACGCCAAGGCATCAACAGCAAAAGGCGCCAGTGTGCTGGCGGCTCTTCTTCTTCGACAAAGTTTTGATGGAGGTTTTCCTTGTTTGCGATTCCCTTTCTGCCGCTGCTGCCTTGTTCTTAATGAGATTCCTCTTGCAATTGGATTGAAATACTGGAATGATACGCGTATACAGAAGATGTGACATGTACGTATCTGCAGCATAAGCAATAGACTATAGGCTCCTTTTTGGCTCTTTTTACATAGACACTCGCATATATTCATATTTATTTAGGCTACACTATGATGTAGGTAGATGATGAGGATTGAGGAGACGAGCTGAGACTGTCAGAGAATGTATATTGTATATATATGTATATACATGCAGGAAAGGGAAAGGTGAAGAAAAGCAGCCAAAGGGACTCGTTGGCTATACGAGTTGAATGGCGTGACGAGATTCAAGTTGACGTGCCTCGTTATTCGGCTGGCTTGGCGAATCGACCGGACAGGCACTGGGTAATTTCCAGACGCCATGTTGACTCGTCGTCACCTGAACCAAACCAGTGGAAGAAACATCATCCAAAACTCAACTCTCCCCTTCGTCTTATGCATTGCCATCATCCCACAGTACCTCCATCCTGGAACACTACTCATCCCCACCATTTCTTGCTGCCTTCTATTCATTTTCTTCTTCATCCATCGGCCTCTGATGCCATTTCAACCTTTACAGACGTCTACGGTCGGCATAAAATGAAAAAAAAGCTCTCCTATCCTCTCGACACTCTCCAGTCATCCACAAAATATCTTTTCAAAACAAACCAGTCAACATGTACCGCACCTTGAAAACAAAAAATGCAAGGTTGTATCAATCTTGAAGCGGATCTTCTCTCTCTCAATCTTTCCTTTCTCCGAATAGCGTAATAAAACATTCCAAACTTATTCTACTTCGCCATTTGCATTTCTCTTTCCTGTCTTGAGTTCCTGACATCGCCCTCTTTTTTGTATGGAATCCATTGCCTTGTTGTTGCTTGTTACAAAATACTGTTTTAAAAAAATTCGGACACGCGCATCAACGTCTGGCCATGGTCTGGCGTTAGAGCGGATTTCTTCTTCCTGATTTTAATTTATTGTAATCCTTTATAGCCTATAGGACTAGTAATATATTTAAATAAAAAAATGTTTGTCCGTCGGACGGAAGAATAGGACCAGGGTTATATTTCCGTCCGACGGACGAATAGATTTTACCTTAAATAAAACAAGAAGTTAAGAAGCTACATAGATCGGGAGAAACATGATGCGAGGGGTTGCCGACTAGAAGATAAAAATTAACAAACTTCCCGGAAATTTGTACACCCTGGCAAGGTTTTGACATCCCCACAGTATAGGAGCATGTTTAAAGGCCTATATATTCTAATCGTATAGAAAAAGTAAAAAAACATTCAAATAAAAAAGTTGTCCATCTCCTTGATGACATAAAAAATTACTAAAATACAAGTTCAATGCAGTGGTTTCATCCTTCCGGTTCCCAATCTTAGCGGGAGATCTCTTACTAAGTTACTAATCATAAAATAAAATAACAATTATGTTAAACTAAGAAACACCAAATAGTCCCCAAAATTACCCACCTTTTTAATTTTTAATTTATTTTAGATTCGATTTATAGAAAACGTTTCAACTATGGCACGCCGAATCCTTCACAAAAAAAAAGAATAAAAAAAAGAATCAACTAGCTATCAATTTTTTTGTTGATACATAGTATTTGTAGTGGAAATTGATATAATTATTATTTGAATATAGTATTTGAAGTTGAAATTTGTTTGTGTGGTTCAAAATTTATTTCGTTATCTATTTTTTTTCCCCTCCAAGACAAAAGTTTTTTTTCTCATGTAGTTCAAAATATGCCCACTAGATGGCGCTCAACTTTGAATCGTTCACGGTCATTAAAATAAGCATAATTATAAAAATATTATAAGATTTCTGATCCTCCTGATTCAAGGAACACGCTGGTATCAAATGAATATTTTTTAATTTGCCGTTTTATGTATCGAACTTTCCAAATATATTATTCCCTAATTGCAGAGTTGCTGTGATTGATTTAATGATTGAGATCGAATTTTTGCGATCGAGATCAATTTATTGATCCGAACGATTTATCGAGATCGAAAGGGGCTGATCGAAATTGACATCGAATGTGGCGACACCTAGCGGTGGATACAGAAAGTTTTTTAAACATTCATTAATTAATAGACGACACAAAACTGTTTTTTAAAAAAAGTTCAGATAGTACTATAGAGTGGTTCGAGGTTGTCATCTTGGATGGGTTTTAATCCAATTTGGTGCAGCCTCAAACAAAAAAGCATTGGCATTTGTATAGAAAGAGTGGGGTCATTCCAAGCGCATTCACCTAATCGAATCCGCCGCGATCTCTCGGATTTTTTTAAAATTTGGTGTATATGTTAAAGAGCACGGAGCACCATCCAATATGGTCGCTCAAAGGAGTTTTTAAAATATTAATTAGGGAAAAAGTTATGGAATTTTGAAAAATCGATTTTTTCATTTTCCATTAACTTTTCTAATTTTGCGCGTTTTGCCTTTTTACTAATTAAGGCTATTCATTATAGTTTTAATATTTTTTTTACATGCTGTTATTTTATTCGGCAATGCATATAAAGTTCATTTTTTTTAAATGTAAGAAACATTTATTTTAATTAAAATAACAAAAAAAAATGATTTTCCGAACACGGCTTCTAGAATAATTTTTTTTCTTCACCAGAAGATAGGGAACATATCGAACTATAAGTTATATTAATTTCGCCCTATTTAATTTTCCCGTTCTTTTTACAAATTGATTCAAAGTCAACCCGCTTTTGAATCAATTCCTACATTTCACCCCTTCAAATCCAAAACCGCCCTCTTCAAAACAGTTTCCCCCTTTCGACAAAACCACCGCAGTGGATTTCGGACAAAAAGTCGGTTTCGGATTTGAAGGGGTGGAGAAACGACACTTGGAATCCAAAAGGATTTCTTTCTTATTTAATAATTGGCCGAGATATGAACGATCTCGTGAGATACCGATTTGGAAAGATTTCCAAATCATTTTATTCGGCGTTGCCGTTTTGTATATTTATGTCTTTCGCTCTCTTCGTCTTTGTTCTTCATATGTATCGTACGACAGTCTTCAATTAATAGTGTTGCAAGCCATAATCTATTTTTTTTCTCTCTCCAAGTTCTTTGACCCTTGTTTGTTGATTCATTTTCCCTCTCTTTATTCTTCTCCTCTCTCCCGTCTGGCGGGTAGCATCTCTTGGGGGGAGGGGGGGAGCGTTCAAATAACCTTGTTCACTCATCTCCAGTTTTCACCCATGTTCTCCCATTCATTCATTTTTCTGTCTATATCCATTCACTCTGCTGACTTCCTCGTCTTTCGCATATGACACCGTCAATCTTTAAACTTATTTTCCCGACATTAGGTGTTATCTTTTTCCCCTTTCTTTTTTTATAACCAACTCATTTATTCATTTTTTTTTCTCTCTCTCTATCTATCTGTTTTTTTTTGTTTTGTTGGTATCGCCATTCTTCGGTACTTTATTCTATCCCAGATATTCTTTCAACGGAATCTTTTCTTCTCGTTTATCTTTTGCCGGCGGAAAAGCTAAGTTTTAATCCCTCTACAATTTCACCAGTTTCTTCTGAACGCTTAGTTGGTTTATTTTTGTTGTATTTCCCTCTATGTTTCCTCTTTTCCGTTCCATTCGTTATTTGCCCATATGAATAGCTGTTTCAGGCCGTGCTTTAGGAATTCGCAACCGAGATCGCCGTCATATTTTGGCTGGCGGCCTTGAAGGTCTAACCATGCCGGGCAGGGGCATCAACAAAAATATTTTAGGCATTTTTCTCGTGTTTGCGTGTCCAAAGTCGACGGCAGGCCCAGTTTCCCGCTGAATTGTTTTCTTTAGTGTATTTGCAACCACTGCTGAAGCGTCAACAAGACAGCTTCGCAGTTGTGTGGTGTTCATCCAAGCCTATAAGCATATGATTTGTTTCCACCACACTGTTTAGTTGTATTTCATTTTTTTTGGGGTGCGTAACGACAATTTCATATCACATTTTGGGGGACCCTGTTGAATTGTTGAGGATCGAAAACGACCAATCGTTTCCGTGACCAGGAAGTTGTCCTATTTGGGGATTTTCACAGCTTGCCAAGGGGGGGGGGGGGGCCGTGACCTCCTGTCACGTTTTGGCTCACCTGTTCTGCATTTTTTTTTTTCGCCCTCCCCGATCGTCATTTAATAAACACAATAAACGCCCTGTCCATTTGGATATCCACCACTTCACATGCAAGACGGCAGGACGGTTGGTATTACGCCACTGCTGGGAATTATTCCTATGCCGATTAGTCTAGTTCCCAATGAAGCCTCTTAGGCCAAAGTAATGTCTCTTTAAAAAAGAAACAAAAAGAGGGAACGGGAACGGCAATCGTCGAAAGTTAGATGTCAGAATAACTAAAACCGAATCTATGATTCCCTTCACTCCGTGAAATGATTACATTTTTCGTTTCGGTGGACATTGTCAGAAATATAACCGTAGCTTTTGTTTCAACTTACAATTACGGAATGTTACAGTTCATATGCCGCACTCGTTTGTATGTTGGTGAACTGTTTTGTTTTTCTCTGTCTCCCCTATAGTTTACCTTTTGTTCACGCCTTCGTTTATATTGTATTGACCCCGAGGTCCAATCCCAAAAAGGAGAAGTATTCATTGGCGTTCAATTATTTCTATTCTCATCTATGTCCAACGTATATTTTGTTCTCATCCTTCATTGACTGACTTGACTGGCTGACCCCGAGGGCCAGCTCTAAAGGGGTGGGCTATGTAATGCCCAAAGAATCCGTTTCCGGTTTCCAATGACTTCGCGCTGCTGGTTCACCAAGCGCCAATTAGTCAGCTGCTGATGACAGCAGATCAAGACCAGCCTTGACCAGAGAGCTCCGATTCGCAACATGATGAAGCTTGCGAAGAAAGCTTCATCAGCATTATTATGACTATAAAACCCCGATGTAAACTTGCCTCTTTGTCGTTGTATTCCCTTAGTAGTCAGTGAATACAGTCATTATAAAATTCACCCTGAGTATTTCCCGTCTTACAACTGTAAACTATGGTTCAATAAAAACTTGCCTCAGTGTTGTCGGCACTGCTGGATGGATTGGCAGATTCATTATTTGAACTTTCTGCCGCGAGAAATTCTTCGATTAAGTTCAGAACAGTGTGCGACTGGGCGAAAAGCACTAACTTATCCCCGATATGCTTGCAATCCTTAAGAATATTCATAAAAAGAACCATCTTGCTACCTACCATCAATGTTACACATCTCGTCGTCTGACATCAAATTGGACCATCATGGTTGGCTAGCAATTTCACCCTCCACTGCTTCTAGATTCCAAAAGAATAAGTCTTAATTAACAGAACAGAAAAATTCCGATTTAGAATTTCACCAGTGTCTTCTTGCTTCTTCCCTTTTTTGGATACACTGGGTTGATTACGCGAAGTTTCCAGCAAGGCCTTAGGATGTGAACAAATTTGAGAAAACTGGTGGTAGTCTCCTAACAGTCCAGCACCTTTTCTTATAGCTAAGTTGTTTAAGTAAAACTCATACATCTGCTGTTGGAACTTAGTCATTTTTATGGAAATAACATATTCCGTTATTGGAGGTAGACACGGTGCCAGGACATCACTATTGAGACGTTGTATGGTACCTTTTTAAAAAAGGATGAAATTGATAAAAACAACCAACAATTCTTAATGAAAAAGAATAGTTACCATCAAGTATTTTATGAAGAATACATGACCGACGCTTCATAGACTGGACCTCCGCTTGAGTTGAATCTAAGGAAAGACCTTTCTCCAGACCTTCTACAAAATTCTTCTTGAATTCTGCTCTAGTGCCAAGTAAGCCAGGATTGACGAATTCAACCATGTTGAAGAACTCCATTAAATTATTCTGAAGCGGACTGCCAGTTAAGAGAATTCGGCGTCGTGTAGGAATTTGATTCATAGCTGAGTAAATTTTTGTCTTTTCATTAAGAAGCAAGTGTCCTTCATCTGCAATTATAGATAATAAATTAAAATCCAAAATACCCTACTAGGACTAATTTAAAATAGTACCGCCAAAGAGAACGTCAGGTCCAGGATTTACTAAGGATTGATAGTAGAACAAGTCCTGTTCTGAGCGATTCTTCACTTCTTTTGTTAGACTTCGAAATAACTCATACCCAATAATCATAATGCCACCTAATTGTCGCCACCTCTCAAATATTTTCTGTCTCTCTTTCTTATTTTTGCAGGAATTTACTTCACTCACGTTTAACGACTTAAACGTCTCTCCTGGTAACCACAACTTAAACTCTTTCTCCCAATGAGAGACCACGCCGAGAGGACAGACCACCAAAACTTTCATGACCTACATACAAAATTGAAATAAGTAAAGTGTCCTTAATAAACAAAGAAAAATTCCCATACCTCGCATATGGAATTCATAAGAACTGTATGAGCCAAAGTCACTGCTTGCAATGTTTTGCCAGTGCCCATAAAGTGAGCCAATATGCAGCCATTGTATGAATTGCTCTTAAAAGATGCTTCCCACATGAACTTGACACCTTTGATCTGATGATCCTTGAGATGCTGAAACAACGTCTGATTTACAACCACCAATTCTTCATTTTTAAAAGGTGTGTCCTTCTTTAATACGAACATACTCGTCTGATTATAAAAAAGAAAGAATAGGTGAATTGCCAATGTAACTTTCAATTTTAAAAATTACATTATGGTCAGTTGCTTGCAAATCCTCTTGCTTTTGTTCCAACACCCCTTCTGGACACGGGTAATTCGGATTGAATTCAAAAAGGTCTGTAGCTCGTAGTGCAGACTGGAAAGGATCCAAAGACTGCAAGAAAACAAAAGACTTGAATTAGTTACAACAGATTTATTGCATTAGTTTATAAGAGTACTCACTTTTGAATAAGTTGATGTCTGTTCACATTCTTCCACGACTAGAGAGCAAGAACTATTTTGATCTGTGTGAACTACATCCAGTGTATACTCCTCAGTAGTCTTTATCTCCAAATTTCCCATATTAATTGTAGGCTATTAACAAAATGATTGTGTAAGTAAATATCAATCTCTCAAACATGCATAATTTCTCACCATCAATGATTGTTGCTTACTCTCACTTGATTCATCAAATACAGCTCGTGGTGCGGACTGAAACAATCGAATGTCTGCAAGAAAACGAAAGACAATGAAATAGTAACACCAGTTTTACTGCATGAGGTTAGAGAATACTCACTTTGGAATAAGTTGATGTCTGTTCACATTCTTCAACGACCAAAGAGAAAGAACAACTTTGATCTGTGTGAACTACATCCATTGCAAGGTCCTCAGTAGTCTTTTGCTTTATCTCCTAATTCCTCATATTCACTGAAGGCTTTTCAACAAAATGGCTGTGAAGTAAATATTCATTTCTCAAATATGCATAATTTCTCACCATCAATGTTTGTCGAATACTCTTACTTGCTAAATCAGACACAACTAGTGCAGACTGGATGGGATCAACAGATGACTGTAAAATGCGAAATGTTGAAATGTGCGAAATGTTTATTTTTTTTTCATAATTCAGCTCTTTTTCCCTATAATTTTGAAACTTTTCGCTGAGTACACATCATTCTTTATTCCGTATAGAAGTTCCGAAATCCAAGTGGACACGAAATAATCCGGTTCAAAGTTCTTCAATCTGAGCATTTTTCAAGCCACTCATTTTGGAGTGAAGGAGAGAACATATTTCACAAATATTATATTAAGCGTCATCTCTGAATAATTTTACTTAATTGAGCTACTTTACATGAAGCGAGCCAAGTAATTTATGTTGCAACACTACAACAGTAAAGTATTATCAATTTCCGATTATTATAAAGACACCAAGAAAGGTTTAATTTAGATTTAAGCAATTTGAATTATTCACGAATACTACAACATATTCAACAACATACATAATGTTGTTAACATATACTAATAATGAAATCGTTTCCTGCCTGCTACCTAACCTGCCTACAACTATATTCAAACTAACCATTAATCATGAAATATCAGATTTTATTCATTTTGTTCATTAGTTTTGTCTAATGGAAAACATTATACGACCAGACATTTGAAAACATTTGTATTTCCGTGTGACCAAAATCGAACAATACATCAGCTACTACAAATTCAGATAATTTTATAACTGAAATTCTCTTGTCAATTTCAAATAGTTGTTAAGGGGTTGACTTAGAAGAAAGACAATTTATACCACTTGACATGCCATTAATAAACTGTCTACTGAGACGACTTAAATCCAGATCTGCCAACCAGTGAGCGTTTCACGTGAAGCAAAGAGCTGAAGCAATTCACGAACTATTCACATAGTACCTGTAGATGTTGATGACACATCAGCTTCTTCAATTGACAAATTTTATGATGAATTGACATTTTCTTCGTGAGGTTCCGCTCTTGGTTGATCCGCAGTACCGTTGGTTTCGGATAGAAGATCCGCCACTTCTTGGTGGACTCGAAGAAACAAATCAATATCAACTGTCTCGAGTTCTTTCCATTCCTGTAGGAAACACAGCTCGCGAAAATGGGATACACAAAACTGCATAGCTCTTTCATAAAGTTTATGAGTAGAGTAAAATTGAGACCAACCCAAAATGTCGATGACGTTCTGAATATTAACTTGAGTCAGCATCATATAAAGACAGTGATCCTTTAACTTGGCAACCAGATATTTGTCTGCTAACACAAAAAGATTCCGCGTAGTCTTCTTCGACAATAGAGGAGCGTTGTTTGTGTATAAAAACACGAGGAACTGTTGGAAGACATGGATTTCGCAGTCGATAATACTCATTTTCCGTGACTTTAACTCAAGACAACTCGACTGGAACAGGGCGGAAAGTACCGGGCTTCCAGCTGACAGAATTTCTGCGTGAGCACCAACAGATTGTCCATTGTTGAACATAAATAGGAAGTTGAAATGCGTTTGGTTGAGGAACATTTCAACCAGTATGAGATGTTCTTAATATTATGTCAAATAATTTAGCGAAAAAACCCTCTACACAGTCTATTTTAAAAAGTTGACAAATATATCTGAGATTACAATGGAAATGAAGTGAAAAACGATTCAAAGGTGACACGTCACAACGGCGTTAGAAATAAAACTAAGTAATGAGTAATCAGTTAGGAAGGGAGAACGAGTAAGAGAAGAACAATCACGAAAGTAGCTAGAAAGCACAACGCGAAAGCGATAAAAGAAGCGAACGAAAACGTGACAAAGACAAGAACCAATAAAGAGTATTTCTACACAACTATCAAATAGTTTAAAAGAAAAAAACAGTTACTCTGTCGCTGAGAAAAAAAAACTAATATAATTCCTACAAAGAACGAAAAATTTTATATAACAACATTGATGTCCGACTAATTGTTTAGTCGTTAAATTTAAAGCAGAAAACCGTGGTGACAGCAAACAAGTAAAAAAGACGAAACAACTGATGAAGAGTTATTTAAAAGCCGCAACGTTGAAATAAACAAGCCACAACGTCTCCCAACACAACATGAATGCTGTATCAGAAACATTTTGTTCAATGCAACTCATCGTAGGAAAGGCACATCTCGCGCACAGGCGGCTCGTCGATGAAATACCGGTCACCGTACAAACACTGTCGCCACCAGAGAAAAAAAAAATTAAAATCTAACCTAGTTTTATAATTAAAAAAAGAGTAAAGAACTTGTAATAACCTTACCAAACCACACTCGCCGGTATACGAATAAATAACCGTTGTTCAAATGCTCGTAAGCCGTAATTCCATCCCGGTAATGGAATGCAATGGGCCAGAATGCAAAATGGGTTAGAAAATACGGTTGAATTACCAAGTATTGCTGGCTAGATAACGCACTCTTTGGGTAAACTTACGGTTTAAGACCCCCGTAAATTACCATTTACCGGTTTTTCTCACCGGTTTTTTACAAGTTATTTACCGTAAACCGCTGCTAGTGTACCTGGACAACCAGACAACATGTTGACTTGGTTTATTCCCTTACTGAATTGACGCGAAATTCTTTGACAATTGCATAAATCTTCTCAATCAAGGCATGGATATCCGCTTCCGATGATGCTGAATGTAAAAAAAAATATTTTAAAAAAAGGTAATTAATGAAGAAGAAATGTTGAAAATAAATACCATACCAGTAACCGATATCGATCCAGTACAGAATATGTTGGCCGTGGCCTTTGGATCTTCCACTCGAAGAGTTCCTTTAGGAGGACTTTCAGTCCCGGCTTTTATCTGAACGAAAATTGGGTGATTGAATATTTTGAATTTTTGCTATGGCTTAAATTGCTACTACTTACCTGAATTTCACAAGATCAATGCGAAACGGCATGCAGCTGGTCGCTCAATCACTGCGAGTTTGTAGCCGCTCCATTTGCAGATCTCCATTCAGTGCTTTGGCAATGACTAAGAAAGTTTATCGATTTAATGAAAATTAGCCCAAACCAACTTGTCGATGATAACGTTTTCAATGTCAATTTGAGTCGGCAACAACTCAAAACACTGTTCCTTTAGCGTACTAGCGCCATATTTATCAGCCAACTCGAAGAGTAGCCGAGTGATAGTCTTCTCCCACAATCGAGGAGCGTTGCCTGTGTACAGAAAGACGAGAAACTGTTTGAAGACATCAATTTCGACATCGAAAATGTTCACTTTCCGTGACTTTGACTCCAGAAGCATTTCTCGGTGTCATATTTCGCTACTACTAAGTTGTCGATTTTCAACAGGATCCTCGACATAATCTCTGCAATGAAAAAAACCAAACAAAAAAGAATATGAGAACACTGTAGAAACCGATGGCACTGTAGACCACTGTAGAACAAGAATAACACCCGATGGATGTGTTGCACACATTACACCACATTAATCCACCTTTATTTACTCGGCGTGGGTGCGTGTAGTACATTTAAGAAACTGCAATATAAATGGGTTTGAAAGAATGAAATTAGTTCTTGTGAAATTGCAAAAATATTTTACTAATGAATAACTTAGCCGACTAAATGTTATGTGCTGCTTAGTAAATTCCTAAGTCAGTTCCTGAATACAAGTAAAAATTTATAAAAGCCAACTCCAAATCAATTCCTGAGCACGAGTAAAAATTTAATAGCAAACTCCAAGTTAATTCCTAGCATGCAGCTTTCTACAATTCCTTAGCATAGTTGTAATAGTAATTAATGGCGCCTACCATTTCTTAAAACCAATTAAAATATAAGGAATTTATACAACCCCAAACATAAATGTTGTTTCTTTACCCAAGTTGAATAAAAATGACCCGCAGTTTTGACATAATAAGTAGTTAAGTACTGATAAGGAAAAAAAATGTTTACTCCCTATTAATTGCTGGTCCACAACTATCATTAAATTATTCAACTTAATGACTCAAAACAAAAAAATTATGGAATTTCAATGATTAATATGTTCTACAGGATTGGTTAATACTGTATTCCACAAAATAGTAATAAAATTAAAAATCTTTTTGATTTCCTGGGGTCCCAAAGCAAACCTCAGGAATAAAAACATTTATACGCATATAGGTAAATCCACGAATAAATAACATAGCTATGTTATAAATTAGT
Source organism: Daphnia galeata (assembly GCA_030770115.1). Classification (NCBI taxonomy): domain Eukaryota; kingdom Metazoa; phylum Arthropoda; class Branchiopoda; order Diplostraca; family Daphniidae; genus Daphnia; species Daphnia galeata. The sequence goes on along the minus strand of CM061120.1, from coordinate 2,021,365 downwards.
TTTGGGTCTGGTTGGTTTATTTGGGTCCCTTAACATGCCACAGGACCATTATTTATCAATTATGCCATTTGTAAGGAGTTCTTGGGTTACAAACACTTACAAAGAAATCAAATTCAAAATTTGATCTTGTGGGTAGATGGTCAAGAAGCCACTTTCCCAAGAAGCCGGTACCAAGAAGCTTCTTGGCTGAAGTGGCTTCTTGGCACTGGCTATTTGACTAGTGTAAAAATGAGTGGTGGCTTCTTTGTCTTATTTTTCTGGCTTCTAGGTCAGAAAGCATCCAAGAAGCCACTCTAAATTATCATTTTACGTTAAGGAATTGTTAAGAGTCTACCAGCTAGGTTATAGAGAATTTGGTGGCACGCCGGTAGACATAGCGCTGAAATTCTTTGAAAGAGGTTATTTTTATAAAATGACAGGAAACACTGTTCTGACTGGTGAATTTTCAGTCAAACTGGTTTGTTTCATACTTCCATTTCCATAAAACTTGTAGGTGTAGTGTAGCTACTGCAAGAGATTGCACCGTTGGCGTATCTGGTCTCTTACTAAAAAAAAATAATTATAAATAGCTTGCTCGAGTTCGAGATGTCTGTACTGTAAACGAATCAGAAGGAATACAGATCAATATGGAAAACACATAAATATGAAAGAACAAATAATAATAGAAATAATTAAAAGAATGGGCACATACTAAATCAATAATGGACAATTGGCCTTAAGAGGCTTAAGACTACTGAACGGAGCTAAGACAGGCTGTGACTACTACTGAATGAAAACTACTATTGAAGACGGGTAAAAATCACACCTTTTTATATGGAAAGAGTCAGGCTGTGACCTGAATAAAGGGAACGATACGCAGAAAGGAAGCTGCGTAAAACCTACCCCAAGTGAGTTGGCAGTTCTGACAACTCACTTAAAAGGTCTTTTAAAGGAATAAACGAAAAGATTTTATGCGTTGGAGAAGCAAGATTTATAAACAACGGAATTGGGAGGAACATGAAATATCCGAGGCAGAACAGGTGTGATATTGTAGGGGGAGAGGTCGTGGCCAACGCTAATGAGCGATCCTCTAGCCGTGCGGCTGGATGAATATACAATACTTTCTTGGCTTCCATATGCTTGCGTATGCAGAGGTCCCAATTCCTGGGAGAAAAGACGGCTAAAAGACGGAACGGTGCTGTCTGGGATAAAAATATAGTTTACATTTTTAAAATATCAATTCAACAAAGACTCAGTGTCGCTTCTTGGATGCTTTTTGACCAAGAAGCCAGAGTCAGATGACCGAGAAGCAACCATTCATAAGTGACTAGTCAAGAAGCTAGCACTAAGAAGCCACTCTGGCTTCTTGGTACTGGCTTCTTCGTAAAGGGGCTTCTTGACTATGAAACTTCTATGGAACTTGCGCTTTAAGAGGCCCCCCACCCCCTAAAGAATATGAGGCCTTCAAACCATAACTTCTAAACAAATAACATTCACACCTTAAAACTGTAATTTACTTTGATTTTGAATCAATACCAAAAAATTAACAGTATTTCCCGTTGTCTGATACACCGACGTACCCTGCCTCTAGAATTTGGCTATGACTAGAGAGAAAGTGATTTCCGTTAAATTTTTCAACTCGATTTACCGGTATTGGTCCGATATTTTAGCAGCGAAAAGAAGAGTGACCTCTTGGAATGTTTTGTTTTCAAAAATGAAATCCTGTCCACTTCCTACATCCACTTCATGGTTGTTCATCAAAATCTTCAATTTTTTAAAAATCATTACAGTAGTGGTCCACGTAGTGGGACAAGTTGTGCGAGGGGGGAGCCTTCCCACTTTGCCGGTTTGTCCCACTTGGTGGCACTCCATAAGAATAACACAAGAAGGATTAGGCAACTAGGGGGATTTCAGCTTGGTGGCTAAAGGCTAAAATAATGACAGATGTTTGAGTTCTTATAGAAAAGAGTCATTTTTCAGATTGATGATTCTCGATAGTAATTTTTTATGGCTACTGAAGTAGACATTTTAGATTCCCTTTATGTAGGCCATTCTTTTGCAAATAGAGAGGAATTTTTAGATTTAGAAAACAATTTAAGAGAGGTAGGTTTTATGCCAACCATTTGAAAAGATAGCCCAAATATTAAACCGCACAACGAGAAGGCATAAAACTTTAGATTATTCATATAATCAAGAATAAATTTTGACATTTTTAAAAATTATTAGATGAAAGAAAAGCTTGACACACATTATGAATACTAAAGTTCTGGGTGGGGATGTTCACACAACGGGGAGCACAAATCAACCACAAAAAAGTGTTAGACCAAAGCAAAGAGTTGCTGCAGGATGTAACTTTGCAGTAAGAGTAGCCCTTCCGATTGTGGACAAGGCTTCTAAACAACATCAGTATGTCATTGTGAAAAATAACCCAACACACAATGAAAATATAGGATCAGAGTGTGGCGCGACAAAAAAATTATTTTTAACCCTCAAAAAACCCATTTTACGACTTATTAATTAGACCTACTAAAAGCCGTCTTTTATCAAGCCCATTCAGACGGTCACACAAACGACGTCTTTATCCGAAATAAAAAAAATTTAGTGTCTACATAAGACCGCCAAAAGCCGACTTTTATCCAGCTTATTCGGACAGTCACATGAAGACGTCTTTTGTTCCCCCAAAAAACCAGGCTTGTTGTCTGGGGAATGCCTGCCAAAAGAAAAATGGTCTGATACTGTTAAGATCCTACGTTACCGCGAAAAGATAAATGGTAACATCATGATGGTAGGGCATGATGGGGAGACTGTAAATCTTATATACATACAACTGGCAAGACAACCTAAAATCTTTATAAGATTTAAATTTTAAAATATAAAAAAAAAACGTTAAAATTTACTTTTACACACTTGTGGTAAGAAACAATTTTGGTTTAGGACAAAATGTTGCCTTTTGCTTCATGAAGAATAAAACTACAGATGCGATTACTGGGTTTCTCAGAATATTTTCCTGTGTATATGTTGTTTGTCATTTTAGCCATCAAATAATACCATCACTCATCATGTATCTTTGCATTCTTTCTCTAAACAGAAAAAGATGTATATCCATAGTTAAAGTTTTTCTATGACAGAAAAAGCCTGTGCCGAAATGGTTGCTGTTAATTTAGTCACTTTTACAACTGCAAAGCATTATTTGTGCCATTTTTCTATTCTTAAAGAAGAGAAAAATCTAGCGTCGAAAAATCTTACAATCTAGCGTCGATTAGAAGAAGCTCAGCGTAAAACTAGAATGTTAAGAGATAGGCTTGACGAGAAAATGGGTTTCTTCTGGAATTCCCTGTTTACAACCGAACGTGATAAATTTGACGCAAGTACACAACTATTATGTGATATTAGTAAAATTTCAAATCTGTAACATCACTTTTTACATCTCAACTCCAATTTCCGAATTTTTCTTTTTTTCAGGTGAGGATCAGGATAATAATCTTTGATGTTACTTTCAATCTCATCGGTTTGAAAAACAAGAACTATATGGGTGATGCTTTATCGTCAAGGTCTAATGAACGTTAACAGCAACACAACCAACCTTTTAGAAAGGTTGCACAAAAAGGGAAAGGTTTATCTTGGTCTTCCGAAACGTTTTACAGTGGTTGTCACTAGATTACTTGATTTTTGTGAGCAGGGTCTTAATGATTTTGACTATGCTTCAACTGGGTCTCAAATCACATTTAGAACCGTGAAATCACTGGATTTTCTGATCAAAATGGCTTTGGCTATGACACCGTAAGCTCTAGAAGAAGTGGAGCATCAAATTTCAATTCCAACAACGTAATTTAATACGTCTATTGTTGTACCAACTAATCTAACTGACTAATATGAATAAAGTAACTTTTTTAAAAGGAGGGTAGTTTATACAAAATCATTACAGGTAAAGGTTCCTACACCGTTGAAAAAGACTGTCTAAATGCAGCTGTTAATTCCTTGGAATTACCTTGTCGTCATATACTACTCTTTCTACTGATATCTGACGACCGTGAAATCACTCGTTTACTACTAGAAAAGTACAACGAACGATGGACTTATGTATATAACTTTAAAATTACTTAATCTGATCACTTAAAACAATCTCTTCTGATGTCTTCGAAATAATTGATTTCAGGATGCTATTCCAGCAATAAACGAGTCGTTACCAGCAGTTGCAACTACCAGCTATGGGTATTCGAAATCAGCACACATAGCGTCGTGGAATCACAATACAGAAGCTATATCGCAGAGCTTCGCATTTGGGTCAAGACACATCGTTGATGCTCAACCGCCATCGGAGGAGCAGGTGGAGTGTTAGATGAATCAATAGCATCATTCCAGCCACGAATAATCATATCAACTAAAATCCTGTTAATCACAAAAATTTTCATTAACCCATTGGTTAGATGACTGAAGCTAAAAATTGCAACTAAATGATATAGTGTAAATACCGAATAAAGATGTATGGATGGTTTAAAGAGTCAGACCGCGTTCGACGCGTTCGACTAAACTGTCCAATAACTCAATGATGACTTCAGGATCTTTAAAAAACTTGCATACAACAGAGTTAATTTCCCTTTTCAATTCTATGAAAAATAAAACACAAAAAAATGTTTAAAAATGTTAAATTTCAGTGGTAAAACAGTGAAATATTACTGGCAGTTCCTTTGAGTTGCTTGTGCCTTGGCTGGGAAGTAGAAGCTTCTTGAAGTTCTTTGAGGACGAGTTCGTAGACAGAAGGCTGAAGCTCACTTTGGATTGGAATCTCGATGCAACTTTCTTGAACATCTAAGGATTCATCATCAGGAGACTTTGGACTTTCTTCGATTTCAGATAATTCAAAACTTTTCTCCACCTCCGGTGATTGAGATTGTTTGGATTTTCGAGGATATTTAGAAACTTGATTTTTTTGGGGTTTTTGTCTTGTGTGACAATTTCTTGTATGTCTATTCATTGTATAACTCAGAGGACACGAATAACTGCAATTTGTACAGCTATATTTATTCTTTTTTTCGTGCACTTGTTCTACGTGCCGGAGCATTGTAGAAGGATATGGAAATTCCTGATTACAGTATTTACATACTGGTTTTTCCTTGGGCAATTTTCTTCTGACTCCAGCTTTCTTCAAATCTTGTGGCGTTAGCTTCTTCAATTCTAGAATCATGAATGGTGAAGTAATATTGGAAGTTTTTTTATCTTTTCCATGTACTAAAACCTACTCTTTATTAGAGTTAAGAACAGTGCTTTGTTCTTCAATAATTGGCTCAGGTTCAGTCAAGGTTTCGAAAAGCATGGAATTCATGATTTCATCAGTTACTTCAAAATCAATATCAGGAACAACACCACCTTGAACGCGTCGTTTTTCACTGAATCCACGTGAATCGATAGTGCCAGAGAGAGGAGGTTCTGAGAGAGGATCTGAGATAGTGCCGGAGAGAGGATCTTCTTTTCCTGGCTCGTCCGCCAATCACACAATTTCCGGTATATGAACAGATAGATTACTTTTTTCCTTGCTGCTTTTTTTATTTTTCATGCTCGAACGACTGTTTCTACTGTTGGGGCGATCCTGTTCCATGGTATCAGATTCTGACGTCTTGACATCTTTGCGTTTCATGGTAATGTTTTCCTTTTCTATCCTGTCACGATCACGACCTGAAGGTTCAGGTAGATGACCAACTCGATCGTCACTGAGTCTTTTCTCTGGATGAGCTCTCTGCCAATTATTTCTAGGTCTCTTGTACGGTGGTTCATGGTCAAGATCCCGGTCTCTGTCTCTATCTTGATTCCAATCACGTTCATCAAGACCGCCACCTCCGCGAGAGTCATAACTATTACTGCGATCCATAACTGGAGGTTCACGAGGTCGTTCACGATCATCTCGATCTCGCAATCTAATCTCTTTTTGTGATGGGCCACGTTTGTCGTTTTCAACTACTCTTCCACCACCACCAGCTTGTTGTTGTCTTTGCTTCAATAATCTTGGAGGAAGTTGTGGTTTTGGATCAAGTTGAGTTTTCTTGGTTTGTTGATTGCTAGCGGTTTCAGTAGTTGTTCGTCTGAAGCACTCACTAATCCGATCATTAAGATCTTCCCCATTTTGAATGATGTAACATTCTGTTAAATTGGTCTTTGATGGAATCACAAAAATTTTTACATTTTGATTTAAGCAATTTTGGCAGTTCCCTACCATGACACGTTTTCACGGATCAAAATTCGAAAGGTACAGGGTGATAGATCTTTTCACGGCGATCATTTTGAATATAGGGTTTAGGGTGTGCAAATGAACGGGAGTGCCCGAAAAACGCGTTCAAAGTTTTGCATTTTACATGGGCGACGCGCAGCCCAAACACGCATAAAAGGGGGTCGAGTAGGGGGAGACTCTGCGTACTCCCTCTCAAGGGAGAGAGGGGAGTGTGAAGGCCGAAGGGGTACTACCTGTCATGCAATGAAAAGGGGGGATAGTAGCCTATGCAATATTGAAACAGATAGAAGACTCATTTCAAGTCAATGTGGCTTTGTGGATATCGCAGCCAGCTGTTGATCCATGGTATGATGGTTCGTCTCTCGGTCTGAGCTAAATCAGATTCTAAGTACTTTATTGATGATTTGCAAAAAAATATTTTTATTAATAATCAGAAATTAGGTAGCCGAAATTTGACATGAGTAGCGATCACTGCTAAAAATTTATAATTTTGGAAAAAAAATTGAAAATATATTCTCATGTCTTATGTCTTAGATTATTCTGTTGTTTAAGAAAACTAAAAATATTGTAGCGCAGTGGTAACAGTTACGGAATAGTAACAATTGGTCAAAGGTTCGAATACACTAAGATCCAGAAAATTTTTGGAGAATTGTCGTGTTTTGCGTTTTTTGACGCAGAATTGGGAGATCATCAGCCTATTATTTCCCAGCCTCCTAAGTTGTTTAAAAGTTACTTCGTTCAAAATTAAAAATTTGCGGCTGGAACTATGGCTGCGGCAGTGATCGCTACTTTATTTCGTTGCATAATGTTACTTATGTAAACGTATAACTATTTTCTGATTATCAATGACATGTGAGAAAATTTTTTTTTTGCAAAATGTAAATAAATTGCTTTGTTTCCGACTGTTCTGACTTAGCATAGAATGGGATTCGAACTATAAATCATTAGTGTGATAGCTGGTGGGGCTATCCACAATACCGTAACTGCCATGGCGTGTCAGAATATAAATATTAAGGTATGCACTCCCCCCTTTTCACTGCATGACCGGGAAGTACCAAGTTTATTCAATCACCAAATTATTCCCGATCTTAACCCTTTTTGGCCGTAAATTGTGTTTTTTTAAACAAAAATTGTTGTAAGTAATAGTGTTAAGACATACTTGGGATCGATCACGAAAGATCTTTGAATCATAAAAAGAACAGTCTAGAGGACATATTTTTGTTTTAACTTGAGCGAGATTCGAACCTTAGTCGAATGGTGTCAGCGCTGAATGCGCTATCCATAACGCCAACAGATGATGCACTTGATCGAGAAACATCAGTACAAATATTGATACATAGGCATCTCTCCCCTTCACTTTCCCCCAGTCTCCCCTATCCCATGAGAGCTTGAGGCATGCGGAGTCTCCCCCCATCCGACCCCCTTTTCTGCGTTTTTGGGCTGCGCGTCGCCCATGTAAAACGCAAAACTTTGAACGCGTTTTTCGGGCACTCCCGTTCATTTGCACACCCTAAACCCTATATTCAAAATGATCGCCGTGACGAGATCTATAACCCTGTACCCTTTGATTTTTGATTTGAGAAAACGTGTTATGGTAGGGAACTGCCGCAATTTTCAAGCACATCTTTAACAGTGGTAGGAAGGGCGCCGGGTGGTCGTTCAACACGAGCAAGAGATATTCTTGTGATACATGGTGGATACTCAAAAAAGCGATCGGGAAGTACTCGAATTTTATCAAGGGATACTGTAGACGAAGATCCAAAGTCAACCAAAAAAATACTGATGGCTTCTCCATTGACGTCAGTAATTCGAGCTCTGTATAAATTGTCATCTAAGAGGATGGCTATAAAACTTCCTATAGCTGGAATTGCTGATGGTTTTAAACTGTACTTTGAATATTCTTTGAGCTCTTTTCGAATCTTGTCACTTAGATTCATTGTTTCCTCTGTGACCGCCTGTACGTATATACCATCAACATCTTCAGCTGCTTTAATGATGACTTCTCCACTAAATCCGACTTCCCATTTTGATGGAGAGCTTTCGTGAATAGGCAGTGCTTCAGTAGCTTCTTCTGATACTATATATGTTGTTTCTTCTTTGTCTCCATCCACTTCCTGTTTTTTTAAAATACAATATAGATCTCCAGATAACCAACGTTTATCAATGATAATTTTTATTTACCTCTATTTGAATCACTTCAGGAACAACTTGCTGTTGTCCATCTTGCCCATTTACTGCGACCAGCTGTTCTATTTTTTGAAGTTATTAAACATTCAATTAGCGTACTATAAACACAATACTACAACAGCAACAATTTCTTACCTGCTGCTATTTTATTCAGTTCTGGCAATAGTTTTTTGTCGAACGTGGAGGTCTTCCCCTGTTGGGTGCTTTTTTGAATTTGGTGATTTCAATCTCTTCTTTTGGGCTTTGTCTTAGTTTTTCCATAAAAATTTTGTTCAGGGTCTGGGCCATCGATACCACATCTTCCTTAGGATCATTGTACTAATAACAGTTATCAAAAACTGTTTTCAAATCCTTCACACAATCTATGGCACTCCAGTAGTAATTATTCTTTAGTCGTTGATTAATAGTGCCCAGATCCATGGGACATTTAATGATTTCGAAATAGTCCTGAGAAGTTAGGAGTTAAAATTCTAGAAGTTAGGGGCAAGCAAAAAGCAAGAAATAAAAAGATGTGTTGACTTACGGGTAAGCCAAGTTTCTTGGCATCAACAGGTTTGCAAAACGGCCAAGCCAAACTGTGTTTCAACAACGCTTTCATAATTTTCTTTTGAATATACTCGAGCTTGTTTGTAGTTCTACCAGGTCGGTTAGGTGGAGGGACAACTGGTGGCTGTACAATCCCGTTGATGGGTTGTAGAATTGATTCCTCTCTTGGAGGTTGTTCTCGTCTTGATATAGTTGTAGACATCTGCAACACACCTGATGAACCGTGTAGAGAGTTGGATGAAATATGAGAAGACAGAGTTGTGATCTTCTCCTTTCCATTTAATTTCTGCTTGATGCTAGTTGAAGATGTCAAGACGTCATCATACAAGTCAACACCATCACCAATTTGTTCATCCCCTTCTTTTGGGTGGATAAATAAGTAGAAATATCAGAAAAGAATATGTTGTGTTACAAAACAATGGTTTTGAACAAAGACCCACGCCAATAGTGTGAGGAGGGGGGGCATAACAACAAAATTACATTTCCCGTGAAACGACGGAAACCTTTCACATCATGTTATCTACACATTGCTTAAGTAAAATATACGTATACTTACACCGTGAAAATCATCTCCTAAATCGTCGGCATACAAGTCAATATCAGGGACGTCAGCCATTTTAAGACAAATCTATCCGATGGCCTTTTTCTTATGCTTTCTTTCCTCTTCCAATCCACTCCCTCTCTCAAAGCGTGCGGCGTTGACAAATCATATAGCCTATAAATTTCTACAAAGTGTTTAATGAAACTTTTTGTTTGTATTTATTAATTGTAATTTCCTAAAATAATATTGAGAACGTTTATTTTACAAAATTAATTCGTAGCACTCGTTAAAATCGGTAATAAGTATTTTTTTGCAGAGCTTGCCAAGTTGCCAAGCTGCCAACTTTACAAACAATTGGTGTTAGTGACAGTTATTCTTTTTTTTATTGCAATTTGATGAAATTGAACCTTTTTGAAACTGCATTACTAGGCTTGTGGTTTGATCTGACAATTTAAATATTTTGTATTGCAGGTTCGTTCAAAAGAGTTTTCGCCATGGGCTATGCGGTTAGCTCAACAACCGACAAAGAAGCAGTTGAGCGCTCCAAGAAGATTGTCAAAGAATTAATGGCTGATGGAGAACGTGCTGCAAGAGAAGTCAAACTCCAGTTGCTTGGTATGTGAGTTGATTCATTTCTTGTCATCAGTTTCTTAGTTTTTCATTAATATTGACATATACTTTCACAGGTGCTGGTGAATTAGTCAAAAGTACAATTGTCAAACAGATGAAAATCATTCACGAAACTGGCTACTCCAAAGAAGAATGTGAACAGTATCTACCAGTGGTTTACAGCAACACAATACTGAGTCTGGTGGCCATCATCCATGTCATGGGGCAGCTCAGAATCAACTTTGCAGACTCAAACAGAGCTGTGGTGAGTTATCACATTTAATTTGAATATGGCCTTCAGGCATTAACTGACATTTTCTATATAGGATGATGCCAGGTTGTTCTTCACACTAGTCAGTGCTGCTGATAAAGGAATTATAACATATGATTTGGCTCAGGTAGGAAGATTATCTAACTGCTGAAATTGAAAATCAAAATTTTAATATTCTCTTAAATAGGTAATGAAACGATTGTGGATGGACGGAGGAGTACAGCATTGTTTCTCTCGCACACGAGAATACCAGTTGAATGATTTACAGTACCTACCTAAAGTTTGGAAACGCGCGCGCGCGCGCGAGAGAACCTTATGGCGTTTAGCTTTTTTTCTGACGAAACGATCCGATGAAAAATCCAATTTTCGTCGGATCGCGATGAAATTTTTTTTGGCCGTAGCCATTATAGGTAGCAATAGGCTGAATTTTTTCAGATTTTTCCTACTAAGGGGAGGGTAGGTTTAAAATGGATCCCTAAGTTTGGAAACACGCTATAGTGCTCCATACAAATTAGGGTAATTTGATGGGGAATAAGTAATGAACGGGTAGAATTTACTCCTTGCCATAAGTATGAGTTTCTATCATCTATAATGAAGACAAACCACAATGAAACATTGGTTTACTTGAAACGAAGTCCTTTGAATGAAAAATGAGTTTCGATGATCCCTGTAGTTTTCACTCTTGTTCTCAGGACATCTTGTTACGTGGGCACGTATTTGGGTGCTGAGATACGATCTAACGCATTGAGATAATAAGCAGCTACAGTACCTACCTAAAGTTTGGAAACGCGCGCGCGCGCGCGAGAGAACCTTATGGCGTTTAGCTTTTTTTCTCGGCGATCCGAAAATCCAATTTTCGTCGGATCGCGATCGATAATGAGAGGCTACGTACTGTTTATCAAACCTTTTTGTTTCTAACCTTTTCCTATTTTCAGCATCAGAGAACGGCGTCAATCCATTAACCCTAACACAGTTGTTTCCTTTGTTTGGATATCGGGATTTTACTGATGATTAAATCTCACAATTTCAACAATATACTTCAAATCAGTCGCCTTATAAAGGTAATTAACTTATTTTCATGTTAGTAAACCTGAATAAATAATATATATGTTACAGAATTCGTTGAAGCAACTTTCTTACATGCAACTTGATACATCAACGAAAATTTCGGCATGTGCTCCCTCTTCTGCGTACGCAACGCTTTCTTCTGCGTCAGAACTAGTTGCAACTGTAGCTATCCCAGCTGCTATTAAGAGAAAACCAGGAAGGACAAGAAAGTGCGATTCGATTTTGGCGTCTACTTCCACTCCTACAGAGAAAAATGCAATCATCCCTTTATCGCGACGACTTACCAGACTACAGAGTACAACCCCTACTCTAACCGCCACTCCTGTCAGAGGAAAAAAGCATCCCATCACTGAAAAAAATAAAGGTGACATTGAAACCGGATAAAGGTGACAATGACAAAAAATTATAAATTCTCTGTGGTGATTCAGTTGTATGATAGCATTAACTTTCTGCTCATCTCGTTAAATTCACACTGATCACCAAACCGCCATTTTCAACGGTATGAAACTATATCAAGACGCCGGTTACCACGTGACGCTTCCTTCTCCTAGCATGGAAATTGAAAGGAAAAAGTATTATTTTTCACCACTAGATAACTCGACGAACGATTTACAAAAAAAAAAATCTTATAATTACAACGAAAAAAGGTTAGAAATATGAATGATAGAAAATTAATCTGGGGTATCATATTCAAAATGAACAGTGACAAAAACCCGTCTGTAAATCATCCAACATATTTCCCATGCCCCTTTATGTAAGTTAAATTTTCATTAAACAAAATTTTATTCATTATATTCATTATATTCATTATATTCGTTATATTCATTATATACGTATAAAATTTAAATAATGATTGTTTTTTAAATTTTATAGTTACCCCTGCCAGACTACACCTCAAACCATCTGCTTTACTATCATCAAGCCAATCAAGTTCAATAATTCCGGCAGATTTTGGCTCCGTTTCTGTTTCACTGGTAGGGGTAGAAAACAAACTGAATAGAAGGTCACGACGGATTTCCTTGGGCGAAGAATTGATTGGTGTCCTTCATCGCGTCCAGATGTTTGCAGTGGAGTGCTCACCAAATCTTCTGCAAACTTCTCTACTGGAGTTGAACGGTTTGATCATTGAAGAAGCCAACAGAATTTGGCTTCCATCCTATCATCGTTTGCTTCATTCCATTTCTCATCAAACATTTCCAGGGCATTAGAGGATCTAGCAGGTTTTGATAGAAGAGCTTTGGCAGTTTAGTGATCATTTCTTTGATGAAATTTTCCAACATCTCACAAACACTGTTTTCCTTCAGCATCATTCCATTGCATTCTTCAAAGTTGCTCAAAATAATAGCGTTAGATGACTGGCCAGGATTGTAGTCAACTGCAGGATGTCGCCGTGATCGTTATCTTCCAAACGACGATCATCATCTTCTGAAACTGAGTACTTTTCGTCATCGTAATCAGAATCGAAAGGATTCAGTTGAATAGGTGAAATCTGGCTCAGAGAAATTTCATTTTTCAGGCGGAGCAATTGGATAAAATGCTTCTTCCGAGGACGGAAACAAAAATTCATTCGAAGAATAAGGAGGGAGTGGACTTTTTCTAGGTTTGCATATCGATTCTATGGATTTCGATCTATGGATTTGCAACCACAATCAAGTGATTCAAGCAAATCCGAATACAAAACAACTCTCCGCCATCCAGCACTGACACCGAGGACTGGACTAACACCCCCGTAACGAACAACACTATAGATGTTAGCTCCAATATTGAGGTGGATGGGGAAGAAAAGAAGGGAGAAGAAAATAATTTAAATAAATAAATTATAAATGTGAAAATAAAAATATATTAAATAAAAATTGAGTTTTTAATTCCTTATTTTGGTTACGGATGAAGACCACAACAGCAAACATATTGGTGCCATCGTCCTTTTTGTTCCATCCTGTCTTGTTTACGATAACCCATTCCAAAATTCATTATCTATTACAAAAAAAAAGATTTAAATATCAGTTTTATATATTTGTTGGAGTCTGTAGCTTATACGTTTGTGTTTAATTGAAGTTTATCGTATAAAACTGTAACGAAACTGTTTCAAGGTTTTGTCTGCTTGCCAGCACTTGTCAGAAAAAAGTAATAACAATTATGAGAGAAAAAACCCACAATTTTTGGTAATTTTTTTCTTTTGGTTTTTAGTACCAATTTCTTGCACGGTTTACACAAAATAAAAAAAATTATGGCAATTAAACCCACAAATTTTTGGTAGGCTTTTCGGTGGTGGGTTTTAATACCATTTTATGGTACGTGGTGTCGAAAACAGGTCGATTTAACTACAAAACCCCAATTTCAATGATTTACCCAGTTTATGATACCCTCTAACCGCTGAAAAGTAGTAACTTTTGAAATAGTGCTACCCTAAATAATAGTTGGTTTTCTACTGAGCATCTTGAGTTTTTATTGAGACAAATATGCACTGTAATAAATGCATTGGGAGAAGTTTTGGTCAGAAGCCAATTGGGGGAGGGGTGATACTCTGATAAATTAATGTGCAGTGTTCAAGAGTTTGGGATGCAATGGATGCACCTGTTGGAAAACTTGTTGAACAATAAAAAAAAGTCGTCGTGTTTATTATGTTCGAACTCCACTGGCCGTAATTATTTTAGACGGCAATCATAAACTAAATCCGATAATAATCCAATTGCTTCTTTATAGGAGATAATTAGATTATGGATAAGATGAGATTATTAGATTTTATAAATCTAAATTATTTATTTATCACATGGTTGAGAAAAGATGGCCTTCGATCTCGTGTGCGGTAAGCTAATATTAGTTCCATTATCTATAAAAATAATAATAAGCGACAGAAAGTTATCCTTATAAATATTTATGATGATCAATGCAGTATCATGACGGAATTTAAATCATGGCGGGGAAAATATAAAAGTTGTCCAATTCATGCTAAAACACTGTGAGCTTAACCGAGGTAATATTATGACATGAGTTAGATACATAACCAGAGAATTGAACGAATATTTGTAAATGTATTTTAAGGAGTTTTGCATGTTTTTTAATCTCTGTTCTGGTGAAAAGGAAATTTTTCAGTAATTCAGTTCAGTTAAAGATTTTTTGACTCTCTTTTGTATTTTCAGGAGATTTGAACGTCGAAATTTATTGGATTCTGAGATTAAAAAGGATCTATTCTGTCTCCATCACATATTCCTTCCTGTTATTCAACCATTTTTAGATGAATTTGTAGGAAGTTGGAATTGACACGGCCTTAGGACGGTACGGGGAAATTGGAAATATATCACCATCAAGATTATTTACTTTGGGTTAATTCATTTGTGGCTAAGGGTGGAAAGAAATAACCAATACACAAGCTGGAACAGGTAATTGAATCAGAAGTTTCTTCTCCGTATCTCAGGTTTTAAATTCTCTACTTGATTTGATAATATTGATTATAATGAGGAGCTGCCAGATGTTCCAGACGTTGGAGACCAAATAGAAAAACTGATCATTCTCCCAATCGAAATACAACTTCATAGAGATATTTGGTGCAGACTGAGGAGAAAATATGGCATGATCGCGTGACGGCTGAAGATAGACAAAAGAAAGTATCGGAAGAAGTGACAGTAAAAGAAACGATTTTAAAATTTTAATGATTTCGTAAATACAGTTTTTTCGTCCGCTAGATGTCGAGGATGTAACAAAAACAAAAATACTATCGATTATCAATCAATTGTTTGGTTATCTACTTATTTTTAATCGATAGCTACGGACTGCTCCCACAAGAAAGCGAAGAAAAGAAATATTTGAACTGCCCGCTAAGAGGCGCGGGCGACAAAGCAATAAATTTCAGATCACGTATTTTTTTTTTCATTTTGGACAAAAAGATAGCTTTCTTTTCCATATATAGTTTACATATAAGTATTGTAAGTTTTATGCTGTTCCTAAACTGCCATTTTGGTAAAAGTTTAGTGGGTCCACCTATTTTACTTATTTTTAATATCTTCATTACTACATATAACCACAGAATGTTTGATGAAGCGCCATTTAACTTTCCCAAAATTCAATTGAATACAATTCTGCTGTCTTCTAAGGAGTAGGTTCCCGAGCCAATTGTATAGTAACGACGTGGTTAATATCTTCTTATGAAAGAATGCATATTAATTCTTGCAACCTCCGTTGGTTTGTGGCTGTTGCAAAACTAATTTCAACCGGTTACACAACTAGAACAAGTGCCCGTGGTTGACATGGAACAAGTCACTAGTGAGAACGCCCTGCCGATAAACACGAGAAGAGAAAATCGGTACTTCAAGCGTCCATCAAGGAGCCCTCAACCTCCAAAGAGGCAAAAACGGAATTAATGTTCTGCTGAAGCTCTAGGTTTACCAGAGGGAAGAAAACACATGCTGCGATTGCATGCTACAAATCAGCGACGAAGAAAATCGACTAAATCCATTTTTATATGGATTTTTACTTATAACGGATACACCCTTTTACTACTTTTGCGTAAAATTTAAATCTATTTAAATTATGATTTATCTGTAAAATTTTAGGGTTTTTGCAAGTCCGATTTGATTAGTGATAAGTTATTTGGTTTCAACTTTTCACTAAAATCTGCAAAATTGACATGATTCAAAATGATGAAATTGTTTAAGGACTCAAAAATTACTGCCATGATTTTCTTTGAAGATCTATATTTGAAAACCGTTACTACAATATTCTGCGGTTAGAGCCACACATTTTAAAAAATTTAATTAAATAATACGCCGCCTTGACTATTTTTTGGTTACATCTAAATAAATTCATATTATTTATACAAAATTTAAGGGTTTTTGCAAGTACCCGGTAGCTTAACGGGAAGGCAACACATTTAAAAACATTTTTACTTGAAAAATTGGAAATACATTCTTTTTCCAACCGAAACTGCCTGTCGTTTGTCGTTTTATTTGTAAAACCTGTGCGGTACCGTTTTAATTGAGGTCGTTTAATCGATGCCCATTAGCGTTTAATAGATGTCGTAAGCGCAAAAAATTATTTGTTGACTTGCGAGTTGCACTTGCACTTGAGTTCTGTCATTTGTTGTAGTTGCTGCAGTCAGTAAGCAGCCCCATAAGTCAGAATGAGTAAACAAACAAAGTTTTCGAATTTCGTAAAAAGTCGCTCACCTTGGAGTAAAAACAAAATGAAAAATTAAATTATGTGTTTGTGGATTACTTGCAAAATGTAAGGCGCCCTTGAGTGTTACATTGTTAAAGTTATATTTCAATGCTAAGTTGTAGATGAACATATTGTAATGCGCTAAGTTGTGCACGCTGAGTTGCGCATGCGCTAGCTGACTGTCCAGATGTTCTCTCTTTTTTTCCCCACCAGCAGTCTAGACACTCTATGATGGCGACTCTGTTTATACAAGACGCCTCGAGTTCTCAGCCTTTCGAAGTCTCAAAGCCTTTCGAGCTTCGATCTCTCAAAGCCTTTCGAGTTTCGATCTCTCAAAGACTTTCGAGCTCTCAAACCCTTTCGGGACTCTGAAGTTAACCCTATGTCTTCTCTTGCACACAATTGGTATATAAACACGCACCCTCACATGCATAAGGCAGAGGCCGGTGAGCGTGTGCGTGTGAGTATCTTTTCAACCTATTAGTCTGTTTGTGTATCCTGTGTGTGTGAACTTAATAAATTGTAGATCGGCAATTTACTTGCGTATAATTAATTATTGTAAGCGCGACTTCCTCGTCCAGAAGCGCGCCTTACAATATCACCAGATATCACTCTGTTCTTTTAGAATAGAGTTCGAAAAAATGTTCGTAAAATGTCGGAAAATATGGTTAAAGCGATATCGATTGAACCAAATCGCTTTAATCAACTTGCGTTACTCAGTGTGGTGAGATTCAAAATCTACTTCGTCTCCATCATCTTCTTCTTCTTTTTCATTCCCATAGTTTCTCAGCAGGGCGTCCTGACTGGTTACTTGTTCCACTTTAACCACGGGCACTTGTTCTAGTTGTGTCACCGGTTGAAATTAGCTTTGCAACAGCCACAAACCAACGGAGGTTGCAAGAATTACTATGCATTCTTTCGTAAGAAGATATTAGCCACGTCGTTACTACTTAATGTGTGTCTTAATACTTAATTATGTCTTAATACTTAATTTGATACGTCGTTACTTTTCAATGTTCGTAAAACAAAATTTGAGTGAATAACGTTATCGGTAACAATAAAAAAAAAATAAAGTTTGCGATCCCTGGCCATAATGCAATAGATGAATCTTTTTTGGCGACGAAAGAGATAGGTTATTATAACAATTTTGTTAGTAGGTATGGAAAGTTCTCACAAATTTTGTGTGTAGAATGGAAATCAAATTTAAAGATTTTATCTGTCACCGGGTCTTTACATCAGTGCGAAAAATTGCGGTTTACATAAGATTTTCACTTCAAAGGATTTTGGAATTTCGCAAATTAGGTGATATGACCAGCATTGTCACAGCTAATCTTTACGTCATTTTAGATGTCGAGACTTGTTGGAATGCCACATATAATATGCTCACCAGATTAAAGATTCTGACAGGCTTCCAATTCGATGTTTTTTACCAAAGATAAATCCATGGATGAATTTTGGTCATGTCATTCATGGTATTCATCATTGGTATGGTATTCATCTAATTCTTTTTGGCGGTTCATCCAGTGTTACGTTTAACAAATTTTCTCTATAGTTTACACGATTTTCTGATTGAGATTTTTATATTTTAATTTTCAGCAAAATTAAATTAAGATTTCTTCGGTAACTAACTTTCGGGATAACATTTACTACAGTTTTATGATCAGACAAAAAGCAAAATAAATTTGTAGAATATCATTTTTCTCTTCGATTGTTCAGAAATAAATAGATAGCTAGATTTGCAATAACTTAAACTGAAGTCGGCTGCTGGAAAATCAGAATCGATCCATAACTACATTGACCAGTTCAGTCAAACAAAAATTTATGCACTGTAGGAATTTTGCCCTATGGCAATATTCATATCATTTATGAGGACTTGAGGAGAAAAGCCACAAATATTTTATGAAATTTCAGGTATACTTGTTATCAGTGGCAATAGACCAACGACCATGTAACTGGTGTTAATAAAATATTTCTGCCAAATTATTTTTTTTATGCAAGATTTTGTGAAAATTTTGGAGAGTGGCCATAACCTAGAATTGGAAAGATGCGTAGCTAATTCAACCGGCGGTTGCAACCACTAGCACGTTTGGACTAATAAATTCAACACAAAAAGTTTCGACGTCACAACACAAATTGCCAGTTTAATGTCGTGACCAAAAATCAATCGGGAATACACCAAAACACAGAAAAATCTTAAAGTGCGAGCCAGTACGAGGTCTTGCTCTCCCCAGTAAGCAGAGGCTTGTACCAAAACTTTGTGTATAATCGATTTCGTTCTGAAAAATAATCGATTACAAGTCGACTTTGTGAAAAAGTCTCGACTTTTTTAAAAGTCGACTTTCTAAAATAATCGACTTTCGCATTTTTCTCTGTTGCCATTTATGCAGGAGTGGGTTTTTTAAAATAAAACAAGGTTTTAAAATATTTCAATCACGTCACATCTTTTATTTAAAAAAGACAAAATTCATTCTTGCACTTTCGTTCCATTTTTAAGGAAATTATTTCAAGATTCAAAGATGATTTTCAAGTCGTCAAAAGCAGTCAAACTAAAAAAAAATTGTCTTCATCTCCATTGACAGTCTGATAAGAATGAGGAATTACTTGAGCATTGAATTCAATGAAAATATTCATATCCACATTATGTGGTGAAATTTTGGCTCGTAAAGAAGACACAATATTTCCACCCTTGCTAAAAATCCTTTCGCAACACACAGACATGGCTTGAATTCCTAACACTTTACGAGCCACCACAGAAAGAAGTGGAAATTGATCTTGGCGTATTTTCCACCAACCAAGCAAATCAAACGAGTCCAAATCTTTTTTTGAAATTAAAGGAGTTGATAAGTACAAAGTAATTTCCTTTTTTAAGGCGTCATTTTCAACAGGCAGTGATCGAGAATCTAAAAGTCCACCTAACAATGTGGCCAATTTAGACGTTTTTTTTTATTTCCTGGGCAAACAGCAGGCATTGTTCCGGTTGATTCGGTTGATTGATCCGACGACGAAGCGACTTGAGGCTGATCTCGACGATTGACTTGAATTGGTCGTTGATTTAAAATAGGTCTCGTGGTAGTCATTCTCTGTTTCAAAGCTCGCTCAAAGTTATCGATGGCCGTCTTAAATTCATCTGAATGGGAGATAAAATTCCTCGTTCCTTTCTAGCGAATATCGAGGGAAGTAGCCAGCACGTAAATGGGATTTTCAACTCGTCCAAATCTTTTTCAATCGAATTTTTTATATTTTCTTTGAAAACGAGCAAGTCCGTATTCAGCACATTAAGCTCTCCTCTGTCCAAATCAAATTCTTCTTCAATATCACGTTTCTCATTTCATTCTTCCTGGGACAACAAGAGAAATTGCTGGGTATTTGTCACCCTGGAAAATGTTGGCGCATTTCCAAAAATGCATTAAACATTTCAAAAGGCATTTCAAAAAGTAAATCTCGCCATGAGACAGCAGAAGTTCAATTTTGTTGTATTTGAGGAGCAACCGCCGAATGACCGCACGGTTAGCGAGAATCGATTCTATCTAGATGCACTTCGAGTTCCATCGAGTAGCGTTTTCGTTTTCGTTTTCTTCTTAACGCTACTTGTAGACGTATTCATGTCAAAGTCTTCAAAGTAGCAATGATCAGTAAATGCAGGTGGCATATTTTCTATAAGTAAACGTAGCTCTTCTTGTGCTGCTGATACTTGGGAAGACTTGAATTGGAGAAATAATGCTATATCTTGACATTTCTTCACCATTCACCGCTGAATGGTGAAGAAGGCTGGATTTTTTTTGTATCCATCATTGACAATTACCAAATTAAAGACGTGGGCTTCACAGTTGATTTTATACCAACGCATCAATTTAGCAGCTAAAAGGACATTGGAGCCTTGGTCACAAACGATAGTTGGTATGTTGGCAGTGGTTTTGTAGTTGAATTCCTCAACGGCAGATTGAAGATCCCGATTGATATTTTCACCAACATGTCCTCTCCGACTTAAGACAAAGCTATGTCTGGTACTTTTCCATGTAACAGACAAAGCTTTATCTTAAGTTTTTGTCTTTTAAATTACATTGCACCCTTAATTTGTTATACATTAAATTTGTCTCTTTTCAATTCACAGCATAAAATATTGAAAACGTTCATATTTCGATCCTTCAGAATTTTTTAAAATTTTTTCTGTTTCTATGGTTTGGGTTCTATGAAAACATTTCAGACACAGCCTTGTCTTAAGTCGGAGAGCATATTTTGAGGGTTGCACGTTTTGAGAAGTTTTTCTTTTAAGTAAGCATTTCTTTTAAAAAATGAAACCTTACCATAAAGCAATTAGTAAGTTTACTTCAAATATAAGAATCTTTCATTTAAAAAATACTTTAGACAAAGCAACGTCTTCAGATTTTATCTATTTTTACGAAAGCGCTATAGGATCAGGTTGTATTCTGTTTTACCAGGATTGGACAGAGTGAACTCAATATCCGATCCGATCACCTGATCGATCAGCGATCACTGAGCGGTGATTTGATCGAACCAGCAACCCTAAAAAAAGGGATCGTGATCGGATCGATGCGAATAATTATCCCGCAACCTGATCTCAGCCAACGCGACAAAAGTTTCTGTCGAACCCGATGTTTGACGCTGACAAAAGGTCCCATCGTTGTACCACACTTTTTTTCTTTTTTATGAATCTCCGGAGGAGGGCTGGCAATCGTTTTTGGTAATTGAAATTTTATGATTGGCCCCATTTGGAACAATTTCACCCATCGAGGACGAAATTTGAAATCGGGCTGCCAATTTTTTTTTCTACTGGGGAACCTTTTTTAGAAAGACCGATGAGCCCTAGAACCAACGGCAAGCGTGAAAATTCTTTATACTACACTTGAAAAACCTTTTTTAAAGCAACGCGACAAAAGGGCCGATCGAACACCAATTTTTACAACATTTTCTTTTACCAAACCTTGTCGTATTGCCTCAGCTTATTTTCATAGAACGCAATAAAAGAACCTTCAGATCGCAGGTTCAGGGTCACCACAGTTTACTGAATCTTTTCGAACCCCTTTGTTTCAGTCTTTTCATACGCAACGCGACAAAAGAGCCTGTCGAACGATTATTATTTAATCGAATTGATTTACTCTGTGTGCGAACGTGACATCCTCTTGTTCTTATAATCTAACTCCATTTTTCAGCTCAGTACTACAATTATTAGTCTGCTAGTTGTGGAGGCCAAGAAATTATTGGTCTGCTAATTTTGCAGGCCAATTCACGCTCCACGTTGTTCAGTGTTTCAATTTTGCCAACGGGGGTTCACACGAAGACTTTTTGAAGAAATTTGGATAAAAACGTTAGTTCTGAGCACCCCGTACGACTGCGACTGTCGCCAATCCACATGGCTCCCCCTATCTGAGACCAATCTCTGCTGTTTATCTCTAGTTGGGCTACAAAAGGATTATTGACCGTTTGGTTTTATCCATCTTCTTTTTTCCTAGTTGTTAGATTTATTTGAAATTTTGATAAGTTTCTTAAATTGATGCCTACCTAAATTATAGTGCATTTTTACTGATACATTTTGAACTTTTTAAAATGGTATTTTTACGCTAATTTTCCTTGAATTAGCTGCAGTAGGTTTTTGCGGAAGGAAACGTCGTCTGCAACCCAATTGCTTTATGCTTTTTCAAATGATTGAAAATTCAAATGTAGTTTGATTTTGGAAGTTTTTCTTGCTGATAGGAGTGATAGCGAGGTCATTACTAAAAAACAGCTATTTTTTATTTATTGTACACTGTTGTTCTAATTTATTTAGGTTCCGAAAACGAAGCCATTTTAGTCACAATCGTCTGCTACGACGTATTTTAGCCTTTTAGGAGTACTTTCTTTAAATATTAATATTTTATAAGTATTAACTAAACCATTTTCCAATTATATAAAAAACAGCAATAATTTAATCAATTTAAAATGTCTTCATAATTAAATTATTGAGATAGTTACAAATATCGATAAATTTTTTCTTTTAAAAAATTGTTGATGGGAGGGCGACAATGGACCTATTAGACACTAGAACTTTTTACTTCCGACAGTACAACTCGACACTTCAAATTTAAAAAAAGGTCAAAAATGAGCAAATTTAAAGATGGCTAGTTCTAGTGTCCTAACTCCTAATATCTGGGGCTAGTGTCGCTACTGATTTGGTTAATTTTAAATTTTAAAATTGTTACTACTTCCGCCTAATTTGTAAAAATAAACTTCAAAAATTCGAAATAGAATTCAAGTGTCGTTAAACAGCTAGGTCTAGTGTATCGGAAATTTAAGTTTTAAAAATTGGTTCTACCTATTCAAACGATTATGTCTCCTCGCCATCTAGCGGTTGACCCTATACCCAGTTCCCAGAAGGGTCGTATGGTGTCGCCCTCTATGATAGTAGGCCTACAGGGCTACAGCCGAAATTTTCAACCAAAAACTTGAAACTTATCTGAGTTTTCAGTTGTGTCAGTGTGGTCATTCAACAAATTCACCTAAAAGTTCTTCAGTAATTTTGTTAACAGCCCTCGACGAAAGAGACATGGAAATTTTCAAAACTACCTAAGTAAGTTTACCAATTATAATTCATTTTACTGGTTACGCGATATAGTGTTACATGATCTACAACTTAATCTACAGGGTTAAGGACAATATACTATGTCAAAGTGACAATATTATGTAACAATATGATGAAAATATACAATTCTAAGTGCAATCAGCAATGTAGAAGACATTTAGTCCATTATCAAATGAGTGAATGAACTTGCTGGCATCAAAGACTCAGACAGGACTAGCACCTCCAACATTACGGGACCTTGCAGGTAGAGTCTATTCTTCCGTCGGACAGAAATATAGCACTGGGCCTATTCTTCCGTCAGACGGACAAATAGCGCAATTTATTTCTTGGGCTATTCGTCCGTCGTTGAGGAAATTACATATACAACTGTAAAAAACAAGGGGGAACTCATTTTAACCGTCTCTTTCCCCATGCTAAGTCTAGATCAAGGTGCTATCCCTCGATGAAATCAGAGACTAAGAGAAAAAAGTAAAACATTTAAAGTATGAACGAATAATAATTTAGGGAAACAAAATCAAGCATTATTATTTGCTTCTTCTATGTTAAAACAATAGAAATTTTATACCGAACACTTTTTTTTCGAGTAATTTTTTCAGTAGTTAGGTAAAAGTGTTCAAGTAAAAATCAGACTGATTAGCGACATTGACTGCCTTTTTGCACTTGACGCATCATAGATCGTTTGCAAGCATTTGTTTTATTTGAAAATATTTAAGTTACAACATATGGAATAATAAAATGGCATACGCCTTTGTTTATTTATCATATCATATGTTCTAGTACTTGTTGCGGAATAACACAACGGCTAAGAGAGGGAGGGGATTCGAAATTTTATCTTATTTCAAGATTGATAGGATATCTTGACTTGAAAAAAGAGATGATGCCACGTGAATGGAGCTAAAGACATTTTTTTCCGCGTGCTTCATTTGTCCCCCCATTTACTTTTTGATGCCAGTTTTTCACCTATAGGCGCGATGAATTTGTACAATATAAAGCACAATCATAGGGTCACACTAAAAATTTTTTACCGATAACGTATGACGTTATTTGGTTAAAATAGTTGCTTTGGACAAAGAGGTTGCTTAAACATAGCGTTTAAACACTCATACTTTGCTTTTGGCAAATAACTTTAAAATATAAGAATAACCAAAAAATAACATGCAAGTAATATTATGCTAATATTTTATAACACATTGGTCCATCAATTTCTAACATCTCTGATGATAATCATTAGTTTCATGTTTCATATTATTATTGCGGTTTTGCCTTAGCTTGGGGCAACAGTAAGGTGAAAATGAATTCCCCCTTTTTTATTACAGTTTGTATATGTATTTTCCTTCACGACGGACGAATAGCCCAAAAAATAAATTGCGCTATTTCTCCGTTGGACGGAAGAATAGGCCCAGTGTTATATTTCCGTCCGACGGACGAATAGATTTTACCTTTAAAATGTGCGCCTAAATTAGATCGCCAACGATTTGCACCCCCCCCCTCCTTTATTCAATGCTTTCTTATACGTGTCCCAGAAAAACTGAAATAACTTTTGAAAGCTAGGGCTGGAATTTTTTATTTTTTTTCCCTAAAAGAAGAAAAGGGGATCTACAATTCTTACGCGCATAAATTTTTTGTCCGAGATTTCCCTGTGGTGCTAAGCGATCGTTCACTTAATTAGGTATACTTTCTTTCCCCCCATAAGCGCCATGTTAAAACCGGCTTTTTAAAAAATCGATAAAAAATACTTTGCAACAAGATAGTGAAATCTGGTTTGCACTCAAAGATAAATTAACATTAATTTAATGATATTAAGAGATTTTCATAATTTTAAGGAATTTTTTTAAGGTCTATCCCTATCCAAGGGGTCTGCAACTCAAATTTCCTTTAAAATGTGAGCAAAAAAAGAAAAGGTGTGCAAGAAAAGGGAACAAAGAGAAAAAAAGGAGAAAGAGTAACTAAAGTAAAGGAAACGTAAAGATAGTAAGGATCTCAGCCGAAAAGAAAAAATAAGAAAAAAATTAAAAGCGGGAAAAGTAAAAAAAAAGGAAAAATTTATTCGGATTTTTTAATTATTCACGTTAGATTCAATAAATATAAATCCATTTAATTCAGTTATTAAGTACTGTTCAGTAGGCTTTGTTTGTATACTTATAATAAAAATAAACGATAAAATATCTGTTGCTGTAGGGGAATGGCCTAACGAATGCTAAAAATATCGGAAAATGTAGAGTCTATTTTATTGGTCTAAAGCGAATATCAGTGTATTGGATTTGGTACTTATTTAAACTTAAAATCAAATCCGTGAAAAAAGAATCCCGTCAAATCAGTTCCAAATCAAATCACGTTCAAAATCAGAATTTTCAAATCAAATCATTGAAAAAATCGTTAAAATCCAAATCCATTAAATAATTTTTAAAATCCAAATCAAATCCAAATCAAATCCAAATCAAATCCAATTTTTTTTTTCTGTTTTTGCCTTCAGGCAGAGACGGTTTCGAGGGGATGGGCGTTACGTTTAATGAACTTAAGGATATCAAATATTTTGGTTTTGTCTTATTTCTATTTGCCGACAAAAATTCAACAGCTTTGCTAAACGCACAAGCGCTTGATGTTAGCTGATGAACAAGGAATACAAATTATATTCCCTGCAATTGGGGCTAATAAGGCTAGGAATCTGAAATGAATAGGTTTCCAAAATTTACAAGGATTGAAATCTTGATCAAATGGACTCTTTTCGTTCACAATGAGGAGGGGGGGGGGCTTATCCAGTACTTTGGCAACATCTTTCGACAATGACACAATGTACGGGGGCGCACAAGTCCGCTTTGCGAAGTTTCGGCCGAGTAGATTGTTTAGAGTAGTGGAATAAAAATTATTTTTGATTGCGATCAAATTGTAAGATGTAGTATTTTCATGAGTTATGTTATTATCAACAATATTAAGCTCTGTTCCAAACCCTTCTAGGAAATAATAGAATTTACCAACAAAAATTTTGTTTAAAAATTAAACTTGAAACAAGCTATTAATTAAACACCGAATTAAAAACCTAAAGTCATCGTTGCGGCACGCATTCGCGACTCACGTTATTGGTCATCCACTCTAGCTATGCGGCGAATGTTTTTAGAAACTGAAATTGACAATTCGGTTGAAGACCAAATTCTAGACTGAGTTAAGGGGTATAAATAGCTTAGAATTTTTACGAAGTAAAATCAATAAAGAACCGATTCCCATACACCAAGATTTTATTGATTTTTCAATTTTGGGTTCCAAGGTAAAATTTTTCGAAAAGTCGCAATCGGTGTTAAATTAATAGTTTACTAAAATTTTAAAATTCAGTTGAATATTTTTTATATTTAATTTAAATAATTATTTTCCGGAAAGGTTTGTACTGAGATTATTATTGTCTATAGTAACAAAGTTCATGAAAAATATTTTACATCTTTCAATTTGTTCGACGTAAGCCTCTTTTTCAATAATTTTACTCCACTAGAGCGCTTCTGAACGGAGGTGAGCCACTTGATTTTCATCTGCTTTACTCTTTACGTTTTCTGTTTTCAGAAGGTTGATAAATAAGTTGGCCATAACCTCGGAAAATAATAAAAAAGGCTAAAAGAGTGCGTCGCAGGTCTCAGCTTACTAGCGACATCTGCGAAGACAAATTGTCATGCAAGGATTTGGATTTGATTTGGATTTTAGCAAATATTTCAAATCAAATCCAAATCCAAATCCATGCATAAAAAATCTTTTAAAATCCAAATCAAAATCCGGAAGGATTTGGATTTGATTTGGATTTGATTTGATTTGCGGGCCAAAATCCAATACACTGGCGAATATTGGTAATTTAATCGAATGTGGCACATAAATATTAATAATAAATAATTTTACTCTATATTTTATGTCTTTTCTCGGAATATAAATTTGTATACAAGCCAACTTAATTTAAATACTTGTCTCTGGGACGCGCAAAATTCAAACTCGAGAGCTAACATCAACTGTATTGGAGCCTTTGGCATGGCCGTCGGCTAAATTAAAAGTAAAAATACAAGAAAAATGAAAAAAATGAAAAAAAGGGAAGAAAAACATAAGAAGAAGAAAAAGAAAATCCACAAAAAAGAAAATAAGTAAGGAAAAAGAACTCATAAGTAAAAAAAGGAAACAAAATGAAAAAAATTTATTAGAGCGAAAAAAGGGGCGTAAAGTAAAAAAATTAAGTCATTTTAAAAATGAAATTTCAGTTGCGGAGATTAAAATCTGTGTTTAGGATAACTGATAACGAATTTTTTAAGGGATTACCAATTTTAGGAGATCATGCGTTCTCGTATAATTCTTTTTTGTGAAATTATACCATAATTGACAGAATGACGGCATCCCGTGCAAATTGAAAAATAACAATAGTTAAGCATAGTTCGACTTTAAGAAGCTATATTCATAAATATAGTAAACTGTCCGAATTCACTATAGTTTATTGTAGTATCACTATAATAATTTTGCCCCTAGACTAGTAGCTTGACTAGATTAAAAAGGCTTATTTCAAATCTTTGAATGTAAAATAAAGGCCAAGAGACATCAGCTTCTTCTGTCCTCCACCATAGCCTTCTATATTTAAGGAAGCCGAAAGGTTTGGGATACCCGCCGTGTTAAAAATTGTAGCCAATTTTGCTCACCCTTCCTCTATTTAGGCCCCGTCTGGGTAACTCTTTAGGCCCCCACGGGAGCCATCTAGTAGTCGAAGAAATAAACTTTTTTGAAAACATCGCTTTCTTTGTTTTTTTTTAACAACTATTTTTGTTGATGGGGCTCTGGAGGGTTATTTGAACTTTACACGTTATAAAAGAAAAAAATGAAGATTGTAGGATTTTAATCTACGCCCTTACACGGGAAATTTATTGCAAGTCAATCGCCTTAACAACTTGGCGATGTCTTATGACAAACTAAGAAAATTCTATTAATAAAATAAACGATAAAAAAACGTCAGGGCGGTAACAATCAAACCTTCTATTCCTTCCCCGAGAGCATTTATATCGATAGAAGAAGTCGGGCTTCGAGAAAAAGCCCGACCCTTTCGGCTTCCTTAAATATAGAAGGCTATGCCTCCACTAAGAGCGGGGTGAACACTTCGGAAAATGGCTGTTAGAACATAGCCTACTTTATTATAGGAAGCCCAAAGGAAGGATATCTCTCGCGTGTTGGAAAATTGAAGCCTACTTTGCTCACCTTTTCTCCGATTTCCCATCCTCCAAGTAGACCCACGGGAGCCATCTGGTGATCAAAATAATGACACCTCAGGTTGAAAGTTAAATAAAAAGGGGGAATCTTTCTATTCTGGCGATAAAAAGCAACGCTCTCTATCTTACAATCTCATTCCCTTCCTTCGCGAATGAAATCATATCGATAGAAACGCAAACAAATCAGTGTTTTCAAATATCGCCACTAGACGATAAATTGGCTCCCGTGGGTCTACTTAGAGTGGAGCCAATTAAGAGGAAGGGAACCCAAATTGGCTTCCAAAAAAAGCCCAAACCTTTCGGCTTCCTTATATACAGTAGGCTATGGTTAGAATGAGAGGGAATTTGAATGCGTCGTCCACTGAAATGGCCATAACTCGAGTAATCAAATCCGGAACCAAAATTCCTTTTGGATTCCGGTTGTTACATCCCATATCCCATAGTCCCTTTGTAGATCCCAATTAGTTGTCACTCCCCAAATTAGTTTTTCGAAAAGCACACCACGATTTCTAGAAAAGAGATATACAAGACCCCTTCAAATCTAGTAAAATACAAATTTCCGATTTTTTAATCCTTATTATCTCCTAAACGGGAAGAAATTTTGTCATTCGTTGAACGCAGGCAAATCTGACGTGCAAAGACGAACAAGAATATAATTGCTTGTTAAAACTTTGATTATGTTTGATTTAGTTACGATAAAGTTAAGTTTAAGTTATAAATTTTAAATGGCTCTAGCGAAAATCTCGGTTAACGCACAAACCTAACATTTTTACCAAGTATAGAACCTATTGATCTGAATAACTACGGGCCGCTTGTAATTTTCCTGAATACGCGAGAATATATTATATATAGAAATTTAATCTTGGGCCATATTGGCGTTAATTGGTTATAAATATTTTAAACTTTCAAGATAGCCCCATCCACATGGGGCCACATGGGAGAGAGCCACAACCCACATGGACTTAGTGTGTTGGGAGTCTCTTTCCCGTGTAAAAGGATAGGGCGAAAAATATTTTTTCATTTATTGTAAATCAGAAATACACATCATTTTTTGCAAAAATTTGCACAAAGTGAAAATTAAAAATCTCAATACTGGTCAAATCTAAATTAGAACCTTAACTTCGTTGTTGACACTATTATTACTTTCATCAGAATTACTTGTGGGTCACATAATTTTTGTTAAAGCTCAACTTTTCGGTTTGTTTTGTAAAACAAAAAATGTAAATATTTTAATTCATTTTGTAAACAGGGAATTTCTGTTTTTACCAGTATTGGGATTCTTAAGTTTCACTTTTTGCATTACATTTCAAATATAAGTTCATTGCTCATTACTTCATTGCTGTTTTCGAAATAGTGGATAAGTAGTTGAATTTTTGATAACAAGACTTCTTAAATAATGCAGCAAATTATTATCCATGCTTTCACGGAGGAAGAGATGAAGGAGAGACATCGCCATGTTCAAATATTAACACCCTGGGATTCGTTAAGTGACCACTTGTTTTGTAAGCCAATCGGTGTTGCCGAACCTCACGTGACTTTGCCCTATCACCAATAAAAAGCCTGTTTTTCCTCTGGAAAATGACAAGCTTTTTAGCTTCGTCGAATTTTTATGAAAAGATGTTAAAGCGAATTGAAAATCTTAAAGCTATTGTGGCAATGTTGCATTTAAAAATTGACTATATATTTGACAACCTTTTGACGTTTTGTCGTATCTTTACGGTTGACAAAAAATGGCGAATCTTTACACCCAAGCACAAAATTTAAATTATATCCTTTTTGATGTAGAATATTGTGGCCGACTTTTTCGTGTTCCAATTAACAGCAAGGAATTCGAAACTCGCATCAAACAAGGTAAATTTAGTCTTTTGTAACATCGTTTTATTTAAAAAATTGTAAAGTACACGTTATGCATGCATTTGTTGCAGATGCCACGTTAAGGTTGGAATTTGTTAAAAAGGTGCATGCTAAGATTGCAGAAAATGATCCCAAATTTCTCAGTTTTGAAATAAGTATTTTATTTTTATTAGTTTTGTTTTTAGTATTGGTGCTAATTTCGATGTGTATTTCAGTTAGGGAAGGAGAAGCCACTAAGCTGAAATTAGTCCCATCAACTTCTGAAAGTAATCGTGCTCTCCCACCAAAAGCTGCCCAAGCCAACAATCATTTCGACAAGAAAAGGATTGCCATACCAAGAAACAATTTAGTGCCGATTGCTATAAGGACTGAGGCCCCTGTTAACGAAGAGATCAATGGTACAATTATATTCATTTATCTTTTTTGTTTTTGCTTTATTCCCATATGCTATCATTTACATTTTTCATCGCAATATTTGTATTGCACACTAAGCAGGTCAATCAAATTCAGGTGCAGCAGCTGTTGCTGGTACTGCTGGTGCTGGGGTTCAGCGATGGACTTTTAATGAAGTCAGTACCTTACTAGAATGTTATGCAATTTATGAGCCTCGTTTCTCCAAGAAGATGGAAAGAACAGCCACTTTGTGGGAAAAGGTGACATACTTCAAAAATATTGTAAGGATCCATCAACCGCGAAACATTTTCGCAATGCATTTAGATTTAAGTTTGAAAGTTTCAACCCCATTTGGTATTTACTTCATTTTGTTTTATGATTTTGACTCCATTGCATTTTATGATTTTGAACTAGTTTCATTTTTTTGACTCCATTGCATTTTATGATTTTGAACTGGTTTCGTTTTATGATTTTGACCTGATACCATATTCCTTTATGCTTTTACTTGTGAGGTCAACGGCACACAAACGCCGGAAGCCATGTACTCTTAATTGTTCACACCGCTTCCCTACCTCTTGGCCTCATTTCACCTTTTAACTTTTACACGTAGAAATCAATTTCCTCGGAAGTCATAAAAATCGACTGACCTCGGGAAATTGATATAAATAGCCAGCCATTTTTTACATGAAATCAGTCTGCAGCCACCTCCTGTACGCGACGGGTCGTATTCGCTGTAATTTCTGCTCAAGTAAAAATACACCAATTCGTTTAACTTCAAGCAGTAGTTATTTCGTTTTCGTTACTTAACGTGCTCCTTCCATCCTAAGAACTTGAGTCGTTCCCCAGTGCCGGTGTCAGGATTTCTCTTCGCCGCTCGTCGCTGTAACTTCAAGCCGTCGCCGTACCCACGAGTCGTCACCCACTACATTCCCGAGGTTCTCTCCGCCGTAAAGACAACATCACCACCACCAGAGGGCACCCCCGAGAGGACTGCACCAGGCCGCTACCACAACACCACCGCCGCTAGAGGTCACCACTTCGATACCGCCTTTGCCCCCTTCCAAAATGCCGTTCAAACTGTAAGTCTCTTCTCCTAAATTGTGCCTCTTTTAAAGCAAAAAGCCTGTTATATATTTCTGTTCATTATCTTGTACTCTGTGTCGAGAATATGAGTTACGACTAGTATTCTCGAGGCAGAGCTTGGTGACGGGCAGAACATTATATCTGGTGGCAGCGATGGGATCAGTAGCCTTTGCTTACAGAAATTCGGTGCATTCCTCAACTAACGAGACACCCTATTTTCTAAACCACGGTAGAGACCCCGTCCTCCCTATAGATCAGTTTCTGCAGGTCCCTAATCGAACGAGTACGGTACCCTCAGACTATAAAAGTCAACTACTGCAAAGAATCCACGAAGCGTTTGTTTTAGCACAACAAAATCTTTATCAAGCCCGAGCCCAGCAAAAGGAACAGTACGATAAACGGGTTAATGAACAGTTATACGAAGTAGGTGACAAGGTTCTACTCAGCATGAAGACACCAATATTAGGAACCAGCAAGAAACTAATCCCTCGATTCATAGGACCCTACCGTGTCGTGAAAGTAAATAGTAATAAAACAGTAGAAATTCGGGAAAGTCCCGGAAAACAAACGCAGTTAGTGCATATTAACCGCCTCAAACCCTTGTGTGAATCAATGATCTGGGGTGATCTGCCTGGTATTCCTTTTGTCGATGTCGTGGATGAACTCCCTATTACTGTTCCCCTTGTTTCTTCCCCTCTGCCTATAATTCCAGAAGAGCCCTTACCCCCCGCTACAGACGATGATTTGATGAATTTTGACGATTCCGTTATCTCTCCACGACCTCCTACACCCCCTTGTTCCCCTACTCTTGTTGCCCCCCATAACAGCCCTGTAGATCCATCAACCCCTTCCCCAGACACACGACCTCCCCGACGAGCTGGTTTGAGACCATGGAATTTATTAAAACAAGTGAACCCTAAGTAATTTTGTATGTTATGTCAGTAGATTGTTTGTGGTATTGGTTTTCGTCCTCGCTATCTCTTGTCCCTTGAACGCCTTCAACGCAACTGGTGTGCGACTGTAGTGAGGCAACCAATGTCGGGTTCCTTCGCTTTCCTTTTTGGACGAGGAGTGTTCCTTCCAACCTACTGAGGAACTTCCCCAACCAGTGGAGTACGCGCTCTTCTCAACAATTCCGGAAGTGAAACGTTTTGCAGGACATATCTGCTCAATGTGGGAAGCAAAAACAACAGTGTACAAGGACTTCATGCAATGGAACACGGTTACCAACAGTAAGAAGCCTATTCCAGTGGACGACGCCGTGTGTCGTCTCATGAGAGACACCCGAATCTGCCGTGGTAGACCAATGGAGGTCGCAGGCAATAACATCTTTTTGTTGGGGGACTACCCATACGTCGAGTCCACTTGGTTGCGGACGGCAACAGAAACCTTCATGAACTGCCGACTAGAAGAAGTAACCCTACAATCCGAGTGCGCAAACTGCACGATCAGCTCACCTCTCGGCGACATCCCAGGTGCAGCAAAAGGCTCCTTCCACCACAACCTAGTGACCTTGGTTTGGGAGGATACTTGGAAAGAAACCTTGCCTTGCCAAGCGAGACTGGTGGAAGCAGGTGAAGGTCAATTATACAAAGGTGATAATTCTACCACCTTACGAGTACGAGATCCCAACAAACAATTGGACTTCATCTACACTCCGGCTACTATCGACGTCTGTTCCACCATTGGAAACCGGTCGACCTACCATGCCGTGCTAGGAATGGAACAAGTCGCGATAACGGTTAGAATCCTGCCCAACAAAACGGCGTCCACCGACTACGTTAGATACATAGGTAGAGACCGGCAAGGAAATCCTGTCAACATGACTTCCAACCTGACATGGGCCGAAATCGAATACGCCAGCCACACGCAGTACAGCCGGGACTTGGCCACGGAACTGTCAAACCACCTGGCAAAGGAAATTCGGAATCTGCAGTGTGAACAACGGAGAACCGCCCATCAAGCCGCGATCTCAACAGCCCAGTATAACGGGTGGTTAGCAGCTGCGTATCTCGACCTTCCGTTGTGCTCCAAATTGTTGGCGGTAGGAGCGTCAGCAACCATCCTTCGTTGTACTCCGAACAATTACACCTTCGAACCAGTGTTTACGAACTGTGGACCTCAGCCGCGTACCGGCAACTCAACAAGTTACTCGACAATTAATAGTGAAGGTTGGGAGTTACCTAAATTCGCCGAGTGTTATTGGCATGCGAATGTCGTTAATTTCAATGGAAGAGCCCATACCTTCAGGAATAATACTTGGGCACTCTTCACTTTTTATCTTTAATATTTTTCTTTAGATGAGCGTAATACATCAGTCAGAAGAGGTCGACTAATGGCAGAACACATTGAAGAAGATGAATTGTGAACGAATGAACCTCAAAACTTGTCAGAGTGCACTACCACCCCGTTTCCTTTTGTATTCCACATTTCCAAAGAATTAACCATTGTTTTATTTCGGTTACATCCTCAACTTGTACTTGATCTCATTGTGCAGCAGTAAATAAACCTTTTTTGGTTACCATGGGATCTAACGGTTTATGTTTCTGTGTGTCAAGCACAATGTTGTTTATGTCCATGTATTAAACCATAAAAATTCGTGTGTTGAAACCAAACAAAATGAAATGAATAGGCAAATACGAAAGCTCTTTCAAAAATTATTTGAATTTGTATTTGTTGTTCGAGGTGTTGCGTCATATTTTCAACAATCTAAAGGAAATTAAACGATGAATTGTTCTGCAATAAACTGTCTTTTTTGTAGACCCTCTTCGGTCTCTCTCTCTTCGTCAAACTTGTAATCAGGATCCTCTTCGTCATCCAATTCAAAGTCTGGGGCATCGTCAAGCCAGTTGTCATGGCGCAAACCGAAATTATGGAAACAACAACAAACCAATAACGTACGGTGTGCATACCGCATTCGGAAGTAATCTAGGAACTTTAATCTTCGCCACTTCATTTTTAATAGGCCAAATGCTCTTTCCACAATCTGTCGGTCCCTCTTAAGAGCTCGATTGAAGGCCATTTCATGATCTTCTAGTTCGTGGTTATTGCGAAAAGGAACGAGCAGATGTTGCCGAAGTGGATAAGCTGTATCTCCGAGAATATGATAGTTGGATCGTACAAGTTTAGCACCTAATGCTCTAGAGAGGGGACTGAGACGCAAAACTCTTGCATCGCCTATACTTCCCGGAAATCCAACCGCAGCGTAAATTATTTCCAAATCATGAGTAGATACTATTTGAAGCTTAATAATTGTTTTGCATTTTCTGTATAAGATGGCAGCTGGTTTAGTGGTTGTCGTATTTCAAATTCTGTGGCATCGATAGCCCCTAAACAAAAAATGCTATTCAGTGACAAACAAAAATGATTTCTATCGTTAAAAAAAACTACCTAGACTGTCTACAATTTGAAAATTTTCTGATAGCTCTAAGTATCTTTCTTCTCTCGGCCATACTATGAAGCGGTCAGCCATATTATAAATAACCTTCATGGTTTTCATAACCACATAGTGTACCGTCCCTTGATTCATCCCAAACCGCCTTGACAAAACACGGTAGGCTTCACGGTTTGCTAAACACCAGATCAAAATCATTAGCTTATCCGTTACAGGCAGGCCAGTATACACATAGCCAGTTAATATTTGCGGACTGACAAGCTCCACTAGAAGCTAAAAAACAAAGAAATAGAATATACACAGAAAATTTTGTTGACATATATTTCATACCTGGAACGTTCTTTTTGTAAAGCGAAAATCTCGTTTGAATTGAACTTCTGGGTACGTTGCAAACCACGTCCCTACATATGCGGTGTAATAAATAGTTCTGTTTGCGTGAATTCGATGTAAGATCAAACGCTGGCGCTGTAATAACTGCCTAAGAATGTCTTGTCTTCTTCTTAAAATCACAGTCTGAATAATATTATTGTCATCCTCGTCAGCAACTTGGACAAATAACAAAAATTGATTAAATAGAACTGCAACTTCTTGAATAAAATCCATTTGACTTGAATTCACGTTTAAAAACAAACGTTATTCATGTATTAGTTACCGTCTGCAACACAGAGTTACATTTTTATTTTATGTAATCTGGCAACATCATAAAACTATAAAAATAATCAAAAAAAAGTGGTCACTTAACGAACCCCTGCGCTACCCCCAACTGAAAAGTTGCCAGTTTCAGAAAATTATAGTACGTCATGGAAGCAGAATTTTTCAACAACAGGCTTGTTTTTAAAACTGGCAACACTGGTCATCTACTACAATTTCCTCAATCTGGCTAGGGGGTTACGAGTGGGTCCGATTCCTTCTACAGGGGCTTATGGAGCGATGTCTCTCTTTCTTCTCATCCTCCGTGATGCTTTGTTCTGATGAGGTCTACATATGGTATAACTTTTAAAAATTATTTCATAAATAAGATGTTTTTCATATGTCAATTCAATTTCAATACATATGTGATGCGTTATTTTTTTGAGACTTTTATACATTTGGCAACGTTGTAAAATATTAGCCAGCAGACACATTTTTGGGATGGTATTTTCATTTGGTTTTTTGGCGTCCTCATAGGAGGTGGTATGCTAAATACCTCAGTGTTTTTGGAGATCATCTTCAATTTTATGCGCTCAGCAATGAAAAATAAGAATTTAAAAAAAAAAACATCAAAATTCGATTCGTTTCACTCACACTTCACGAGTATTGGATTTTTTAACATCCATTTTGGAGCATTTAATAAAGATTATTATTTCCAATCTAATTTTTGATTTAATTAAAATTTACATCTTTCTTCATTTAAAAAATCTTAAATTTCATGAAAGTCAAATGCAACTTGGAAAACCAAGAATTATTCATAATAAAATATTTCTTACCACACACCTTCCTCTTACCATAACTACCTTTAACATAAATTTTCTTATCGCATCTAGTCTGACATCCATCAATTGATTTTGAACATGGAGTCTAATTTTATAATAATTAAGTTTCAAATAAAAATAATATATTCATTAGAGTTTAGGTAATTACCACCGTAAGCAGACAAGAACAATCCTTACAAATAGACGAAACACAATTAACAATAAATCCTATTTAGACAAAATATTGGTATAATTCAATAGGTTTGTAAGTACAGAACAAATCGTGGTAATGGTGAAAGTCGTCCAATACTGAGCGGAATCGGATTCTTTCAATTGCATGTTAATGAATTGTGAGGATATCACAACGAATGGCTCACACTGGCAAAAAAAAAACAAAAAAAAAATTCAACCTTCACAATCAATTTGATGCTATACATGTACTCCCTCTCAACATGCGTAGGTATAATAAGTATGTTCAAGGTAAAGCAAGAACTATTTTCTTAAGAGCTAATGAAATTTATGGAAACATACCATTTGGTTGTTTCCAGCAGTAGCGGTTGGTCAAATTTCTTGATATCCTCCCACTTCAGAGAAAGTGCAGACTTTAACAATTTCTACATTTTTCTGCTGGCGATGCAGTCAGTGTCTTTGATCACATTTGAGGTGATAGGGACTGTCACACGGGAAGTTAAAGGCAATATATCTGCGACAACGTTTTCCTACGCTTGAAACTCCCTCCCCTTTTCCCGCATTACATGGCAAATTCAATTCTCTTTCTTAAAGACCATGCGGATGAGCATATCAGCGAAAAGCTGAGGGTCAGACATCGTGAGCTGGGTCGGAAAAGATCCTTTTCGAATATAGGAAAAGAGGGCAATGGATAAAGAAAATGTCCTTTTCGAAAATAAGAAAAAGAAGAACGTTGATGAATAAATATCGTAATCGAAAAAAGGAAAAAGAAGAACTTTGATAAAGAAAAGATCCTATCGAAAATACGAAAAAGAAGAAAATTGGTAAAAAAAAATATCCTATAAAAGGATAAAAAAAAGTCATTTCATTTTGTGTGCTGAGGAATTGATAAATCATGAATGAATGGAATGAACTTACAACGAGGAAGAGATTCAACACGACCAAAGGAAGAAACGATATGAGATCCGAAAGTCTGGTTTTCAGTTACTCTCTCTTAGAACCGTGCAGCTATACAATGAGGAAAAGGAATTCAACCCGACGACGGGAAGAAGCAAAGAATCTTCCCAACAAAGAATTGTTAATTATTGGGAGATAAAAATAAGAATGTATGGATCCCAAAAAATAACCCTCATTTTAGGAGTCCGGCATTGAATTGCGTTTTTTATCCAGTCTGCCCAGGTTATGGTGTCTTCGAGTGTTCTTCAAGTTAGTAGGGAACTCTTCCAAAACCGTTTATACCCCTATCAGCTGCGAGTCACATTTAAGTAATAAGGAGGCATAGATAACGGTGATTCTTCATCAACTCTACCCATTCGGGCTGACCAGAAAATTTCACTAAAATTCTCAACCACAAATTTAATAGTTTGGTCAAAAAGGTCATTGGCTGAATAAAACTGCGCCCAAACTAACATAGAGATCGCATTATTGATGTTCAGTTGTTTCTTCAACGCACTCATTCTCGAGAGATTCCACGTCGTATTTATCAGACGCCACGAACAGCGACTGAGTGATGCTTTCTGCTTTTAGTTTAGGATTACTTCCAGTGTTTAAGTAAATGAGCAGTTGACAGAAAACTTCACGGTCAATATCGTCGATGGAAACTGTTCGAGATTGCGACTCCGAGAGACCACATTCGAACGTGGCAGAGAAAACCGGACTGCCGGATGCAAGGATTAAGGTATGCGCACCAACAGATGTTTCTTCTTCAAAGTTAAGTTGCACATCACAAAGTTTTCTGTGCTAAAAACATTTCCGTTAGTCTGTTCACGATACTTTTCTCAACTGTTTCTGCTGAACCATAATCAATAAACACTGTTTTCTGGTGCAATAACATTCAAATTGCCAGTGAGATTTTCTACTCTCATACACCAGTTCCTCATCAGTGGTATCACCCACGTCTTCGTATTCCATCCAAATACGAGCTGGAGGTTCATTTTGGCATAGAGCGAGGACGAAATAAGGACGACGATTCATCATTTTCAACAGCGTCGGAAATAGCACTTCTCGAGGGCAGCTTTTCGAGTATGATGCAATACTCGTAAGGATAAACCAAGTAGCAGACCTACGGCTACTCCGTTGACACGGAAGTCGTACGGAAGAATAGCCCCGGTGCTATATTTCAGTCCGACAGACGAATAGACCCGTAACATTTGAAATTGAGGCATTTTTACATGTTGAAAGTATATTCAAATACGGACTTAGGGGAAAAAATAAACCTACCAGTTTTAGCCATAGCAAATTTGCAATTAAGAATATATCACAATTGCATTGGCAGCTCTTTCTAAACTACTTCTGTATGCATCACAAACTTCACGTCCTTCATGACAGAAGAAGCATCATGGGTCCACTTATGAATTACGGATTTTGGGGGTGGGAGGAAAGAATCCTTAAGTAAATTGGCTTGTTCTTGAAGAACAACAACAAGGACAAGAGGGCGTTTTTTTTGCAATGGCTCCTGCTGGTGAAACTTACTTACTTACTTTGATTTTGAATCATTTCCAAATAAATTCAATTGCCCTTAAAAATTGTAACTCGTTTCACATTTTATTTGATTTGGTAAGCAGTGTTGTAATTTTAGAAAACCAATACAAAATAACCAATTTTATGTAGGAGTTATGTTTTTTTTGCGTTTTCCCCCTTTTGTTATTTCTCTCAGGTCAAAAAGCGTTTCAGTAAAATTTTTAAGAGTCAATAGAACACATCAATTTTGTCTCCATCGTTTCATCGGGGGTCAAGAAGCCCTTTTGAGAAGCCAGATTTCTCTGATGGATCTTCTCAGCATATGTACATTTTCTTGCTGTTGTTCCTTTACAGGCACTTGACCCCAGGATGAGCTTGTTCTGGTTCGATCAAAGATTGAACTTTTTCTGCCACTCCTTTTTCCTCTTCACTAAACGAACACTCACTATCCGTCAACTGAAATATACTCTGAAAAAGGAAACAGAACTGTTACATAAAAAATCATAACTATCGGTATAGCTAATAGGTATTGGCATAAATAGGTATAAACACGACGTTTCATACCTTAGCTATAACTTTTCGGCTGAGTGGGCTTTGGGAATTTGATGAAGCTGCTGACATATCTGGTTCAAGGACTAGATTTTCTTGTAGCAAAGCACTTCCTTCAGCCTCTTGTATGACTTCGTTAAGTTCCGCTGAAATATTTGAAACATATCATTACAAAATGATAAAAAATATTTTGGACTAGACAAAATTTCGCCAATATTGTTAGTTTCCTTAGAAAACTCTTTTCTTAAAATTTCATCACGAAAACCAACAGTTTTAACTATGTCAATGATTTCCTCTTTTGCAGTTTTAGTGTTTCTTTATTGGTATTTTCTTAAGATTTTGCTTGATATGGGCGATAAAGTAACAAAATATTAGAATCCAAATAATGATATGATGAGGAGGTTATCTCCAAACGTTTCAATCAACTACAGACACATAACATAACAGCACGGCCTTCCTCTACTCTTACCTTGCTGCTTCTTTCAAATTTTTAATTAACATTTGAAATTCGTGAACAAAACCAACAACTAAACGTCCAAATGTGTATGCGACGAAATTTTTATGAACCAAAAAGGGCAAATAATTTTTTTCGCCCAATTTAAAAGCTGAATAGCTTAAGAACGGTTGGACATATTTTCAAACGAATTTTTTAGTCTTATAAATCATTTTAAGTATTTTGTGTCAAAATAGAAAAACGTTTAAGACCATTTCATTACTATAAAAAAGGAATCTACGGAGGGACTATCCGGAATAAGGTCCGGGACCTTAGGTCCCATGTGAATACTATTTCCTGACTTAATGAAATTTTGGGCTTACACATTTCAGTGAAGTTTGCACGATAGGCTGCTACAAATTTCGGCCCATCTATTTGTCCATTTTTTAGCCGTTTACCCTACCCTTTGGAGAACTGAGTGGCACAGCGTATAGTTATCCAGAAAGATTTTCGAATAATTTTCCAAAACCTTTTTTCAACCCTTTGAATTTTACTTTACCCATTTAGCTGCATATTCCGAGGGATGTCAGAGCGCATTGGGCGAGAGTTTTTTCCTGTAGAAATTTCCAGATTTCTACGTTGGCGTAGTTTTTCTACCTTCTTGTCTCGTCAACTATTCCAACTTCCTCGGGAACACGAAATGTTCATTAAACTCCCTTCATTGTTGTGAGACATTGGGTCGTCTAAATCTTGTTCATTGCCCAATGATGAAACAGGATCTTTAACATGTTCAGTTTTTATAAAGTTTGTTGCTTCGATTATGTCTTAGCTTCATAGACTCTGCCTCCTCCAATTCGTTGTAATCAGGTACTTCAAGTGCAGTAAACGTGTTTTCTTTATACGGTATTCAAGGCAGGATTAATTACGACAATTGTTGGATTACCAGTTCCTAGGAAAAACAAAGATATATTTTTGGGGAATTCTTTGTAGAAAAAGTCGAAAATTTTTTGATTACCTGAATATTCGAACGCATAAAGAAAAAAAACTTGGCATATTTTTATAGTTTTTTTTCTTTTGCTGAAAAAGACAGTAATGCGGCTAAGCGATTAAAAAATACGTCGTTTCTGGTCCATTTTATAACTTTCTTTAACTCCCGTTCAGTCTGTGCGCAGTTCTGTTCGAATTTTGACGTAGTCCCTCGGTCAAGTTTCACGAAATCTATGACTGGATTTTTCCATCCACCGTAGTACTTTATAATGCAGTAATCAATTCCCTTGGTGTAACAATATTGTTTTCTTAACTACGTCTTAAAAGTTAAGTCAATTAATTCAATTATTTTCTTAGTATATATAATACCTGCTTTACAATAGTCATAAACAACTTGCGTACTTCGTGCAAAATGAGCGTCTAGAGCGTATTTCCCGTCCTGACTTTCAGCATGCCTAAATTGTCATATAAGAATGGAATGGGGATAGATAAGATATTGAATCATAATCAAAAGAGCGGCGCTTTGATAACAACTGGCATTATCAGATTGTAGAACAACAGTTGTCAAATGAGGAAACCATTTGTTAATACCAATAACGACTGCCTAAAGAATGGAAAATACTAACAGTATGTGTGGATGTATGTTTTGCATTTATATCCCACACTTTCACAAAAATAAGATCAAATGACGGCAAAGAGTGCTACGATTTAAATTATTTACTAAATGAATTGAACGTTAAGAATAGATGAGTCTTAATGAGTTTCTTGAATGTTGGGCGGGTTTAAAATCATTTATGTTGTAAATTATTTGCGGCAATACTAAATAAAATTGAAGAGAGTTCAAATTATCAGCATTCATAATTGAAATCTAATCTACAATTTACAGTAAAAATACAAAGGTGATTCTATTAAAAACTTCCCCCTCAAATAAAAAAAAATACCCAAAAAAGACGTTTTTTTTTTTGTTTTTTCATTGGCGGCAATACTAAATTTCATAAAAAAAGCGTGACTTTAGCAACATTTTAGTCGGTCAAAAAAAAAATCCGTCAAAAAAATTCCGACTTTCACCGGAAATGGAACACCCTAAAGTCGTCTTTTATCAAGCCTATTCGGACGGTATAGACGACGTCTTTTTTATCCCAAATACAAAAGGTAGAGTCTATTCTTCCGTCAGACGGAAATATAGCACTGGGCCTATTCTTCCGTCGGACGGACAAATAGCGCAATTTATTTCTTGGGCTATTCGTCCGTCGTGAAGGAAATTACATATACAACTGTAAAAAAACAAGGGGGAACTCATTTTAACCGTCTCTTTCCCCATGCTAAGTCTAGATCAAGGTGCTATCCCTCGATGAAATCAGAGACTAAGAGAAAAAAGTAAAACATTTAAAGTATGAACGAATAATAATTTAGGGAAACAAAATCAAGAATTATTATTTGCTTCTTCTATGTTAAAACAATAGAAATTTTATACCGAACACCTTTTTTTCGAGTAATTTTTTTCAGAAGTTAGGTAAAAGTGTTCAAGTAAAAATCAGACTGATTAGCGACATTGACTGCCTTTTTGCACTTGACGCATCATAGATCGTTTGCAAGCATTTGTTTTATTTGAAAATATTTAAGTTACAACATATGGAATAATAAAATGGCATACGCCTTTGTTTATTTATCATATCATATGTTCTAGTACTTGTTGCGGAATAACACAACGGCTGAGAGAGGGAGGGGATTCGAAATTTTATCTTATTTCAAGATTGATAGGATATCTTGACTTGAAAAAAGAGATGATGCCACGTGAATGGAGCTAAAGACATTTTTTTTCCGCGTGCTTCATTTGTCCCCCCATTTACTTTTTGATGCCAGTTTTTCACCTATAGGCGCGATGAATTTGTACAATATAAAGCACAATCATAGGGTCACACTAAAAAATTTTTTACCGATAACGTATGACGTTATTTGGTTAAAATAGTTGCTTTGGACAAAGAGGTTGCTTAAACATAGCGTTTAAACACTCATACTTTGCTTTTGGCAAATAACTTTAAAATATAAGAATAACCAAAAAATAACATGCAAGTAATATTATGCTAATATTTTATAACACATTGGTCCATCAATTTCTAACATCTCTGATGATAATCATTAGTTTCATGTTTCATATTATTATTGCGGTTTTGTCTTAGCTTGGGGCAACAGTAAGGTGAAAATGAATTCCCCCTTTTTTATTACAGTTTGTATATGTATTTTCCTTCACGACGGACGAATAGCCCAAAAAATAAATTGCGCTATTTCTCCGTTGGACAGAAGAATAGGCCCAGTGTTATATTTTCGTCCGACGGACGAATAGATTTTACCTTTAAAATGTGCGCCTAAATTAGACCGCCAACGATTTGCACCCCCCCCCCCCCCCCCCCCCCTTTATTCAATGCTTTCTTATACGTGTCCCAGAAAAACTGAAATAACTTTTGAAAGCTAGGGCTGGAATTTTTTATTTTTTTTCCCTAAAAGAAGAAAAGGGGATCTACAATTCTTACGCGCATAAATTTTTTGTCCGAGATTTCCCTGAACAAGATAGTGAAATCTGGTTTGCACTCAAAGAAAAAATTAACATTAATTTAATGATATTAAGAGATTTTCATAATTTTAAGGAATTTTTTTAAAGTCTATCCCTATCCAATATTGAATTATGTGCAAACTAGATGGCTCTGTCAGTTCAACCCACCCTAATGTCAATGTACCAAACTCCATCTGGTGACACACGTCTTCTATATAAGCCGTGCGTCAAGTTTCCTACTCTCTCTCTGATTACCTGGGATCTGTCAAAAGTATTGTACTCTGGTATTATCTCGTGTTCCCGTCTAAAGGAATCTCTATGTAAGTTATATTGTAAGTGGAACATTCCTATAGACATTATTAAATACAGTTCTGTTGCAGCATAACCTTATGTGCCATATTCCTGTTTATTCGTACCGTAACATGAAAATTCAACAGGTTATGGGCCCAGAATTCGCATAACCACTTTCATATTCTTTCATGTTAACAGTGAAATGGCCAACAATCCCAATGACAACCACCTTCGAGATGTGGGTCATGTCCCAAAATTTGATGGAAGCAATTACAGAGAATGGAACTATGAACTACGCATGATGTTCCAACAACTTGGTCTACTTGGACTCGTAGAAGGAAGAGTTGGGCACACACTGCCCGTTGAGGTAACACATGTTAATCTAAAAACACATGTCACTCAACTACGTTTATCATTCATTCACACATGTCAATTGCAAACACATGTAAAATTCAAACACATGTTCAAT
The DNA here is from genome assembly GCA_030770115.1 of Daphnia galeata. Classification (NCBI taxonomy): domain Eukaryota; kingdom Metazoa; phylum Arthropoda; class Branchiopoda; order Diplostraca; family Daphniidae; genus Daphnia; species Daphnia galeata. The sequence goes on along the minus strand of CM061120.1, from coordinate 1,976,890 downwards.
TGCAACACTAGACATACATGTTAATTTCTTGACACGTATAGAACTACACACATGTTTAGCTTAATAACACATGTTCTCTCTTACAGACAAGAGACGATCAAGATGTCATCACCAACATGGCAGAGATTGAACAATGGAATCAAAAAGATGTAACAGCCAGAAACTACATTTTTGCTACTCTTGCAAAGCCAATGAAAGAGAATCTGTACTCCTGTGAGTCAGCAGCAGCCATGTGGACGAAACTAGACACACAGTACAAACTCAAGGCAGCAGAGAACTTACATCTACTTTGGCAAAGCTTCTATGATTTCAATTATCATCCTGGTAATTTAAATATATATATATATAGATCTATTCAACATCTCTTCTCAATCTTCACAACAGGTGATGACATGACAGTTCATATTCAGAAACTTTCAAGTATAGCTGATAAACTGAAGGAACTTGGTCAACCTCTTGGCAATATGCAGCTTGTCACAAAAGCCCTAGCAACAATTCCAGAGAAGTTCAGAATAGTAAGATCTGTTTGGGCCAATGTTCCACTCAATGAAAGAACTATTGATAATCTACTGCAACGACTTCGACTGGAAGAAAATGTGGTTAAGTCATATGAGAACAGTGATACGACAGATCACACAGCCTTTTCAGCCCATCATCACAACAGGACAAAAGGTGGTCACAATCCAAGAAAGCATGGCAACAGTCACACAGTTCGAGGTTCATATCAACAAATACCTTTTTTATTTTCTACCCTAACTTTCTTTATCATCTAAAGGTACTTATCAATAATCTAACTCACGACGCAATGAAGTTCGTTGTGGCTATTGCTATATCCGTGGCCATGAAACAAAGGATTGTAGAAAGAAGAAAAGGGCAGAAGCCGAGAGAAACACAAACAAAGATCATGCTTTTCTTTCATCCAGCTCTTCGAATCCAGAGAGTGCTTTTGCATTCTTTGCCGACTCGGGCGCGACCAAACACATGTCTGACCAGAGGAACCTTTTTGAAGCTTTCACGCCGGTCGAAGCAGGCACCTGGTCTATAATTGGAATAGGAGACAATCATCTTGAAGTTCGTGGAAGAGGCAACATTAAAATCATCATCGACATCGATGGATCAAAAACTACACGCAACATTAGAGACGTACTGTACGTACCAGGACTTGGCACAAATTTATTTTCAATCGGTGCTGCCACCGAACATGGACTAGAGGCGCGATTCCAAGGCGATCAAGTTCGGTTCTACAATGGAGATTCACTCGTTCTAAAAGGCAGGCGCACAGGTGACACACTCTATCTACTAGACCTCATACCTCAAGCAACTACAACTCCAATCAGCGCGCCAACCCAAAGTGACAAAGCTTTCAACGCAAACCTTCGAGCGTCGTTAACGATCTGGCATCAGAGACTTGGACACACGAATCACCAGTCAATTCTCAAAATGGTAACTCAAGATCTTACTAAAGGCCTAAACTTAACTGCTGAACGTTCAGTCCCAACGACACTATGCACGCCATGTGAACTTGGAAAGTTTCACCGACGTCCTCTGAAAAAAGGAAGAACGAGAGCAACCAGCATTAGCGAGCTTATACATTCGGATGTTTGCGGACCCATGCCATCCTTAAGCTTAGGACACGCACGCTACTATGTGCTATTCACTGATGACTTCAGTGGCTGGAGAGTAGTTTACTTCATGAAGAACAAATCAGAGGTACCTGCATTATTCCGCCTGTTTGTTGCATCCCTCCTAAACGAAACAGGAAACAGAGTCCGCACACTACGATCTGATAATGGAGGCGAGTTCGAAGGGAATTCTTTCAAACAATACCTTGCCGAAAGAGGGATTCGTCACGAAACGAGTGCAGCATACACACCAGCTCAAAATGGCGTCGCCGAAAGAGGAAATAGAACCATCATGGATGGCGCCCGCAGTATGCTACTCGCAAGCAACCTACCCCCCTCACTTTGGGCAGAAGCAGTCGCCTATCTTGTATACATTCGTAATCGAGTACTATCCAGCACAGGTAAAATAACTCCCTTCGAAGCGTGGAATAAAAGGAAGCCAGACGTCTCGAACATACGCATTTTTGGATCCAGAGCGTTCGTAAGACGTCCAAATGTTAAGAAACTCGACGCAAGATGTGAAGAAGGTGCATTTGTAGGGATAAGCAACACACAAAAGGCAAGTCGCATCTACATTCCCTCCTCACCACCACGAATTATCGTGAGTCACGATGTGAAGATAGATGAGACAGTCATGTATCAAACTACCCAAGCACCCAAGTCGTCACCAACGAAAAATGAAGAAATCATCACTGAGGAAATGGATCTTGAGCACGAAACTCCACCTAGTACAGACCAAACAACTCATGACGTGTTGCATAACCTCCCGATTCCACAAGAAGGAACTAATCAAGAAGAAGAAACTATTATCCAGGGAGAAAAAAGTAGCCATGAAGACCTGGTTCATCATGATTCAAGAGAGAACGCTACAACTGAAATTGAAATGGACACAATAGAAATGACTTCCAATGAAGAGAACAGCATTGAGCATTCAGAAACCACCCCTCGAAGATCATCACGTCGTCCACATTACTCTGAAAGGTACCTTGAATATAGAAAAACTCTAGCTCAACAAGCCATTTTATTTGGAATGCCAGCCCAAACCCGAAACGCAAAAACAAATCAATCACAGCCCTCTGAACCATCAACCTACATGGAAGCCACCACAGGTGAAGATGCTGAACATTGGATCCCAGCAATCTTCGATGAGTACGAGTCTCTCATGCAGAACAAAACTTGGACCCTCTGCGAACTACCACCAGGAAGAAAGGCCATTGAAGGGAAATGGATCTTTAAATTCAAACCCGGACACAAACAAGTAGCTCCAAGGTTCAAAGCCCGGTTTGTTGTTAAAGGCTATTCTCAAATTTTTGGATTAGATTACCTCGATACATTCGCCCCTGTAGTCAAGCATTACTCCCTTCGAGCAGTACTCGCAATAGCAGCCGCCAAGGACCTTGAGATGATCCAACTGGACATTAAGACCGCCTTTCTTTATGGAGAGCTCCAAGAAGAAATTTACATGCAGCAACCGGAAGGATTCGTAACTTCTGGAAAAGAAGAACAAGTATGCCGTCTACTTAAAAGCATTTATGGTCTCAAACAAGCTTCTCGAGCCTGGAACAAGAAGTTTCATGCATTCATCCTGAAATTTGGTCTAACACAGAGCCTAGCTGACCCCTGCGTATACTTCCGTCATCTACGTAAGGGAGAAATAGATGAAGAATTCACAGTGCTAATAATCTACGTCGACGACGGAATCATTTTCAGTAATCGTCAACAAATTCTTACAGATATCTTAGAGCACCTGAAAACTGAATTTGAAATTCGATCTCTGCCTGCTGACCGCTTCATTGGCATTAATATCACACGTGACCGACCTCAACGCACAATATATCTCTCACAGCCGGATTACATTGTCAAATTATTAGAGAAATTTAATATGTCAGATTGTACCCCTGTAGCCATTCCAGCAGATCCATGCTGCCGACTCTCTCCAGAAATGTGTCCAAAAAATCCGGAAGAAGAAGCTGAGATGAAGAATGTTCCCTATAGAGAAGCTGTGGGATCACTAATGCACATCATGGTAATGACTAGACCAGACATCTCGTATGCTATTGGACAAGTAGCCCAATTTGTACAGAATCCGGGAAAACAACACTGGCGAGCTGTGAAGAGAATATTAGCGTACCTCAAAAAGACACTCAACCTCGGTCTACGATTCAACAAGGATGGTGACACGCTCACCGGCTTTTGCGACTCGGATTATGCTGGAGATCTTCAAACTCGTCGATCCACGAGCGGGTTCGTGTTTCTTCACCTCGGTGGACCAGTCCTCGTGGACCAGTCGACGACAACAATGTGTTGCGCTCTCCACCACTGAAGCAGAATTCATAGCTGCTGCAGAAGCAACTAAGGAAGCCGTATGGTTACAGCAGCTACTATCTGAACTTGGCGAGGTCAACAAACCAACATCACTGCACTGTGACAATCAAAGTGCAATAGCGCTAGTAAAGAATCCCGCATTCCACCAGCGCACGAAACACATCGACGTTCGTCTCTTTTATATCAGAGAGGCTCAAGAAGACGGAACAATAAATGTCATCTACATTCCCACAGATCAACAATCAGCAGATATCTTCACGAAAGCATTGGCAGTCCCAAGGTTTGAACGACTCCGTGAAACATTAGGTGTAGTACAGGTCCCATCTTCAGAGCCATCAGCTTGAGGGAGAATATTGAATTATGTGCAAACTAGATGGCTCTGTCAGTTCAACCCACCCTAATGTCAATGTACCAAACTCCATCTGGTGACACACGTCTTCTATATAAGCCGTGCGTCAAGTTTCCTACTCTCTCTCTGATTACCTGGGATCTGTCAAAAGTATTGTACTCTGGTATTATCTCGTGTTCCCGTCTAAAGGAATCTCTATGTAAGTTATATTGTAAGTGGAACATTCCTATAGACATTATTAAATACAGTTCTGTTGCAGCATAACCTTATGTGCCATATTCCTGTTTATTCGTACCGTAACATGAAAATTCAACATCCAAGGGGTCTGCAACTCAAATTTCCTTTAAAATGTGAGCAAAAAAAGAAAAGGTGTGCAAGAAAAGGGAACAAAGAGCAAAAAAAGAAGAAAGAGTAACTAAAGAAAAGGAAGCGTAAGGATAGTAAGGATTTCAGCCAAAATGCAAAAAAAGAAAAAAAATTAAAAGTGGGAAAAGTAAAAAAAAAGGGAAAATTTACTCGGATTTTTTTATTATTCATGTTAGATTGAATAAATATAAATCCATTTAATTCAGTTATTAAGTACTGTTCAGTAGGCTTTGTTTGTATACTTATAATAAAAATAAACGATAAAATATCTGTTGCTGTAGGGGAATGGCCTAACGAATGCTAAAAATATCGGAAAATGTAGAGTCTATTTTATTGGTCTAAAGCGAATATTGGTCATTTAATCGAATGTGCCACATAAATATTAATAATAAATAATTTTCCTCTATATTTTATGTCTTTTCTCGGAATATAAATTTGTATACAAGCCAACTTAATTTAAACACTTGTCTCTAGGACGCGCAAAATTCAAACTCTAGAGCTAACATCAACTGTATTGGGGCCTTGGGCATGGCCGTCGGCTAAATTAAAAGTAAAAATACAAGAAAAATGAAAAAAATGAAATGAAGAAAAAAAATGAAGAAAAACAAAAGAAGAAGAAAAAGAAAATCCACAAAAAAAGAGAATAAGTAAGGAAAAAGAACTCATCAGTAAAAAAAGGAAACAAAATGAAAAAAAATTTATATGAGCGAAAAAAGGGGCGTAAAGTAAAAAAATTAAGTCATTTTAAAAATGAAATTTCAGTTGCGGAGATTAAAATCTGTGTTTAGAATAACTGATAACGAATTTTTTAAGGGATTACCAATTTTAGGAGATCATGCGTTCTCGTATAATTCTTTTTTGTGAAATTATACCATAATTGACAGAATGACGGCATCCCGTGCAAATTGAAAAATAACAATAGTTAAGCATAGTTCGACTTTAAGAAGCTATATTCATAAATATAGTAAACTGTCCGAATTCACTATAGTTTATTGTAGTATCACTATAATAATTTTGCCCCTAGACTAGTAGCTTGACTAGATTAAAAAGGCTTATTTCAAATCTTTGAATGTAAAATAAAGGCCAAGAGACATCAGCTTCTACTGTCCTCCACCATAGCCTTCTATATTTAAGGAAGCCGAAAGGTTTGGGATACCCGCCGTGTTAAAAATTGTAGCCAATTTTGCTCACCCTTCCTCTATTTAGGCCCCGTCCGGGTAACTTTTTAGGCCCCCACGGGAGCCATCTAGTAGTCGAAGAAATAAACTTTTTTGAAAACATCGCTTTCTTTGTTTTTTTTTAACAACTATTTTTGTTGATGGGGCTCTGGAGGGTTATTTGAACTTTACACGTTATAAAAGAAAAAAATGAAGATTGTAGGATTTTAATCTACGCCCTTACACGGGAAATTTATTGCAAGTCAATCGCCTTAACAACTTGGCGATGTCTTATGACAAACTAAGAAAATTCTATTAATAAAATAAACGATAAAAAAAACGTCAGGGCGGTAACAATCAAACCTTCTATTCCTTCCCCGAGAGCATTTATATCGATAGAAGAAGTCGGGCTTCGAGAAAAAGCCCGACCCTTTCGGCTTCCTTAAATATAGAAGGCTATGCCTCCACTAAGAGCGGGGTGAACACTTCGGAAAATGGCTGTTAGAACATAGCCTACTTTATTATAGGAAGCCCAAAGGAAGGATATCTCTCGCGTGTTGGAAAATTGAAGCCTACTTTGCTCACCTTTTCTCCGATTTCCCATCCTCCAAGTAGACCCACGGGAGCCATCTGGTGATCAAAATAATGACACCTCAGGTTGAAAGTTAAATAAAAAGGGGGAATCTTTCTATTCTGGCGATAAAAAGCAACGCTCTCTATCTTACAATCTCATTCCCTTCCTTCGCGAATGAAATCATATCGATAGAAACGCAAACAAATCAGTGTTTTCAAATATCGCCACTAGACGATAAATTGGCTCCCGTGGGTCTACTTAGAGTGGAGCCAATTAAGAGGAAGGGAACCCAAATTGGCTTCCAAAAAAAGCCCAAACCTTTCGGCTTCCTTATATACAGTAGGCTATGGTTAGAATGAGAGGGAATTTGAATGCGTCGTCCACTGAAATGGCCATAACTCGAGTAATCAAATCCGGAACCAAAATTCCTTTTGGATTCCGGTTGTTACATCCCATATCCCATAGTCCCTTTGTAGATCCCAATTAGTTGTCACTCCCCAAATTAGTTTTTCGAAAAGCACACCACGATTTCTAGAAAAGAGATATACAAGACCCCTTCAAATCTAGTAAAATACAAATTTCCGATTTTTTAATCCTTATTATCTCCTAAACGGGAAGAAATTTTGTCATTCGTTGAACGCAGGCAAATCTGACGTGCAAAGACGAACAAGAATATAATTGCTTGTTAAAACTTTGATTATGTTTGATTTAGTTACGATAAAGTTAAGTTTAAGTTATAAATTTTAAATGGCTCTAGCGAAAATCTCGGTTAACGCACAAACCTAACATTTTTACCAAGTATAGAACCTATTGATCTGAATAACTACGGGCCGCTTGTAATTTTCCTGAATACGCGAGAATATATTATATATAGAAATTTAATCTTGGGCCATATTGGCGTTAATTGGTTATAAATATTTTAAACTTTCAAGATAGCCCCATCCACATGGGGCCACATGGGAGAGAGCCACAACCCACATGGACTCAGTGTGTTGGGAGTCTCTTTCCCGTGTAAAAGGATAGGGCGAAAAATATTTTTTCATTTATTGTAAATCAGAAATACACATCATTTTTTGCAAAAATTTGCACAAAGTGAAAATTAAAAATCTCAATACTGGTCAAATCTAAATTAGAACCTTAACTTCGTTGTTGACACTATTATTACTTTCATCAGAATTACTTGTGGGTCACATAATTTTTGTTAAAGCTCAACTTTTCGGTTTGTTTTGTAAAACAAAAAATGTAAATATTTTAATTCATTTTGTAAACAGGGAATTTCTGTTTTTACCAGTATTGGGATTCTTAAGTTTCACTTTTTGCATTACATTTCAAATATAAGTTCATTGCTCATTACTTCATTGCTGTTTTCGAAATAGTGGATAAGTAGTTGAATTTTTGATAACAAGACTTCTTAAATAATGCAGCAAATTATTATCCATGCTTTCACGGAGGAAGAGATGAAGGAGAGACATCGCCATGTTCAAATATTAACACCCTGGGATTCGTTAAGTGACCACTTGTTTTGTAAGCCAATCGGTGTTGCCGAACCTCACGTGACTTTGCCCTATCACCAATAAAAAGCCTGTTTTTTCCTCTGGAAAATGACAAGCTTTTTAGCTTCGTCGAATTTTTATGAAAAGATGTTAAAGCGAATTGAAAATCTTAAAGCTATTGTGGCAATGTTGCATTTAAAAATTGACTATATATTTGACAACCTTTTGACGTTTTGTCGTATCTTTACGGTTGACAAAAAATGGCGAATCTTTACACCCAAGCACAAAATTTAAATTATATCCTTTTTGATGTAGAATATTGTGGCCGACTTTTTCGTGTTCCAATTAACAGCAAGGAATTCGAAACTCGCATCAAACAAGGTAAATTTAGTCTTTTGTAACATCGTTTTATTTAAAAAATTGTAAAGTACACGTTATGCATGCATTTGTTGCAGATGCCACGTTAAGGTTGGAATTTGTTAAAAACGTGCATGCTAAGATTGCAGAAAATGATCCCAAATTTCTCAGTTTTGAAATAAGTATTTTATTTTTATTAGTTTTGTTTTTAATATTGGTGCTAATTTCGATGTGTATTTCAGTTAGGGAAGGAGAAGCCACTAAGCTGAAATTAGTCCCATCAACTTCTGAAAGTAATCGTGCTCTCCCACCAAAAGCTGCCCAAGCCAACAATCATTTCGACAAGAAAAGGATTGCCATACCAAGAAACAATTTAGTGCCGATTGCTATAAGGACTGAGGCCCCTGTTAACGAAGAGATCAATGGTACAATTATATTCATTTATCTTTTTTGTTTTTGCTTTATTCCCATATGCTATCATTTACATTTTTCATCGCAATATTTGTATTGCACACTAAGCAGGTCAATCAAATTCAGGTGCAGCAGCTGTTGCTGGTACTGCTGGTGCTGGGGTTCAGCGATGGACTTTTAATGAAGTCAGTACCTTACTAGAATTTTATGCAATTTATGAGCCTCGTTTCTCCAAGAAGATGGAAAGAACAGCCACTTTGTGGGAAAAGGTGACATACTTCAAAAATATTGTAAGGATCCATCAACCGCGAAACATTTTCGCAATGCATTTAGATTTAAGTTTGAAAGTTTCAACCCCATTTGGTATTTACCTCATTTTGTTTTATGATTTTGACTCCATTGCATTTTATGATTTTGAACTAGTTTCATTTTTTTGACTCCATTGCATTTTATGATTTTGAACTGGTTTCGTTTTATGATTTTGACCTGATACCATATTCCTTTATGCTTTTTACTTGTGAGGTCAACGGCACACAAACGCCGGAAGCCATGTACTCTTAATTGTTCACACCGCTTCCCTACCTCTTGGCCTCATTTCACCTTTTAACTTTTACACGTAGAAATCAATTTCCTCGGAAGTCATAAAAATCGACTGACCTCGGGAAATTGATATAAATAGCCAGCCATTTTTTACATGAAATCAGTCTGCAGCCACCTCCTGTACGCGACGGGTCGTATTCGCTGTAATTTCTGCTCGAGTAAAAATACACCAATTCGTTTAACTTCAAGCAGTAGTTATTTCGTTTTCGTTACTTAACGTGCTCCTTCCATCCTAAGAACTTGAGTCGTTCCCCAGTGCCGGTGTCAGGATTTCTCTTCGCCGCTCGTCGCTGTAACTTCAAGCCGTCGCCGTACCCACGAGTCGTCACCCACTACATTCCCGAGGTTCTCTCCGCCGTAAAGACAACATCACCACCACCAGAGGGCACCCCCGAGAGGACTGCACCAGGCCGCTACCACAACACCACCGCCGCTAGAGGTCACCACTTCGATACCGCCTTTGCCCCCTTCCAAAATGCCGTTCAAACTGTAAGTCTCTTCTCCTAAATTGTGCCTCTTTTAAAGCAAAAAGCCTGTTATATATTTCTGTTCATTATCTTGTACTCTGTGTCGAGAATATGAGTTACGACTAGTATTCTCGAGGCAGAGCTTGGTGACGGGCAGAACATTATATCTGGTGGCAGCGATGGGATCAGTAGCCTTTGCTTACAGAAATTCGGTGCATTCCTCAACTAACGAGACACCCTATTTTCTAAACCACGGTAGAGACCCCGTCCTCCCTATAGATCAGTTTCTGCAGGTCCCTAATCGAACGAGTACGGTACCCTCAGACTATAAAAGTCAACTACTGCAAAGAATCCACGAAGCGTTTGTTTTAGCACAACAAAATCTTTATCAAGCCCGAGCCCAGCAAAAGGAACAGTACGATAAACGGGTTAATGAACAGTTATACGAAGTAGGTGACAAGGTTCTACTCAGCATGAAGACACCAATATTAGGAACCAGCAAGAAACTAATCCCTCGATTCATAGGACCCTACCGTGTCGTGAAAGTAAATAGTAATAAAACAGTAGAAATTCGGGAAAGTCCCGGAAAACAAACGCAGTTAGTGCATATTAACCGCCTCAAACCCTTGTGTGAATCAATGATCTGGGGTGATCTGCCTGGTATTCCTTTTGTCGATGTCGTGGATGAACTCCCTATTACTGTTCCCCTTGTTTCTTCCCCTCTGCCTATAATTCCAGAAGAGCCCTTACCCCCCGCTACAGACGATGATTTGATGAATTTTGACGATTCCGTTATCTCTCCACGACCTCCTACACCCCCCTTGTTCCCCTACTCTTGTTGCCCCCCATAACAGCCCTGTAGATCCATCAACCCCTTCCCCAGACACACGACCTCCCCGACGAGCTGGTTTGAGACCATGGAATTTATTAAAACAAGTGAACCCTAAGTAATTTTGTATGTTATGTCAGTAGATTGTTTGTGGTATTGGTTTTCGTCCTCGCTATCTCTTGTCCCTTGAACGCCTTCAACGCAACGGTGTGCGACTGTAGTGAGGCAACCAATGTCGGGTTCCTTCGCTTTCCTTTTTGGACGAGGAGTGTTCCTTCCAACCTACTGAGGAACTTCCCCAACCAGTGGAGTACGCGCTCTTCTCAACAATTCCGGAAGTGAAACGTTTTGCAGGACATATCTGCTCAATGTGGGAAGCAAAAACAACAGTGTACAAGGACTTCATGCAATGGAACACGGTTACCAACAGTAGGAAGCCTATTCCAGTGGACGACGCCGTGTGTCGTCTCATGAGAGACACCCGAATCTGCCGTGGTAGACCAATGGAGGTCGCAGGCAATAACATCTTTTTGTTGGGGGACTACCCATACGTCGAGTCCACTTGGTTGCGGACGGCAACAGAAACCTTCATGAACTGCCGACTAGAAGAAGTAACCCTACAATCCGAGTGCGCAAACTGCACGATCAGCTCACCTCTCGGCGACATCCCAGGTGCAGCAAAAGGCTCCTTCCACCACAACCTAGTGACCTTGGTTTGGGAGGATACTTGGAAAGAAACCTTGCCTTGCCAAGCGAGACTGGTGGAAGCAGGTGAAGGTCAATTATACAAAGGTGATAATTCTACCACCTTACGAGTACGAGATCCCAACAAACAATTGGACTTCATCTACACTCCGGCTACTATCGACGTCTGTTCCACCATTGGAAACCGGTCGACCTACCATGCCGTGCTAGGAATGGAACAAGTCGCGATAACGGTTAGAATCCTGCCCAACAAAACGGCGTCCACCGACTACGTTAGATACATAGGTAGAGACCGGCAAGGAAATCCTGTCAACATGACTTCCAACCTGACATGGGCCGAAATCGAATACGCCAGCCACACGCAGTACAGCCGGGACTTGGCCACGGAACTGTCAAACCACCTGGCAAAGGAAATTCGGAATCTGCAGTGTGAACAACGGAGAACCGCCCATCAAGCCGCGATCTCAACAGCCCAGTATAACGGGTGGTTAGCAGCTGCGTATCTCGACCTTCCGTTGTGCTCCAAATTGTTGGCGGTAGGAGCGTCAGCAACCATCCTTCGTTGTACTCCGAACAATTACACCTTCGAACCAGTGTTTACGAACTGTGGACCTCAGCCGCGTACCGGCAACTCAACAAGTTACTCGACAATTAATAGTGAAGGTTGGGAGTTACCTAAATTCGCCGAGTGTTATTGGCATGCGAATGTCGTTAATTTCAATGGAAGAGCCCATACCTTCAGGAATAATACTTGGGCACTCTTCACTTTTTATCTTTAATATTTTTCTTTAGATGAGCGTAATACATCAGTCAGAAGAGGTCGACTAATGGCAGAAACACATTGAAGAAGATGAATTGTGAACGAATGAACCTCAAAACTTGTCAGAGTGCACTACCACCCCGTTTCCTTTTGTATTCCACATTTCCAAAGAATTAACCATTGTTTTATTTCGGTTACATCCTCAACTTGTACTTGATCTCATTGTGCAGCAGTAAATAAACCTTTTTTGGTTACCATGGGATCTAACGGTTTATGTTTCTGTGTGTCAAGCACAATGTTGTTTATGTCCATGTATTAAACCATAAAAATTCGTGTGTTGAAACCAAACAAAATGAAATGAATAGGCAAATACGAAAGCTCTTTCAAAAATTATTTGAATTTGTATTTGTTGTTCGAGGTGTTGCGTCATATTTTCAACAATCTAAAGGAAATTAAACGATGAATTGTTCTGCAATAAACTGTCTTTTTTGTAGACCCTCTTCGGTCTCTCTCTCTTCGTCAAACTTGTAATCAGGATCCTCTTCGTCATCCAATTCAAAGTCTGGGGCATCGTCAAGCCAGTTGTCATGGCGCAAACCGAAATTATGGAAACAACAACAAACCAATAACGTACGGTGTGCATACCGCATTCGGAAGTAATCTAGGAACTTTAATCTTCGCCACTTCATTTTTAATAGGCCAAATGCTCTTTCCACAACCTGTCGGTCCCTCTTAAGAGCTCGATTGAAGGCCATTTCATGATCTTCTAGTTCGTGGTTATTGCGAAAAGGAACGAGCAGATGTTGCCGAAGTGGATAAGCTGTATCTCCGAGAATATGATAGTTGGATCGTACAAGTTTAGCACCTAATGCTCTAGAGAGGGGACTGAGACGCAAAACTCTTGCATCGCCTATACTTCCCGGAAATCCAACCGCAGCGTCAATTATTTCCAAATCATGAGTAGATACTATTTGAAGCTTAATAATTGTTTTGCATTTTCTGTATAAGATGGCAGCTGGTTTAGTGGTTGTCGTATTTCAAATTCTGTGGCATCGATAGCCCCTAAACAAAAATGCTATTCAGTGACAAACAAAAATGATTTCTATCGTTAAAAAAAACTACCTAGACTGTCTACAATTTGAAAATTTTCTGATAGCTCTAAGTATCTTTCTTCTCTCGGCCATACTATGAAGCGGTCAGCCATATTATAAATAACCTTCATGGTTTTCATAACCACATAGTGTACCGTCCCTTGATTCATCCCAAACCGCCTTGACAAAACACGGTAGGCTTCACGGTTTGCTAAACACCAGATCAAAATCATTAGCTTATCCGTTACAGGCAGGCCAGTATACACATAGTCAGTTAATATTTGCGGACTGACAAGCTCCACTAGAAGCTACAAAACAAAGAAATAGAATATACACAGAAAATTTTGTTGACATATATTTCATACCTGGAACGTTCTTTTTGTAAAGCGAAAATCTCGTTTGAATTGAACTTCTGGGTACGTTGCAAACCACGTCCCTACATATGCGGTGTAATAAATAGTTCTGTTTGCGTGAATTCGATGTAAGATCAAACGCTGGCGCTGTAATAACTGCCTAAGAATGTCTTGTCTTCTTCTTAAAATCACAGTCTGAATAATATTATTGTCATCCTCGTCAGCAACTTGGACAAATAACAAAAAATTGATTAAATAGAACTGCAACTTCTTGAATAAAATCCATTTGACTTGAATTCACGTTTAAAAACAAACGTTATTCATGTATTAGTTACCGTCTGCAACACAGAGTTACATTTTTATTTTATGTAATCTGGCAACATCATAAAACTATAAAAATAATCAAAAAAAAGTGGTCACTTAACGAACCCCTGCGCTACCCCCAACTGAAAAGTTGCCAGTTTCAGAAAATTATAGTACGTCATGGAAGCAGAATTTTTCAACAACAGGCTTGTTTTTAAAACTGGCAACACTGGTCATCTACTACAATTTCCTCAATCTGGCTAGGGGGTTACGAGTGGGTCCGATTCCTTCTACAGGGGCTTATGGAGCGATGTCTCTCTTTCTTCTCATCCTCCGTGATGCTTTGTTCTGATGAGGTCTACATATGGTATAACTTTTAAAAATCATTTCATAAATAAGATGTTTTTCATATGTCAATTCAATTTCAATACATATGTGATGCGTTATTTTTTTGAGACTTTTATACATTTGGCAACGTTGTAAAATATTAGCCAGCAGACACATTTTTGGGATGGTATTTTCATTTGGTTTTTTGGCGTCCTCATAGGAGGTGGTATGCTAAATACCTCAGTGTTTTTGGAGATCATCTTCAATTTTATGCGCTCAGCAATGAAAAATAAGAATTTAAAAAAAAAAACATCAAAATTCGATTCGTTTCACTCACACTTCACGAGTATTGGATTTTTTAACATCCATTTTGGAGCATTTAATAAAGATTATTATTTCCAATCTAATTTTTGATTTAATTAAAATTTACATCTTTCTTCATTTAAAAAAATCTTAAATTTCATGAAAGTCAAATGCAACTTGGAAAACCAAGAATTATTCATAATAAAATATTTCTTACCACACACCTTCCTCTTACCATAACTACCTTTAACATAAATTTTCTTATCGCATCTAGTCTGACATCCATCAATTGATTTTGAACATGGAGTCTAATTTTATAATAATTAAGTTTCAAATAAAAATAATATATTCATTAGAGTTTAGGTAATTACCACCGTAAGCAGACAAGAACAATCCTTACAAATAGACGAAACACAATTAACAATAAATCCTATTTAGACAAAATATTGGTATAATTCAATAGGTTTAAGTACAGAACAAATCGTGGTAATGGTGAAAGTCGTCCAATACTGAGCGGAATCGGATTCTTTCAATTGCATGTTAATGAATTGTGAGGATATCACAACGAATGGCTCACACTGGCAAAAAAAAAACAAAAAAAAATTCAACCTTCACAATCAATTTGATGCTATACATGTACTCCCTCTCAACATGCGTAGGTATAATAAGTATGTTCAAGGTAAAGCAAGAACTATTTTCTTAAGAGCTAATGAAATTTATGGAAACATACCATTTGGTTGTTTCCAGCAGTAGCGGTTGGTCAAATTTCTTGATATCCTCCCACTTCAGAGAAAGTGCAGACTTTAACAATTTCTACATTTTTCTGCTGGCGATGCAGTCAGTGTCTTTGATCACATTTGAGGTGATAGGGACTGTCACACGGGAAGTTAAAGGCAATATATCTGCGACAACGTTTTCCTACGCTTGAAACTCCCTCCCCTTTTCCCGCATTACATGGCAAATTCAATTCTCTTTCTTAAAGACCATGCGGATGAGCATATCAGCGAAAAGCTGAGGGTCAGACATCGTGAGCTGGGTCGGAAAAGATCCTTTTCGAATATAGGAAAAGAGGGCAATGGATAAAGAAAATGTCCTTTTCGAAAATAAGAAAAAGAAGAACGTTGATGAATAAATATCGTAATCGAAAAAAGGAAAAAGAAGAACTTTGATAAAGAAAAGATCCTGTTCGAAAATACGAAAAAGAAGAAAATTGGTAAAAAAAATATCCTATAAAAGGATAAAAAAAAGTCATTTCATTTTGTGTGCTGAGGAATTGATAAATCATGAATGAATGGAATGAACTTACAACGAGGAAGAGATTCAACACGACCAAAGGAAGAAACGATATGAGATCCGAAAGTCTGGTTTTCAGTTACTCTCTCTTAGAACCGTGCAGCTATACAATGAGGAAAAGGAATTCAACCCGACGACGGGAAGAAGCAAAGAATCTTCCCAACAAAGAATTGTTAATTATTGGGAGATAAAAATAAGAATGTATGGATCCCCAAAAAATAACCCTCATTTTAGGAGTCCGGCATTGAATTGCGTTTTTTATCCAGTCTGCCCAGGTTATGGTGTCTTCGAGTGTTCTTCAAGTTAGTAGGGAACTCTTCCAAAACCGTTTATACCCCTATCAGCTGCGAGTCACATTTAAGTAATAAGGAGGCATAGATAACGGTGATTCTTCATCGAACCTGTCCATTCGGGCTGACCAGAAAATTTCACTAAAATTCTCAACCACAAATTTAATAGTTTGGTCAAAAAGGTCATTGGCTGAATAAAACTGCGCCCAAACTAACATAGAGATCGCATTATTGATGTTCAGTTGTTTCTTCAACGCACTCATTCTCGAGAGATTCCACGTCGTATTTATCAGACGCCACGAACAGCGACTGAGTGATGCTTTCTGCTTTTAGTTTAGGATTACTTCCAGTGTTTAAGTAAATGAGCAGTTGACAGAAAACTTCACGGTCAATATCGTCGATGGAAACTGTTCGAGATTGCGACTCCGAGAGACCACATTCGAACGTGGCAGAGAAAACCGGACTGCCGGATGCAAGGATTAAGGTATGCGCACCAACAGATGTTTCTTCTTCAAAGTTAAGTTGCACATCACAAAGTTTCTGTGCTAAAAACATTTCCGTTAGTCTGTTCACGATACTTTTCTCAACTGTTTCTGCTGAACCATAATCAATAAACACTGTTTTCTGGTGCAATAACATTAAAATTGCCAGTGAGATTTTCTACTCTCATACACCAGTTCCTCATCAGTGGTATCACCCACGTCTTCGTATTCCATCCAAATACGAGCTGGAGGTTCATTTTGGCATAGAGCGAGGACGAAATAAGGACGACGATTCATCATTTTCAACAGCGTCGGAAATAGCACTTCTCGAGGGCAGCTTTTCGAGTATGATGCAATACTCGTAAGGATAAACCAAGTAGCAGACCTACGGCTACTCCGTTGACACGGAAGTCGTACGGAAGAATAGCCCCGGTGCTATATTTCAGTCCGACAGACGAATAGACCCGTAACATTTGAAATTGAGGCATTTTTACATGTTGAAAGTATATTCAAATACGGACTTAGGGGAAAAAATAAACCTACCAGTTTTAGCCATAGCAAATTTGCAATTAAGAATATATCACAATTGCATTGGCAGCTCTTTCTAAACTACTTCTGTATGCATCACAAACTTCACGTCCTTCATGACAGAAGAAGCATCATGGGTCCACTTATGAATTACGGATTTTGGGGGCGGGAGGAAAGAATCCTTAAGTAAATTGGCTTGTTCTTGAAGAACAACAACAAGGACAAGAGGGCGTTTTTTTGCAATGGCTCCTGCTGGTGAAACTTACTTACTTACTTTGATTTTGAATCATTTCCAAATAAATTCAATTGCCCTTAAAAATTGTAACTCGTTTCACATTTTATTTGATTTGGTAAGCAGTGTTGTAATTTTAGAAAACCAATACAAAATAACCAATTTTATGTAGGAGTTATGTTTTTTTGCGTTTTCCCCTTTTGTTATTTCTCTCAGGTCAAAAAGCGTTTCAGTAAAATTTTTAAGAGTCAATAGAACACATCAATTTTGTCTCCATCGTTTCATCGGGGGTCAAGAAGCCCTTTTGAGAAGCCAGATTTCTCTGATGGATCTTCTCAGCATATGTACATTTTCTTGCTGTTGTTCCTTTACAGGCACTTGACCCCAGGATGAGCTTGTTCTGGTTCGATCAAAGATTGAACTTTTTCTGCCACTCCTTTTTCCTCTTCACTAAACGAACACTCACTATCCGTCAACTGAAATATACTCTGAAAAAGGAAACAGAACTGTTACATAAAAAATCATAACTATCGGTATAGCTAATAGGTATTGGCATAAATAGGTATAAACACGACGTTTCATACCTTAGCTATAACTTTTCGGCTGAGTGGGCTTTGGGAATTTGATGAAGCTGCTGACATATCTGGTTCAAGGACTAGATTTTCTTGTAGCAAAGCACTTCCTTCAGCCTCTTGTATGACTTCGTTAAGTTCCGCTGAAATATTTGAAACATATCATTACAAAATGATAAAAAATATTTTGGACTAGACAAAATTTCGCCAATATTGTTAGTTTCCTTAGAAAACTCTTTTCTTAAAATTTCATCACGAAAACCAACAGTTTTAACTATGTCAATGATTTCCTCTTTTGCAGTTTTAGTGTTTCTTTATTGGTATTTTCTTAAGATTTTGCTTGATATGGGCGATAAAGTAACAAAATATTAGAATCCAAATAATGATATGATGAGGAGGTTATCTCCAAACGTTTCAATCAACTACAGACACATAACATAACAGCACGGCCTTCCTCTACTCTTACCTTGCTGCTTCTTTCAAATTTTTAATTAACATTTGAAATTCGTGAACAAAACCAACAACTAAACGTCCAAATGTGTATGCGACGAAATTTTTATGAACCAAAAAGGGCAAATAATTTTTTTCGCCCAATTTAAAAGCTGAATAGCTTAAGAACGGTTGGACATATTTTCAAACGAATTTTTTAGTCTTATAAATCATTTTAAGTATTTTGTGTCAAAATAGAAAAAACGTTTAAGACCATTTCATTACTATAAAAAAGGAATCTACGGAGGGACTATCCGGAATAAGGTCCGGGACCTTAGGTCCCATGTGAATACTATTTCCTGACTTAATGAAATTTTGGGCTTACACATTTCAGTGAAGTTTGCACGATAGGCTGCTACAAATTTCGGCCCATCTATTTGTCCATTTTTTAGCCGTTTACCCTACCCTTTGAAGAACTGAGTGGCACAGCGTATAGTTATCCAGAAAGATTTTCGAATAATTTTCCAAAACCTTTTTTCAACCCTTTGAATTTTACTTTACCCATTTAGCTGCATATTCCGAGGGATGTCAGAGCGCATTGGGCGAGAGTTTTTTCCTGTAGAAATTTCCAGATTTCTACGTTGGCGTAGTTTTTCTACCTTCTTGTCTCGTCAACTATTCCAACTTCCTCGGGAACACGAAATGTTCATTAAACTCCCTTCATTGTTGTGAGACATTGGGTCGTCTAAATCTTGTTCATTGCCCAATGATGAAACAGGATCTTTAACATGTTCAGTTTTTATAAAGTTTGTTGCTTCGATTATGTCTTAGCTTCATAGACTCTGCCTCCTCCAATTCGTTGTAATCAGGTACTTCAAGTGCAGTAAACGTGTTTCTTTATACGGTATTCAAGGCAGGATTAATTACGACAATTGTTGGATTACCAGTTCCTAGGAAAAACAAAGATATATTTTTGGGGAATTCTTTGTAGAAAAAGTCGAAAATTTTTTGATTACCTGAATATTCGAACGCATAAAGAAAAAAACTTGGCATATTTTTATAGTTTTTTTTCTTTTGCTGAAAAAGACAGTTCAGATGCGGCTAAGCGATTAAAAAATACGTCGTTTCTGGTCCATTTTATAACTTTCTTTAACTCCCGTTCAGTCTGTGCGCAGTTCTGTTCGAATTTTGACGTAGTCCCTCGGTCAAGTTTCACGAAATCTATGACTGGATTTTTCCATCCACCGTAGTACTTTATAATGCAGTAATCAATTTCCTTGGTGTAACAATATTGTTTTCTTAACTACGTCTTAAAAGTTAAGTCAATTAATTCAATTATTTTCTTAGTATATATAATACCTGCTTTACAATAGTCATAAACAACTTGCGTACTTCGTGCAAAATGAGCGTCTAGAGCGTATTTCCCGTCCTGACTTTCAGCATGCCTAAATTGTCATATAAGAATGGAATGGGGATAGATAAGATATTGAATCATAATCAAAAGAGCGGCGCTTTGATAACAACTGGCATTATCAGATTGTAGAACAACAGTTGTCAAATGAGGAAACCATTTGTTAATACCAATAACGACTGCCTAAAGAATGGAAAATACTAACAGTATGTGTGGATGTATGTTTTGCATTTATATCCCACACTTTCACAAAAATAAGATCAAATGACGGCAAAGAGTGCTACGATTTAAATTATTTACTAAATGAATTGAACGTTAAGAATAGATGAGTCTTAATGAGTTTCTTGAATGTTGGGCGGGTTTAAAATCATTTATGTTGTAAATTATTTGCGGCAATACTAAATAAAATTGAAGAGAGTTCAAATTATCAGCATTCATAATTGAAATCTAATCTACAATTTACAGTAAAAATACAAAGGTGATTCTATTAAAAACTTCCCCCTCAAATAAAAAAAAAATACCCAAAAAAGACGTTTTTTTTTTTGTTTTTTCATTGGCGGCAATACTAAATTTCATAAAAAAAGCGTGACTTTAGCAACATTTTAGTCGGTCAAAAAAAAATCCGTCAAAAAATTCCGACTTTCACCGGAAATGGAACACCCTAAAGTCGTCTTTTATCAAGCCTATTCGGACGGTATAGACGACGTCTTTTTTATCCCAAATACAAAAGGTAGAGTCTATTCTTCCGTCAGACGGAAATATAGCACTGGGCCTATTCTTCCGTCGGACGGACAAATAGCGCAATTTATTTCTTGGGCTATTCGTCCGTCGTGAAGGAAATTACATATACAACTGTAAAAAACAAGGGGGAACTCATTTTAACCGTCTCTTTCCCCATGCTAAGTCTAGATCAAGGTGCTATCCCTCGATGAAATCAGAGACTAAGAGAAAAAAGTAAAACATTTAAAGTATGAACGAATAATAATTTAGGGAAACAAAATCAAGAATTATTATTTGCTTCTTCTATGTTAAAACAATAGAAATTTTATACCGAACACCTTTTTTTCGAGTAATTTTTTCAGAAGTTAGGTAAAAGTGTTCAAGTAAAAATCAGACTGATTAGCGACATTGACTGCCTTTTTGCACTTGACGCATCATAGATCGTTTGCAAGCATTTGTTTTATTTGAAAATATTTAAGTTACAACATATGGAATAATAAAATGGCATACGCCTTTGTTTATTTATCATATCATATGTTCTAGTACTTGTTGCGGAATAACACAACGGCTGAGAGAGGGAGGGGATTCGAAATTTTATCTTATTTCAAGATTGATAGGATATCTTGACTTGAAAAAAGAGATGATGCCACGTGAATGGAGCTAAAGACATTTTTTTCCGCGTGCTTCATTTGTCCCCCCATTTACTTTTTGATGCCAGTTTTTCACCTATAGGCGCGATGAATTTGTACAATATAAAGCACAATCATAGGGTCACACTAAAAATTTTTTACCGATAACGTATGACGTTATTTGGTTAAAATAGTTGCTTTGGACAAAGAGGTTGCTTAAACATAGCGTTTAAAACACTCATACTTTGCTTTTGGCAAATAACTTTAAAATATAAGAATAACCAAAAAATAACATGCAAGTAATATTATGCTAATATTTTATAACACATTGGTCCATCAATTTCTAACATCTCTGATGATAATCATTAGTTTCATGTTTCATATTATTATTGCGGTTTTGCCTTAGCTTGGGGCAACAGTAAGGTGAAAATGAATTCCCCCTTTTTTATTACAGTTTGTATATGTATTTTCCTTCACGACGGACGAATAGCCCAAAAAATAAATTGCGCTATTTCTCCGTTGGACAGAAGAATAGGCCCAGTGTTATATTTTCGTCCGACGGACGAATAGATTTTACCTTTAAAATGTGCGCCTAAATTACACCGCCAACGATTTGCACCCCCCCCCCCCTTTATTCAATGCTTTCTTATACGTGTCCCAGAAAAACTGAAATAACTTTTGAAAGCTAGGGCTGGAATTTTTTATTTTTTTTCCCTAAAAGAAGAAAAGGGGATCTACAATTCTTACGCGCATAAATTTTTTGTCCGAGATTTCCCTGAACAAGATAGTGAAATCTGGTTTGCACTCAAAGAAAAATTAACATTAATTTAATGATATTAAGAGATTTTCATAATTTTAAGGAATTTTTTTAAAGTCTATCCCTATCCAATATTGAATTATGTGCAAACTAGATGGCTCTGTCAGTTCAACCCACCCTAATGTCAATGTACCAAACTCCATCTGGTGACACACGTCTTCTATATAAGCCGTGCGTCAAGTTTCCTACTCTCTCTCTGATTACCTGGGATCTGTCAAAAGTATTGTACTCTGGTATTATCTCGTGTTCCCGTCTAAAGGAATCTCTATGTAAGTTATATTGTAAGTAGAACATTCCTATAGACATTATTAAATACAGTTCTGTTGCAGCATAACCTTATGTGCCATATTCCTGTTTATTCGTACCGTAACATGAAAATTCAACAGGTTATGGGCCCAGAATTCGCATAACCACTTTCATATTCTTTCATGTTAACAGTGAAATGGCCAACAATCCCAATGACAACCACCTTCGAGATGTGGGTCATGTCCCAAAATTTGATGGAAGCAATTACAGAGAATGGAACTATGAACTACGCATGATGTTCCAACAACTTGGTCTACTTGGACTCGTAGAAGGAAGAGTTGGGCACACACTGCCCGTTGAGGTAACACATGTTAATCTAAAAACACATGTCACTCAACTACGTTTATCATTCATTCACACATGTCAATTGCAAACACATGTAAAATTCAAACACATGTTCAATTGCAACACTAGACATACATGTTAATTTCTTGACACGTATAGAACTACACACATGTTTAGCTTAATAACACATGTTCTCTCTTACAGACAAGAGACGATCAAGATGTCATCACCAACATGGCAGAGATTGAACAATGGAATCAAAAAGATGTAACAGCCAGAAACTACATTTTTGCTACTCTTGCAAAGCCAATGAAAGAGAATCTGTACTCCTGTGAGTCAGCAGCAGCCATGTGGACGAAACTAGACACACAGTACAAACTCAAGGCAGCAGAGAACTTACATCTACTTTGGCAAAGCTTCTATGATTTCAATTATCATCCTGGTAATTTAAATATATATATATATAGATCTATTCAACATCTCTTCTCAATCTTCACAACAGGTGATGACATGACAGTTCATATTCAGAAACTTTCAAGTATAGCTGATAAACTGAAGGAACTTGGTCAACCTCTTGACAATATGCAGCTTGTCACAAAAGCCCTAGCAACAATTCCAGAGAAGTTCAGAATAGTAAGATCTGTTTGGGCCAATGTTCCACTCAATGAAAGAACTATTGATAATCTACTGCAACGACTTCGACTGGAAGAAAATGTGGTTAAGTCATATGAGAACAGTGATACGACAGATCACACAGCCTTTTCAGCCCATCATCACAACAGGACAAAAGGTGGTCACAATCCAAGAAAGCATGGCAACAGTCACACAGTTCGAGGTTCATATCAACAAATACCTTTTTTATTTTCTACCCTAACTTTCTTTATCATCTAAAGGTACTTATCAATAATCTAACTCACGACGCAATGAAGTTCGTTGTGGCTATTGCTATATCCGTGGCCATGAAACAAAGGATTGTAGAAAGAAGAAAAGGGCAGAAGCCGAGAGAAACACAAACAAAGATCATGCTTTTCTTTCATCCAGCTCTTCGAATCCAGAGAGTGCTTTTGCATTCTTTGCCGACTCGGGCGCGACCAAACACATGTCTGACCAGAGGAACCTTTTTGAAGCTTTCACGCCGGTCGAAGCAGGCACCTGGTCTATAATTGGAATAGGAGACAATCATCTTGAAGTTCGTGGAAGAGGCAACATTAAAATCATCATCGACATCGATGGATCAAAAACTACACGCAACATTAGAGACGTACTGTACGTACCAGGACTTGGCACAAATTTATTTTCAATCGGTGCTGCCACCGAACATGGACTAGAGGCGCGATTCCAAGGCGATCAAGTTCGGTTCTACAATGGAGATTCACTCGTTCTAAAAGGCAGGCGCACAGGTGACACACTCTATCTACTAGACCTCATACCTCAAGCAACTACAACTCCAATCAGCGCGCCAACCCAAAGTGACAAAGCTTTCAACGCAAACCTTCGAGCGTCGTTAACGATCTGGCATCAGAGACTTGGACACACGAATCACCAGTCAATTCTCAAAATGGTAACTCAAGATCTTACTAAAGGCCTAAACTTAACTGCTGAACGTTCAGTCCCAACGACACTATGCACGCCATGTGAACTTGGAAAGTTTCACCGACGTCCTCTGAAAAAAGGAAGAACGAGAGCAACCAGCATTAGCGAGCTTATACATTCGGATGTTTGCGGACCCATGCCATCCTTAAGCTTAGGACACGCACGCTACTATGTGCTATTCACTGATGACTTCAGTGGCTGGAGAGTAGTTTACTTCATGAAGAACAAATCAGAGGTACCTGCATTATTCCGCCTGTTTGTTGCATCCCTCCTAAACGAAACAGGAAACAGAGTCCGCACACTACGATCTGATAATGGAGGCGAGTTCGAAGGGAATTCTTTCAAACAATACCTTGCCGAAAGAGGGATTCGTCACGAAACGAGTGCAGCATACACACCAGCTCAAAATGGCGTCGCCGAAAGAGGAAATAGAACCATCATGGATGGCGCCCGCAGTATGCTACTCGCAAGCAACCTACCCCCCTCACTTTGGGCAGAAGCAGTCGCCTATCTTGTATACATTCGTAATCGAGTACTATCCAGCACAGGTAAAATAACTCCCTTCGAAGCGTGGAATAAAAGGAAGCCAGACGTCTCGAACATACGCATTTTTGGATCCAGAGCGTTCGTAAGACGTCCAAATGTTAAGAAACTCGACGCAAGATGTGAAGAAGGTGCATTTGTAGGGATAAGCAACACACAAAAGGCAAGTCGCATCTACATTCCCTCCTCACCACCACGAATTATCGTGAGTCACGATGTGAAGATAGATGAGACAGTCATGTATCAAACTACCCAAGCACCCAAGTCGTCACCAACGAAAAATGAAGAAATCATCACTGAGGAAATGGATCTTGAGCACGAAACTCCACCTAGTACAGACCAAACAACTCATGACGTGTTGCATAACCTCCCGATTCCACAAGAAGGAACTAATCAAGAAGAAGAAACTATTATCCAGGGAGAAAAAAGTAGCCATGAAGACCTGGTTCATCATGATTCAAGAGAGAACGCTACAACTGAAATTGAAATGGACACAATAGAAATGACTTCCAATGAAGAGAACAGCATTGAGCATTCAGAAACCACCCCTCGAAGATCATCACGTCGTCCACATTACTCTGAAAGGTACCTTGAATATAGAAAAACTCTAGCTCAACAAGCCATTTTATTTGGAATGCCAGCCCAAACCCGAAACGCAAAAACAAATCAATCACAGCCCTCTGAACCATCAACCTACATGGAAGCCACCACAGGTGAAGATGCTGAACATTGGATCCCAGCAATCTTCGATGAGTACGAGTCTCTCATGCAGAACAAAACTTGGACCCTCTGCGAACTACCACCAGGAAGAAAGGCCATTGAAGGGAAATGGATCTTTAAATTCAAACCCGGACACAAACAAGTAGCTCCAAGGTTCAAAGCCCGGTTTGTTGTTAAAGGCTATTCTCAAATTTTTGGATTAGATTACCTCGATACATTCGCCCCTGTAGTCAAGCATTACTCCCTTCGAGCAGTACTCGCAATAGCAGCCGCCAAGGACCTTGAGATGATCCAACTGGACATTAAGACCGCCTTTCTTTATGGAGAGCTCCAAGAAGAAATTTACATGCAGCAACCGGAAGGATTCGTAACTTCTGGAAAAGAAGAACAAGTATGCCGTCTACTTAAAAGCATTTATGGTCTCAAACAAGCTTCTCGAGCCTGGAACAAGAAGTTTCATGCATTCATCCTGAAATTTGGTCTAACACAGAGCCTAGCTGACCCCTGCGTATACTTCCGTCATCTACGTAAGGGAGAAATAGATGAAGAATTCACAGTGCTAATAATCTACGTCGACGACGGAATCATTTTCAGTAATCGTCAACAAATTCTTACAGATATCTTAGAGCACCTGAAAACTGAATTTGAAATTCGATCTCTGCCTGCTGACCGCTTCATTGGCATTAATATCACACGTGACCGACCTCAACGCACAATATATCTCTCACAGCCGGATTACATTGTCAAATTATTAGAGAAATTTAATATGTCAGATTGTACCCCTGTAGCCATTCCAGCAGATCCATGCTGCCGACTCTCTCCAGAAATGTGTCCAAAAAATCCGGAAGAAGAAGCTGAGATGAAGAATGTTCCCTATAGAGAAGCTGTGGGATCACTAATGCACATCATGGTAATGACTAGACCAGACATCTCGTATGCTATTGGACAAGTAATTTGTACAGAATCCGGGAAAACAACACTGGCGAGCTGTGAAGAGAATATTAGCGTACCTCAAAAAGACACTCAACCTCGGTCTACGATTCAACAAGGATGGTGACACGCTCACCGGCTTTTGCGACTCGGATTATGCTGGAGATCTTCAAACTCGTCGATCCACGAGCGGGTTCGTGTTTCTTCACCTCGGTGGACCAGTCTCGTGGACCAGTCGACGACAACAATGTGTTGCGCTCTCCACCACTGAAGCAGAATTCATAGCTGCTGCAGAAGCAACTAAGGAAGCCGTATGGTTACAGCAGCTACTATCTGAACTTGGCGAGGTCAACAAACCAACATCACTGCACTGTGACAATCAAAGTGCAATAGCGCTAGTAAAGAATCCCGCATTCCACCAGCGCACGAAACACATCGACGTTCGTCTCTTTTATATCAGAGAGGCTCAAGAAGACGGAACAATAAATGTCATCTACATTCCCACAGATCAACAATCAGCAGATATCTTCACGAAAGCATTGGCAGTCCCAAGGTTTGAACGACTCCGTGAAACATTAGGTGTAGTACAGGTCCCATCTTCAGAGCCATCAGCTTGAGGGAGAATATTGAATTATGTGCAAAACTAGATGGCTCTGTCAGTTCAACCCACCCTAATGTCAATGTACCAAACTCCATCTGGTGACACACGTCTTCTATATAAGCCGTGCGTCAAGTTTCCTACTCTCTCTCTGATTACCTGGGATCTGTCAAAAGTATTGTACTCTGGTATTATCTCGTGTTCCCGTCTAAAGGAATCTCTATGTAAGTTATATTGTAAGTGGAACATTCCTATAGACATTATTAAATACAGTTCTGTTGCAGCATAACCTTATGTGCCATATTCCTGTTTATTCGTACCGTAACATGAAAATTCAACATCCAAGGGGTCTGCAACTCAAATTTCCTTTAAAATGTGAGCAAAAAAAGAAAAGGTGTGCAAGAAAAGGGAACAAAGAGCAAAAAAGAAGAAAGAGTAACTAAAGAAAAGGAAGCGTAAGGATAGTAAGGATTTCAGCCAAAATGCAAAAAAAGAAAAAAATTAAAAGTGGGAAAAGTAAAAAAAAAAGGGAAAATTTACTCGGATTTTTTTATTATTCATGTTAGATTGAATAAATATAAATCCATTTAATTCAGTTATTAAGTACTGTTCAGTAGGCTTTGTTTGTATACTTATAATAAAAAATAAACGATAAAATATCTGTTGCTGTAGGGGAATGGCCTAACGAATGCTAAAAATATCGGAAAATGTAGAGTCTATTTTATTGGTCTAAAGCGAATATTGGTCATTTAATCGAATGTGCCACATAAATATTAATAATAAATAATTTTCCTCTATATTTTATGTCTTTTCTCGGAATATAAATTTGTATACAAGCCAACTTAATTTAAACACTTGTCTCTAGGACGCGCAAAATTCAAACTCTAGAGCTAACATCAACTGTATTGGGGCCTTGGGCATGGCCGTCGGCTAAATTAAAAGTAAAAATACAAGAAAAATGAAAAAAATGAAATGAAGAAAAAAAATGAAGAAAAACAAAAGAAGAAGAAAAAGAAAATCCACAAAAAAAGAGAATAAGTAAGGAAAAAGAACTCATCAGTAAAAAAAGGAAACAAAATGAAAAAAATTTATATGAGCGAAAAAAGGGGCGTAAAGTAAAAAAATTAAGTCATTTTAAAAATGAAATTTCAGTTGCGGAGATTAAAATCTGTGTTTAGAATAACTGATAACGAATTTTTTAAGGGATTACCAATTTTAGGAGATCATGCGTTCTCGTATAATTCTTTTTTTTGAAATTATACCATAATTGACAGAATGACGGCATCCCGTGCAAATTGAAAAATAACAATAGTTAAGCATAGTTCGACTTTAAGAAGCTATATTCATAAATATAGTAAACTGTCCGAATTCACTATAGTTTATTGTAGTATCACTATAATAATTTTGCCCCTAGACTAGTAGCTTGACTAGATTAAAAAGGCTTATTTCAAATCTTTGAATGTAAAATAAAGGCCAAGAGACATCAGCTTCTACTGTCCTCCACCATAGCCTTCTATATTTAAGGAAGCCGAAAGGTTTGGGATACCCGCCGTGTTAAAAATTGTAGCCAATTTTGCTCACCCTTCCTCTATTTAGGCCCCGTCCGGGTAACTCTTTAGGCCCCCACGGGAGCCATCTAGTAGTCGAAGAAATAAACTTTTTTGAAAACATCGCTTTCTTTGTTTTTTTTTAACAACTATTTTTGTTGATGGGGCTCTGGAGGGTTATTTGAACTTTACACGTTATAAAAGAAAAAAATGAAGATTGTAGGATTTTAATCTACGCCCTTACACGGGAAATTTATTGCAAGTCAATCGCCTTAACAACTTGGCGATGTCTTATGACAAACTAAGAAAATTCTATTAATAAAATAAACGATAAAAAAAACGTCAGGGCGGTAACAATCAAACCTTCTATTCCTTCCCCGAGAGCATTTATATCGATAGAAGAAGTCGGGCTTCGAGAAAAAGCCCGACCCTTTCGGCTTCCTTAAATATAGAAGGCTATGCCTCCACTAAGAGTGGGGTGAACACTTCGGAAAATGGCTGTTAGAACATAGCCTACTTTATTATAGGAAGCCCAAAGGAAGGATATCTCTCGCGTGTTGGAAAATTGAAGCCTACTTTGCTCACCTTTTCTCCGATTTCCCATCCTCCAAGTAGACCCACGGGAGCCATCTGGTGATCAAAATAATGACACCTCAGGTTGAAAGTTAAATAAAAAGGGGGAATCTTTCTATTCTGGCGATAAAAAGCAACGCTCTCTATCTTACAATCTCATTCCCTTCCTTCGCGAATGAAATCATATCGATAGAAACGCAAACAAATCAGTGTTTTCAAATATCGCCACTAGACGATAAATTGGCTCCCGTGGGTCTACTTAGAGTGGAGCCAATTAAGAGGAAGGGAACCCAAATTGGCTTCCAAAAAAAGCCCAAACCTTTCGGCTTCCTTATATACAGTAGGCTATGGTTAGAATGAGAGGGAATTTGAATGCGTCGTCCACTGAAATGGCCATAACTCGAGTAATCAAATCCGGAACCAAAATTCCTTTTGGATTCCGGTTGTTACATCCCATATCCCATAGTCCCTTTGTAGATCCCAATTAGTTGTCACTCCCCAAATTAGTTTTTCGAAAAGCACACCACGATTTCTAGAAAAGAGATATACAAGACCCCTTCAAATCTAGTAAAATACAAATTTCCGATTTTTTAATCCTTATTATCTCCTAAACGGGAAGAAATTTTGTCATTCGTTGAACGCAGGCAAATCTGACGTGCAAAGACGAACAAGAATATAATTGCTTGTTAAAACTTTGATTATGTTTGATTTAGTTACGATAAAGTTAAGTTTAAGTTATAAATTTTAAATGGCTCTAGCGAAAATCTCGGTTAACGCACAAACCTAACATTTTTACCAAGTATAGAACCTATTGATCTGAATAACTACGGGCCGCTTGTAATTTTCCTGAATACGCGAGAATATATTATATATAGAAATTTAATCTTGGGCCATATTGGCGTTAATTGGTTATAAATATTTTAAACTTTCAAGATAGCCCCATCCACATGGGGCCACATGGGAGAGAGCCACAACCCACATGGACTTAGTGTGTTGGGAGTCTCTTTCCCGTGTAAAAGGATAGGGCGAAAAAATATTTTTTCATTTATTGTAAATCAGAAATACACATCATTTTTTGCAAAAATTTGCACAAAGTGAAAATTAAAAATCTCAATACTGGTCAAATCTAAATTAGAACCTTAACTTCGTTGTTGACACTATTATTACTTTCATCAGAATTACTTGTGGGTCACATAATTTTTGTTAAAGCTCAACTTTTCGGTTTGTTTTGTAAAACAAAAAATGTAAATATTTTAATTCATTTTGTAAACAGGGAATTTCTGTTTTTACCAGTATTGGGATTCTTAAGTTTCACTTTTTGCATTACATTTCAAATATAAGTTCATTGCTCATTACTTCATTGCTGTTTTCGAAATAGTGGATAAGTAGTTGAATTTTTGATAACAAGACTTCTTAAATAATGCAGCAAATTATTATCCATGCTTTCACGGAGGAAGAGATGAAGGAGAGACATCGCCATGTTCAAATATTAACACCCTGGGATTCGTTAAGTGACCACTTGTTTTGTAAGCCAATCGGTGTTGCCGAACCTCACGTGACTTTGCCCTATCACCAATAAAAAGCCTGTTTTTCCTCTGGAAAATGACAAGCTTTTTAGCTTCGTCGAATTTTTATGAAAAGATGTTAAAGCGAATTGAAAATCTTAAAGCTATTGTGGCAATGTTGCATTTAAAAATTGACTATATATTTGACAACCTTTTGACGTTTTGTCGTATCTTTACGGTTGACAAAAAAATGGCGAATCTTTACACCCAAGCACAAAATTTAAATTATATCCTTTTTGATGTAGAATATTGTGGCCGACTTTTTCGTGTTCCAATTAACAGCAAGGAATTCGAAACTCGCATCAAACAAGGTAAATTTAGTCTTTTGTAACATCGTTTTATTTAAAAAATTGTAAAGTACACGTTATGCATGCATTTGTTGCAGATGCCACGTTAAGGTTGGAATTTGTTAAAAAGGTGCATGCTAAGATTGCAGAAAATGATCCCAAATTTCTCAGTTTTGAAATAAGTATTTTATTTTTATTAGTTTTGTTTTTAATATTGGTGCTAATTTCGATGTGTATTTCAGTTAGGGAAGGAGAAGCCACTAAGCTGAAATTAGTCCCATCAACTTCTGAAAGTAATCGTGCTCTCCCACCAAAAGCTGCCCAAGCCAACAATCATTTCGACAAGAAAAGGATTGCCATACCAAGAAACAATTTAGTGCCGATTGCTATAAGGACTGAGGCCCCTGTTAACGAAGAGATCAATGGTACAATTATATTCATTTATCTTTTTTGTTTTTGCTTTATTCCCATATGCTATCATTTACATTTTTCATCGCAATATTTGTATTGCACACTAAGCAGGTCAATCAAATTCAGGTGCAGCAGCTGTTGCTGGTACTGCTGGTGCTGGGGTTCAGCGATGGACTTTTAATGAAGTCAGTACCTTACTAGAATTTTATGCAATTTATGAGCCTCGTTTCTCCAAGAAGATGGAAAGAACAGCCACTTTGTGGGAAAAGGTGACATACTTCAAAAATATTGTAAGGATCCATCAACCGCGAAACATTTTCGCAATGCATTTAGATTTAAGTTTGAAAGTTTCAACCCCATTTGGTATTTACCTCATTTTGTTTTATGATTTTGACTCCATTGCATTTTATGATTTTGAACTAGTTTTCATTTTTTTGACTCCATTGCATTTTATGATTTTGAACTGGTTTCGTTTTATGATTTTGACCTGATACCATATTCCTTTATGCTTTTACTTGTGAGGTCAACGGCACACAAACGCCGGAAGCCATGTACTCTTAATTGTTCACACCGCTTCCCTACCTCTTGGCCTCATTTCACCTTTTAACTTTTACACGTAGAAATCAATTTCCTCGGAAGTCATAAAAATCGACTGACCTCGGGAAATTGATATAAATAGCCAGCCATTTTTTACATGAAATCAGTCTGCAGCCACCTCCTGTACGCGACGGGTCGTATTCGCTGTAATTTCTGCTCGAGTAAAAATACACCAATTCGTTTAACTTCAAGCAGTAGTTATTTCGTTTTCGTTACTTAACGTGCTCCTTCCATCCTAAGAACTTGAGTCGTTCCCCAGTGCCGGTGTCAGGATTTCTCTTCGCCGCTCGTCGCTGTAACTTCAAGCCGTCGCCGTACCCACGAGTCGTCACCCACTACATTCCCGAGGTTCTCTCCGCCGTAAAGACAACATCACCACCACCAGAGGGCACCCCCGAGAGGACTGCACCAGGCCGCTACCACAACACCACCGCCGCTAGAGGTCACCACTTCGATACCGCCTTTGCCCCCTTCCAAAATGCCGTTCAAACTGTAAGTCTCTTCTCCTAAATTGTGCCTCTTTTAAAGCAAAAAGCCTGTTATATATTTCTGTTCATTATCTTGTACTCTGTGTCGAGAATATGAGTTACGACTAGTATTCTCGAGGCAGAGCTTGGTGACGGGCAGAACATTATATCTGGTGGCAGCGATGGGATCAGTAGCCTTTGCTTACAGAAATTCGGTGCATTCCTCAACTAACGAGACACCCTATTTTCTAAACCACGGTAGAGACCCCGTCCTCCCTATAGATCAGTTTCTGCAGGTCCCTAATCGAACGAGTACGGTACCCTCAGACTATAAAAGTCAACTACTGCAAAGAATCCACGAAGCGTTTGTTTTAGCACAACAAAATCTTTATCAAGCCCGAGCCCAGCAAAAGGAACAGTACGATAAACGGGTTAATGAACAGTTATACGAAGTAGGTGACAAGGTTCTACTCAGCATGAAGACACCAATATTAGGAACCAGCAAGAAACTAATCCCTCGATTCATAGGACCCTACCGTGTCGTGAAAGTAAATAGTAATAAAACAGTAGAAATTCGGGAAAGTCCCGGAAAACAAACGCAGTTAGTGCATATTAACCGCCTCAAACCCTTGTGTGAATCAATGATCTGGGGTGATCTGCCTGGTATTCCTTTTGTCGATGTCGTGGATGAACTCCCTATTACTGTTCCCCTTGTTTCTTCCCCTCTGCCTATAATTCCAGAAGAGCCCTTACCCCCCGCTACAGACGATGATTTGATGAATTTTGACGATTCCGTTATCTCTCCACGACCTCCTACACCCCCTTGTTCCCCTACTCTTGTTGCCCCCCATAACAGCCCTGTAGATCCATCAACCCCTTCCCCAGACACACGACCTCCCCGACGAGCTGGTTTGAGACCATGGAATTTATTAAAACAAGTGAACCCTAAGTAATTTTGTATGTTATGTCAGTAGATTGTTTGTGGTATTGGTTTTCGTCCTCGCTATCTCTTGTCCCTTGAACGCCTTCAACGCAACGGTGTGCGACTGTAGTGAGGCAACCAATGTCGGGTTCCTTCGCTTTCCTTTTTGGACGAGGAGTGTTCCTTCCAACCTACTGAGGAACTTCCCCAACCAGTGGAGTACGCGCTCTTCTCAACAATTCCGGAAGTGAAACGTTTTGCAGGACATATCTGCTCAATGTGGGAAGCAAAAACAACAGTGTACAAGGACTTCATGCAATGGAACACGGTTACCAACAGTAGGAAGCCTATTCCAGTGGACGACGCCGTGTGTCGTCTCATGAGAGACACCCGAATCTGCCGTGGTAGACCAATGGAGGTCGCAGGCAATAACATCTTTTTGTTGGGGGACTACCCATACGTCGAGTCCACTTGGTTGCGGACGGCAACAGAAACCTTCATGAACTGCCGACTAGAAGAAGTAACCCTACAATCCGAGTGCGCAAACTGCACGATCAGCTCACCTCTCGGCGACATCCCAGGTGCAGCAAAAGGCTCCTTCCACCACAACCTAGTGACCTTGGTTTGGGAGGATACTTGGAAAGAAACCTTGCCTTGCCAAGCGAGACTGGTGGAAGCAGGTGAAGGTCAATTATACAAAGGTGATAATTCTACCACCTTACGAGTACGAGATCCCAACAAACAATTGGACTTCATCTACACTCCGGCTACTATCGACGTCTGTTCCACCATTGGAAACCGGTCGACCTACCATGCCGTGCTAGGAATGGAACAAGTCGCGATAACGGTTAGAATCCTGCCCAACAAAACGGCGTCCACCGACTACGTTAGATACATAGGTAGAGACCGGCAAGGAAATCCTGTCAACATGACTTCCAACCTGACATGGGCCGAAATCGAATACGCCAGCCACACGCAGTACAGCCGGGACTTGGCCACGGAACTGTCAAACCACCTGGCAAAGGAAATTCGGAATCTGCAGTGTGAACAACGGAGAACCGCCCATCAAGCCGCGATCTCAACAGCCCAGTATAACGGGTGGTTAGCAGCTGCGTATCTCGACCTTCCGTTGTGCTCCAAATTGTTGGCGGTAGGAGCGTCAGCAACCATCCTTCGTTGTACTCCGAACAATTACACCTTCGAACCAGTGTTTACGAACTGTGGACCTCAGCCGCGTACCGGCAACTCAACAAGTTACTCGACAATTAATAGTGAAGGTTGGGAGTTACCTAAATTCGCCGAGTGTTATTGGCATGCGAATGTCGTTAATTTCAATGGAAGAGCCCATACCTTCAGGAATAATACTTGGGCACTCTTCACTTTTTATCTTTAATATTTTTCTTTAGATGAGCGTAATACATCAGTCAGAAGAGGTCGACTAATGGCAGAACACATTGAAGAAGATGAATTGTGAACGAATGAACCTCAAAACTTGTCAGAGTGCACTACCACCCCCGTTTCCTTTTGTATTCCACATTTCCAAAGAATTAACCATTGTTTTATTTCGGTTACATCCTCAACTTGTACTTGATCTCATTGTGCAGCAGTAAATAAACCTTTTTTGGTTACCATGGGATCTAACGGTTTATGTTTCTGTGTGTCAAGCACAATGTTGTTTATGTCCATGTATTAAACCATAAAAATTCGTGTGTTGAAACCAAACAAAATGAAATGAATAGGCAAATACGAAAGCTCTTTCAAAAATTATTTGAATTTGTATTTGTTGTTCGAGGTGTTGCGTCATATTTTCAACAATCTAAAGGAAATTAAACGATGAATTGTTCTGCAATAAACTGTCTTTTTTGTAGACCCTCTTCGGTCTCTCTCTCTTCGTCAAACTTGTAATCAGGATCCTCTTCGTCATCCAATTCAAAGTCTGGGGCATCGTCAAGCCAGTTGTCATGGCGCAAACCGAAATTATGGAAACAACAACAAACCAATAACGTACGGTGTGCATACCGCATTCGGAAGTAATCTAGGAACTTTAATCTTCGCCACTTCATTTTTAATAGGCCAAATGCTCTTTCCACAACCTGTCGGTCCCTCTTAAGAGCTCGATTGAAGGCCATTTCATGATCTTCTAGTTCGTGGTTATTGCGAAAAGGAACGAGCAGATGTTGCCGAAGTGGATAAGCTGTATCTCCGAGAATATGATAGTTGGATCGTACAAGTTTAGCACCTAATGCTCTAGAGAGGGGACTGAGACGCAAAACTCTTGCATCGCCTATACTTCCCGGAAATCCAACCGCAGCGTCAATTATTTCCAAATCATGAGTAGATACTATTTGAAGCTTAATAATTGTTTTGCATTTTCTGTATAAGATGGCAGCTGGTTTAGTGGTTGTCGTATTTCAAATTCTGTGGCATCGATAGCCCCTAAACAAAAAATGCTATTCAGTGACAAACAAAAATGATTTCTATCGTTAAAAAAAACTACCTAGACTGTCTACAATTTGAAAATTTTCTGATAGCTCTAAGTATCTTTCTTCTCTCGGCCATACTATGAAGCGGTCAGCCATATTATAAATAACCTTCATGGTTTTCATAACCACATAGTGTACCGTCCCTTGATTCATCCCAAACCGCCTTGACAAAACACGGTAGGCTTCACGGTTTGCTAAACACCAGATCAAAATCATTAGCTTATCCGTTACAGGCAGGCCAGTATACACATAGTCAGTTAATATTTGCGGACTGACAAGCTCCACTAGAAGCTACAAAACAAAGAAATAGAATATACACAGAAAATTTTGTTGACATATATTTCATACCTGGAACGTTCTTTTTGTAAAGCGAAAATCTCGTTTGAATTGAACTTCTGGGTACGTTGCAAACCACGTCCCTACATATGCGGTGTAATAAATAGTTCTGTTTGCGTGAATTCGATGTAAGATCAAACGCTGGCGCTGTAATAACTGCCTAAGAATGTCTTGTCTTCTTCTTAAAATCACAGTCTGAATAATATTATTGTCATCCTCGTCAGCAACTTGGACAAATAACAAAAATTGATTAAATAGAACTGCAACTTCTTGAATAAAATCCATTTGACTTGAATTCACGTTTAAAACAAACAGTTATTCATGTATTAGTTACCGTCTGCAACACAGAGTTACATTTTTATTTTATGTAATCTGGCAACATCATAAAACTATAAAAATAATCAAAAAAAAGTGGTCACTTAACGAACCCCTGCGCTACCCCCAACTGAAAAGTTGCCAGTTTCAGAAAATTATAGTACGTCATGGAAGCAGAATTTTTCAACAACAGGCTTGTTTTTAAAACTGGCAACACTGGTCATCTACTACAATTTCCTCAATCTGGCTAGGGGGTTACGAGTGGGTCCGATTCCTTCTACAGGGGCTTATGGAGCGATGTCTCTCTTTCTTCTCATCCTCCGTGATGCTTTGTTCTGATGAGGTCTACATATGGTATAACTTTTAAAAATCATTTCATAAATAAGATGTTTTTCATATGTCAATTCAATTTCAATACATATGTGATGCGTTATTTTTTTGAGACTTTTATACATTTGGCAACGTTGTAAAATATTAGCCAGCAGACACATTTTTGGGATGGTATTTTCATTTGGTTTTTTGGCGTCCTCATAGGAGGTGGTATGCTAAATACCTCAGTGTTTTTGGAGATCATCTTCAATTTTATGCGCTCAGCAATGAAAAATAAGAATTTAAAAAAAAAAACATCAAAATTCGATTCGTTTCACTCACACTTCACGAGTATTGGATTTTTTAACATCCATTTTGGAGCATTTAATAAAGATTATTATTTCCAATCTAATTTTTGATTTAATTAAAATTTACATCTTTCTTCATTTAAAAAATCTTAAATTTCATGAAAGTCAAATGCAACTTGGAAAACCAAGAATTATTCATAATAAAATATTTCTTACCACACACCTTCCTCTTACCATAACTACCTTTAACATAAATTTT
The DNA here is from genome assembly GCA_030770115.1 of Daphnia galeata. NCBI lineage: Eukaryota > Metazoa > Arthropoda > Branchiopoda > Diplostraca > Daphniidae > Daphnia > Daphnia galeata. The sequence continues at coordinate 1,939,741 of CM061120.1, read as the reverse complement.
CTTATCGCATCTAGTCTGACATCCATCAATTGATTTTGAACATGGAGTCTAATTTTATAATAATTAAGTTTCAAATAAAAATAATATATTCATTAGAGTTTAGGTAATTACCACCGTAAGCAGACAAGAACAATCCTTACAAATAGACGAAACACAATTAACAATAAATCCTATTTAGACAAAATATTGGTATAATTCAATAGGTTTAAGTACAGAACAAATCGTGGTAATGGTGAAAGTCGTCCAATACTGAGCGGAATCGGATTCTTTCAATTGCATGTTAATGAATTGTGAGGATATCACAACGAATGGCTCACACTGGCAAAAAAAAAACAAAAAAAAAATTCAACATTCACAATCAATTTGATGCTATACATGTACTCCCCTCTCAACATGCGTAGGTATAATAAGTATGTTCAAGGTAAAGCAAGAACTATTTTCTTAAGAGCTAATGAAATTTATGGAAACATACCATTTGGTTGTTTCCAGCAGTAGCGGTTGGTCAAATTTCTTGATATCCTCCCACTTCAGAGAAAGTGCAGACTTTAACAATTTCTACATTTTTCTGCTGGCGATGCAGTCAGTGTCTTTGATCACATTTGAGGTGATAGGGACTGTCACACGGGAAGTTAAAGGCAATATATCTGCGACAACGTTTTCCTACGCTTGAAACTCCCTCCCCTTTTCCCGCATTACATGGCAAATTCAATTCTCTTTCTTAAAGACCATGCGGATGAGCATATCAGCGAAAAGCTGAGGGTCAGACATCGTGAGCTGGGTCGGAAAAGATCCTTTTCGAATATAGGAAAAGAGGGCAATGGATAAAGAAAATGTCCTTTTCGAAAATAAGAAAAAGAAGAACGTTGATGAATAAATATCGTAATCGAAAAAAGGAAAAAGAAGAACTTTGATAAAGAAAAGATCCTGTTCGAAAATACGAAAAAGAAGAAAATTGGTAAAAAAAATATCCTATAAAAGGATAAAAAAAAGTCATTTCATTTTGTGTGCTGAGGAATTGATAAATCATGAATGAATGGAATGAACTTACAACGAGGAAGAGATTCAACACGACCAAAGGAAGAAACGATATGAGATCCGAAAGTCTGGTTTTCAGTTACTCTCTCTTAGAACCGTGCAGCTATACAATGAGGAAAAGGAATTCAACCCGACGACGGGAAGAAGCAAAGAATCTTCCCAACAAAGAATTGTTAATTATTGGGAGATAAAAATAAGAATGTATGGATCCCAAAAAATAACCCTCATTTTAGGAGTCCGGCATTGAATTGCGTTTTTTATCCAGTCTGCCCAGGTTATGGTGTCTTCGAGTGTTCTTCAAGTTAGTAGGGAACTCTTCCAAAACCGTTTATACCCCTATCAGCTGCGAGTCACATTTAAGTAATAAGGAGGCATAGATAACGGTGATTCTTCATCAACTCTACCCATTCGGGCTGACCAGAAAATTTCACTAAAATTCTCAACCACAAATTTAATAGTTTGGTCAAAAAGGTCATTGGCTGAATAAAACTGCGCCCAAACTAACATAGAGATCGCATTATTGATGTTCAGTTGTTTCTTCAACGCACTCATTCTCGAGAGATTCCACGTCGTATTTATCAGACGCCACGAACAGCGACTGAGTGATGCTTTCTGCTTTTAGTTTAGGATTACTTCCAGTGTTTAAGTAAATGAGCAGTTGACAGAAAACTTCACGGTCAATATCGTCGATGGAAACTGTTCGAGATTGCGACTCCGAGAGACCACATTCGAACGTGGCAGAGAAAACCGGACTGCCGGATGCAAGGATTAAGGTATGCGCACCAACAGATGTTTCTTCTTCAAAGTTAAGTTGCACATCACAAAGTTTCTGTGCTAAAAACATTTCCGTTAGTCTGTTCACGATACTTTTCTCAACTGTTTCTGCTGAACCATAATCAATAAACACTGTTTTCTGGTGCAATAACATTCAAATTGCCAGTGAGATTTTCTACTCTCATACACCAGTTCCTCATCAGTGGTATCACCCACGTCTTCGTATTCCATCCAAATACGAGCTGGAGGTTCATTTTGGCATAGAGCGAGGACGAAATAAGGACGACGATTCATCATTTTCAACAGCGTCGGAAATAGCACTTCTCGAGGGCAGCTTTTCGAGTATGATGCAATACTCGTAAGGATAAACCAAGTAGCAGACCTACGGCTACTCCGTTGACACGGAAGTCGTACGGAAGAATAGCCCCGGTGCTATATTTCAGTCCGACAGACGAATAGACCCGTAACATTTGAAATTGAGGCATTTTTACATGTTGAAAGTATATTCAAATACGGACTTAGGGGAAAAAATAAACCTACCAGTTTTAGCCATAGCAAATTTGCAATTAAGAATATATCACAATTGCATTGGCAGCTCTTTCTAAACTACTTCTGTATGCATCACAAACTTCACGTCCTTCATGACAGAAGAAGCATCATGGGTCCACTTATGAATTACGGATTTTGGGGGCGGGAGGAAAGAATCCTTAAGTAAATTGGCTTGTTCTTGAAGAACAACAACAAGGACAAGAGGGCGTTTTTTTGCAATGGCTCCTGCTGGTGAAACTTACTTACTTACTTTGATTTTGAATCATTTCCAAATAAATTCAATTGCCCTTAAAAATTGTAACTCGTTTCACATTTTATTTGATTTGGTAAGCAGTGTTGTAATTTTAGAAAACCAATACAAAATAACCAATTTTATGTAGGAGTTATGTTTTTTTGCGTTTTCCCCTTTTGTTATTTCTCTCAGGTCAAAAAGCGTTTCAGTAAAATTTTTAAGAGTCAATAGAACACATCAATTTTGTCTCCATCGTTTCATCGGGGGTCAAGAAGCCCTTTTGAGAAGCCAGATTTCTCTGATGGATCTTCTCAGCATATGTACATTTTCTTGCTGTTGTTCCTTTACAGGCACTTGACCCCAGGATGAGCTTGTTCTGGTTCGATCAAAGATTGAACTTTTTCTGCCACTCCTTTTTCCTCTTCACTAAACGAACACTCACTATCCGTCAACTGAAATATACTCTGAAAAAGGAAACAGAACTGTTACATAAAAAATCATAACTATCGGTATAGCTAATAGGTATTGGCATAAATAGGTATAAACACGACGTTTCATACCTTAGCTATAACTTTTCGGCTGAGTGGGCTTTGGGAATTTGATGAAGCTGCTGACATATCTGGTTCAAGGACTAGATTTTCTTGTAGCAAAGCACTTCCTTCAGCCTCTTGTATGACTTCGTTAAGTTCCGCTGAAATATTTGAAACATATCATTACAAAATGATAAAAAATATTTTGGACTAGACAAAATTTCGCCAATATTGTTAGTTTCCTTAGAAAACTCTTTTCTTAAAATTTCATCACGAAAACCAACAGTTTTAACTATGTCAATGATTTCCTCTTTTGCAGTTTTAGTGTTTCTTTATTGGTATTTTCTTAAGATTTTGCTTGATATGGGCGATAAAGTAACAAAATATTAGAATCCAAATAATGATATGATGAGGAGGTTATCTCCAAACGTTTCAATCAACTACAGACACATAACATAACAGCACGGCCTTCCTCTACTCTTACCTTGCTGCTTCTTTCAAATTTTTAATTAACATTTGAAATTCGTGAACAAAACCAACAACTAAACGTCCAAATGTGTATGCGACGAAATTTTTATGAACCAAAAAGGGCAAATAATTTTTTTCGCCCAATTTAAAAGCTGAATAGCTTAAGAACGGTTGGACATATTTTCAAACGAATTTTTTAGTCTTATAAATCATTTTAAGTATTTTGTGTGAAAATAGAAAAACGTTTAAGACCATTTCATTACTATAAAAAAGGAATCTACGGAGGGACTATCCGGAATAAGGTCCGGGACCTTAGGTCCCATGTGAATACTATTTCCTGACTTAATGAAATTTTGGGCTTACACATTTCAGTGAAGTTTGCACGATAGGCTGCTACAAATTTCGGCCCATCTATTTGTCCATTTTTTAGCCGTTTACCCTACCCTTTGGAGAACTGAGTGGCACAGCGTATAGTTATCCAGAAAGATTTTCGAATAATTTTCCAAAACCTTTTTTCAACCCTTTGAATTTTACTTTACCCATTTAGCTGCATATTCCGAGGGATGTCAGAGCGCATTGGGCGAGAGTTTTTTCCTGTAGAAATTTCCAGATTTCTACGTTGGCGTAGTTTTTCTACCTTCTTGTCTCGTCAACTATTCCAACTTCCTCGGGAACACGAAATGTTCATTAAACTCCCTTCATTGTTGTGAGACATTGGGTCGTCTAAATCTTGTTCATTGCCCAATGATGAAACAGGATCTTTAACATGTTCAGTTTTTATAAAGTTTGTTGCTTCGATTATGTCTTAGCTTCATAGACTCTGCCTCCTCCAATTCGTTGTAATCAGGTACTTCAAGTGCAGTAAACGTGTTTCTTTATACGGTATTCAAGGCAGGATTAATTACGACAATTGTTGGATTACCAGTTCCTAGGAAAAACAAAGATATATTTTTGGGGAATTCTTTGTAGAAAAAGTCGAAAATTTTTTGATTACCTGAATATTCGAACGCATAAAGAAAAAAACTTGGCATATTTTTATAGTTTTTTTCTTTTGCTGAAAAAGACAGTTCAGATGCGGCTAAGCGATTAAAAAATACGTCGTTTCTGGTCCATTTTATAACTTTCTTTAACTCCCGTTCAGTCTGTGCGCAGTTCTGTTCGAATTTTGACGTAGTCCCTCGGTCAAGTTTCACGAAATCTATGACTGGATTTTTCCATCCACCGTAGTACTTTATAATGCAGTAATCAATTCCCTTGGTGTAACAATATTGTTTTCTTAACTACGTCTTAAAAGTTAAGTAAATTAATTCAATTATTTTCTTAGTATATATAATACCTGCTTTACAATAGTCATAAACAACTTGCGTACTTCGTGCAAAATGAGCGTCTAGAGCGTATTTCCCGTCCTGACTTTCAGCATGCCTAAATTGTCATATAAGAATGGAATGGGGATAGATAAGATATTGAATCATAATCAAAAGAGCGGCGCTTTGATAACAACTGGCATTATCAGATTGTAGAACAACAGTTGTCAAATGAGGAAACCATTTGTTAATACCAATAACGACTGCCTAAAGAATGGAAAATACTAACAGTATGTGTGGATGTATGTTTTGCATTTATATCCCACACTTTCACAAAAATAAGATCAAATGACGGCAAAGAGTGCTACGATTTAAATTATTTACTAAATGAATTGAACGTTAAGAATAGATGAGTCTTAATGAGTTTCTTGAATGTTGGGCGGGTTTAAAATCATTTATGTTGTAAATTATTTGCGGCAATACTAAATAAAATTGAAGAGAGTTCAAATTATCAGCATTCATAATTGAAATCTAATCTACAATTTACAGTAAAAATACAAAGGTGATTCTATTAAAAACTTCCCCCTCAAATAAAAAAAAATACCCCAAAAAAGACGTTTTTTTTTTGTTTTTTCATTGGCGGCAATACTAAATTTCATAAAAAAAGCGTGACTTTAGCAACATTTTAGTCGGTCAAAAAAAAATCCGTCAAAAAATTCCGACTTTCACCGGAAATGGAACACCCTAAAGTCGTCTTTTATCAAGCCTATTCGGACGGTATAGACGACGTCTTTTTTATCCCAAATACAAAAGGTAGAGTCTATTCTTCCGTCAGACGGAAATATAGCACTGGGCCTATTCTTCCGTCGGACGGACAAATAGCGCAATTTATTTCTTGGGCTATTCGTCCGTCGTGAAGGAAATTACATATACAACTGTAAAAAACAAGGGGGAACTCATTTTAACCGTCTCTTTCCCCATGCTAAGTCTAGATCAAGGTGCTATCCCTCGATGAAATCAGAGACTAAGAGAAAAAAGTAAAACATTTAAAGTATGAACGAATAATAATTTAGGGAAACAAAATCAAGAATTATTATTTGCTTCTTCTATGTTAAAACAATAGAAATTTTATACCGAACACCTTTTTTTTGAGTAATTTTTTCAGAAGTTAGGTAAAAGTGTTCAAGTAAAAATCAGACTGATTAGCGACATTGACTGCCTTTTTGCACTTGACGCATCATAGATCGTTTGCAAGCATTTGTTTTATTTGAAAATATTTAAGTTACAACATATGGAATAATAAAATGGCATACGCCTTTGTTTATTTATCATATCATATGTTCTAGTACTTGTTGCGGAATAACACAACGGCTGAGAGAGGGAGGGGATTCGAAATTTTATCTTATTTCAAGATTGATAGGATATCTTGACTTGAAAAAAGAGATGATGCCACGTGAATGGAGCTAAAGACATTTTTTTCCGCGTGCTTCATTTGTCCCCCCATTTACTTTTTGATGCCAATTTTTCACCTATAGGCGCGATGAATTTGTACAATATAAAGCACAATCATAGGGTCACACTAAAAATTTTTTACCGATAACGTATGACGTTATTTGGTTAAAATAGTTGCTTTGGACAAAGAGGTTGCTTAAACATAGCGTTTAAACACTCATACTTTGCTTTTGGCAAATAACTTTAAAATATAAGAATAACCAAAAAATAACATGCAAGTAATATTATGCTAATATTTTATAACACATTGGTCCATCAATTTCTAACATCTCAGATGATAATCATTAGTTTCATGTTTCATATTATTATTGCGGTTTTGCCTTAGCTTGGGGCAACAGTAAGGTGAAAATGAATTCCCCCTTTTTTATTAAAGTTTGTATATGTATTTTCCTTCACGACGGACGAATAGCCCAAAAAATAAATTGCGCTATTTCTCCGTTGGACAGAAGAATAGGCCCAGTGTTATATTTTCGTCCGACGGACGAATAGATTTTACCTTTAAAATGTGCGCCTAAATTAGACCGCCAACGATTTGCACCCCCCCCCCCCCCCCCTTTATTCAATGCTTTCTTATACGTGTCCCAGAAAAACTGAAATAACTTTTGAAAGCTAGGGCTGGAATTTTTTATTTTTTTTCCCTAAAAGAAGAAAAGGGGATCTACAATTCTTACGCGCATAAATTTTTTGTCCGAGATTTCCCTGAACAAGATAGTGAAATCTGGTTTGCACTAAAAGAAAAATTAACATTAATTTAATGATATTAAGAGATTTTCATAATTTTAAGGAATTTTTTTAAAGTCTATCCCTATCCAATATTGAATTATGTGCAAACTAGATGGCTCTGTCAGTTCAACCCACCCTAATGTCAATGTACCAAACTCCATCTGGTGACACACGTCTTCTATATAAGCCGTGCGTCAAGTTTCCTACTCTCTCTCTGATTACCTGGGATCTGTCAAAAGTATTGTACTCTGGTATTATCTCGTGTTCCCGTCTAAAGGAATCTCTATGTAAGTTATATTGTAAGTGGAACATTCCTATAGACATTATTAAATACAGTTCTGTTGCAGCATAACCTTATGTGCCATATTCATGTTTATTCGTACCGTAACATGAAAATTCAACATCCAAGGGGTCTGCAACTCAAATTTCCTTTAAAATGTGAGCAAAAAAAGAAAAGGTGTGCAAGAAAAGGGAACAAAGAGCAAAAAAGAAGAAAGAGTAACTAAAGAAAAGGAAGCGTAAGGATAGTAAGGATTTCAGCCAAAATGAAAAAAAAGAAAAAAATTAAAAGTGGGAAAAGTAAAAAAAAAGGGAAAATTTACTCGGATTTTTTTATTATTCATGTTAGATTGAATAAATATAAATCCATTTAATTCAGTTATTAAGTACTGTTCAGTAGGCTTTGTTTGTATACTTATAATAAAAATAAACGATAAAATATCTGTTGCTGTAGGGGAATGGCCTAACGAATGCTAAAAATATCGGAAAATGTAGAGTCTATTTTATTGGTCTAAAGCGAATATTGGTCATTTAATCGAATGTGCCACATAAATATTAATAATAAATAATTTTCCTCTATATTTTATGTCTTTTCTCGGAATATAAACACGAAGTAAGATTCGTCTGCTTTCCCCTGCTCTCTCTAAGGAGGGTTGTCCTGTGGGGAATTGTTGAAACCAACCTCGCACCTACTTCTCTTCCCCCGCCAAAACAAGTTACCACAATATAACACGGAGTCTTATGGGACTACGTGTTTCTTTGGATTATTGTGGTATGAAAGACTTGCGTTTTTATTTCGAAATAAATATATGATAAACTTTAGGACCTGCTCTATTTTTTGGTATATTTTTGTTGCCCATTGCGTCATTAGAAGCTTTGGAAAATAATTAAGAAGAAATGGAAGGAAAGCGCACCTCCATTTCTAGTACTAGTGCAGCCACTTTTAGTAGTAGCGCGCCCCTTACACGCTTTCACTCCGTTGACAAATGCAGCGGCGCGAGTTGCTTGTAGTGGCTGCACTAGTACTAAAATAGAGGTGCGCTTTCTCTCCATTTCTTCTTAATTTTTTTCCAAAGCTCTTAATCACGCAATGGACAACGAAAATATGTCAAAAAAAAGAGCAGGTCTTAAAGTTTAACATATATTTATTTGGAAACAAACACGCAAGTCTTTCATACCAAAATTAACTAAAGAAACACGTAGTCCCATAAGACTCCGTGTTATATTGTGGTAACTTGTTTTGGCGGGGGAAGAGAAGTAGGTGCGAGGTTGGTTTCAGCGGGCCCGCGCTAAGTGTATAGGGGGACAATACTCCTTAATAGGACGCAGCCAAGCAGCCGATCTTACTTCGTGATATAAATTTGTATACAAGCCAACTTAATTTAAACACTTGTCTCTAGGACGCGCAAAATTCAAACTCTAGAGCTAACATCAACTGTATTGGGGCCTTGGGCATGGCCGTCGGCTAAATTAAAAGTAAAAATACAAGAAAAATGAAAAAAATGAAATGAAGAAAAAAAATGAAGAAAAACAAAAGAAGAAGAAAAAGAAAATCCACAAAAAAAGAGAATAAGTAAGGAAAAAGAACTCATCAGTAAAAAAAGGAAACAAAATGAAAAAAATTTATATGAGCGAAAAAAGGGGCGTAAAGTAAAAAAATTAAGTCATTTTAAAAATGAAATTTCAGTTGCGGAGATTAAAATCTGTGTTTAAAATAACTGATAACGAATTTTTTAAGGGATTACCAATTTTAGGAGATCATGCGTTCTCGTATAATTCTTTTTTGTGAAATTATACCATAATTGACAGAATGACGGCATCCCGTGCAAATTGAAAAATAACAAATAGTTAAGCATAGTTCGACTTTAAGAAGCTATATTCATAAATATAGTAAACTGTCCGAATTCACTATAGTTTATTGTAGTATCACTATGATAATTTTGCCCCTAGACTAGTAGCTTGACTAGATTAAAAGGGCTTATTTCAAATCTTTGAATGTAAAATAAAGGCCAAGAGACATCAGCTTCTGCTGTCCTCCACCATAGCCTTCTATATTTAAGGAAGCCGATAGGTTTGGGATACCCGCCGTGTTAAAAATTGAAGCCGATTTTGCTCACCCTTCCTCTATTTAGGCCCCGTCCGGGTAACTAACCCCACGGGAGCCATCTAGTAGTCGAAGAAATAAACTTTTTTGAAAACATCGCGTTCTTTGTTTTTTTTAACAACTATTTTTGTTGATGGGGCTCTGGAGGGTTATTTGAACTTTACACGTTATGAAAGAAAAAAATGAAGATTGTAGGATTTGAATCTACGCCCTCACACGGGAAATTTATTGCAAGTCAATCGCCTTAACCACTTGGCGATGTCTTATGACAAACTAAGAAAATTCTATTAATAAAATAAACGATAAAAAAACGTCAGGGCGGTAACAATCAAACCTTCCATTCCTTCCCCGAGAGCATTTATATCGATAGAAGAAGTCGGGCTTCGAGAAAAAGCCCGACCCTTTCGGCTTCCTTAAATATAGACGGCTATGCCTCCACTAAGAGCGGGGTGAACACTTCGGAAAATGGCTGTTAGAACATAGCCTACTTTATTATACGAAGCCCAAAGGAAGGATATCTCTCGCGTGTTGGAAAATTGAAGCCTACTTTGCTCACCTTTTCTCCGATTTCCCATCCTCCAAGTAGACCCACGGGAGCCATCTGGTGATCAAAATAATTACACCTCAAATTGATTTTTAAATAAAAATGGGGGATCTTTCTATTCTGGCGGAAAAAAGCAACGCCCTCTATCTTACAATCTCATTCCCTTCCTTCGCAAATGAAATCATATCGATAGAAACGCAAACAAATCCGTGTTTTCAAATATGGCCACTAGACGATAAATTGGCTCCCGTGGGTCTACTTAGGGTGGAGCCAATTAAGAGGAAGGGAACCCAAATTGGCTTCCAAAAAAAGCCCAAACCTTTCGGCTTCCTTATATACAGTAGGCTATGGTTAGAATGAGAGGGAATTTGAATGCGTCGTCCACTGAAATGGCCATAACTCGAGTAATCAAATCCGGAACCAAAATTTCTTTTGGATTCCGGTTTTTACATCCCATATCCCATAGTCCCATTGTAGATCCCAATTAGTTGTCACTCCCCAAATTAGTTTTTTTCGAAAAGCACACCACGATTTCTAGAAAAGAGATATACAAGACCCCTTCAAATCTAGTAAAATTAAAATTTCCGATTTTTTAATCCTAATTATCTCCTAAACGGGAAGAAATTTTGTCATTCGTTGAACGCAGGCAAATCTGACGTGCAAAGACGAACAAGAATATAATTGCTTGTTAAAACTTTGATTATGTTTGATTTAGTTACGATAAAGTTAAGTTTAAGTTATAAATTTTAAATGGCTCTAGCGAAAATCTCGGTTAACGCACAAACCTAACATTTTTACCAAGTATAGAACCTATTGATCTGAATAACTACGGGCCGCTTGTAATTTTCCTAAATACGCCAAATTTCATCTTGGGCCATATTGGCGTTAATTGGTTATAAATATTTAAACTTTCAAGATAGCCCCATCCACATGGGGCCACATGGGAAAGAGCCACAACCCACATGGACTTAGTGTGTTGGGAGTCTCTTTCCCGTGTAAAAGGATAGGGCGAAAAATATTTTTTCATTTATTGTAAATCAGAAATACACATCATTTTTTGCAAAAATTTGCACAAAGTGAAAATTAAAAATCTCAATACTGGTCGAATCTAAATAAGAACCTTAACTTCGTTGTTGACACTATTATTACTTTCATCAGAATTACTTGTGGGTCACATAATTTTTGTTAAAGCTCAACTTTTCGGTTTGTTTTGTAAAACAAAAAATGTAAATATTTTAATTCATTTTGTAAACAGGGAATTTCTGTTTTTACTAGTATTGGGATTCTTAAGTTTCACTTTTTGCATTACATTTCAAATATAAGTTCATTGCTCGTTGAATTTTTGATAACAAGACTTCTTAAATAATGCAGCCAATTATTATCCATGCTTTCACGGAGGAAGAGATGAAGGAGAGACATCGTCATGTTCAAATATTAACACCCTGCGCTACCCCCAACTGAAAAGTTGCCAGTTTCAGAAAATTATAGTACGTCATGGAAGCAGAATTTTTCAACAACAGGCTTGTTTTTAAAACTGGCAACACTGGTCATCTACTACAATTTCCTCAATCTGGCTAGGGGGTTACGAGTGGGTCCGATTCCTTCTACAGGGGCTTATGGAGCGATGTCTCTCTTTCTTCTCATCCTCCGTGATGCTTTGTTCTGATGAGGTCTACATATGGTATAACTTTTAAAAATCATTTCATAAATAAGATGTTTTTCATATGTCAATTCAATTTCAATACATATATGATGCGTTATTTTTTTGAGAATTTTATACATTTGGCAACGTTGTAAAATATTAGCCAGCAGACACATTTTTGGGATGGTATTTTCATTTGGTTTTTTGGCGTCCTCATAGGAGGTGATATGCTAAATACCTCAGTGTTTTTGGAGATCATCTTCAATTTTATGCGCTCAGCAATGAAAAATAATAATTTAAAAAAAAAACATCAAAATTCGATCTGTTTCACTCACACTTCACGAGTATTGGATTTTTTAACATCCATTTTGGAGCATTTAATAAAGATTATTATTTCCAATCTAATTTTTGATTTGATTAAAATTTACATCTTTCTTCATTTAAAAAATCTTAAATTTCATGAAAGTCAAATGCGACTTGGAAAACCAAGAATTATTCCTAATAAAATATTTCTTACCACACACCTTCCTCTTACCATAACTACCTTTAACATAAATTTTCTTATCGCATCTAGTCTGACATCCATCAATTGATTTTGAACATGGAGTCTAATTTTATAATAATTAAGTTTCAAATAAAAATAATATATTCATTAGAGTTTAGGTAATTACCACCGTAAGCAGACAAGAACAATCCTTACAAATAGACGAAACACAATTAACAATAAATCCTATTTAGACAAAATATTGGTATAATTAAAAAGGTTTAAGTACAGAACAAATCATGGTAATGGTGAAACTTACTTGCTTACTTTGATTTTGAATCAATTCCATTTCCACTTGAATAGCCAATTCCTTCAACTCACAACTGCTAGTGTGGCCGCGGAGCAGCAAATTTCTTCCAAAACGAAACAAAAGACGGTGGGATATACGGAGCAGCTCATCACGAACTCGTAACCGATACACCAAAAGTCGAGGGGGTCATTTTCCCTCAATGCTCCACATTTTTCTTCATCATGAAACTTGCGTGGATGGCATTTACCACATCATTAACCATGTCTTCCTTTGGGAACACAATGAATTAAAGGGGGAAAAAACCCAATCCGGTTTCGCACACTACATTTGAAGCCATTCGTACGGATTTGTACGGTAGTTTTGTAGGGCGAGGCTTTCTTTCTCTTCGAAGAATTTTTTCAAATCAATTTTTTCTATTATGTTGAAGAAATAGCTACCAGGTCGGAATACGTTTCTAAGACAATGTCCAATGTAGAAGCAATTTAATGTAATCCAAAAGGTAAACACGGTGGCTACGGGGATCGCTTTTATTATCTGATTGCTATCCATTTTGTTGAAATCGCTAAATGCGCAGAAGAAGGAAATGATTACCGTTGCGTGTGCTGATCTCACCAGGATTTTCACTAAAATTTTATCGAAGTAGCCGAGTTTAGATATAAATTTTGTCAAATCTTCTTTGAAACTTTTGTAGCTTTCCTCTGCACGGCCGCCTTTAACTACCGATCTTTCAATCCATGTTTCAATGCGCGTCAGAAGCCTTTTGGGATCCTTATTTTGTAAAATTTCACAATTTTCAATCGTGATGAATCCGTCATAAGCTTTCTTCCATAGGAAATGTTTGTAATTTATGATTGACGGTGATATGTACCGAAACCACCAAAGTCCGAAACAAATAAAAAAATAATTAATTAATTTAAAAAAAAATACAATCAACAACAATGCACTTTATTACATAAAATTTTTCATTTCTTCTAACGTTCTAAACGATGTAAATTCAAAATCATCAATTTTGTGAACCTCCTGAACGTTTTGCGCCTCTTGTAAACGCTATAATAATAATTTTAAAAAAAACTAATTAAAGTTACGCAGACATTGGAACTCCTGTTCTTGTTAATCTCCTGTTCATTTAAATATCCTGGACAATATTTTTCCCAGGAATTAGATTTCCTAAATTCCAAGACAATAAAACTCCATTTAAATTATCGAAGTTCTAGACAATAGCATCCCCTAAATAATATTATTAAAAAAATATTAGACAGTAGTTTATTCGCTTAAAATTAAATTTAATTAAATTAATTGACAATAGATCTCCTAGACAATAGATCACCTAGATAATAGACAGTGCAATAGTGTAAACAAGCGAAATGGCAATGGTTGAGGCTGGGATTTACTCGATAAATATATTAAATGAAGAGTTGTTGCGATCCTCAACCTTTTCCCAATAACTGGAAATACATTAAAGGTTTAAGAAAATCCCAGCCTCTACCTATCTCTCAGAAATGACGAGGCGTAACAAACCTTAACTTCTTCCCAATTAGCGGGAATATAATAAAGCTGCAAAAAAATCTCAGCCTCTACCTATCCCGTCTCTATGTCTACTTTCTGTCATTTAACATCTGTCGTATCAGTTTCACTTAGTGTTTCAGAGACAACAGACAAACACAATCCAAAATGGACTTTGAAATTATTGATGATTCTAAGACGATAACTGTCTATCAAGAAGGGTATTCTAGAATTATTAAAAAAAATTGTCATTGTAAATCAAATGCAAGACGAAAAGAAAAACGGCACACTTTACTCAACAGACTACTCAAATTCAAATTAAACATAACAATATCCCATGTTTTAGCTTTCGGATGTTTCCATCGTTGAACATAATACTTGCATAGAAAAGCTTATATGTTTAGAGCTCAACAAGAGCGGAAACCCAAGGGGTCCGCCACTCAAATTTTCTTGAAAATTTGAGCAAAAAAAAGAAAGGTGCGCAAAAAAAAGGAACAAAGAGAAATAAAAGGAGAAAGAGTTACTAAAGTAAAGGGAAGGTAAAAAGGCAAGGATTACAGCAAAAAAAGAGAAAGAAATGAAAATTAAATGCGGGAAAAGTAAAAAAAAAGGGAAAAATGAAATTTCATTTTTATTTTTTCTGGACAATTCTAGCAGACAATCGGTTTCCCATAGTAAACATTCAGAAATAAGTGGTGTACATGGTGGCTTAGGTGTTTTGGCGAGTGTTTTGGAAAACTGTCTTGCTATGGCGAATACAAGTGATCAGTCCAATTTATTTGACTTGTTAAAGGAATATGATGTGGAATTCAGCCCTCAACTTAAGTTGTTATTAACTAAACTTAAATATGACAGTGTTCGTACACTGTCCATGATTGATTGTGATAGACTAGAAGATTTCGAAAAAGATGTGCGTTTAGTTGTTGCGGCTGATGATCAACTTGCAAATATGACTCGAGAACATAAAATAGCTCTTTTTGGCGACTATTTTGCTGACAAACCGCAACAATTTAAGTTATTGGCTGGTGAAAAATGTTGCCTTAAAGCTGCAGTGGGTATGTGTCTCAAATTATTGCAAAGTTATGAAAAGTCTTACACGTTTGATAAGTTCCCTAGCGTGCAAGAGCTTAACAAGAAAAAGAGAAAATTACAAAAAAATTAAAGGCTACCCCCCACTAACACTACAACTGACAATCAAGGTACATCTTTGCAGGTACCAGTGCAGGTAGCCGTACGCAAAGGAAAAACTCTCAGACAGTATATAGAGAATTGGTTGTTAGCAACTAAATTAAAACTATCTGTTACATCCGCTGATTTTGAGATTATTGAAGACAAGATCAAGTGCACCAAATGCAGTAACCGGCCTTTCAAAGTGTCTGGTGATGAAAGAGTTGGATGGAAGATATGCTCTTATATGAATCATCTCCGTTTAGCGCACCAAAAACCCGAAGAAGCTGCAGCACATGGTACGGGAGCCGTTAATGAAGGAAATACGTCTGTTCCTCGTGACGAGATAGATCAAGCTAATGCCGCTACGTTGGCCGATGAAACCGAACCTTTGGAGAAACGTCAAAGAACAGAATCGGATTTTTCGGCGTCGGCGCCGATATCGAGTCAATCGACGTCGAACATACAGCAAGAATAAATTACTCAAACAATATTTCCCTATTGTGTAGGATAGAAAAGCAAGCGCGTATCAACGGAAAAAATAAACCCCAAGGAAGACGTCATGACAACAAAGTTGTCAATCAATTTTGCATGAATGCACTCATTATGGGAGGAGGAAAGTTTTATGAAATCTTGTCGGCTAATTCCGGAGGAGCACTCCCTTCGCGCAGGACGGTAGATAGGCAAATAAAATCGTTTGACATGTCGGTACACGAAGGAGAGGTGAACACCAGATTACTGCTTCAAGTACTAACCGAGAACCAGCTGCCGCTCCGTGTTTCACTGGCTGAAGATGCTACTTCTGTAGTTGCAATAAGGGAATACGATATTAATTCAAATGGAATTTTTGGATTTAGTCTACCTCTTTCTTCAAACGGTACAAATAATTTTAAAAATAAATACTGCAGTTCGTCCATTAATAATGTTTTATATAAAAAGGTTTACCGGATTACAGACTTTCGAAAGTCTCTAGTGCCGAAAATATCGTAGACATGTTCTGCTAATATGAGTGGGCTACTTCTATCATGGTCATTATGGCGCAGTCTTTAGACGTAAAGGCCCCGCCCGTTCGTATTTGTTATTTTGGGACTAATAACAAGTTCACTGCAATTGACGTTGAAAATAGGATCGCTTATATAACATCCGAATTTTAAAAAAATGGGATTTGGGTTGAAACATATTCTGCGGATGGAGATGCTCGGGAATTAAAAATGATGCGCAATACCATTAATTTAGGAATCTCTCCTCCTGTAAGGGGAATAAAAAGTAAGAAGTACGTGAAATATTTCGGTACCTATGAAACTTAATAATTTTTGTAATGTTTAGAAAAAACTCTGGCTCCGCATGAAAACCCTATATTGGCCCTGAGTAAAAAATGGCCCTGGTTTGCTGCGCAAGTAGTCAACGAAAGAATTCCGGTCCAAGATACTATTCATCTTGGTGCGAAACTTAGGGTTTCTTTATTGAAGAGAGAAAGGGGCATTTTTCTGGTTTTGGGGAATAAAGTTGCCAGCTGCTCCGACATCGAACATTTACTTCGGAAAGTATCTAAGGATAGGCACTTATTAAGAAATGGCGATGTAAATCAACACGATAAAATGAATTATGATGCCGTTGAAAGATTATGCAGCGAAAATGTACGAAGTTTATTAAAGGAGCATGTACCAGGTACATAACTTTAAATAAAAATTAAGGGAACTTCATTTATATGATTTGATGTTGATATTTCAGGGTCAGAGGCAACGTGTTTTTATTTAAAACTAATGGAATATAGCACCTCCAGCTTCTTAGATAAAAAAATGAAGCCTTCTGAAAGAATTTACAGAATGTGGTTCGTTAATTTTTCCCTTCGCTTATGGCGCTTCTGGATCCTTTGCGACAAATCGTTTAACCTTCAACAACATTTCGTCACTTGCAATATAAGTGATTGCGTTGAAATTAACGCCCATTCTTTACTTCTTATCATGAACCACCTTAAAAAAGAAAATCTTCCTCATCTTTTTATGCGATGGAAATTCTCTAGTCAGTCGTTCGAAAGTTTCTTTAGACTTCTCCGGTCCGCTTCGTCAACATCGTCTACCCAAACAAATTTTAGCGTCAGAAGCTTTGCAGTTGAAAAGGGGAGAAAAGTAGACGCAAGTCTTCGGGCCCAAGCTGAAAATATCAAAGATGGAGTTTTCTATCCAAGAGCTCAGAGACCTTTTGATAAAGATAGTCAACACATTTCCTATGAACTCCCCAGCGAAGAAGAAATAGAGACAATTGTTCTTTTGGCTCAAACGAATGCAGAACAAGAGTTAGCTATGCTGGGTATGATTTTATTAATGTCGACATTTCAATTTATTCACATTTTGATTTTTCCCCCACAACAGGGTTGAAAATTGGTAACTGTCGGTCGAAGTACGTTTTCCCTAAAGACCTGGCTAAGCGATGTTTGAATAAAACTCAAACAGTGTCAAAACGAACAGGAAGACTTCCATCTGCAAGTTCTGATGAGGATAATAGTGACGATGAAGATGTGAATATTGAAACAATTCAAACCGTAAATGATAAGGATAATTTAATGAGTTGTCTTAAAAGACGCTAACTTAAAAGACTATTCTAATCTTAGTACAAATAATTATTTGAGTCTAGAGAGCAATTCTTATGCAAAAATTTATAGTCATGATGGGTCAGTCAGGTTATTTAAGAAATCGTCTAAAGTTTGGTTGCTTGAAAGCGGAGTAAAAAAGTTAAGCAATGATAGACGATTAAGAGTTATGCAGTCAGTTAGCTTCACTGAGCAAAATAAGCATATCGTTACAAAAGTTGAAACAAGAAAAACCATTCAACTCGGGGATTATTGCGTTTTCCAAAGACTGAATCGTAAAGATTTTCTCATTGGAGGTGGTGTTCTCTCGTTTGCTTTAGCGGGCAATTATAAGAAGTCTGGTGCTATGTGGAAATGGAAAGTGGATGATAAAAATATCGGAAAATGTAGTGTTCTATGTTATTGGTTTAAAGCGGAAGAAGTACAAAACAATCTTACTGGTAATTTAATTGAATTTGATGTATCAATTCCCGGTTTTTATTCCTGTGACAACTATGTTTGCATTCTACCTGATCCATGTAGAAACTTGAACAATTTGTACTTAGATTCAACAACAAGTAAAACGTTGACTGAAAAATTAAGGAAACTGCATTACTTGTAGACAATAAATTTGTTAAAATGATTTTATATTTTGTCTTTTTTCGCAATATTAACTTGTGTAAACGTATGCAAGCGTAAACAAGCCAGCTTAAATCAAATTCCATGTGTAGGGCGTGTTGTAATTTCAGACAAGGATTTAAATAAATGATAAACTCAACTAGGCTTCTGTATTTATTAACAGGAACTTGTATGTCCTCCAACACGTGGGCTTCATGTTACACAACATGGCTTAAGTTAAACAGAGAATAATTACCTGAGTGTAGGACACTCGGATGAGAAAGCACAAGACTGACAAGAGTGAAATAAATTAAACACAGTTAACTCCAATAATAAAAGTAAGATAGAAATCCTACTGCAGTTAGCAGTTAAGAGTAAACCAGAAATTCTACTGCAATTAGCAGTTAAAAATAAACCAGAAATTCTACTGCAATTAGCAGTTAAAAGTAAACCAGAAATTCTACTGCAATAAGCAGTGTACAAAATCAAACAAGGAAAAGGATTGCTTTCTCCAGCAATCATAAGTCAATGACTTGTTCTGGAGAGATCCGTACAGCGTGGTGTCAGCAGCCAAGTGAGGGCGATGAAGGAGAAGAGTAGGGCTTATATAGGGCAGGACGTCTATACAGGCAGGCCAGGACGTCTCCCAGATGTTGAGTGCTGCCACCTGGTGTTTGTATGGTTGTATATAATTCCAACAGGGCGCGCGAAAACTGAGGGCGCTAGCATCTGTTAAATTTTACTGAGGCCTTAGGCATTGCCGTCGGCTAAGTTAAAAGTAAAAATTTACAAGAAAAATGAAAAAAAATAAAAAAAGGGAAATTTATATCAATAAAGGAAAAGAAGTAAGGAAAAAGAACGCATAGTAAACAAAGGAGAACAAAATTTAAAAATGGATTAAAGCGAAAAAAGGGGCGTAAAATGAAAAAAAAGTCGTCATTTTAAAAATGAAATTTGACTGGCGGACCCCTTGCGGAAACCACTTTCTTAATCCAACCAGTTTCGATTGATTCATGAACATCCTGATTATTTGTAAATATAACATTTAATTTTAGTTTCTCTACTGATGTCATGCCCATCTTTGCTCATTTTTTAAAAGGAAAACCTTAGACGGGTCATTTGACTTTTTTAATGAACGTGTCTCCACAACAACTGGTTTGGCATTCATCAAATAAAAAATGTAAGGTGTGCCCCTCCACTTAGGGCCTAAGTGTGTATAAAAGAGCCCCAAAAAACCATACTGATAAGTGTGCAAAAAAGTGTGGGTATGGATAAGTTTATATGAAAAAAAGTGAGGGTATTCTTCAAACAGTAACGAAAAAACATTCCTGCAATCGTTATTGAACTCGAATCTCCCGCACATAACTTTGATCTTCTACCCATGCGACAATTACTGATATGATATTTTGAAAATAGTATGATGTTACGAATTTCAACCAACATTTCACGTATTTACATTGCATACATAACATTAAACTATCTTAACAATGAAGTAAACTCTTTTCATTGTCTAAGAGATCTATTGTCAATTAATTTAATTTAATCTTTTTTTTATTTTTAGCGAATAAACTACTGTTAAGTATTTTTTTAAATAATATTATTTAGGGGATTCTATTGTCTAGAATTTGGATTAATTATAATTTTTATGGAGTTCTATTGTCCTGGAATTTTGGAAAATTATTTCCTGGGAGAAATATTGTCCAGGAGATCTAAATGGACAGGAAAATTAAGAAGAACAGGAGTTCCACTGTCTCGTTCCCTAATTAAATTCAACTAATGAACTTCTAAAAATAAAAAAATTTACAAGTTTAATAATTACAGCTTTAATACAAGTATATTTTAAATTTTAATATTTGTTTAAGTTATTAATTTTAATTCGTAGCAGACGAAAAGTTACTTCGACTGCTGCGTTATACGATTAAAATCAATAAGTTTGAAAACAATATTTAAAAATACAATTCCGCTTACCAATTCATTGCATCTATGACTTGGCAGGTGATTTTTGAGAGACCTCAACGACGTCTCCGCGAATATCATATTGCAGATCAAACAACGTTGACCTCTTGCAACGATTGCAAAATTTAATTCCTTGCGAATTCTCGTGATGCGGGTCGCTTCTTCCGACTCCATAATTTGATACCCCTGTCGGCACTGGAGATGTTTTTTTAGGTTGGAAATATTTCTTCCAAGGAAAGTTTTTTCACAAACGTTGCATTTGGAGAGCAATTTTTTAGACGATTTGGAAATATCTTGGAAGTAAGAAAAAACTGTGTGTGTGTTTGCTGCCATCCTTAGTTAAGCTAACCGACTACTGGGGCGCCTCAGTTTCGATCACCACGAGGTGATCAATTAACAGAAGGGTAAGAAAATAAAAAAATAGTGAAAAGTACTTAACAAAATTAAATTCATTTAAAGCGTTTTTCATTCTATTTTTATTTAATGTGATTCTGTTTTTTTATTACTATTATTATATTATTCCAGCCTCGAAAATTAGAATTATTGTTTATGTGATTCTGTAGAAAATAATAGAGGGCAGCAAAATGGGTACATCTCTCGGCCGCTAAATGGACAACCACAAGAAGACTCGTAATTAACGACGTATTGAATCGACCGCATTTTTTACGAGAATCACAAAAATCAAGTTCTTTTTAGCGACGGCTCAATCTTTATTGAAATATTAGCCAATTCAGAAACCGAGAGAAAACTTCTTGTGGTGATCTTTTTCCGAATGTTAAGTTGCACTCAATAACTTCAGAAAATGGCTGTGATTTTATTTCTCTAGTACTTTTACTAGTACTTTTTTTCCATGATGCGCAGCCGTTATCGAACGCGAGGAGCGACCCAAGAGTGGACGCAACCAAATTTTCACCGTTAACCATCCAACCGGTTCACAAACGGAGACCAAGGTGAGTGCCCACTGTCTATTTGTCGGCTCGTGTAATTTTCGCGTCCTGTTGGCCGACAACGAAGTGGTTAGCGCACTGCATTTGGCGTCTAAGTTTCGCGACCATCAAGTGTTCGCCGCCTTGAGCACAATGGGTAACCAATTTACATTTTGATATTGTCAACCACGTCGTTTCATGTACAGACAACATGGGGGGGGGAGGTGTTTGAAATCACGGCTCACCAATGTAAGCGTTTGCATGTTCATCTACCTACTATTTTCTCTGTTCTTTTGTTATTGTATGTGCGTGTGTGTGTGTGACTATCTAATGTTGTTTGTGCCGATAATGTCATCGCATTCGCATTGTCTATATTTTTAAATGTCTAATTTCTTTTTTTCCATTTCCCTTCTCAAATCAGAAGACCCATCGTTCGATTGGTGGGCAGTGTTAGAATAAAGTAATTAATACAGCTACGTATTAATACGTCTCGTGTTGTCTCACTATACTATGTATATTCTTGCCACAAGAAATTAGAATAGCATACATAAAAGATCAGTGCATTCAATATAATTCACGAGAATTACTTAGTAATCAATAAGATAGAGTAGAATGTATTCTGTAGAAATGACACGACCTGGTGAACAGCTAGAGAGACAAGAGAAAGAGATAAGGGGAAATCTAGCCTGACAGCTAGATCAGGATGGTTCTAAACAGCAACCATCTTAGGGCGATGGAGTAGCCTCTTGTGGATGGAACGTGAACTACGAGGGCGCCACTTTTGTATTGTACGAGATTTATCTTCAACATCTTCCCTAAATCTTGGACATGGTAGATCACATAGTTGGCCTACTCCAATCCTCATTCTCATATTCAGAAACTTTTGACCAGCGAGAGACTTTGTAAAGATGTCAGCAAGTTGGTTAACAGTGCCTACGAATTTTATCACAATTTTGTCTTCATTGACTTGCTCTCTGATCCAATGCCATTTAAGTTTGATGTGTTTGGTTCTCTGATGAAATTCGGGGTTGTAGACCAATTTAACGGCTCCTTCGTTATCACAATATACGGGAACCTTTTCAACTTTTTCTCCTGTGAGGTCTTCGGTCAAATAGCTCAACCACACTGCTGTTTTTGTCCCTTGGCATGCAAAAATATATATTCAGCTTCTGTATAGTAAAGAGCACTGCATTGCTGTTTCTTACTTGCCCATGCATCGTGTTTCCGTCGTTTAAGAAGAAGATACTACCAGATGTTGATTTCCGATCGTCATTATCACCGGCAAAGTCCGCATCCACAAAACCAGTAAGCCCCTTCTTCTCCCCACCAATCCATATTCCGAATTTCTTCGTGGCTTTTACGTACCCAAATATTTGATCAAGTGCTCTCCAATGTTCAATTTGCGGATTTCTACAGAACTTCGCTACTTGACAAACGGCATATGCTAAGTCAGGGCGTGTTTGTAAGGCTAAATATAACAGAGCGCCAACCGCTTCATTCAAACTGTAGCTTCTCTCTCCCTCACTCTGTTGTTTCATGCTCGAACTCCATTTTACTTTTGGATCTGCTGGTATTAATCGTTGATTTACATATTCCATGTTAAATCTTACCAATATTTTTTCAATCAAATATTCTTGAGACAGAAAATAACGCTTGTTTGGTTTATCCATTGTTATGTTGATTCCAATGTATCGGATTGGTGGCACTACTTTGAAAAGATATTCTTCACCGATTGCTGCTCAAATTTCCACAAGAGACTCTTTTCTAGTGCTGCCAACCCATGCGTCATCAACATGCACGAGGATGAAGCTAGTTTCGTTCTTGGTTCTCTTCACGTAGACACATCTATCAGCTCTGCTGGGTGTAAATCCCATGCGTCCTAGAGTCTTGTCAAATCTGCCGTACCATAGTCTTGGGGCCTTTTTCAAGCCATTTACTGATTTCTTCAACCGACAGACTAAAGTTTCTTTTCCAGGAACTACAAATCCCTCTGGCTGTTTAATATAAACCTCCTTGTCTAAATCTACATAAAGGAAAGCTGTGCTTATGTCAAATTGCATTATTTCCATATCACGGGTAGCACATTCACTGAGGACCGCTTTCACTGATTCATTGTGTGGTACCGGGGAGAATGTTTCTTCATAATCTAGTCCATATCTTTGTCTTGATCCAATAACTACCAGTCTTCCTTTGTAGATTTCCTCCACCCTTTCATAGGCCGGTTTTATTTTTCCAATAATTTTGCAGTTCAACGCTACTCTGCCAGGTGGAAGGAGGACTAGTTCCCACATTTTGTTTCGGATCTGTGCATCACATTCTTTTTGATAGGCTTCTAACCACTTTTCCTTATCGGGTGATTCCATGGCTTCACTATAATTTTGAGGTTCATTTGACTCTACAAACAACACCGAACCGTGTTTTTCCAAAAACTCGCCTGTTCAAATAAAAGAAGAGTCAATTCACACATTTGTTTTTTGTATTATTCTGCATTTAGATTAAAAAAAAGAAAAATTAACCAATGGAAAATGACCATACCAATTAGGCCTAATTTAGCCAGTGGTCTATTGAGTGAATGTCGAAATTCTCGATTTCGGGCATTGTATTGTTTTTCACGACCAGTTCTTCTGTCTTGATTGGAAGGAATAGGATCTTGCTCAATTTCGAGTTCTGCACCAATCTCAGGCACATCTTCAACTTCATCCAGCTGAAACGGTTGTTCGTCTACATCCAATTCCTCTTGTTCGTCATTCAATTCAATCATTTCCGGATTTTGGTGTTGTTGTTGAGCAATGGCCAGATCTTCTTCTAAATCTTGTTCTCCATGACCTTGAATCATCTGAGGTTCTTGTACTTGAATATTAGGCATTTGCACCATTGGCTAACGATTTTAATCTTGAATTGGAAGTTCCTGTCATTACATCAACAACATCAATTAATTTCGTTAGTTAAAAAAATATATTATTTGTTTTTACCAATCCAAGAATTTCCATCGACAATAGAAAGGGGTCAAATAGACCATTTTCGTTTTGACTCATATCACCATAGAAATCACTGATCAGCAAATCCTCGTTAAAAATAACGTCGCGACCCATGATAAACTTTCTTGAGATAGGTTCCAACACGATCCATCCTTTTGTATCTTCTGCGGATCCGACTAAGCCAGCCCGGTTGAGCTTTTGAATCCAGTTTCTTCCTCAATTCATCTGGGACATGTATGTAAGCTTGACAACCCATGACACGTCAATGTTCAACACTTGGCTTCTTATTGAAAAACAATTCGTAGGGCGTCTTCTTTGACCGACTGGAGGTAGTTCGATTCAACACATGGACTGTACTTAGTAGAAATCCACCCCATAGCTCTAATACTCTTTTGTCATCTTTCTTTAATAAACTTGATTGGTTATTTCTCATGTGAATCGTTTTTCGTGTTGGTTCCATAATTCTGCGATTCTCTCTCTCACTACGACCGTTCTCCTGTGGGGTGTACCGATTGCTTGTCTGATGAGTGATTCCTCTCTCTTCTCGCCATCTCTTGTTTTTGAAGTATTCTGTTCCTCCGTCAGTCCTCAACTTCTTGACTTTCTTGTCTGTAGTAAGTTCAAGCCAAGGTACGAAAATTAGGAATTCGTCATCTGTTTCTCCTTTGTTCTTCATTAAATAACTTTTGTGTAGCCACTGTAGTCATCCTGAAATAGTACGTAACATGTTTCTTCTCTTGGTGTTAGAACATTGACGAATCCGACATCAGAGTGAATTAGTTCACCGATTTCAGTGGCTTTGGATTCACTTGTGAAAAACGGTGAGCGATGCATGCTACCAAAAATACATCCTTCACAGAGATTTTGCTCATAGCCAATTTCTTTGTGTAAAATCAAACCTTCTACTGAACCAGTTGTCGCCATCTTCTGAA
This sequence comes from Daphnia galeata, assembly GCA_030770115.1. Taxonomy (NCBI): domain Eukaryota; kingdom Metazoa; phylum Arthropoda; class Branchiopoda; order Diplostraca; family Daphniidae; genus Daphnia; species Daphnia galeata. The sequence continues at coordinate 1,914,602 of CM061120.1, read as the reverse complement.
TTACTTTCTTGCTTGAATGACCAAATCTCTGATGCCACAGAGTGAGTGAGTTTTGAGACTTTGCTGAGTTGACTGTAGAAATTTGATTTGCGTTGACAGCTTTAATTTTCATGTGGAACAGTGATTTGCCGAGTTTTTCACCCTCTATGACGTTACTCCTGTTTTCTTGTCTTAAAAAAACGCCATATCTCCATCAAAATCAGCTTTAATGTCGAGATCCATCGCCGTTCCAATGAAAAATAAGTTTTCTCCTATTCCAGGTACAAAGAGCACGTCATTCAATTCTCCTATTTTCTTTTCTCCGTTGACATAGGAGTAGATCTTGATATTGCAACTCCAAGTACTTCCATTTTGATCGAGCCAATACCATGAACATACCATGTTCCTGGCTTTACGGGTGTGTGTGTTGTAAAAAAATGACGCTGATCTGTCAGATGATGAGTGGCTCCAGAGTCAGCATACCAATCATTGGTTTTCTTTGCCAGGAAACAAGCAGATGAAAGACAATTGAAAGCTGGCTCGTTTTGATCTTTATCTCCACCACCGTTGGAAAAATGGCGTTTGTTGTTATGTCTTCCTTGCCGTGCAGTCTTTTGCTCTCGCTTTCTTTTTTTTGACAATTTCGGGCTAAATGGCCGGGCCATCCACATTCGTAACAGTCATTTGGACCAAACTGGGGTCGATTTCCATGAAAAAAACCTTCATGCATATGTATACATGATTTAGATACTGATAAAGGTTAACATTTAAAATTTAATTAAAATTCTACCTCTAGCAGGATTTCCTCGGTGACTACCTCCACGGTATAGAGCAGGTCCACCTCTGCTGTGTCCATTCCCATGATAAACACCTCGATTATTTCCTCCACCACGGTATCCTCCACCACGATGACGTCTTTGTCCGTGGTAGCCACCTCTTCCACCATTATGCGTTCACTTCCAGCCGCCACTTTTGCCGCTTTTGTCCTTTTTCCGCCACTTTTGTATTGTACGAGATTTATCTTCAACAGGCAGTCTCAAATATTTTCAGCGCTCGTCTGGTCACGACGCCAAAATGGACTACGACTGCCTGGTGGCGTGTGCGAAAATGTTGACCGTCGGCGTTTTCCAGAAGCATCCGGCCCTGTCTCGTTTCCAAAACAACCCATTCAGAGAACTGTTGTTGGACTTCCTCGAATGTGAACCCGATATTAAAGATGAAATTATCGATTGTCTCCGCACCATCATTCTCGGGGAGTCTGATGATCCTAATGCAAAGTAGACGACATCACAGTAGTGAGCCTCATAACGGTATCTGTAAACAATTTCAGAAATAGTCGTGTAGGCGCGCACACAACGTCACCTTTCTTTCACCAATTCCATTTGCTGGCATTTCCAAATTTTTTGTTTTTTGTTTTTTGTTTGCAGCGACTTTTTATTTTCCTTGTTTCTATGCTTTTTTTGTGTGCGTGTAGCAGTCCACGCTAAGAAATGTTGAAACGTCCAATGTGGCCTCCAATTTTTACATCCATTTTTTACTTTATTCGTTTCGTTTTTCGTCTGGTCTTTGACCATATTTTTATATATGTGTTCTCTCATTCACCCGTTCACCATCGTCGAACTTTTTTTCTAGCTCAAGTTTTTTTGCTTCTCCTGTTGATTGAAGAGGAGGGGGATCATTACACACATTCTTTTGGTTGGGGGACCCAGACCAAGGGAGGTTACAGTTTCATTGGGACCATACTTTTTTGGCCCATGCAGCAAAAATAACAACAAGACCAGCTGGGCCTCGACTCTGTGCGGTTGGCCGTGAATGCGGTTTTTGTTATTCTTTCTGGGTCCAGTTGTTTTTGTGGATTTAAAAAATGCTGCGGCGACTGCTGCTGCTGCTGCTGCAAACAAACACTTGATGGGTATGTTTAAAAAAAACCCCTTGCCTATGTACTTTTGGTACTTATGATTCTATATTTTTAATTTTCAGGAAAGAGGCTGTAAAGAAGACAACCGGCAACATTACAACAAATTTTCCTGAAATCATCTGTTGATGCCCATGTAGTGTTGCTGTGAATGTGATTTCCCTTACCTTTTCAACAATAACAACGTTTTTGATATTTTTCAGCCTTATTGTTGCAATTTCCAATTTGATACTTACTAGTGGTTGTTACTTTTTAGAAACTATAGTAGTTCCATTCAAACGGAGATATTGAAAAATTTGTAAAAAATTTTATTAAAATTGAAAATTCTTTTTATTGTGTTTTGTCTCTTGTGTTAGTACATGGTTTATTACAGGTAGTACATGGGGATATGGTAGTACATGTCGAGTTGGTATTCATTACGCCTTTTTACTCTTGCAAGTAAATTAAAATTTACAAATATTGATAATTATAACTTACTGATGGTTTCTGTTGCAAGATAAAACACAGTTACTTTCAATAAATGTGTTCTTTTTCGTATGTCTTACCTAACTAAAAATAAACGTCTTTGATAAACCCCTAAAAATTTATTTAAAAAATCACACATTTAGAACATTTTGACCCATAAGTAAATCAAAAAAATTAACATTATAATTCATCTAAACAAAAGAGAGGAAAATTATTTAACGTCTAGGACCAACTTGTGAGAAACGTGCATTTCTATATACGGACATGGCAGGCTGAGGATTAGGAAGCATTGGTGTAGGTGGATTTGGGCAATATCCCCTATAACAACGGGTGCTGTAACAGAAAGTACTACAACTGGTTGACGAATGGATTCTACGTCCGATGAACTTCCGCTTTGCTGAACCCCTAGTCATGGCTGTGGAGAAATGGGACAAAGAATTCGATTCTTAAGCAAAACATTCGAACCTAGATACAAATTTTGACACCAAAGAGAATAAACAAATGGATAACAGAAGATTAAATGAGAAAATACCTGAACGTCCTGCTTCCGAAGGCGAACTGATACTAGCATCAATCATATTGACCGCCAAAAGATTTACTCCAGGAAACGCAAATGGGCTGGTGAGGCCCAATGTTTGTTCTCACTCTAGGTTGGATTGGATTATTTCATCCTGTATAGTTAAGGTGACAGCTGAAAGACTTAAAATTCATGTTTAAAATATAAAGAAATCCGCACTTAATTTAAGTCGTAAAGATTTATACAGTACCCACCAAACTATTAGGTACACCCCCCTTTTTTCAGTGCATTCTTATGGCACTACGTGTCCTAGAAAAAATGCAATAACTCTTGAACCGCTTGGGCTAGATTTTTTTCCTTTTTTCCCTGAGTAGATCTAATGATGATCTACATTTTTTCTATACATAAAGTTGTCGTAGGATTAACCCCCACGGCGCTACGGTATCGTTCAGTTTATTAGGTACACCCGTTTTCCCCCATAAGCGCCATGTTAAAACCGGCTTTTTCAAAAATCGAGAAAAAATACTTTGCAACAAGATAGTGAAATCTGGTTTGCACACAAAGATAAATTAACATTTAAATAATAATATAACGATATTTTTATAATTTTACGGCATTTTTTAAAACCCTCTTTCTATCCCTCGAACTTTTCGATTTCAAAATTTCTCAAAAAGGGGGAATTCTGCCTATCTCCCCAAGGTTAAGCCGTCAGCCGGACCCCTCTTTTTGAGCAAAAAAACTTCGAGGGATAGGGAGAGGGTTTTGAAAAATGCCTTAAAATTATAAAAATATCTTAATATTATTATTTAAATGTTAATTTATCCTTGTGCGCAAACCAGATTTCTCTATCTTGTTGCGAAGTATTTTTTCTCGATTTTTAAAAAAGCCGGTTTTAACATGGCGCTTATGGGGGAAAACGGGTGTACCTAATAAACTGAACGATACCGTAGCGCCGTGGGGGTTAATCCTACGACAACTTCATGTGTAGAAAAAATGTAGATCATCATTAGATCTACTCAGGGAAAAAAGGAAAAAAATCTAGCTCAAGCGGTTCAAGAGTTATTGGGTTTTTTCTAGGACACGTAGTGCCATAAGAATGCACTGAAAAAAGGGGGTGTACCTAATAGTTTGGTGGGTACTGTAAGCCTTTTTAGAGCCTGATTTTGATCTTAGCATGGTCATCGTTGGTCATCAGGACCAGGCGAATAATCCAGCTTGCCCGCTCATCAGCAATTGGGAAAAACTTAGCTGGAACGCTTTAAAGGACGCTCGTATTGGTGAAAATTAATCAACAGAGGGGAGGTGCACAGTGATGGCCTTGTTAACAAGACGTCTTTAATATTTCCCGTCAGCAGAAGGCAAGTTGGGATACATTAATATTGCAGAACATGCAATATTGATATAGAAAACGCGCATCCAGTCAGCTGTATCCCATATCGCGTCTCCCGAAAGGAAAAATACCATGGAGAAAATCACTAAATGTAGAGGCAAGGCATCATCCGTCCGTTTTTTAGCCCCTGGGCCTCGCCGGTAGTAATAGTAAAGAGAAAATCTGGTGATTATCGGTTGTGCATTAATTACAGGTGGATGAACGACGTAACGAAAAGAGATGTCTTTTGGTAAGGATGATGTTTTCGATTGGCCTGCTAGCGCACAATTCCTTTTAAACCTGGATTTGACTAGTGAATACTGGCACAATTAAGTGCGTCTTCCTATTAATATAAGCAGCTCAATATCGGAAATCGTACAGGGCGTTCTATTTTTGTGTCATACCGATTCAAAGGACAGGATATCATTCCTAGGGCAGCTTTATGCATAGTCTAAGTAACTTATTATCAATAATTTTACAATATTCTATATACTTCAATACAATAAAGTGTAACACGAAAAATCGAATGAAACAATTAAGCAATTAAAACATTTTTTTGTGCATCTAAGACACACCCGATGATTGTAATGTAGAAATTTGGAGATGCAATGGATGCAACTGTTCTTTGGAAAACTTGTTCAACAATAAGAAATAAGCTGGGGTCTTGTTTATTATGTGCTAGCTCCATTGGCCGTAATGAATTTAGACGGCAATCGGAAAGTTATATCCGGTAATAATCCAGTTGCTTATTCATAGTTGATAATTAGAATATGAATAAGATGAGATGATTAGATTTTAGAATCGATTAGATTTATTCCTCGCTGGGGTGAGAAAATATGGTCTTCCATTCGTGCGGTAGACTAATATTAGTTCCATTACCTTTAATAGTGATCATAAGCGACAGAAAGTTATTCTTCTATATATTAATGATGACCATTGCACTAATGATTATGGCGGGGAAAGTTTAAAAGTTTCCCTATTCATGCTTACCCACCGTGGGCTTAACCGAGGCAGTATCATGACACGAGTTCGATACATTACCAGAGAATTGAACGATTATAGGTGGATGTATATAAAGGAGTTGAACATGTTTTTAGATCTCTGTTCTTGTGAATAGGAAATATGTCAGAATTTCAGTTAAGTTCCAGTTTTTATGACTCTCTTTTGTATTTTTAGTGGAGTTTGAACGTCGACATTAATTCCATCCTGATAGTGAAGATAATCTATTTTGTCTCCATCACATACTCCTTCCTGTTATTCAACAATTTTTGATGAATTCGTAGGAAGTTGAAACAGACACGGCCTTAGGACGGTACGGGGAAATCGGAAATATATCACCATCAAGATTATTTACTTGGGCTCAAGTCATTTGCGGCTAACGGCGGTACAAAGTTTTTACGGTGGTTCAAAGAAATGCCCAAAACACCGAGCGGGAACAGGTATTGCAATTGTTTGTTTCCTCTCCATATCTCATGTTTTTAAATGCTCTACTTGATTAAAAGATATTTATTATAATGAGGAGCTTCCATATATTCGCGAATTGTATACGAAATAGGGCAACTCAGAATTCCCCCAATCGAAAATACATCTTCATACAAACAATCAACGAGACTGAGGAGAAAAAGGGGCATGATCCTGTGTCGGCTGAAGATAACCAAAAGGAAATATATGTGAACATGCGATAGGAATTAAGAGACCATCTTTAAATTTCAACGATTTTGAAAATGCATTTTTTTTTCGTCCACTAGATGTCGCGGATAGTAACAAAAATGCCATCGATTATCAATCGTTCAATCAAAAATATTTATTTCAAATCGATAGCTCCTAACTCCTTCCACAAGGAGGTGGAGAGTTTTTTTAAACTACCCGCTAGTTACCGCTTAGTTGTTCGGACGAAACATTGCAACAATTTGTACAAATAACTTGGACATGGGATGAAATTTGATGCCTGCGTTTCTCTATCAGTGTTCTTGCCTCTCCTAATGGAAATGGAGGACAAGGAATTCCTTGGTGAATCAAACGGTGGCAACACTAATTTTACATAGCATCTGCCTTCAAAACAAAAATTAAAATTACCTTTTTTAAATTAAACTTACTTGTTAATTTCAACAAAACTTCTTAAAAAATTAAATCCGTCAACAGGTAAGGCATTGTGGCTTGACATTCTTAACATGATGATGATAAAGTTAACCGGTGTACTAGTCATTGGGGGTAATACTAATGGAGAGCATATAATTAAAGATATATATAGGCCTACTACTATTCTCGTATCATATTTTTAAAAATAAAAAAGGGCAGCTTTATTCCCGTTGTGATTTGATACAATAAAATAACTGTCAAGCCAAAATGGTTTCCCCTCGACTAAAATTGTGAAAAAATAAAACAAAAACAAATAGCAAGAATTTAAAAAGAACCCAATCAAACAAATCTCAAATTTCTCAATCTTTCTAGTTTCTACTAAATGAGTCGCTTTCTGTCCCAGCTAATCGGTTTCACATGGTTCCCTCCCTGCACGCTCTAACATAGTTTTAGTAGTAGCACTATAATACAGCATGAATTGATGGTCTTAAATTGAAAAATTATACAAATTCTTCAACAGTCCTGGGAAAATTTCTTTTTTGAAATCTTAAATTCAATTCGACGATACGCTCATTCTTTTTTTGTTGGTGTCAATTTTAGGAATCGGGAAATGAACCGGAAGTTCCCAGCACCAGATGGGATTGTCACGCAGTCGACTCAACGACAGGGATCGTTCAATGGATGAGCTCAAGACAAGAAACAAGAGTTTGCTATTAGGCCAACGCTCAGAGAGTCATCGTCACAGGTATCTGGTATTATTTTGACGGATTATTGATAAACATCAAATATATTTATAGAGCTCAAACAATTAGCCACTGAAGGACAAGTTTTTGCCTTTTCACATAATTTTTTCGATAGTAACACAAGATATGCTGAGAACAAAAGATAGATATTAAAGATAGCAATGGATCCACCTGCAGAAAAGGCACAACGGAAAATTGTCCTCCATTGCATTACCGACACAATTGATGTTCACCATCTTTGAATGTTGTAGAAACAGACATTACACAAGTATTGCAAACAATTCCTTCGGGCAAATCAATCAATTCAACTGGCAAGAATTTTTTGTAGTTTGAATTGTTGGCAATTCCAACTCAGCACTGATCTTATATAAATGTTTTATAACTTCAATTTCATGTTTTTAGAAAATACATCTTTAAAATACAAGTTTGATATTTGTTACCAGTTTTTCGATGAGATCCAACTCTTACCACGTTGGATCGACGAGAGATCCTGAAAAAACTGATCCATAGGTTGATGAGTTTACTGTTATGTCTCAATACTGATCCAAATCTCCTATGTCACGTGGAGTGGCGTGTTAGGCAATTTTTGCTAACTCAATGAACTTCTTTACAGGATACAATTTTGTTACTCTTCGTATAGACTTTTTTATTATTTGCTTTCAGTTGTAATGGTCCCTAGGGAGAATTTAGTTACTGAAAATGCTTTCCTTTTTTTCATTTGTAATTCACTTGTCTGAATCCCTTCTAAAATAGCAAATGTTTGGTTTTCTTCTAAAAACAAGAGATCTACTTCAGCAAAAAGAATATAACAATAAAGAAAGTTAGGTTTGTTTGGTTACCAACCGAAATTGCAGAGGTGTAGCTGATTTAAAAGCCAAAAGGAAAAATTATTCAACCAAATGCTGTAAGATATTTGGGTTTGGAGTTTATTCTATTACGTCAAAGTTATTATTTTAGTTTTTTTTGGACAACATCAACTTTGAAAATATTCAAGATTAGGGTAGACAGGTGCGATTAGAATTTGAAAAGAAACCGTCTGTCTTTAGCAGGGTTGTTAACGATACTTTTAAATAATACCGGCGATATCGTTACCGCTACTCGGCATTTTCCCTATCGGCGATACCGCTACAGATACTGGTTTTCGAAAGTATCGCGATACCGATACCGATACCGATACCGATACTTTCCAGACAAATTTAGACTCGTAAAATTACAAATTTCAAGCAATATATTTTATCATGTGAATGCCAATTATAGATTACAACTAGATCTTGAAAAGGGAAGCATTTGATCTAAGAAAAACCAGCGATTCAAAACGTTGGTCACTTAGTTGAGTACGCATCGGAGTTAAGACTCTTCCACCAAGAGAAAAAAGACGCTCTACTGCGGCGCTTGATGGCAAACCAGTATTCAACTGAATAAATAATTTACGGATGTAGGGGAAAGAAGAATCAAGGCATCTGAGATCATCAGTAGTTTTGGATTGAAAAAACCTACTTATTTCATCATCCGCAGGAGAAAAAATTTGTTGTTGGCTGGAAATTGGTTTAAGAGGCGAAAAAAAATCTTTAGGATCAATAGGGCTTACATCGAGACCAGTTATATTATTAGCCGCTCCTGAAATCGCCTTGGAATCAGCCTGGATCATGATTTCTATTTTTCTTTTTAACTCAGCTATGAAACCAGTTTTACTGGCATCAATTTCTTCTTCTGAGGAGTATCCATCTGACAACCAATTGAATTTAAATTGTGGGTGAATGACGGAAGCAAGCCGAAGTTCATCCGAGAAAAAGTAATTGTTAAATCTATTTTCTATCCCCTTTAGCAACGCATCTGCTAGTGGCTCGCAAACTTTTAGCTTCTTTGAATTCCTAAGCTCTTGAATTTTTCTTTTAATAACCACTATGGCAGGAATTAAGTGACCAGCTGTAACTTGGTTTCCAGTTTCGCCCTGTAAAACATCTAAGGCTATAGCAATGGGCTGCATAAGAGATACATATTCTTGCATAAACAAAATTTCTTGTGATTTAAAATCTCCGATCCCATGATGCTCACAAAGTAAATTAAGGTTTTCTGACATTTTCTCTTGTTGTTCAATATTTCCATTGGCGTCAAGTAGTTTAACTACGTGGTTGACAGAATCAAACCAAGCATTCCAGCGTGTCGCGTTTGGAATGACAAACAAAACACCTATCAAAAGAAACGGCTCAGTCATATTCTTTTGAGTAATTTTAAATGTTTACCTAGAAGTTCTTTTGTTTTTTCAGAAGCCAAAGTACTACGACTTTGCTTATTAAAGAGAGTTTGGAGCTTGGCAAAAGTCGATCGATTTAGTGATGAATATGCATCACGTTTGAGAGCCGTCTCACAATCGACACTTGCAATGAGGTTCAACAAGTGACAGGCACACTTTCTGTGGGGTGGTAGTGAATAAATTTCTTGTTCTACATTATCACTCCACTCATCTAATATGTGATCAATTTCAACAAAGTCCTACAGAAAATTTTTTATTAATAATTATATGCAAATCATTATTTATTTGAAATAAATAATGATTTAAGTTTAATATGAAAATCAATATTACTATTTCATCATCTTCAAAATCCTCGTCAAACTCGTCCTCACACTGCATCTCTGCTTCACGAGAAAATACACGAAAGGCCTTTAGAAAGTTAGACCTACTGTCAGTGATGGTCACTACAACCTTTCTGGATATCTGAAACTCTTTGTGTACAGCCGATAAAGTCTTGGCTAATACGTCATAAGTATGACTTCCAAAGATGCGTCTAACCGTGAGGCACGCACTTTTTCTGAGAAGGGATTCACTTTCAAGCCAATGGCATGTAACACCCATATAGGATCGACCACGAGATTTCCAAACATCAGCTGTTGTGCAAACAGCTCGCAGTTATACATAGGAAGTCAGTGTGTGTTATTTATTTCTGTGTTCCCTTTCTTAATTACAATACAGGATTTATTGCTTTTTAATTCTTAGAAATGGCTACTTTAAGTGCCCCTCGTTGTTTACTCGGTACACATTTAAATGAATTGTTTCCTTCAAAAGGTTCTTTCAAAAAAAGATTGTCATTATAGTGTCAACTTTATCGCTTGCTCCTTGCGATATACTACCAACTATTTTCGTCATCAAATTTCGGCTTACACAATTATTTTTTATCTTAATAAACAAAGTAAGAAGTTATCAAATCCATTTAGTGATCACAATTAAGACAGGGATTTTACCAAAGGAACATGTCACTGGATATGACTGACTTAGTGAAAAATAGTGCCACGTGCTAGTACACGTATTCCCTGGACAGAACCTGTGCACAGCTTGCTATATTAAATTAAGATCGTGTTCCGTGAAGAAATTGCAAAAACAGTATGTCTCACCACCGGCTCTTAATTCCGAAACTGAAGATATTGAGACCGTAGTCAGTGGCTATAAAAGTGATGTATCGTTGAATTCTCCTTCATATGTTTTATAACTTTCAAATCAATTACTATAGTTCTCTTTACGTTACCCCAATTAAGCTTTATAATAAAACCACAAAACAGTTCGTTCTCTTAATATACAAAAAACTGCCGAGAAGTTAGAAAAGGCGTTTGAAAAATTTACATAAGATCCTAAGTATTCCGTTATTAAACTACGTTTGAATAAAAGTTTAGTTTTGCTTGGCAGGCCTGAAAAAACGATCTTGGACAAATGGCTTCATTTCCTTGCTGGCCCTAGTCTAAGTCCTCTTTGAATTCCACTCGGCGAGAAAGAAAACTTCTCCATCTTTCTTACGGATAGCAGAATCGACGATTTTGAAATGAAGAAGATAACGACGATTTGAAGTGCCAAAGAAGATATCCAGCAACACCCATGTCTTCTTCTCTGGATTGTTCTTCACTATTCTTTTTTGAAACGTCGAATATTCTGGAATTCATTCCTATCAAACATGAAGTACAAATTTAAATTCAGATGAATCCTTGGATTGAAAAAGAAAATTACCGTGCACAAAAAGATAAATACTAACTTGTTTCAATTCGAACACAACTTTTTGTGAAATCTGTCTAGTGTTAGCAGTGTTGGTTGGGAGATAAGAACATAGGAGATATGAACTGCTGGTTCATTTTCTGCGTTAGAGTCATTCTATTGGTATTCATGAATTCTTCTGTTAAAAAATATTGAAAGTAAAAAATACACACATTTTCTGTTGGCATATTTTTCGTTTAAATACTACTCCTTTTCCCCAGACGTTTTTCTCGTTTCCCGTGACTTTTCTTTCTGGCAATTGAAAAAAAAAGTTTCTTGAAAACGATAAAGTTTAACTTTGTCATCTATTTGATTAAAATATACATGGTTGAGTGTAAATGATAATGGATGTATAATGATGTCGCTGACTGCTCAATTGGTGAAGCAACGTCAGCAGCAAGTGACGGTGAAGCAATAATGAGATCATTCTGCTGCATTGTGGAATTCAAAGGGAAGTTTTTCTTTGGAGATGATCGCTGTAACAACGACGAGAAATTATAATAATTAGTATTTCTCACCTTGAATCAAGTTGCGCTGGTGTGTGAGTCTCCTTGATGTGCTTCTGCTCCAGAGTAGCTGAACAATTCAAAACTGAAATATATTTTTAAAAATCTACAAGAAAACCAAATATTAATAAAAATATATTTAGTTCAATTTGTAAAGTTATGGGAGGAGCCATGTTTCTCCCACTAATATTCAGGTTTACTGCCATTGTATTGGTTAATTCAAGGGATTTCAAGGAATGGTAAATAAATAATGTGTTTCTTTTTTAAGGGCAAATAAAACATTTTGTGTTAGGGAGTGCTTTAGAGACTGCAAGTCAAGGATGTAAAAGGGGATGGGGTTGATGTTTCTATTATTTTCAAGTAACTAAACTATCCCTGGACAACGTCGACGTAACGACAAAATCGTAAAAACTACTAAAGCCATTGGAAAGACCTGAGTCATTAAAGACTAAGCGCACTCACCTAATCGATTCTGCCGCGATCTCTCGGATTTTTTAAACAATTTGGGTGTGTGTAAAAGAGCACCATCCGATATATATGGTCTCTCAAAGGTTTGTTTTTATATTTTAACGAGGAAAAAAGTTAAAACGAGGAATTTTGAAAAATTGATTTTTTCAGTTTCCATTAGCTTTTTTAATTTTGCGCGTTTTGCCTTTTTACAAATTAAACCTATTCATAATAGTTTTAATTTTTTTTCTTACATGATGTTATTTTATTTTTATTTTAGAGCAATACACATTAAGTTCATTCTTTGAATGTAAAAACATTCGTTTTAATTAGAAACGATTAATATTAATGCTCTGGTGGTTGTGTTGAAAAAAAAGTTTTTCCGAACACGGGTTTTAAAAAAAGGCCGCGTAGGTTTTCCATGAAAAAAATTTATCTTATTTTTGCACGTGACAAAGGGAAAATGCGAGTGCAAAAGAGCGCACTCGTGTCAAACTTGGTTTGGTCAACTGGTCTGGTCAAACTTGGTTACATGTAGAACTAATCAGAACAATGCAGCTCACAATTAATTGGTAATATAAGTAAGTTGGTATAATTGGCTTAAGTATAGCTGGTAACCATAAGTATCTTTAATGAAGAACGATCAGAATGTGAAAAAAATTTTTAAACAAAATCCTTCGATTCTCTATCTGAGGATTCTGACGATGACTTTCAAAAACCAACGAAAAAAAGTTCTGTACCATAAAACCTAAAGTGAATGTAAGATATCTATAACTCAAATGAAAACATGAAATGTTAATTATTGTTACTAATATTTTGCAGAAACTTAAAAGATCCGGTTCTATTACAAATTATTTCCTCAAAAGAAAAAATTATGGGAAAAAGTTGAGTTCAAACAAAAAATTGGTTACATTCCAACCATTTGGGATGAAAACAGCAATGAAGTTCAGATAGAAACACAATATGGATCCTAGAAGTTCTGTTCGGATCAACTGTCTCAGACGTTCTGTCCCGCTTTTCTGTCCCGAGCATTCTATCCCATCTTCATGTTCCAGTTTGAAACGTTCTGTCCCGCCTTTCTGTCCCGCCCTATATATATATCAGTGTATATCAAAATGTTTAACGCCACCTAGCAATTAATTCGTTCCCAAAGAATCAATGGTGAGCAATCACTGGATTTTAATTTTGACTTATCGGGAATTGAACCTGGATTTCTCCATGACGACATCCGGATTGGCCAACCAACTAAAGCCCGCACATAAGTTCTCACGACACTTTCTTTGCTAAGTGGTTTACATGCAGCGTTTTAGCCATTTGCAGCGTTTTGGGCCATGGGTGGTACTTATACCATTGTTTGCAAGTCATTTCAGGTTCTGTTTATTACGATTGAGGTATGCCTCCAAAAAAAGTTAATTGCAGTACCTGTGATAACAAGTGGTAGCAAGTGCCTGTGATGTTCTCTCTAATGAGCAAATTTTCTGGTGTTAGGAAACGGGGGATGAAGGTTATCAAGAAAGATACAAGATTATTTCAAATATCAAAGATTACAAGCCATAGATTTTTTTATTATATTTTTTTCTGTCTTTTGTAAACAATATTCCTCGCTACATTTGAATTTTCAAACTAGAGTTTGGTGAACTATGTACGACAAAAGTTTGGTTTACAGGGCACGTTGATTGCTCATAATGAGCAATTTGACACATTCCACAATGATGGAAAAACTGAAAAATTTGATATTAGAAATCCAGTAGAAAAAACTCTAATTGAAAGTGTAATGGAATTGGAAGACAGAAACACCAGTGTGTTAATCTTGGCTGGAGAAAAAGGAATGAAAATTTCTTAAGGAAGGTGTTGACTCCGAGACCATCATTCAAGATCCATGAAGCTGTTACAGCTCTTCATAGTGATATCATTTTTAAGGTTTGTAGTATGTTCAATTTCATTTGATGAAGAACACTCCCTATTTCTGCACCCTTTGTGATTTTTGCAACTAATTTTGCAAAGCAATTAATAAACTTTCAACATAAGGGGACGGGTTGGAGGTTGTGACGTAAAAGAGCCACGCTCATTCTCCGTCGTGACTGCTTACTACTTAACTAGGCGAAGCCCTCCCCCCTCCCCAATTCCCTCTTCCCAACCACTGGGCATAAAATCTATTGTTAAATTCTTGTTAAATTTTTTGTAATTATTTGAAAAAAAAATTGATTTTTGCAGCCATGAACCCCTGCACCTTTGGACCCCGGGTTGCCAGTGGGTGTACCCTGGGTCCGCGCTTCGAGGGGCCCGCCAAACCTTTTTGCGAAAAAAAAGATATCACAACATTTTTAAAAGCCAAAGATCTTCTACAAAAATTTTTAAAAGGGTTGGAAAAAGGTCCCGTTTTTCGGGGGCCAAAGAAACACTAATCTGGCGCTGGTAAACCTGGGCCTGGAAATTAGGGTAACTAATTTGCTTCCGTCTTCACCAAAAGAAATCTTAATAATTTAATATATAAGTATGATATGGAAAAATAAATCTTAAAACAGACTTTCTTTCACATGCTGTTGGTTTCCTTTATAATTTTCTCAAGTAAATAATTTCATTTACAACGTCAATTAAAAAATTGAATTAACAACGATTAGTTTAGTGGTTAGAGTATTAAGCTTCGATGTGAGAGGAGTAGAAGACACGGTTTCAATTTCCTCTACGGCCATTCAGTAATATTTGCCTTGCTAGAATCTCGGAATTTTTAAATAAACAACGAATTCGTAGTTACAACCCCAATTCTTTCGTAGTTTATTAGGCACCAGAAAATTTGGTACTTTACCGCTACCTGCTTGGAATGGGAAACATGGATTTTTACCATGTAAAAAGGTCTTGTGGTTTTTAACAGAATGAAGGTCTCATTTTTTACAGGATAAGCTTCAAAAATGTGCTTCTATCGCCCTGGGGTCAAAACTGAAGAGCTGGGATATGTCAAAATTATTGATATTGTCCTGCAGCTGGGTAACCATCTGCCACACAATATGATTGAAATCAAATGAATACCCAGCAATTACAATGAACTTATGATTCAACGGGTAATTGGTTTGTTTGTTTGTTTTATTTATGATTAAACCTAAATAATTCATTTATTATTAGAATACACTCCTTGTTGCTAGTGATGACATTCTATCTGAAGAATTGTTCTCCCTCGAAAAACCAAGTATATTTCCCTGCTTAGTTTTCCGCTATGGGAGAACACTGCTGTCGCCAGTGACATTCCAGGCATTCAGAGCCAGAGGGCAATTAATATTTTTAAGTTTAGTAAAAAATGCTAAGAAAATAAAGTTTTTCAACTGTTGCAGGAATGGGATAAGTTCAATCATGTGCGCAAAAATATAGCTGAAATGGAAAAAAAATGGGTGTTAATCATGTACTATCCATGCACCCATTCTGTGTTATGACCCAGTGTGGTTTCATCAAGCGTAAAATAATCTTCCTCAGCAGTGTTTCTGAAAAAGATCTTAATCGTACCATGAAAGCTTGTGGTTGCTCCACAATTACGACTCTTGATGATATCAACCAATCTGGTCTTGGAACCTGTGAACAATTCCAACGGATTGTGTATGACAATTTTGGGTATTTAACGATATTTTTTTCGTTGAATACTTTTCATTATCAATCCCGTATTTTGACTAGAGTAAATATTTTTCAAGTCTGTCCTGAAGCTTGCAGCACCATTATAATTCGTGGTGAATCTCAGTCTCTGGACGAAACTGAACTATCGTCACTTCAAAATGCAATAAAAAGAGTTCGCCGAGCTATTAATCTCGCCAAAGGTAATATATATTATATCTACTTTAAATTTTTTTTAATCGATTTAATTTTTTAAATCAGGTCCTCTGCCATTTCAAGCAGCATGTATTGTATTGTCCGCTTGGCACAGAGAGGAAAGTCAATTTGAAATTATGTAGTATGTATGTAAAGTATGTAGTTTATGTAGTATTTATATTTATATTGTTTGATTTAAATTAGATCCGAAAGATAATCGTTATTCAAATATCCTTCATTCACTAAAACATATACAACAATCCTTATACATTCAATATTTTTAAATGTTTTTATCATTTTATTTAATGATATAATAATGAAGGAATTGAAATTGTTAAATAATTTTTAAAAAAACAATCGCTTTAAATTGAAAACTTGCATTTTCTTTTGGCCTTTTATATTTTTGTTTGATTTGAACAACACGGCCTATAACGCAATGTTTTGAATTTAATTGTTTATTTTCAGATTTAAACTATCAATGTAGATAACACCGATACTCCTCCTTTGACTGACAACAAGGGAACGGAAGTAACGAATGATTTTCGTAAGATGGCGTAATTTTAATTAAGCTTTCAATTTCCTAACCTTTGTCGCTTCACTGGTTGGGGCCCCTTAACGAGAAATTTGACGTGCGCCCCTAGTTATTAAAGTAATAGAAAGATGCTTATTGCCTTCTGTTAACCACATGATTTCTTACATTACCTCTTTTGAAAGGCGATGCATCAGATCTTGAAGAGGTAGACGATGAGACAAAACTACAGCAGCAAGAACAGCCGACGCCCATTCTGGTGAAGAACTAAACATGGAAGCCGTAGTGGTGCATTCTCGTGCCAATAAGAAGCTGTCGCCGATTAGAAAAAACACATCTGAGATAAACAAAAGGCCAAGCAAGCGAAAACCAGTCCAAAAGCAAGTCGTGTACCTCAAAAATGTTTCTACAGGTAAATATTTGTGTCATCTATTTTTCTTCATATTATTAATCTCTAACTTGCAATTTTTGTTCTACAGAATGGTCCCTATCCAGAAAATTTAGAAAAATATCTAGACTGTATTCAAAAAGATTTTGAAAGCAGCAGATTCATCGGTCTCCGGCTGCTAAAATAAGAAGCCAATGGCCGATCCAAAATCAGCGCAGGGTATTCTCATGATTTAAAGTAAGTTTTTTTTTAATTTTAACACTTCCTAGAAATAACGTAATGTTGTATTCCCCATTTCCAGAGATGAGTCAGAAGAAGCAATCGGAATTTGGTTACCTTTTCCGCTGGATGAGCCAATTGGAGAGCAGGATGTTGACAAATTCACAGGAACAGGAGACAATTTCTTTATTTATTCTTAATCTCATCAAGGAACAGTTTTTTTAATTATAAAAACGGAGGAAGAGCATGCAGACAGGTCGAAGAAAATCTGGAAAAAATTGTTTCTAGAACGTATGAAACGTGCGACAGATTTGAAACATCTATCTTCAATTTACACTATATGTGTGGATCGTGTGGCTACATGGAGTGTCTCCATTGCTACAAGAAAAGAATGCCTAAAACAACACAAAAATCTTGCAAACATTCATCTTCCAAGTTCTCGCTAGTAGAACTTATTCCTGCTAGAGCTCTGCAATTTCTCCAAGAGCAAGTTCCTTTAAATTTGGAGAATTTCCGTCGGAGATCTACTGACGAGCACAATCACATGTTTTTCCCGGTAAATTATAATTCATAATTTTTCGTTCTTTCGTTTATGTGCTGATTACATTTATTGTGTATTATCAGTAATCATGGAAAACAGGATGGCGTCATTCCAGTTTTAGCGTTATATTGTATATTATATTGTTATTATTATATATTGTTGTGTTATTGGCATTATATTTTTTTTATTATTATATTGTCAGTCTCGTTGATCTCCATCCCGAGTTGGATTAATGGCGTCGACTAAACTTTCACATGAATCCTGAACAACCAACAAATGGAGTGCAATTCTTCCGTCGTTATCCTTTTCGTTCACGTCAATCCTGAGATCGATCAATAATTTGATTGCGTCGATTAATCTTCGACTTGAATAATAGCGACACAAGAAATGGAGTGCGTTTTTTCCGTCGTCGGGTTTCCACGGCGGAACACTTAATAATTGAAGAACAAATAGCGGCTGAAATAAGAGCAGAAAATCCCTTCGTCAATTGATCGTGAAAAAAAAAAATATAAATAGAATTTAGGAGGAGCGGACGTAAAGGAGGCCCTCACGCGGACCTAATCTTGTCAGTGTGTTTTTTTTATATTTCCGCCCGCCTCGTTTTATTTGATCGTTATTTTTGTCTATTAATATATATATTATTAATACAGTCCATGAATCTAATGGAACTTCAGCGAGGCGGAATTGATCCAAAGAATGTTCTTTTCCTGTCCTACGGAATCGAGATTGGAACGGATATTGATAATCATCATGGAGTGAAGACAAATTTTGTCATCTTCAACGAAACAACATTCCTATAAAAGGTCTGAGAATTTTACGCATCCGAATCTGAAGAAGTTGCCGATTGCACGGAAGGGACCGTGCATGGCTACATATCGGGAAAGGTGAACGAGGGCTCAACCCGTCTTTATAGGGATTCAATAAACAGGAAAAACCAAGTTGGAGAATAGGTAAGACTGTGAGTTTGTATATAAAGCAAGAGTTTTCACATTTCCATCATCATAAGTTTCTTGATTTTAGGAATCGGAACGTCGGTGGACTTTTGACAACGATTTTTCTCGTCAATACGTAAATGAATTCAATAAAGTAAAGAAACCAACAGTCAAACACGGTAGTTATTGACTGCCGCCAATTTGCTGTTGCTGCTTGCTAATTTTTTAATGGCACCGCTGCGTAGTAATTTCAGGTGCAAAGAAACAACGTCGCGTTTGCAAACACCCAGGCAAGTCATTGCCATCCTAGTCACGAACTGGTATAGTAGGCACACGTAGAGCCGAGAACATCGCAACCATCACAGCTTGCGCAAGCAATTCCTCCACAGTAAACCAAGGTAAACGAGTGTGATCATTGTATTTTCAAAGAGATTTGTTGTTTTTCAATGACTGTGGCCAAAAAATTGTACCTGCATTCGAGGAATGTGATCTTACACGATGTTGTAGTTGTTCCACCAAAACCATTTGACATACTGTCGGAAAAAAACACGTTGCTAATTGGCGTGTGTTCGGTTGGTTCGTGAAGTGCCGACGAGTCTGGATTCAATTTTAATAATGTGCTTTGTTGTAATGCTACTAGGTGTAAATTAAGAGTTGGGTTTCGGCGCCATGACGGAGCAGGAAGCAGCTAGTGCACAGGTGGACATTGTTCGTCATCTTCTGCAGCAACGGAAATTCAAGATTGGGGAGAAGAAAACCACGTTTGGAACATATTTGGACTGTGTTAAAAAGGAATTCGCAAAGGATTGGCCAGGCAAAGTATTTGATCAACATCTGGTTACACTCACCGAGTCCATTGGCAGGTGAGTCTTTTCACCCTCTCATCTTTTCTTTAGTTTGTCTGACAATGTCGACGAAGCCGTAGGAGTGCAACCGAACCAAAAAAAAATATTGTCCACACCACATTTTTAATTTTTTTTATGTTGTTGTCGATGTACAGCATTTGACCGACGATGCTAAGGCGGTTTACGTTCTACTCAATGAGCTACAGCACCAGCTAATTGGCGCCGAGTTTCGCGAGATTGATAAAGAAATCGCAGCCGTGAAACCGAACGTGCTACACTACATTGATTTGCCGTCCTTACGCGGTTTGCCAGGAACGCAACTTGATATAATAAATCCGTTATTTTGGTAAGTTATCGATTAGCATTGGTTCCCTGATGAACGTAATGTAGCCGTCTCTTTATTTCTTCGTGTTTTTCCATGCCACGTCTGTCTAGGTTTATCGTAGATGTCCTTGCAACATCGTCGTGGAACCACGTCGATTCGTATTACGACTGGGCAAAAGACGAGGTCGAACAACGCCGACAACTGGAGAACTCCTACGTTGGAGAACTTATAATCATGCAAATGGTAATGTATTTTTAAGGAAATTCTCTTTATTCAAAAACTAGTATTTTTTGTTTTGCATTGGAGAGGCGATTCAAGATTCCGAATGCGATGACTCGACTTGAAAAAAAAATCGAAAAAGGGGAAAAGCTCGGTGCTTTGTGGCACATTTATCAAGCCAAAGATATGAATACAATTCGAGAATTCTTGACTGAGGTGGGGAAAATTGTGATTTCTTCACTTAGAAAACCGTTGTACGAACATTTTGGAGTTTCTAACAAATATATATTTCATCTTTTGGGTGACTCTTTGTACATCCCTGCTAGATCGCCTCATCAGGTAGGGTTATTAATTTTCTATTACGAAACATGAATTGATGTGATTGTGTTTTTAGGTACGGTATTTCCAGAGCTGTCTAAATGTAGCTAGCGATTTCGGATATCCTGAGACAGTTGGACACTGTTTTAAGCTGAAAGAAGAGGTCCAGCTCCTAACTGATTTGCATAAAAATCGACCGGATAAATTACAGGTTAAAAGCATCATATACCACGCGGTGAAGAATGCAATATCCATTATTGCAGTACAGAAACCGAGCAAAAACGATTCGGACTCGAACGATTAAGATTCGGAAGTTGTTCCTTTTTCGAGAGTGTAAAAACCGAACAAAGATGTAAACAGCCAGAATAAATTCTTTGTATCCCATAATTAATTTCAGTTGTACTACCCCAGACTTATATATCAATATAAATTTCTGTAATAAACCCCATCTTTATCTCGTATTCTTGATTGTTTATTTCTGTCGTGAAATGTTGTTCCTTTAGTAATCCTTATTGACTTGAGGAAAATAATATAGATATTGTCGCGTGGTCATTGACCACGCTATATGATCCGGTCGGTATGCAGGCCAACCGGTAGTACATCCTGCCGTCTCCCGTATATAAGTGGGGAATGCCTCTGTATCAGGGCCGCAGTCATGTAGTCGTCTTAGTAATACACGGTGCTAAATTAGCACGCGACATGGTAGAGATGCAGGGTACGTTTGCGAAGTTTGCGTTATTGGGGAGATGACGGATGTGGGGGGATTGTTGGAGATGTTAAGTTCGTTTTGTTCGTTTGTTCGTTATGTTTGTTTTGTGTAGACTTGGAGGTGGAAAACCGTCAGGAGACCCTGAGAATCGGTGACCCAGCCGGCGCAGGCCTTAAACTGCTGGGGTACGGGTCTACGGTCCCAACCAAGTTTGAGCAGAGGGAGAGAGGGACCGACAAGGAAGCTGAAGTCGCATGGAATTGTTTTTTTTTTAATCGCGGTAGGCGTGAATGTTGGCGAAGTAGTTGTGGAAATCGCAGTGAGCGTATTGGAAATCCGCAGTAAGGCGGTGAGTGAACTCAGAGTGGCGGGAGTCCATGGGTCGGAGTTCACTGAAAGAACTGTCGCAGAAAGGCGGCGAAGAAATCCGCAGTAAGGCGGTGAAGAAGAACAGAGTGACCTCAGAGTGGCGGGAGTCCATGGGTCTGGGTTCACTGGAAGAACTGTCGCAGTAAGGCGGCGGACGAGGGACCGTGGAGGAAAGAGGAACGCGACGACGGAGAGAGATCGATAGAGAAGACGAACGACGGAGAGAGCGTGAGGGAGGAGAAGGATGACGTAAAACACGACGGAGAGCGACGACGGAGAGGAAAGAAAGCGACGAAAGAGAGCGGAAAGAAACGAAGAGCGGCGGAGGAGAAAGCAGTGATGCTGCAAGCAAGCAGAGGATCGCTGCGAAGAAGAGGCGGAAAAAAAAAAAAGCAATTTTTTTCTGCCGGATTGTTGTTAGCTCGTTTTTGTTGTTTTTTTTTGGTTTTTGCATTTCTTTTTGTTTCGCTGTCTTTGTGTGAGGCCTGTTGCATGGCATTCGGGACGAATGCGCCTGGGGAGGGGGATGTCGCGTGGTCATTGACCACGCTATGGGAGACTACTGACGACTGACTACTGACGGTGACGTTGAGATAAGCGGCTGTGGAGAGAGCGATGGAAGAGAGAAGAGGCCGATGGAGGAGAGTGGAGAGCGCCGGAGAGGCTGCAGACGGAGCGTCGATGGAGAGAGGAAAGAGAAGGAAAGCGACGGAGGAGAGGGAAAGATCGCTGCGAAGAAGAGGCTGATCAAAAAGTTTTTCTTGAGCATTATTGTACGATCGTGTTGTGGGCCTAGAGTTTATGTATTGTTTGATGAGGCTGACGGGTGACGATCCGGATGTCAAGTCTCATTCCATCTTGTTGTTTCTTTTGCTTACATTTAGGCTGTTGTTACCGACTGCAAGGTATCGCGTTGAATGGCTTTCGTTTGTTGGTCGAAATTTGTTTCTTTGACGATTGTGTTGCGCTGACTGCTCGGAACGTTTACGTACGAGATTCCTCTTCGACTGTTTGTTTGTTCTATGAATGAATGTGTAATGTGTGTATGGTGCCTTATTGTAATGTGAGTTGCCGCAGTCGAGGACGACTGCGTGTGGGGAGGGGGATGTCGCGTGGTCATTGACCACGCTATATGATCCGGTCGGTATGCAGGCAAACCGGTAGTACATCCTGCCGTCTCCCGTATATAAGTGGGGAATGCCTCTGTATCAGGGCCGCAGTCATGTAGTCGTCTTAGTAATACACGGTGCTAAATTAGCACGCGACAATATATAAGATGTTGGAAATAATGTAGTAGATACTGATGAGGTAAAACATTATTACTTGTATATTAAGCTTCACAACAAGTCCACAGTGATTTACATGCTAAATCACACAAGTATTTAAGAGTAAATTCAGCTAAACGTTGTTACGGCTACGGGCTACAACAGAGAAAGCAGACAAGAAAGCACGATATAGAATCAATGTGTGAAATAAACACGGTTGAAGCAAACTACCCTAGATGGACGTGGCTAACATGAGTCCTCGTTGTGCTGCCATCTAGTGGCTGCATGGTTGCACATAAAATTCCAACATAAGACTGGGGTAATACAGCTGAAATCATTTAAGGGGATATAAAGAATTTTTGCTAATATTAGTAGATAAAAATCACTATAAAATCACACCAGTGTCCTGTTTCACTACGACAATGGTCCCCCCAAGTAATTGTATGTGGACTATTTTCTACTAGGGGGGACTACTGTCGTGACAATCCCGACAATGGTTCCGGGGGGGGGGGGGGGGGGGGGGGGGGGGGGATTGGATGAACGATACTCTAGTAATAAAATATAGTAAATGTAGTGTTCCTAAAATTTTTCTATTTTTACATAAAAATATTTAAGATTATGATCAATAAGACTAAAAGTCGTTTGCACAAATGTCTAATGGTTCTTAAGTTATTCAGCTTTTAAATTCGCCAAAAAAATTTATTTGCCGCTTTGGTTCATAAATTGGCCTCCACATGGCATTTAGTTGTTTGTTTTGTTTACGAAACACAGGTTGGTCGCACAGAACTAGATGATACTTATCAAATAGTTGTGCCGTCACTTTTGCCCTAGTAAAAAGTGATACTTATCGTCTAGATGGTAAGCATCAACTTGGATGAGGCCTATCGTCTAGTTAAACTTTTCATCGATTTTAATAACCCTATAGTTTGTTTTGTTTTCTAAATTCATCTTTTTGTAAGCTTGTTCAACTGTCAAAATGAAAATTTTTCAAATTTGTAATCATTCAGTGATCTAATTCAACTATTTTAAGTGTATTTATCTCTTTTTATTATTGCTTAATAATTTTCATTCGCATTTTTATTAGTATAGGTTGATTTCAATGGTATGGTTTGGAAACTGCATCAGGACCGTCAACTTACTTTACTACTTTTTATTTCAGATTCAAATATTAAGGCTTTCAAGCAATCAACTTCATTGAGGTTTGTTTGTTTGTTATTTTTGTTAATTATTTATTGGTATAATATAGTTTTCTTTTAAAATTATAGGTGTGAAGTTAAAAGTGAGTTCGGTAACTTGTTTGATGTTTTCACATCTTATTTCAGATTCCTATTTGATAGCTTTTAAGCAATCATTTCAACAAAGTATTTTTATTATTACTTTTTCATAGCTTTTTATAAAAACAATGTTGTTTTCTTTATACAGGTTTGTATATTTGCTGAAAATAGTCAAGACTTGAGGAAGGTTCGACTTGAGGAAAATTGTTTTGCTGTACAAGTAATTTAAAACAAATATTATTGAATTTATTTTATTTTTAGTGTTTGGTACACACAAACTAATTATTAATCATCATATAATTTGTTAGATCATTTAATTTTTAAGAATAATTGTATAAAGTTTATTTTTCAGATTTCTATCGTAACCCAAGTTCATAATCAATTCACTTTGCTGAACTCTCTTTTAAACTCTAGTTCTGATGTATTGCTATAATCATTATTCATTATTCATACAGTTTCAATAAATTGTGTTAATTTGAGCCTTATTAAGTTTTGAGAATTTCATGTACTTAATTACTGCAGATATTTCTTAGATTTGAAAAGGTTTTGGAATGTTATCAATTTCTTCTTAAAGATATCAGTAATTTTTATTGTTTGTTATAATTCATGTATTAGTTCTTTTTATTTACACAAACAGATGAATGTCTAACAAATACGAAGATTTATTCAACGCAAAATTCTGCCGCAAATTAAAATAAGTTATTACATATTCATAACAGAATTCATTCAATTTTTGTAATGTGTGTTCTTATTTGTTATTTCAGATTATTTTGAATTGGGACTCATTAAACTACCTTCCGTTGGAATAAAGATTACTTTGCGACTTGCGTCTTGCGGTGAACCATCCCGTTTACATATTTCAACCGAAAGTGCCTTTTTTTATTGTTTCATGTTTAGAAACATATTCGAATTCTTTTCTGACTTTAAATACACAAACAAATTAGTTGTGTTAATCAGTTTAATCTATTACATTCATTATCGGTTAGCTTAGTAATAAGTAAAGTTCAAGCATGTTTAATAGTAATCAGGCATGCTAAGGATATCGAGCAATGGCAATAACAACCAATTGCAATGGCATTTTTCACATGTTTTATACTCCAATCCTTTTAAAATTAAGAAGATATATTAAAGGTAGAAACAACACATGCTAATAATAAAAAAACCACACTAATTATTCAGAAATACATCGCAAAATTGCCTTGACAATATATATTATGAATATACTATAATTTCCTTTAAAAAATTCAGTTAAATCATGAAATAAAATAAACATACAATGATTATCCCGAATTTAAAACATTGTATTGCTATATTTACTTTATTTTATTGATATTTAATCGAAATGAGCGCTAGCCGTGTGTGAGCTCAAACGGTCATTCTGCGTATATTTAAGCCATGTGCACTTCAAATATTCAATTATTGATTTCATATCTAGATTAAGCATGAAAAATTTATTATTATATATTATTTTCATATTTGTATCCTGTTTCCAGCGGTGAAGCGCATCGTGAACGGGGAAAAAACTTCAGGGTCGATTTTATACACTTTGCATACAAATTTGTTGGTTTTTGATTTCATAATTGAAATCAGCGTAAAAAGTTGAGTACAGGGTGTTAGTTTCATAATTATATTCGGTTTCCTGTGGTGAAGCGGCTCGTGAGCGGGAAAAATCGTCCAGCGTTCATTACAGACTCTTGCATACAAAATAGTTGGTTTTTTACTTCGGATTTGGATTCGGCGTAAAAAGTTGAGAATACAGTATTATTTTTATCATTTTTGATGATAAAATACAGAAGATATTCGTTTGTGACTAGTTTTTTTAAAACGAAAAACGATGTAGTTCTCGTTAGCTGACTAGTCGACTTTTTTTCTGAAAAATTTTGGTCGCAAACGATTATCTTCCTTACGACACGGGCTAAAATAATGAAAATAACACCCTATCCTCAACTTTTCATGGGAAATCCAAATATGAAGTCAAAAACAGTCTATTTGGAATGTGAGAGTCTGTAATGAGCGCCGAACGAATTTTCCCGTTCACGAACCGCTTCACTACAGGAAACCGAATATAATTAAAAAAGTGACACTCTAGACTCAACTTTTTACGTTGAATCCAAATCTGAAGAAAAAAACTGACTAATTTGTACACAAGTGTAGGGTAATTAATGCTGAACGATTTTTTCCCGCTAACGAGCCGCTTAACCACAGGAAACCGGCTTAAATTATATGAAAATAATACTCTAGACTCAACTTTTTACACTGAATTCAAATATGAAATTAAAAAACCAAAAAATTTCGATAAAAAGTGTATAGAATCGACCCTTTCGAAAGTTTTTTCCCGCTCACGATCCGTTTCACCACAGGATACACGATACAACTATGAAAATATTACAAAATAATAAATTTTTCATGCTTAATCCAGATATGAAGTCAATAATTAAATAATGTCGGTGCATTTGGCTTAAATGTACACAGAATGACCGTTTGCGCTCACACACGGCTTGTACCGACTATTTCGATTACATTTAGTAATGTAATGTTTTAAATTTGGACTTATGATCGTATTTTTGTTAAATTTTAGGATATATCACAATATTTTGAAAAGAATTATAATGCATTCATATTAAATATGCATAAGGAGTAATTTTTCGCTGTATTTCTGAATTAGTAGTTCCCTTTATCATATTAGCTATTGTTGTTGTTTCTACCTTCAATATATCTTCTTAAACTTAATATTATTTTAGTAGTTAAACATATGTAATATCATTGCAATTGGTTGTTATTGCCATTGGTTGATATCCTTAGCGTACTAATAACGTTTGAACGTGATTTAACTGACTTATATGATGCTAACCGATAAATGAATCAAATAGATAAAATTGATTATTTCAATTAATTTGATTGTGTATTTCCAGTCAGAAAAGTACTAAAATAGGTTCTAAACATGATGCAATTAAAACACAAATGCAATTAAAACACAAATCAAATTAAAGGTACTTTCAGTTGAAATATGCAAATAGGGAGTTGTTCACAGCAAGACGGAATTCACAAAGGAATCTTGATTCCAACCAATGACGGCAGATAGTACAAGGAGTCCTAAATCCTAATAATTAAAATACACACATTAAAAAATTTAATGAAATCTGTTAACTTGTTTTAATTTGCCAAAGCGTTAAGTTTGCGTTGAATAAATCGTCGTATGTCTTAGACAAAGGTAGTTTGTGCAAAGAAAAGGAACTAATACACGAATATTATTAAAATTAAAAATTACTGATATCTTTAAGATGAAATGAATAACAATCCTAAACTTTTTAAAATATAAGAAATAAGTGCAGTAATTAAGTACATGAAAAACTAAAAACTTGAAGAAAAAGTCGTAAATTAACACGATTTCATTAAATATGTATTGATAACTAATAATAATTAGCAATACATCAGATAAAAAGTTTAAAAGACAGTTCAGGTCAGGAAAGTGATTTGATTTCAAACTTGGGCTACGAAAGAAATCTGCTGTACCAATAATAATTTCTACACAATTATTTTTAAATCTAACAAGTTATGAGGTTATTAATAATAAATTTATATGTACCTAACACTTTTAAACAAATAAATACCAATAAGTCTTGTTTAATTAGTCCACCTTAATTAGTTGTTCTAACTATCCTCAGGTCTTGACTTGATGACAGCAACCATAGAAACCTGTATAAAGAAAACAATACTGTTGTAATAAAAAGCTAAAATATTTAATAAGAAAAATCCTTTGTGAAACTGATTGCTTGAAAAGCCATCAAATTGTAATCTGAAATAAAGTTTTGAAAACATGAAACAAGTTGACGATATCTGGTTTTAAACTGCAAACCTATTATTTTAAAAAAGACTATATTGTATCAATAAATAGTTAAAAAAATTGACAAACACACAAACCATTATGAAAATGATTACTTTAAAGCTGTAAAATTTCAATCTGTAATATAAAGTGAAATGTTTAAAATGAAAGTCTCCCCGTTTCAAACCAATACCAAAGAAATTTAATTATAACAAATACAAAAACAAATAAATTAGTTATGAAAAAGCAACTTGAGTAAAGAGTTGCTTAAACTAGTCGAATTAGGTCAATAAATTATAAAATATTTCAAAAAATATAACAAAATTTCCATTTTGACAGTTGAACAAGCTCACAAAGAAATCCATTTAGAAAATTAAATAAACTATAGGGTTTTTAAAATAGACAAGGTCCTTGGGTATACGCCTTCGGGTTCAGGTTAAACATTTTTTTTAAAGATATATGCTGTGCGACTTTGGTGCGGTGGGCTTCGCCCACCACCCCACGTCGCACTAATTTTTACATGAATTAAGAAAGAAAAATAAATTAAGATTAAGACAATAAAAACCTCACTATCACTCACTCCTATCAGAGAGTGAAAATCAAAATTCAAACTTTTGAACGAATATAGATAAACTTTTATCCTCAGGGATAAATGCACACCAAACATGCAGTTGCCCTAAGACTAGAAAAGCTACACATGGGGATTACGGGAAAAAATACATAAAATAAAACTTAAACAGATACGAACGAAAATATCCAGTAATACTCAAAGAAATTAAGTTAAGAAGGTTACCGAAATTTGGAATAAATCGGTCAAGTAGAAAAAAAGAAGATAGCAAAAGACCAAACTGACAATAAACCTTTTGGAGCCCAACTCCAAGAAGGTATCGATTACTACGATACGATACTACGATACGATACATGACATGACATGATCAGAAACTTAAGAGCCTTCGGTATACTAGAAGTATAACCCTCAGGGATAAATAAGGGTTATTTTATCGTCTTAATTCAAAAAAAACTTTCAATGCTTAAAAATACTTAATTACAGATATAATTATGTAAACAAATAGTTACCTATTTCAGAAAAATCCAAATGGCGGCCATCAACAACAAATTTCAAGGAGGGGTCACGCAGGCGATGCTTATCATCTAAATGATAAGTATCGTTTTTTACTAGGTCAAAAGTGACGGCGCAGCTTTTTGATAAGTATTATCTAGTTGTGCGCGACCATGTTGACGAAACATCATTAGTAACTTCCGTAAAAATGAATTATATTTAAGTGTTATTTACGTTATTTCCGAATTCAGTTTATTTTCAGTGCACATATTCTTGTGAGATCGTCACATTTGTGAAACAATGACTAACAAACGGAGTGGTAATCTTCAGCTAAGTTCTCAACTACTGTGTCATTACGGCAGGTAGTAGTAGTAGCCCTTCCAATTCTTACAGGAAAAACTACAAGGAAGACCAATTTGGCAGGTAAACCTCTGGAGTCACAATCCCCCTTACAACCACATTTGATTATTTGCAATAAATCTTTGGTGCTGCTTCAATGTCTGTTAGTCTTGGCAACAGCATTTCATCTCGCGATGAAATTCTTTGTATCTCAGGTAATCTATACCTTCATTTATATTTCCACCATAGATCATTATCATTGCAACTTCTCCAGCATTCTTAATGTCTATTCATTGTAGCGTTTTTTCACAAAACTTGGCTGGCATAGTTTGGAAAGGGTAGTCAGTTGTCAATTGTTTCAGAGACTTTGCTTTTCCGACGCCGTAAGGCTAAGACGTTGCATCACTACCCGATATTACATGAGAAAACAAAATATTTTTGCAAACTACGTAGCTAACAACGTCCTTAATTTTTTATGTTCCAAATCTTTCCAAGTTTTCCCCTTTTTGGTTTATTTTTTAGATAAATTGGGAATATTATTTCTCTTTATTAATGCATCAAAAGACAAAGATGGTCAATTTCTTCACCAAAAAGAACGGTTTTACTTGTTTTGGACGCCAAGATTGCTCTTTCTATACGATTAGTAAGTCTGTATCACATTCTGCTTGAGTTGTCTCGAATCCTTTGGTCTTCAGGTATCCAGTGAGTTCTTTAATGAATCTAGATTTATTCATTGTGCAAGACAAAACTCCTCTTTCGTTGTGGTTAACTTCATGGACGGAGTGAAAAACACTTCTCAGCCAGAAGTTCTTGCTCGCTTTAGATGTGATGTATCCTTTGTTGAAGCTTTTTTCCTTAGCTATCTAACATTATTTTGGCAAATCTATATCTATTTTCCAGGTAAGATGAATACCTCTGAAATATTTCTTGATATGTTTAATTTTACCCCAAGAAATGCGATGCAATAGCAAATGTCCAAATTGGAAATTTTGCTGTAAGTTATGCCCTAAAGCGGCTAATCTCCCCTCAAGGCTGAAGCTATAGTTAGCTTGCTATAGTTAGCGTGGTCAAATTACACCCCCAAAACGCTGTCCAGTATTATTCAACCCTATGTCTTTTTTCTATTTTACACATAACTTTAATTATACTTGACATTAAAATGTTATATTTACATTTAACATTCAAGAAATGAATGTTCTAATTATATCTTAAATTTTTTTTCAAATATTTCTTGTTTTTTTATTATAAAATGTAAAATTTAGCAGAGTGGGAAACGACAGAAAACCTCTCCATTTTTTCATTTATAGATTATATGCATAAAAATGGTGCAACACACAAATAAATTTATTCCATAATGCAAATGTCTTATGTTTACATAAAAAATGAGTAAACAAATTTTCAGCTTTAAATTAAATGAATTACGGCATTTGTCCAATATGACCCGTGTTCAGTATAACCCCGTTCTCCCCTACACAACAGAATTAGGATGAAGGGAAAAATTAAATCGACTTTGGCACCGACACACTTAGAGAAGTCCCATACCCCACAGGCGAGAACAACACGTTAGGTAGATGGAATTTCATTTTCGAATAGTATCTTTTCTTTATCGATTGTATTCTTTTTGATATTCTCAACAGCAAAAATCTTGTCCCCATTTTCAAGGATCTTCTAGAAAGAGAGTTGAATTTGCCATCTAATGCGGGAGAAGTGGAGGGAGTTTTAAGTGTCGGAAAACGTTGTCACGGATCCATTGCCTTTGACTGCCCGTGTGACTATCCCTACAACCTCAAATGTGATCTGGACAATGACTGCATCGCCAGCCGAAAGTTATAGAAAAAGTTAAAGTCGCACTTTCTCTGAAGTGGTAGGATGTAAAGAAATTAGACAAGCCTCTAAAATATCTGTTGGATACTACCAAATGATGTTTTCAGACTTATGTTCTTCACTTTAACATGCTTTCTTTCTAATGGTAGCAACTAATTGTTTGTTACCAATATCAATTTTATTTTATAATTTTAGACATGTTGAGGGGGAGTACATGTTTGGCATCGAATTAATTTTGAAATCAGATTCTTACCTGCCGTTTCAATTGCACCAATGGTATGTGGATGTGGATTCTGTGATGTGATGTGCAAAGAATGTGGCCAAGCTGTACATGTTTTCAATTCAGCCTTCGAAATATGTCGTTACTGTGTAGAGGGAAAGATCCCTCAAGTGTTAACGAAAGCCTGAGTGGCTTCTCAACCCCCGATGAAACGTCATAGACAGGATTTATGTGTTCTACTGACATGAATTCTGAAACATTTGAATTCGCGAAGACGTGAACTGAAGCATTTTTAAATAAATTAATGCAATCTGTGGAGCTTAAAAATGTTATTGAAACGCTTTTTGACCAGAAGATTATTCGACTTGCAATTTGCCGATTCTTATGTCAATATTCCTGACGTTGAAAGCATCATATTCCCAATTAACCGCATTTCAGATAGAGATTGTGTCCTAATACAAACGTGTCATGGATATGGTGGCCGATTTCAGCAAGTAAGTGAATGTTACCCATGTTAGTTGTAGAACTAAAAACATAAGTTTTTGTTTTAATTTTAACATGATAAATTTTAACATTTTTTAAATCATGTTAGCAACTAATTATTTGTAACCCATGTTAGTGGTTTGACTTAGTAGTTTCATTCTTGGTTTAATTTGACATGTTCTTTTTTAATGTTGGTAACGAAATTTGTTGTTACCCATGTTAGTCTTTGACTAAAAATTAAGTACGTTCTTGCTTTAATTTGCTCTTTTATTTAAAGGCAAATCCTGGTTTTTGCCAAATAACAGCTGGCTTCGGAAATTGTCGGGCATTTCACTATGCTATGATTCACCGCTGCATAAAGCAATTGAAGGATGTTGATGGCTCAACACAAGGGGTATATGAGCCCATCACTTTTACATCGCATAGTCTATGTTTATGATCCCAAGAAAATTATCTACCTGGCCATGCTGCATCCAAGTGGTTTTTTTGCTAAACCTAAACCCTGGTATGTTAAGTCATTTTTTTTTCCTTTAAAAATCTCTTCTTGCTTTTACTTTAACATGCTCTTTTTAAATTTTAGCAAATAATTGTTTGTTACCCATGTTAGTTGTATTACTAAAATTTTTAGTTCTTGCTTTAACTTTAACATGCTCTGTTTATGATCTTAGCAATTAAGTGTTTGCTACCAATGTCAATTATTTTCTTTCTTTTATGACCACGTCTACAGATTATTTTTCTTGAAGAATTTGCGTCCTTTGGTCTTGAATAGGTAAAAAATATTTTTCTGTACTCTGGGTTGAAGTTAAACGAGAATGATGTCGTCCCTCAAACAACTCAAGATACAGCAGCTTCAGTTCTATCTGCTCTGTTGTCTAAGGTGCCACCAACTGAGAATTCCCTTGGTGTATCTGGAATTTTATATTCAATGTGATGAGAGACAGAACTATGGTGGCGCAAAAATCAGAGGAAGAAGTGGAGTGAAGAAGAAAAGGGTAGCTTAAAATCAAATCTAACTCTGTAAAACTCCCATCTATCTATGTTTACAATCCCAAGAAAATTTTGTTCTTAGTTATGCTACATCCAAGCTTTTGTTTTTGCTGAATCTCGATACTCTTGTATATAAATACCATTTTCCATTCAAAGATCTTTTTATCTCCTATAAATAAATTTTTTTCTTTTAGATTCAATAGCTTACTATGCATAAAATAAATTTCCTTTAAAGGATGCAAAAATTCTTGTTTTGAGGGTTTGGCCTCAAAACTGGAAATATTCTGAAAGCAATAGACAAGTTGATATTTTAAGGAACCGGTCTCGAATTTGTAAACATGAATTTGTCGTTTCTTTATGAATTTTTTGCAATTTTGGGAACAGTATATACAAAAATGATTTTCTTCAAATATTCAGCTACATTCCTTTTTTGGTTTTTTCATTCCCAAACTAATTGTAGTATTTATATTATTTAGGGCTAAAGTTCATGAACTATTTATGTCGAAATTGTTGGTGAAAACCTATTACCATCTCTACCAGCTTAATACTCGGCGCCAAAAAATGGAAGCTAATGAAAAATCCCAACAATCGGCCAAATAATATTTTCCATTATAATTCTGCCAAATAATTCTGACAAATAATTCTGACCAATTGGGCATAATCTGAATAGTCTGCGTCCTTTCAAAGAACTTTAAATTGTGTAATTTTTTATTTTTCCATTGCAGCAGCTTGCGTCTTAACTTCAATTGAAATGTGACAGAGCTTTTTTAGATTTTAGATTTATGTATACTGATGTCTTAATAAGCAGTTTTACTATTAGCCAATATCGGGACATATCTGATAAAATTGGAAATTTCACTCCTCTTTTCGCTGCTGCAATATCGATGCTATGATTCAATGGTGAAATTCCTCGTGGAATTTTGTCCTTTCTTTTATTTCAACAAAGAAGAAGGGGAGGAATCACCCCATCGTCTTTACTCTTTAAAAGATTTCTCTCTACGAGATGTCAGCAAAGAACAGCTGAGTCTACTGATCGAAGAACTTGAAATGAACGGTGCAGCTTGTTTTTCGGGGTGACAGGAATGCTCGCTATCACGGTTGATTTGCTGGAATGTAGCATTACAATTACGAGAAAGTGTTCATCACCTAATTCCCCAAAAATGTTCGAACAATCGACGGTGTAGCAACGTGCATTAAAATCCAAGGATAAATTGCAAACGCCTGAAAAATTGAGGTCATTGCTGAATCAGCGACGCAAACAATGGTGGGTCTTCATAAACAACAATGAAAAAAAAATAAATGGTTGTTTTCTACTGAGAATATATAGTTGTTACTTACCAAAAAAAAAGAAGCGAAATTCTGGTAGTCTAATCGGTTTATGTGTGAAATGAAAAGAGGTACAACCTCCGGTAGGATATCGCAGCTGTAGCGGCTACTGTCTGTCTCCAATTTAGCGGCCATAAGAGAGAGCACAGAGCGACGTTCAGAAATTGGTTCAATGAGAAAATAATCAAGATCACCTAGAAAGTTTTTAGGGAGACGTTTAATCAATCCGAACTACTTCGAAAATATAAAACAATGATGAAAAGAGAGCAGCAGACTATCTTTAACTTTGAGTGAAAGTCAAACTCAAAGTCAAAGGATTTTTTAATTTTGGTTTTTGACAACGGTCAACGACCCCTTCCGACCGGAATAATTTTATACCAAAAATGACATAAACTTAACAACATAAATTTTGTAAAGATTATTTTTACGGTCGCAAGGGGTCTTTACTGGATATTTTTATTAGATAGTAATTCAATTTTGAATTTTTCATCTGAGCCATGAAAGGGGAGGTCTCTTAACTCCAAAAGGGTGAAGTCCATAAGGCCACGAAACAGATTTTGCTACAACGACATTGTTGTCTCTTGCGGGTGTGTGGTGAACGTTTTTTTTTTCCTGTTTTTTTTTTCAAAGTCCCGTGACAATATCTGCCTATGACCCCTCCCGATTGGAAAAGTAAGTTATACAAAATGTATGTTGTTAAGTTTATATCATTTACTATATAATATTTTTCCAGTTGGAAGGGGTCGTATACACACACACACGATTTGTCTTGGATAAATTTTCCCTGTTTTTTTTCTTTTTTGTACATTTATTTGATAATGAGCTTATCTTCCTCCACATACAAAAACCCATTGGTATACCAGCTGCCGTCGAAATGTTTTTTCCCCCTTATACTCGCCGGGATGTCAAATTTTATTCGTTTCTATTATTATTTTTCGTCAGGTTAGGATTATCTCAATGATTTCTTCTCCGAAGAATCATCAGAGGAAGAAAACACCATTCTCTCCAAGGATTTATCTCTATCGAGATTTTCTTATCTTTACCTTCAAGGTTTTATGACCTAGGGATAAATTATAAACATTTCCTATGGAAGAAAGCTGATGACGAATTCATTACGATTGAAAATTTTGAAATTTTACAAAATAAGGATCCCAAAAGCTTCTTTCTGGATAACTATACACTGTGCCACTCAGTTCTCCAAAGGTAGGGTAAACGGCTAAAAATGGACAAATAGATGGGCCGAAATTTGTAGCAGCCTATCGTGCATACTTCACGGAAATGTGTTAGGGAGTAAGCGTAAAATTTCATTAAGTCACGAAATAGTGTTCACATGGGACCTAAGGTCCGGGCCTTATTCCGGATAGTCCCTCCGTAGATTCCTTTTTTATAGTAATGGAATGGTCTTAAAAGTTTTTCTATTTTTACACAAAATACTTAAAAAATGATTTATAAGACTAAAAATTCGTTTGAAAATATGTCCAACCGTTTTTAAGCTATTCAGCTTTTAAATTGGGCGAAAAAATTATTTGCCCTTTTTGGTTCATAAAAAGGTCGTCGCATACACATTAGGACGTTTAGTTGTTGGTTTTGTTCACGAATTTCAAATGTTATGGTCGATGTGAACTTTGTGAAGTTGTAAACATCATGTCTTTGGAAGTGAGTGCTTTGTTTAATAAACAATCTGGGGATTTATTAGTTGTTGTTTGGGGAAATTGGAATTAAAAATTTGAAAGAAGCAGCAAGGCAAAAGCAGGGGAAGGCCGTGCTGTTATATTATGTGTGTGTAGTTGAATGAAAAGTTTGGAGATAACCTCCTTATCATATCATTATTTGGATTCTAATATTTTGTTATTTTATCGCCCATCTCAAGCAAAATCTTTAGAAAATACCAATAAAAAAGAAATACAAAAACTGCAAAAGAGGAAATCATTGACATAGTTAAAACTGCTGGTTTTCGTGATGAAATTTTAAGAAAAGAGTCTTCTAAGGAAACTTACAATATTGGCGAAATTTTGTCTAGTCCAAAAGTTTTGTTATCATTTTGTAATGATATGTTGCAAATATTTCAGCGGAACATATATACAGCGGAACTTAACGAAGTCATACAAGAGACTGAAGGAAGTGCTTTGCTACAAGAAAATCTAGTCGTTGAACCGGATATGTCAGCAGCTTCATCAAATTCTTAAAGCCAACTCAGCCGAAAAGTTATTGCTAAGGTATGAAACGTCATGTGTAAAAGTGACCATTTCTTTCAAGAACCATTTGAATTGTGTGGATCGAAGGAGGGGAGGGGATTTTTACTCTTCTTTGAACTAATAAATATCCGTCCATCTAACAGAAGTTATAACTTCAGAATAACCCTTCAAGCCAAACCTGATCTAGTACCATCTCTACTTATAAATGCATATCCAACCAGGATATGGTTGGACATGGACAGTGCTGCCATCATCTCCAATTGTTAGCTGTTGAAGATGGAACTTGGCAAGTCACTCATACTGATACGGACATACCCTTTAACATCACCGTATGGATAGATTTCGGATCAAATCAAGGGAAGGATAACGTCAACGACGGACTGGTTGAAATGTTCTTCAACCAAACGCAGTGCAACTTCCTGTTTATGTTCAACGATGGGCAATCTGTTGGTGCTCACGCAGAAATTCTGTCAACTGGAAGCCCGGTACTTTCCGCCATGTTCCAGTCGAGTTGTCTTGAGTTAAAGTCACGGAAAATGAGTATTATCGACTGCGAAATCGAGGTCTTCAAACAGTTCTTCGTGTTTTTATACACAAACAACGCTCCTCTATTGTCGGAGAAGACTACTCGGGATCTTTTTGTGTTAGCAGACAAATATCTAGTTTCCAAGTTAAAGGATCACTGTCTTAATATGATGCTGACTTAAGTTAATATTCAGAACGTCATCGAAATTTTGGTTTGGTCTCAATTTTACTCTACTCATAAACTTTATGAAAGAGTGATGCAGTTTTGTGTCCATTTTCGCGAGCTGTGTTTCCTACAGGAATGGAAAGAACTCGAGACAGTTGATATTGATTTGTTTCTTCGAGTCAACCAAGAAGTGGCGGATCTTCTGCCCGAAGCCAACGGCACTGCGGATCAACCGAGAGCAGAACCTCACGAAGAACTTATCAATTCATCACAAAATTCGTCAATTGAAGAAGCTGATGTGTCGTCAACATCTACAGGTACTATGTTATCGGTTTCTGATAATAGTCTGGAAGAAGAAAGGACTTTGTTTGAAGATCAAGTCACACAAGAGGCTGAAAATCTAGTGGTTGCACGGGATATTTTTAAGATTTAGCTATTAGCACGGATCTTGGACGCTGTGATGCGCGGTGTTTTGGACTCATGTTGTGGAGATCAGGAGAAAGCAGCGTAGTTGATTGTTTTAATTAGATTCTCTGGCTTATATTTTGTGGTTTTAAATTGCTGCTTGAATTTTTGTGTGGCTATGGTGTTTTTAAATAAAAGAATAAAGTTTATATATGTTGTTTGTGTATTTTTTCCATCTGTTGCTTACATAAATACAAAGGCTCGTAAATTTTGAAAGAATAGACATTGAGTTGTTTGTGTAACATTTTTCGACCAAATATCCGGAATTCGTGTCAGCGGTTTCATCATAGTGGTTTCGTTGGAATGTTATTTATTTATCAGTTATTTTTTTTTCACATTTATTGGATCGGATTTTTCCTGGGCGATTACTTTATTGAGTATTGTTCGTTTTCTTGATATGTTTGCTGGGTGATTAATTGGTTTGTTGGAATTTGCTTTGTCGTTAATGGGTTTCTTTGAATTTTCCCTAATGGATTGGTGTTTCATGGTTTGTCTTTTTTTCCGTGTATTTGTCTGCGAACGGGAAGACGTTGATGGTTTGATGGTGTTTTTCTTTGGGCTATTTCTGGTAGTTGGTATTTTGTGTGGGTTATTTAGTGTAGCGGTTTCAGTCTTGTGTTTCGGTGCTGTAGTTTGGATTTTGCTAGGCGATCATGGATGTTCGGGATTTTTCGTTTTCCTCCGTTCGGCCTGGTACCGTAAGGTGGATTGTCATATGTTTTTGTTTTTTTTTGGGGGGGGGGGATTCATTGTTGTTTTTTTTTTGTTGTTTAGCTGTGTTCTTCAGGCGCGTTTGACTTTCAAGTTCTTTTTTCATAATAAATGGGGTGTTCCATGTCTAGTCACGTCCTGGATGGATCGTTCTGGAGAGGAATTTCGAGGACGTGTTAATCAAGCGATTTCCCTTAAAGTACATGAGTTACTCGAGGTCAGTTAATTTATTTAAAACTAGTTTTTTTTTTTTTTTTTAACGTGTGTTTTTGATTTTTCAGGTGGATAGTATTTATAGTTTGCGTAACGTGAGTGTTTTTTACGTGCAGTTTGACGAAAGCCGTATGTTGTGTTTGAAGGAAGCACCACTACACAATTTAGTGAGGTATGTGTTGTGCTCTTTTTGTTTTCTTTTTATATCTTAGGCCTTGTTTTCCTAGATTAAGGAAATGGATAGCGCTGTTAATTGTTCATCTAATTTTCCGAGTTTGCGTTATAACTATATTTCGTTTCCCTTGGAGAAATATAATGTGGTTTCCCCGCGTCTTACCATAGGTTTGTTATTTTTTTTTTGGTTTTTTTTTGTTTGGTTTTTTGTGTTTTTCATTTTGTCATTTTCCAGATATTTTGGGCGTCTTCGTGCGTTGGGATGTTGAAGATGAATTCATGGTTTTGGAAATCAATCCAAATAAGGTTTTTTTTTGTGATTTTATTGAACTGATCTTTTGTTATTTAAGTTTGTGTGTAGATTTTGATTGTCGACGTGGGCATAATTAAGATCATTATCTTTTCAGTCATTACAGTCTAAAACCTTTATAGTATCATATTCAATTGTAGTTACATAAAGTAGTCTATCTCCAAAAACACTGGACGTATTTAGCATATCACCTCCGGAACAACTAGACAAAGAAACTCTCTATGAGGACGCCAAAAAACCTAATAAAAATACCATCCCAAAAATGTGTCTGCTGGCTAATATTTTACAACGTTGCCAAATGTATAAAATTTAAAAATAAATATCGCATCATATATGTATAGAAATTGAACTGACTGAGACATCGCTCCATAAGCCCTTGTAGAAGGAATCGGACCCACTCGTAACCCCTCTAGCCAGATTGAGGGAATTGTAGTAGATGACCAGTGTTGCCGGTTTTAAAAACCAGCCTGGCGTTGAAAAATTCTGCTTCTATGACGACTGAAAGTCGTTTCGTCTGCTTTTTTTGTTGTGGCGTAGTGTTGTCATGAAAACCGCTTTCAAAATAGAAGCCACTCAGCGTTTTTTTTTTCTCCCGACTGGCAACCCTGGTCATCTACTACAATTTTCTAAAAACTGGCAATTTTTCAGTTGGGAGTAGCGCAGGGTGTTATTATTTTAACATGGCGATGTCTCTCCTTCATATCTTCCTCCGTGAAAGCATGGATAATAATTTGCAGCATTATTTAAGAACAAAAATTCAACTTCTTATCCACTATTTCTAAAACAGCAATGAAGTAGTGAGCAATGAATTTATATTTGAAATGTAATGCTAAAAGTGAAACTTAAGAATCCCAATACTAGTAAAAACAGAAATCCCTGAAAAATTTTTACATTTTTTGTTTTACAAAACAAACCAAAAAGTTGAGCTCAAACAAAAATTATGTGACCCAAAAGTAATTCTGATGAAAGTAATAATAGTGTCAACAACGAAGTTAAGGTTCTCATTTAGATTTGACCAGTATTGAGATTTTTAATTTTCACTTTGTGCACATTTTATTTTTGCAAAAATGATGTGGTCAATGTGTATTTCTGATTTACAATAAATTAAACATTTTTTAGGGATTTCTGTTTTTGCAAAAATTGCATTTTGTTTCACATTTATTTTGATTTGGTAAGGAGTTTTGTTCTGGTTCGATCAAAGATTAAACTCTTTCTGCCACTCCTTTTCCCTCTTCACTAAACGATCTCTCACTGCGCCGTAGCGGAGGGGAAGAGAGGGATAAGACGACTCAAGAGAATCGAGAGAGAGACGTGAGGCAAGGGTGGCTGTTGGCCAGGCTGTGGAGAATACACAGTGGATTGTTCGGTGCCAGCCACGTTAAATTTCAAAACCAACAAGTTTGCCAATAAGTATATCACCTGGACATTCTTCTTTCTGGAACCGGTAACCAAAGTTCAGAAAAGCAATGAGGGTTTCAAATGAACTATCGTTGTTAGTTTTGAGAATTTCACCTAGTTCCAGAAGAGTCGACTTGATGATGACAGTTTTTTCTTTCAATGTTTCGTTCGTGTGCCCTTTGTTCTGAGGTTGGGCAAAAAAAAACTCATGGCGAATTCAACTCTCTTTCTAAAAGATGATGCTGATGAGCATATTAGCAAAAAGCTGAGGGTCAGACATCGTAAGCTGGGTTAGGAAAGATCCTTTTCGAAAAAAGGAAAAAGAAGGCAATGGATAAAGAAAATATCCTATTCGAAAATAGTAAAACGAAGAACGTTGATGAATAAATATCCTATTCGAAAATAGGAAAAAGAAGAACATTGATAAAGAAAATATTCTGTTCGAAAATACGAAAAAGAAGAAAATTGGTAAAAAAAAATATTCTATTATAGGATAAAAAAGTCGTTTCACTTTGTTTGCTGAGGAATGGATGAATCATGGATGAATAGAATGAACTTACAACGAGGAAGAGATTCAACACGGCCACTGGAAGAAAGGATATGAGATCCGAAAGTCTGGTTCTCAGTTACTCTTTCTTAGAACCGTGCAGCTATACAATGAGGAACAGGAATTCAACCCGACGACGGGAAGAAACAAAGAATCTTCACAACAAAGAATTGTTAATTATTGCGAGATAAAAATATAAATTTATGGATGCCAAACAATAAACCTCATTTTAGCAGTCCGGTATTGAATTGCGTTTTTTATCCAGTCTGCCCAGGTTATGGTGTCTTCGAGTGTTCTTCAAGTTAGTAGCGAACTTTTGGAAAACCGTTTATATCCATCAGCTGCGAGTCACATTTGAGAAATAAGGAGCCATAGATAACGGTGATTCTTCATCAACTCTACCCATTCGGGCTGACCAAATAGTTCACTGCCATTCTCAACCACAAGTTTCATAGTTTGGTCAAAAATGTCGTTGGCTGAATAAAACTGCGCCCAAACTAACATCGCACTAGATCGCATTATTGATGTTCAGTTGTTTTTTCAACGCACTGGCACACTTATTCTTGAGAGATTCCACGTCGTATTTATCAGACGCCACGAACAGCGACTGATTGGTGCTTTCTGCTTTTAGTTTAGGATCACTTCCAGTGTATAAGTAAATGAGCAGTTGACAGAACACTTCACGGTCAATATCGTCGATGGCAACTGTTCGAGATTGCGGCTCTGAGAGACCACATTTGAACATGGCAGAGAAAACCGGACTGCAGAATGCAAGGATTAAGGTAGGTGCACCAACAGATGTTTCTTCTTCATGGTTAAATTGCACATCACAAAGTTTCTGTGCTAAAAACATTTCCGTTAGTCTGTTCACGATACTTTTCTCAACTGTTTCTGTTGAACCATAATCAATAAACACATAATGCAGAACGGTTTTTCTGGTGCAATAACATTCAAAGTGCCAGTGAGATTTTCTACTCTCATACACCAGTTCCTCATCATGACGTGGTATCACCCACGTCTTCGTATTCTGGCCAAATACGAGCTGGAGGTCCATTTTGGCATAGAGCGAGGACGAAGGAAGACGATTCATCATTTTCAACAGCGTCGGAAATAGCACTTCTTGAGGGCAACTCTTCGAGTATGATGCAATACTCGTAAGGATAAACCAAGTAGCAGACCTACGGCTACTCCGTTGACACGCAAATCGTACGGAAGAATAGGCCCAGTGCTATTTTTGAGTCCAACAGACGAATAGACCCGCAACATTTGAAATTCAGGCATTTTTACATGTTGAAGGAATATTCAAATACGGACTTAGGGAAAAAAAACTTACTAGTTTTAGCCATAGCAAATTTGCAATTAAGAATATCTCCCAATTGCTTTGGCAGCTCTTTCGTTTTGAAAGAGCTGCCATGTTCAATCTACTTCTGTATGCATCGCAAACTTCACGTCCTTCATGACAGAAGAAGCATCATGGGTCAACTTATGAATTACGGATTTTGGGAGCCAGAGGAAAGAATCCTTAAGTAAATTGGCTTTTGTAACACAATGAAGAATAGAACAAGGACAAGAGGGCGTTTTTTGCAATGGGTCCTACGAGACGAAGTCCTACCTTGTCAGTAAACTTTAGATTAGGAAGTGATTCACGCGAATCCAAAAATGAATTAGGAGAGGGGAACGGCATAAAGAAGAAGTAGGTGATATCAAAGAAACCGTAGTGTCACCAGTTGTAAGAGGTGTATCAAATCTCATGGACAAATAATGACGACATAAAAAATTTAAATTCATATTTTCAAAGAATTCCTTAAGATTTAACTATTTATTTAGTTGTAGAAAATAGCCCTATTTAAATGTTTAACGGCATTTTCAGTCGAATTTCTCGACGAAATCCCCCCAAAGTGGGCGGATTTTTCGGTTTTGAGTTCGGTTTTTCGGTTTGGTCCGCCCACAGTTTGGGCGGATTTTCTACAGTTTGGGTGACAAATTGACTGAAAATGCCGTTAAACATTTAAATTGGGCTATTTTCTACAACTAAATACCAATAAAGTATATATCAATAGATACCTCGTTTTAAGCTCCGTAAAGTAGTATGGTTTTACACATGAACACAGCACTAGTTTTGATTTTAAAGTTAATTAAACAAGATCACTTTTACTTCTTCACAGTAAGTCAATGGGAAATCTACTTCTCATGGGTCCCAGCAGGGGGCAGCATGCGGAGTGCATTCACAAACCCAGTAGGGTACGCGTAGTGCACCTGATCTATGGAGTGCCATGTTTACCTTTATACAACAAATTGTTTTTCAATTATTTCAACTCTTTGTCATCATTAAACATATAAATTTGTATTGATATATTATGTAACTTACCAATATATAAGTATTGAACATTGATTAAATAGTCAAACATAATCAAATTAATAAAAATAAATAGAAAATAGGAAATTATAATTAATACAAAGATATGAAACATTAAATATTTGTTGATAAGGAAAATGTTAATAAAAACTATATATTTTCATTTACCTTCCATAGATTATCTTATCATTTATTCATTGTTGATAAATGATTGGTACATCAAACACTTATCGAAAAAAATTCAAATTAATCCAAAGGTATTGTTAAAAGAGGACAAATACTGAACTTCAAGATTCTTGATGACTCAGAGTAATCATAAAACCTAAAGGGAAAACCAAATTTTTAAAATCTAAATTTTGAACAACAATTTCTTTCTTCAAGAAAATTTCTTTTGAAAAATATTCCTTAACTATAAAAAGTAGCATGGGCTAATAATGAAATTTATTTTTTAAATGGAATGAAATAAGATGCCATAATAAAAACTAAATGGACTTAAAAAATAATTAAATTATAAAAAAACTGTAGTGTACATACACAGTATCATTATATATAACAACCGATGGATAAAATGTGTATATTTATCCCTGTGCTTTTAAAAAAAAGTACGTTGCCTTGCTGCGTTGCTAGATAAATCGGCAAAACAAATCAGATCCCGAAGAGCCCTATTTACAGAAATTTTACTTTTTATTTTCATTAATTACTGCCTTCTACGTGAACAGACGGACAAGTACGCTGCAACCGACGCCTATTCCAATATAGCACCTACGGAAAAGAATCCCGGACCGAAGAAACCAAGTGACGCAAGACAAAAAACCGAATGATGAATAAGACGTGATGGTCGCTTGTATAGAAGAACACTTCGTGGACGCTTAGACTTCTTATCCTCTCTTGGCTCTTTTCAATACATTAATGGGAGAAGATGATGGCCAACAGAATCAGAAAAATAAAAATTTCTTCGTCACAATCTTTCAATATAGGGAAGGATTATATGTAGGCCTACCAGCATCGGGCATCATCGACATCGGCCACGAGAAGCCAACCGGTAAGCTGATGGCGATGATTCAGCAACAGAGCGCATAAATAAACCAAATATATCAGGCAAATCAATCAAGTTTAGGCAAAATTTTAACTTTTGTTTTTTATTTCGGATTCGCGTCTTTATTTTTCGTACATTACTGGATGAGAACGTATCCGCTACATATGTTTTTTACTCAATTCCTCGCGTGTTCACTAATCCATCATCTTTCGACGATATCTGGTGTCATCCGGCTTGTCCGGCTTCATTGTTTTTTTTGGGAATCGAAGAAGGCGACGACGACGACAGCAGGAGAGCGCGCGCATATTATTGTTTTGTGTGAGGCATTTGATGCAATTACTCCTCTATAAATATACAGTACCCACAACGAAATTAAGGACAACCCCCTACTTGTCTCACTGCAACTCGCGTAATTTTTAACGGCTAGGGATAGAATTTTTTTTTCTTTTTTTATCGATCAGAAGAAAAAGCGATCGACAAATCATACACACTTGCATAAATTTTACTTACCCTTAGCGCCTACACCCTCGTTCACAAATTAAGAACACCCCCTTTTCCTACCATGAGCGCAGTGTTAAAACAGGCTTTTTTAAAAATCGATAAAAAATACTTCGCAGGATGATAGCGAAATCTGGTTAACACTCAAAGATAAATTAATATT
This sequence comes from Daphnia galeata, assembly GCA_030770115.1. NCBI lineage: Eukaryota > Metazoa > Arthropoda > Branchiopoda > Diplostraca > Daphniidae > Daphnia > Daphnia galeata. The sequence continues at coordinate 1,870,020 of CM061120.1, read as the reverse complement.
TATATTATAATATTAAGGTGTTTTCATAATTTGAAGGAATTTTTAAAACCTTCTCCCTATCCCTCAAAGTTTGTTTGCTCAAAAAGAGGGGTCCGGCTGACGGCTTAACCTTGAGGAGATATGAAGAATTCCCCCTTTTAGAGAAAACAAAAATATGTGATCACTTTCGTCTTGTGTTTATTATCGATTATCGATTATCGATATGTTTATTTTTGATCACATATTTTTGTTGAAAAGTAGGCGAGTCGTCTGCTAAATTGATCACATTTTAAGGACCTCCCACTAAATATGGCGGGGGGTCCGTTTTAGAATGGGAGGGGCCTGTTCAAACTTTAAACCCTGATAACATACCGATAAATTGATTTTAAAATTAAAAAAAAAATACTGTCAGAATCGGCGTGAAAAACTACATCGAACCATTTATATTTCAGCCGATTCTGAATTTCATGCCACAACCCTATTAGGTGATTTTTTTATTTTTACACGGGAAAAACGCAAGCATAGTTTAGTTCTCGTAAAAATCCGCAAGGTGTCATTACTGCTTATGGGAGAGAGTGAGAGACTTTATTAAAGGCCAACTTCAAGTTTCACCGCAAGTTCCTGCTGGAGTTGATATCCAGGGGTTCAGAGGGGTAATGGTTGAGCATTTGGATCGCTGGCCGTGTTTGTTTGGGTATCCAATAAGTCTTCCTTGCACGAGCCAGTCGAAATTGGCCTTTAATAAAGTCTCTCATGAAGGCAATTGAAAAATATCCAACTTTTCTCACGCGACTTAACGCTGTAAAAAAACACGGGTCCTTTTCTGCTTATCAACAAGTTTTGTTGAAAGAAATTATCACCATTCTGAAGCCATTTGAAGCCGCCTCCAATGATTTACAGGCAGATTTTGAAACGGTTGGAAATGTCATACCGGCATATTTGGGTTTGATGAATGCTCTTACCCTGACAATAAAGGACAGAAGTGGAGTGCAGATTTCCAATCCTAATAATCCTAATAATCCTAAAAGTCGACTTGCACCAGTAGTAAAATACTGCAAGGGTTTCGTGGCTGGATTGCGGGAATCTCTAGAGACGTTTCTCACTTATCCTACGAGATGTAAACTACGTTATGGGTACGTTAATGACTAATATTTTCCTAATTGTTTTTCACAAATATTTTCTTTGTTTCCGAATTCCACAGGTTCAATATTAGATCCACGGTTTAAGTGTGCTTGGATAAAACTAGCTGGATTGAATGAAAAGGCCGTGTTGGATGCAGTTTTCTCTGAAATTGAACTAAGATATGATCTGTTGCGTTCTAGTGAGTTTTAATTTTTAACAGTTAAATAAGATTAATGCATCTCATGAATTGCCATTATTTAGGACAAGCTGCCAGTGTTTCTACGCAAAATCAACAGACTGAAGTCCAGCAAGACTCTTTCTCGCCCCACAGATTTATCAGCAAAACCTTCATCAAACCGCAAGCGAAGATTGAGTCAGTCACTATATTCAACAGTAATTGAGGTACAAAGACCTCGTTCTGTGAGTGGCCCGGCCAAATTATTGGAGGAATTTGACATTTACTTAAAAGAACCCATCGTGGATATGGAAGTTCTAGTGAATCCAATGAATCCCAACAGTGACTTTTTTACCACCAAGCCCCTCGAGTATTGGAAATCTAACCAGTGCCGTTTTCGGATATTAAGTGAAATCGGCAGAGATGTTGTCAGCGTTGCAGCATCATCAGGATCTGTTGAACGGGCTTTTAGTGTGGCTTTGGATATATTGACAGCTAAACGCTCCGCCATGAAACCAGATCTGTTCGCTAACTTGATGCTTGTTAAGTGTAACGCAGGGCTTAAAGTAGGTTTAAATGATGTTTAGACGAAAATTAAGGCTTGCTCATGCAATATAATGCAGAAATTCAATGATTCATTGACTAAATTTGTTTTTCCTTTTTTTCGCTTAAAAGTAACTAGTATTTTATCTTATCTTATCTTATCTTTAGTCCCCTAAAAAAATTCCGAAATTATCTTATCTTTACCGTTTTTTCTCGATACTATCTTGTATCGAAGAATTTTTTTCGGTATTCGTATGTCTTAACTTTTTTTGTTTGCTATTTTTTTTTTTTTAGTATCTGTAACTTAGGGTTAAAAAAAAGATAGGATTCACTGATTTCGACACAGTGACGCCACCATCTCCGCTATCAAGAATGTAACAAAAAGTTTAAAATAAACCTTATTTCCCGCATTAAATTTTTAATAAAATGATTAAATAATTAAAAAGTTAATACAGAATAAGGTTTATTTTGAAGTTGTTGGTTTGTTAAGTTCTTAAATTTACGTCGTAACAGATGAAAAGTTCCACCAACTGCTGCGTTTCGTGATCGAAATAAATGTTAAGCAACAGCAGAGTCCAGACTCCAGAGCCAGGGGTGTAGAAGAGATGGTTGCGCCACTTGTATCCTTTTTTAACATGGGGCTCTGAAGACAGTTTTCTCTTGTGGATATGTGTAGCTCCGCCTCTGTCTCCTCCCCTTTTTAGTCTATCATGAGGGCATTGACATCTATGAGTTAAAATAGACACTAAAATCTTGTTATCCATAAGGATTTGTTCATAGTTTTTCGAGATTTTTCAATTTTTAGCAGCGATCTGTAGCTCAGTTGGTAGTGCGATGGATTGGAAACCTGAAGTACTACGGTTCGATATTCTGTGGGTGCTATTGCATTTCACTACTTTTTTTTACTTTTTTTCATTTATTTAATTTTTTAATGCAAAACTGAATCTAATCGGATTAAAACATAAAACGTATTATTTATTTAAAACTTCAATTTATTCCTGGATTAAAACTTAAAAGTAACGGAAAGAGTAGTTGGAGTTTACCGCCTAAAAGTTTGAAATTATTCTTTTTTACACGCAACAGATGGCGCTGCCCTCATGATAGACAAACTTTCAGAGGCTTATGGAGAAAAAGGATACAAGCGGCGCAACCATCTCTTCTACACCCCTGCCAGAGCCATAAAGCCTATGCAGAGCCATGAAAGGGGAGGTCGATCAACTCCATAAGAAAAAGTCCATAAGGCAACGGCAATGAAACAGCTACCACGACGGTGCTGCCCCTCTTGTGGGTGTGTGGTGAACTACAACTTTTCTACGTTTTTTTTCTAAGTCCCATGTCAAAATTAAAAATCCCCTAATTCCATCAAAAAACTTAAAAAAAGAACATTTCTTGATAGAATAATGTGATTTATCAGTTAGGCATTAAAAAATGCAAAAAAAAAGAAAAAAAGTACAAAAAAAATTATGAAATAAAACAGCAGCTCCAGAGTATCGAACCTTAGAATCACAGGTATTCACATCAGCTATCCGTCGCTCTACCAACTGAGCTACCATTCGATGTTTGCACCTTTAAAATTGCAATATATAAATTGAAAATTGAATGATTTTGGCCACTTTTACGCGTTACAGTGGCTAGATGGCAGCACCGTCGTGGTAGCTGTTCCCAAAAATGCCAAAAGTAGGAGGATGGGAAAGACATAAACGTGGTCTCAACTCGGAAAAACCTAGCCGCAGCCCAAGGGAAATTTTCTTATGGAGTTGATCGACCTCCCCTTTCATGGCTCTGGCCTATGGTTGATCTGATCGCCTTGACGCCTTCATAAGGCTTTGCCCATAAGCCCATGGCCTCACTTTTAGCGAGCTCGCGACTTCCCATCTCCTACCCCCTACCTTCTTTGAACAGAAAAATCAGCTTTTGTGTTTGCTTCTGACATCTCGTGGTTGTAATTGAAACTGTTTGTGTATGATATTCTTTTTAAAAAAGGCAATTTTTTACACGCGATTTTACAGCTTTACTTAATTTCTTTAGAAAATTAGTAAATTACTAGATATTATCGTTCGTATATGTTTTTTACTTTCACTGTTGTGTAATAATGTATTTTCGCGCAATCCCATTGTATTTTGAATATTTCACACGTCTTAGGGTAACTTCAATAACAGTTTTTGCCAAGGTTTGTGCTGCCTTGCATAAGCCATAAGCAGTAATAAGTCAATAACCGTTTTAATTTTAGATTCCCTATATCAGATTTTCAAGTACCAACCACACCACACAACTGAAAATACCTACAAAAATATCCATTAACTAAGACAAAAAAATCTCGAAGGTAAAGACCCAACTGTCTTTCAAGCCGGTTAAGAATAGATAGAAACGTGGAAGTGATCTCGTTGGTATAGTCACGATATATCATCGTCATCGTCATATGGTAGTGTTTAGACGATGAGCTACAGATCCACGCTGCATCTTGAAAACTTCCCAATTGTTCATATTAAGAGCCAAGCGCATCAGCCGAGTCAAACAGTGCTAGGCAGCTAGGCTATGTAGCCTACTGAGCTATGTTCATAATATAGATCTGTTGAGTACACATATAACAGTCTTGTGGAAGCATCGCGCTGAATTCGTGTTTATTAATTTATGGGTAATTTGGATTATTTTTTTTATACAAAAATGAACTGAGGAGAGTAATAGCCTACGATTTATTTGTTTAAGGGGAAAGGAATAAAAAAAAACACCATCAGTCGAAGATGATGGAGAACCTGAGAAACTTTCCGACAGAAGTTGCCGGACGAGCGATAAGACTTCACTGGTGGCGGCTCGGCTGTTTCAACACAAAGAAACTCGAAATTTTCCTATCGCCTTTGGTCGTCTTCAGTTTTTTTCCGTGCTGGTCACAACAGGAGAAGAACAAAGATGAGAGATGAGAATCATCACGGACAGCAGGGGCCTCCCTTGGTTACAGTGGCATTGACAGCGTGTCTCGTCTGAGCGCCTACTCCTCTCTCTTCAAACCTGCTTCTTCACATTTCATTTCTTAGAAATAAACAATTGGCCCACCCTGCTTTTCATTTTTATTATTATTTATTATTTTCACTTCAGCATGTTTGAGAATAGATGTATCATACTATATGGGGTATATGTACGTATATGTACACATGTGCACCGTCAAAACAACGCATATTGTATTCGCTACGTTTGTTTCCCTCCCATATATTTGTCCATATACAGTGCCTACCTAAAGTATCCGAACACCCGAACCTTATGGGAAAAGGTCATTTTCTCGGCGCTCCCATAAATCGAGTTTTCGTCGGAAAGCAACGAATTTTTGTTTAGAGTTAGTCATGTAGTTCTTCTTTCACGTGAATTTTTTTTATAATTTTTTAATCAAGGGAAAGTGGGGTTTTGATCCGAGCCAAAATTATCCGAACACGCGAGAGAGCCTTATGGAAATAAGGCTACTTTGACGTCTTATAACTCAGAAACGGCTAAAGCTAGAATGACGGGAAAAGTCTTAATAAATAGAGCTTCGTTAGCTTTATATGCGCTATAAATATGGGATTTTTATTCATTGATCTACACTAATGAATTTCAAAAATAAAACAGAAATTATACGTTTTTCTCGGTGTGCTGTTTTCCCCCCTGTTCCCCCTTTGTCACATTTCGCGGCAAGGGCAGGGATGAGGGGTAGACAAAGGATTTGGGATTCGGAGGGGAAAAAAAGAAGAGAAAAAGGGAGAAATTATAATTTCTGTTTTATTTTTGAAATTCATTAGTGTAGATCAATGAATAAAAATCCCATATTTATAGCGCATATAGAGCTAACGAAGCTCTATTTATTAAGACTTTTCCCGTCATCCTAGCGTTAGCCGTTTCTGAGTTATAAGACGCCAAAGTAGCCTTATTTCCATAAGGCTCTCTCGCGTGTTCGGATAATTTTGGCTCGGATCAAAACCCCACCTTCCCGTGATTAAAAAATTATAAAAAAAATTCACGTGAAAGATGAACTACATAACTAACTGTAAACGAAAATTCGTCGCTTTCCGACGAAAACTCGATTCATGGGAGCGCCGAGAAAATGACCTTTTCACATAAGGTTCTCTCGGGTGTTCGGATACTTTAGGTAGGCACTGTACATGAATGTATTGTATACTCTCTCCTATGTGTTTCATTGTCTCTCTTTGCTGTTTCTCATATTCAGCAATCAAAATATAGAGGATATCAGGATAGATATACACATCCTTTTTGTACATCACCAAATACGAATTGTGATGTGCACTTTCATTTGAGCTCTATTTATAAAATAGAACCCTCTTTAATTTCAACACACACACTACAAATATTACGTATTGATTTTTGAATTTTCCATTTTTTCCCACAAAACTTGCGATGATTAAACACGACTATTTGAAACGTTAACTTTGATTACAGATATTGCTTAAGAATTGACTTTAAAAATGTAATAATAGTCAAATTAAATTTTAGATCAACCAAAGATTGGCCCTTAAAGCATTGTGCTTATTGCTCCTATTTGGTATTCGAATGACACGCGTGAATGTGTCGCCGAATGGAAACCCTGTGTCTGGCTCGCCGACCGTATAATTTATTATAAAAGCCCGACCATTGCCGTTGTTTGTGTGTCGGGATCCCGAAGAAAGTTTTTTAACAGAAGACGACGCTGATGACGACAGGGAAACGATTCATCCAAAATTTATTTGTAATCACGCCATTCAAAAATAGACAGCATCGGACAGCATACACACACAACTTCGACGAGCGCTTTCATTGAATTACGATGAATGAATATTTACAACAGTGAATATATAAACGGGGTAATTTGCATGTCTTTTATCTGCCAAAAAGGTCTTTGACCCAATGTCCAGCATCTTTTGTAAACACATTTTCATTCCAGTCGTCCAACCAAGTGTGTATTTCTCCGTTTCTTTTTCTGACCGCGGATGGTGAGCGCGGTCCTGACTCCTGACAGACCTGTCGTGATCACCGACCCGATGTTTGTGTACGAATAGCAGAAAGAAAAAAACAACATTTGTGCAAGTGCTGGTGATGCGGTGCCGGTCGACGGACAGAACGTTGAATGTGATCTGGCCGAGATGGATGAGAAGATTTTTGTGGACGTCACCCAACGCTCACAAAAATCACAAAGACATGTAGACATCATCCAATACAGAATATAAGGCCAACACCAGCTACAGGGCAAATCTCTATGGAAATCAGAATGAAGAGGAGTAGCCGCTCACCCAGCGGGCTTCTGTCGCGCGCGTTAGTTCTTTGCCTTTACGGAGACGAGGAACGGCGCTGAGTTAAACACAGCCATCCCGATTTTCTACGTAGTTATAGGCTATATAGTATCTTATATGTGTGTGCAGAGAGCTGTCGTAGCTAGCTGCGTGTGTGTGCGAGCGAGGGACTCTGATGAACTGGCGATATACTTTCGAAGGAAGACAACCCCAAAAAGAGAAAAGACAAAAAAGAGAGGACAGCTAGAAGAACTGATGGAAGACGCGGCGTGTCGCTTTGTCGGCGGTCGCGACAACACGCCAACTTCATCAGAGGATTAGCCGAATAGACTCTGGATAGAGTAAAAAAGGGACGACGGATGGAGCTCAAGTTGTTTCAGTTCTTCAACATTGGTGCATACCTTTCCTGGACGGATCGACCAACAGGGAAGCAATATAGAGGCGCTATACCTGTATATGTGTATAACTATAATACAGCAGATGACCATGTTTCGTTGAAACTATAATGTCTAGGGCTCCGTATTGTCCACAGATGTTGTTCTAAAACTTTGGGGAAGACAACTAACGCATGGAGTACTCAGACAGAGTGTGGATTAGAATGAAAACGTCGTCGGTGTTTTTGTCACGTGAAATTTTTAATAATTCAAACTCCTTAAAAACAGTTAGAAATCGGCAAACATGGTCACGGAGAATAACATGAAGACAGCTGGTCTAACCCAAAATCGATTAAATTCAATTTAAATTTCAGCTATCCTGAATTGAATTTGACCTTTAAATTGAAAAATTTCGCGAATTAGTGGTGTACTTTTTTCCAAGATGGCAGCCATGAATCCGCCGGAACAGTATCAACATGTTGCATAATGTCGTATTATCCAGTGGTGAATTGACGATATTATATAGCCGAACCAATTAGTCTAAAAGGGTTTCATAAGATTTGAATTGGACCTATTTCTCATCACTAAACTTGTATATACTGTACTATTATTATCGATACACTTTTATACAGTGACGACTTTATGTAATGGTTAAGTAATTTGAAAAATAAACGTGCAAATACAAGTTTTGACGAACTATGGGACATCAATAGAAATGAGACAGCTGGCGACACAAACGATAGAGGTACGAAAAAAAAGGACGAAAATCCAATCGACAGAAGTTGTGTTCCTGTTGATGCCCTATTTGTAAGATGTTTCAAGTGGACGAGCAAGCACTCGACGGCGATGAGTGAGTCTACTCTCGTCTACATAGCCACATATAAGTATAGGCAAAAGCTTTGAAGCCAATAGTTTCCCAATTAGCTGGTAGGGATTTGTTCAATATGTATAAATTTATATAGGCCCATATGTACACAGATATATACACCCACTGTGTGTGTGTCTTATTCCTTTTTTGTCTATGAGAGCGGCCTATACTCAGTGTATATACCGTATATAGATATATTATCCGTGGCTGTATGTCGCTTATCATTTAGGTCAAAGCGCTCATAGGATCTATACGTTTGTGTGTCTCTTTTTGATCCGTTTGACAGCAGCAATGAAGAGTCCAAATCTATATAGGCCTGTGCACATCCACACACCCCATTCTGTCTCTTTCCGGTTGGGGGAGAGTGAATGGCACACTGTCCTCTTTGCCAATACTCTTCCATTACTGAAATGCAAAGCGTATATATACACCAGCCGATGCTAGGCAAATTCTGGATAAAGGTACTTGTATCCACAGGATCGAGTGCTTTTTTTTCATTTCGATGGGGAGGTTCAAGTCGGCACGCCGCTACTTTCAAACGGGAAGGCACGGCGACTCGTACTGTTTTTCACAAAGTGAATGAATAGAAAAGCTAGAAAGAGAAATAGAGACTTGGCGCCCTGGATATATAGCCTTTAAGCTCCTTTTCATTTTTCTGTAGAGTCCTCTTCCTATTCTCTCTCTCACTCTCAGTATATAAGTACGTATATCTCTATATATATACTGTAAATGTATAGGTATATGAATAGATGTATACGCCGCCAGTGTTTGCTGTGTGTGTGTATGGTATGTCTGTGTAATTGTTCAATAGGAAGTACAGTTCAACTCGAGAGCATATCCATGTATTCTTGTTTGCTTCATAGTTCCATGCGGATATCAAAAGGGGGGATGTGACAGTTGGTATCACCCCCGCGTCGTCCGCCATCAGTCCAGTCAGTCCATCGACTATTGTTTCATTGTTTTCTTATTTTCGCCCTTTATGTCCGATCGTATTGTTATTTTGTTAGCCCTTTTATCTTTATTATTATTTTTCGGATGTTTCTTTTTGCCACGTCGTCCCCATTCTTCTGTGTTTGTTTGCTGGATTGGCAGGATCTCATTGGCCGATTGGAAAATCAAAGACGTTCATTATAGACGCGGCACACTATACGTCAATCGTAGGCCTATACAGACATCCAGCACCAAGATATTTGGGAAACAACAAACCCTTTTCAGACCGAGAAAGTTGACCTGATGTGATAACAAAAGAAAAAGAACGCAGCAAAAGAAAAAACTAAAAATAAAGTAAATAGTTTCGATATTGTGTTGTGTTTTTCTGATACTTGTATTTCTATTATTCTGCTACGTCACTGAGACAAGAAAGGAGCGGCAGCCACCACCAACAGCGACCAACAGGTCCATGAACTTTTCTACGGTGTGTCTGTCCACTGTGCAGTTTTTGTGACAGACTAGACATGAGACGGTTGCTACTTGCAGATACAATTATCAGATTATGTCCTTCTCAGTGTGCACCTTTTTCTTACTTCTTTATCACACGCCATGGACGAATGTATACAGAGCTTTGTGCAAATGTCGCGGAAGCACAGCGTTCGCAGCAGTAGGTGGAGATCACGCGGTCAGGCCGTCGGGACCTTTTCTGCCCCTATATCTCTATCAACCTCGATTTTGTGTTGTGTGCTGTTAGTTTAGTTTAAGTTTTCTTTGTTTTTCTCTCTCTTGCTGGACTTTCGGTTCTTGTTTTCTCCTAGACAAAAATATCGATGAAATTGGTTGCCACCGGAATTATGGATCACTTCATTGTGTTTGAAAATTCAGTTTCCCCAATTTGATTTTCTAGTTGCTGGACGGTCGTTGGTTGTTGTATCCTTTTGATATCGAGAACGATAATAATGGGTGGGAAAAGCCAAACGCCGTACTGAATGTGAGACTGTTGTGGCAGCGAGACAGTAGGAGCCGATGAATCCGGTATGTCAAGTATAGTTACGCGTCGTGCATCACGACTGGATGATCGTAGCCAGCACTGCCAGCAGCTCAGTTATGTAGCTACTACTACGTATACTATTATTTCGATTTGGTTCATCAAACAAAAAGCTTGAAAAACCACCACCACCAGTAGAACAACAACAACAACAACGACGAACGAACGAGACAAAAAATAAAATAAAAGATAAAATAAAAGAAATAGATATACAAATAAAAATATGAAGACTTCCTGTCAAGGCGACAAAGATCTCGTCCTCTTGGCCCTCGTCTCTCTCTCTCTCTCTGATGGTCTCTTCTATTTTCTCGGGAGCTATCGCTCTCTAGCCATCACAGAAGCTCTCTCTGTCTCTCTCTCTCTACTCGGTGGCAGATTTCAACAACACCTTGAGGGGGCGCGCTTGACAATTCTCTTCGGGAAACAACAGATCACTGTTTCACTTCTCTCTTTTATTTTTATTTTTATTTTTTTTTTACCTTTTTTCCTTCTTCGGCTTGCTCACTCACTTTATTCCTACCTGATACAAGAGACAGTTGACGACCAGTCTCTCTCTTTCTCTCCTTTTTTCTTTCTCTTTTAAAAAAGGTGATGGACAGCTGAGAAACTGAGAAGGAAACCGTCTGGGTAGGTTTTTGAAGAGACTCGGCTAATTTTCAAAACCATTCAAAGCTAACCAAAGAAAAAGCTTTTTTTCTTTGTTGAAGAGAGAGAAAAAACATGCACACAAACAAACGAAAAAAAAAGAAAGAAAAAAACAGAGGAAATATGATAGGCATTTCAAAGAATAAATGAAGATAAGGTATTTTTGCGCGCGTACTTGACTCAGTGTCACATTGATTTGTAGCTATATATGCATATGTTCAAGCTTTACTGATGATACGCGATTATTGATAGACACCAACACGTCTCTCTTATTACAATTGCGATCTTACTATAAAGGCATAAGAGCGAGAGGATACGGTTGAGCAGATGAGCTACGTGCAGCGCATTCCTTTTCCAAGCGGATCATGCGGTATCCAACTATCCGTAGAGTATATTGTAGTAAGAGATAGTTTTATAATGCACTAACACCCGCGCGGCTCGGTTTAGTTGGAGGCTTGAGCCTCACCACCCACCAGCGTCCAACTCCGCTCCGACAGTTCGTGTCAATGAAGAAGCGCATGATGTTCTCTCTCTCTCTCTCAAGTTGATATTTATGCAGCAGTTCTTTAACATGATCGACAGTGAGCATTCTTCTCTCCCCTATAGAGCGGTCGTGGTTTTTGTGGTCTATCCATTATTCAATCGAATCCAATCAGCCGTGCTGGATTGGCGCAACAAAAACGAAGCGATGCGACCGAACCCGGCTTTGGGCTTCAACACATAATGCAAGATAATATAGAGTGGAGAATATATATAGATGATTGTCATCCAACATCAGCTGTCATCGCTCCAGTTGAACGGGAGTGTATAATATACCAACAGTACTCTCTCTGGCGATGAATGGAAAAAGATGTCCACATAGGAGATAGAAGAACTCGCGTTATAAAAAAAAAGAGACGCAACGGATGTTTGGATCGTACACACCTATATAATCGGGTCCTCTTCTTTTTTTACAGCACTTCCCTGTATCATATATTGAATGGAGTTATTGCGCTTTAGGCGGGATGATGAGGAACTTGAGTCTATATACACGTGTGTTGCTGTGTGTAAATAAAGAATAAGAGGGCAGAGATATATTATATTGATATATACAACAGGATGCGGTTGATAAGGGGAGGATCTTATTCTACGTGACTTGCCAGGCGAACTAAACGTTCCAAACTTGCGGCCTGTTATATGTATATGTTTATACGTAGAATATATATGATGTGTATATATCATACCTTTTTTTTTTCTTCTTCTTCCTTCCTTCCTTCTTCATCGATATCGTCTATATATAATATCGACGAAAAAGCCCTTGCTGGCTGCTGGCTCTCTCCCTCTATCATCAATGTTCCCCAGCGACCGGCCGTAGAAATGGTTCATCAAAGCATGAAGCGGAATAGAGACCTTTTTTTCTATATGATTTATACAACTGTGGACGAGCAAAAGGAGAGAAAGAACGAGTGGATATATAACGATATTGAAAAGCGAAGGATGGATGGTGCCCGATCTATTCTTCGTTCTTCTTTTTGATTGGGACATCTTTCCTTTTTTTTCTCTCTCTCGTCCAATTTTCATTGTCCTCTTTCATTTCTGTGATCACCTGATAGAAAACACCCACAAGGCGAAATAATAGGAAGAATACAATATAGTATATACAGAGCATTTAATAAATAAATCAATAAATAACAACATTTTCTGAATATAAGAAGAATCGACGACATGATTCATTTTGATTGCTTTTATTCGGATATCATCGCTGTTAGCTATATACATTCATCGTCATCGTGTTGTATTGTTTTGTTTGCCATTTCGTTATTATTGGTCCACACGCCTAACGCTTGAATTGAATCGTTCCCATTTGATTTCCTGTCGATATATGGATATACATTAAAGCTAATATTATGATTCGTTCCCTTGGAAGCCAAAAAAAAGGCGAGCCGGTCATTCTGCATGGCAGCGTGGCAGCAACAATCATGAAACCTGTTATTGAAATAACAAGAAGAGAATCGTAGACAAGAATATAAAGTTGAAAGAAGAAAAACTTTGGCGGCGATACGGTCTCCTCCTCATGATCCCTATAGTTTTTCTTGATCCCTCCCGTCGCCCTTTTCTTTTTATCCATAATCTGTTAATGTGTTCCAGGTATTCCATCAGAGGGCGGCGAAAGAAGAAGAAGAAGAAGAAAACAAAAAAAACAACAACAGAGAATCAAAAGAAGAGGAGGGGCTAAATATATTTGAAAGAGAGGTGGAATTAGCGTTGGCGGCAGGTCCATTAGTTTGTCGCTGATCTGCTATACAATATATTATAATGTGCAGCCGCCTATATACCTATATAGGCCTTTAATATGGCGAAAATATATTTCTTTCTCAAAGCAGCAACGTGTATTGTCATCCCCCTTTTGTGCCAGACATTCATGTTATTACCTGTTGTTCTGTGTATAAAGATGCGCTCCCGCTGTCTCCTATATGGGCAGCATTTTGTTTTTCCGCAACACTACATGATGGGCTTCTTGTATTTTGCTCTACATCAAATTGAAGATGCGGCATTGTATTGATGAATTACTAATACGCATCGTCTCTCTAAAAGCGTCTAAAGTTAATTGGCCGTGTTATATAATTTATGCGAAACACACGCGGACACGCCGTACCCGATTCATGATGAAATATTCATATCAAAGGCGATGATGCGAATATTAGATATTGAATTGCCTGATTGAGACGATAGATTTCAAATTTATAACAGCGACATATAATAGTTCGAAATGAGAAATCTGCATATGTTTATAGTCGCATCAGATCGAGAACAACATCACCATGCACACCCCTTTTGAAAAATCTCTTGCTAAAAAACCAGAGCGCTACTGCATCCCACAGGAATGTCGTGTTTGTGTGCAGCTGGCTAGTCACGGCAATTCAAGCGCGGGAAAAATAAAATAATAAATAATAATAAGCAGCGTACATGTTGCGTGAAATAAGAAAGAGAGAATAATAATGTGTGTGATGAGAGTGGTTATATAGAATCTAAAGGTTGTCTAAAAGACAAAGGGGGGGGGGGGGGGGGAACCTGCTGGTTCAGCAATCAAGTTTCATTTGATTAGTAGCTATGCATCAGCAACCGAAGAAGGACAAGATCAATCAAAAATGCTTTATATTTCCAAACACTGTAGGCTATATATTGCCTGCTGCAGTGTTGGTGCTGCTGTATTTTACTATTACTGTTGGATGAATAAAAGCAAAGGACTCGCCATGGTCAACATTTCTGTCAAGAGCCCAGAGGCTATATACTGTACACTGACGGGAACACCAAAATGAAAATAAACAAAATGGAAAATATAATTTTAAAAAATTATACAATATTTTCGTATAAATATGGAACATGTGAGGAAAGAAAGTGCATGGAAGAAGAAGCAAAAAGAAAGAAGGAAAAGAGGGAAAAGGACTAGCTGCCGGGTTTTTAAAAAGACAAGCATTGCGTGATCGTTCAAGCTGTGAAGACGAGAGAGAAGAAGAAGAAGAAGAAGTCGTCGTCACTGCGGTTCTCCGATCACAGGCCGATAAAGTAGAGTTTATAGAGAAGCCGGTTTTTTTCTCTGTCTCTCTTTCTACGGCTCTTCTCATCTTTTCCTCTCTCTTTCCAATTTTTTTTTCTTTCTTGTTCACTCACACAACTTTTTATTTTCACTTCTTCCCCTTTTTTTCGTGTATTAATTAAGGAATAAAAAAAAAGGTGCGTCGGCATACAGAATCTCCGAACTTTTTGGACTCTCCAACATAAAAAGTTGTAGGCAAGTGGGAAAGATGACATATAGTTCTCCCACAGATTGGTGGGTAAGAAGTTGTATTTTTCCCCCCTCCCCCCGTCGTGTCTTGTCTATCATTTCGGTGCAAAAAAAAAATAGAAGAAGAAGGTTCATGAAGAGTCGGTGGGGGAAAACCGGAAAAGACTTCAGAGAGTTCATCATTCTAATTGGTCTGCGTATATACGTGCGCTCAGGGAACTGCTGTGCGGAGGCTGTTGGTTGTGGAAACTCCATCACCTCTTAAGAAGAAGAAGAAGAAGAAAAGAAGAAGTGAGATGAAGAAAAGAGAAGAAACCGCAGGATGAAAGGTTCAGGAAGTAATTATATTAATTGGCAAGCTGACGTTTTTCTTTTTCTTAAAAATGAGAATGAAAAAAAAAAAAACCCGTTCGTTCTCTTTTTTCTATTTTTGGTCTCATTAAATGAAGAGCACCGAAGGATTACCAACTTGTGTATATAGTATGTGCCGATAAAAGAGAACCCGTCAACTTCGAATCTTCAATTTTCCGAATCCTTAACTGCTACTGGCTAAGATCTAGTTTTCATTTTAATAGCGACGAATAAAGACTTGTGCTCAGCAAAGAAATCATATTTTTGCGCTGCTGACTAACTATCGCGGACATCAGATAAATGTTACCTATTTGATAAGAAAAAAAGTTCCTTTGAACTCATTGATATGCACGTTGGTAAAAATGTCTTTTTCTGCAGTATGCGTGCGAGTCCACTTTAACCGCAACAGATCATTTCGTAAGATATTTTAGCTTACAAATATATTCCCCCCACCTCTATTTTCTTGTTCTTTTTCGACCCTTGTTTTCTTTGAAATTTGTTTTTCCCATTTTTTTTCCGAACAAAAACACATATCCCAGCTCGGTCAGTCATGTTTGATCTTTTGGTGGTTAAAGTCAACAATAATACGCACCGTACAGAGTTACAAATTCGCTTAGAAGCATTTCTCACGTCTAGTGTTGCGTATAACCGTGTATGTACATATACAAGTCAAAGTGGTGGTGTATTATCTATAGTTGGCTGGACGCAGTTGTATACGTATACTAGCCAACATAATTACACGCAATTATTCATACACAGTTGATAGTAATCTAAAGAGTCCATTTGACTAGCAACTGCTGCTGCTGCTGATGTGGATGCCGAGTTAGCTGTGTGAGACAAGTGGTAAGCGAGTGTCATTGATGGATTGTTTCGCATATTTTCCAGCATTTACGGCTTCTTCTTCATTTGCCCAGTCTTTTACCCAAAAGAGGAGATGACATGTAATGAATAACGCAACGGTCGAATAGTCAGGGGGGCGCCGTCATCGCCTGCGTTCTGCGTATTTCACGCACGAAATGATAGTTGAACTAGTCACAGCGCCATGGACGACAGTAGCAACAGCAGCAGCATCAGCAATGGCTTGTAGGTGGGATAAGGCTTGTCTGACCGGTCATTTATCAACTCTTTTTTTTTTTTTCTTTTTTCTCTCTTTTTCTTCTTCACATCTCCCTCTTCATTCTTTCATTTTGTCTACGTAAAAAGAGAAGGAAAAAAAATGGAAAATAAAAAGCGGTTGTCCTCGTCTGTTTTTGTGTTTCTCCCTTTTTATTTATCGTACTATATAAACGACATGTTTCACATAGGATGTAAGAGCGAATCGAATTTTTATTTCAATGTCGGCCAAGACTATGACGATTTGTCATCAATATATTACCGCTCCGACAAGCACAGGATGGCGGCAGACGAGAGGAAGCGACCGGGAAGCAAGAGTCGATGTCATTTTATACCGCCAGACTGCGCTCGAGGATCCGACACGAGCATAGAAAACAATACAGCTGGAAACACATATAGAAATAGGAAAATAAAAAGGGTGAGAGAGAGAGAGAGAGGAAGGTGGGTGAGTGTGTGAGTGGGTGGGTATTATGTTTTCTGGTGGCTGTATACACTGATGGCCCTTGTGCACTGGCGCTGCAAATCGACCAGCCATTGGCTGCGTTCGGCATAGTGAGGGGCGGTCCCTTCTGGGTAGGAGGGTAGTAGTCAGCTCGCCTATTTCTCTTTCTCTCTCTCTCTCTCTCTCTCTCTTATCCTTGTCCGCTCATTCTCTTTCCTGTGTATCTCTGCTTCTTCTTACTTCTATAGATATAGAAGTGTTTCAAAGCTGGCGCTCTATTCATCAGAAGGAAGGAAGGAGAGACTGGAGAAGAGAAAGAGAGGACACAAGAGAGCGCGCATCCACACACACGGCCCTGCTAACGATAGAGGATAGTTTGGCTGAAGCCGAGAAGAGGCGGCCGCCAGTTGGATTCGGAAAGGGGGAGGAGTGTGAGGATAGTGGTGGGAGTCCCCTTTAGAGTTGCGCGCCAAAGGGCCACGCTTGGCAGACCGTGGAACGTGTCCAGTCAGCTATTCAGCCGTGGACCGATATCCCAGGCATATCCCCTCTTAGAGCCAAGTTTCAGTGTCGCCGCCGTGGAGCGAGCAGCCGAGTGCTTAATGAGCGCAGACAAGCGTTGATCATCGCTGTTGAACGCTTTTCTTTTCATTCCGTCCGATTGTCTACCCCAGTGAAGCGACGCGTTTTTAGTACGCGCCGTCATCCTTTCGTCGTCGTTCACCGTCGTTTTTCGCCGTCGACGTTTTCTATATCATTTTTTCGCCCATCATACGGACCAATTTCCTCACTCCCCATCTCAACAGTTCAAAACACATACAAAAGACATTCTGTGCGTGTTGACTCTCTAACGGCTGGCTGATCGTCCGTGTTTTCTTTCGACGTCGCCTATCTCGTTTTTATCCTCTAAATAAGTGGCTAGGATCTCTATAGAACTGTGTGACGTGTCTCGATCCTTGTGTGTTGTCTCCACCGACGACTTTCAATCAAAACTCATCCGCCAAAAGTCGTCTCTCACTCACCCTCATCCACCTTACATCAATTGAGCTGAAAAGGCGATAGAGAAAGAAAACGAGCGCATATCTATACATCCCCCTCAACCTCCCCCAACAACCCTCTTGATCTTGTATCCAATTACCGTCAATCGATTTGACCTGAGACTCAATAATATCCTCTATCTCTTCTACACACTCCAGTGGCCGCAAGGAAACTGTCTCATCCCCTTTTACCGCCCACAACTGACGGACGGCATCGCAAGAAATTTTGTTTTTTTTTTTTCCGTCGCACCTGAGCCATTGATTTTGAGCGACTTGAGTTGCATCACACGCTACATTGGCGCAGTGATTGACTTTTTGGTCACCATCGTGCGATTAGAGCGGACACACGCAAAGCGCGCGCGCGCGCGCAAAAACCGTCATCGCACATCACGCTCCAACAGCTGGTGACAAATACAAATCAGCATCTGCTTCTTTGCTGAAGACTCGTCGAGAAAATTGTCCGATCGACCGGGATTAATCATCCCCCCCCCCTTTTCTACATTTCTTCATTCCATTTTTTGTCATCAAGTAAGAACATTTATTCAACTATCTACTGTATCTATAGATCTGATTCTCTGATGGGCCTATTACATTATTCAGATAAAGACGAGCATGAAACTCTTTTATGTACCGTAATAGGCTACAAAAAAAAGGAATCACGTATACAATGAAGAGGAATAAATCCCGTGTAAATTGTGGAACGGTTGACGCAATTAGTCACGGCTTTTAGTTAGTCTTTGCACAAGCAAAGGGCCTAACTTAAGCAGCATACACGATGAGAAAAAAAGAGAGGGCAAAGGGGAGGAAATGTCGACTATGTCCAGAAAATAAAACGAGAAAAAGTTAGACACAGCAGACAGACAGAGAAGAAAGGGCAAGAGAGTTTTAGTAGTGTATAAATACACATTCAGGACCAATTAGACACAGAAGAAAATAGGAAGTAGAGCTAGGCGAGAAACTATAGCACCTTCAACTCTGTCTGTATATATATACAGACGAGACTCGAATATCTTCATCGGTCTATTGCGACGTTTAACCCAAAAAAACATACTGAATCGTAATGTTACTGTGAACAAATCGTCGTAATAACATTCATGATCTTGTTCGATTCAACTTTTTGCTGTCGAGATCAAAGCAGGTAGTGAACAGACTAATAATTGGAACTTATAGGGGAGTAGGTATTATACCATTTGTGACGGCCGCAAAAGATGACACGTGGCTTGCCAAATGAGCGACAGAGTACTTTTATGAAGCAACCACGTAGATGAAAGAGATGTCATGCACATCGATAGATTCTCCTGTCGTACGGGGGTCGTAGGGATTTTTTTTTAACGATTTCGACGAATAAATTCATTAGTCATGCTTGGCAATTACAGTGACAAATTACCGACTGCTGGTTAGAGCGTCGACTTGCGGCGGAAAATCATCATCTCCTTAACAGTCGAAATTAGATCTCGTTTGAATAAATCGAATCAGTTTAATTGAATTCAAGTTTATTGAAAAACATTTTTCAATCAAAGGAATCTTTAGACTCTTTTATTTATAAGAATGGCCCAATTTTTTCAAATTTCAAATTTCATTTAAAAAAAAAAAGGTCGACAAATGTGACCAATCCCAATTTAATGTCAAATTGTAACCAAATTGAAATTGCTGAATGTTTGTCTAATGTCAACGTTTGTTCAATCGCAGGTCGTTAACAAAAAGCCTCCAAAATTCAAGCCTTCAGCGAAGCAAGCATGCCGCACAAAGGTAATTTCCTTTACTAAAGCTCACTGACTTTATTTTGGGTTCATTCGTATCTAAAGTCACGACGGTTTAAAGCAATAATGATTTATCACGTGAAATAGTTCTTAGATTATGATTTACCTAAATTAATAGTAAGTTTTGTTAAACCTAGTTATTATTATCTCGATATAAAGTAGTGTGCGTTCATGTTCTGTTCAATCCTTGCTATCAAGTTGAATGAGTAAAAATAAGTTCTAAATGAAATCAAAGTGAGCGCAACCACAGCAACCGAATTCGAAATAGACGAGAAGAACTGGGGGAGACAAAGGGGACGGAAAAAAACACACAACATACAAAGAGAGAGAACACATAAGAGAAACAGAGTAACAGAGTTCAGCTAGATATGTGCTACGTAGTTTATATAAAGCAATCGCCGACTTAGAGCTGTGGGAATTTCTGAGGATTTCGTATCGAGCGCCGGGCGCGTGGGACATTAGTTTCCATGGTGACGGCGACTTATCCACTCAAGACCTGTCAAACTGCTCTGAAACTACTCTGTCTCTACTGCTACGAGAAAAATAAAAAAACTTCTCTACGTGTACATGCACAGCACACCGACACAGCGAGCAGCAGAGAAAGCCGTATAGTTTATATAATATACATCTCTAAGAGTTTTTGTTGTTTTTTTTTGTGAGTCTGGGAGTGAGGGATGTATATTTTGTGTGTACCCTCATTCTCTCTGCTTATTCTCTTTACCCGTTCCAACTCTCAGTAGTCAGTCAAATGCGCGCAGAGGGAGGCAAAAGGATTAAGCCGGGCCGAAACAAATCGAAAACGCTTTTCGCTCGTTGTTTCCCCTAGTTCTGCCCATGTTACCGTTCAATCCCAACGACATCAAGTCTATTTCTATATATAACCCGTCATTCAGCGACAACCAGCGCAGTCTTTATTTATTAGTACAGTATGTGCTGTGCGTTGTTGTTTCCCCTACTCGTTTTTTTTGTGTGGTTGCATTAAGATCCTGAATAATTTACACATAATTAAGCTCCTGTAACAGAGTCCAACAGCTTTGTTTAACCTACACCAAAGATCGCCGATGTTCTTCGGAATAATATACTTTAAAGAATCATGTATTGCGACTTGCGGGGGAGGAAGACAAAAATCGACTAGACGATAGATTCATGACTTAGAAATGTAGTATCGGGAAGATTGCAAAAGAGGGTCACAAAAAAAAATATTATAAAAAAAAAACTCAGACATTTAAATATCATCAATTGATGAATTTTAAATATTTATATGAATCTTTCGTGAAAGTTTATCAAGCGCAAATAAACTTTTATAGGTCATGGGGTATGGCGGGGGATTTTAATCGAAGAGTTGACCCTAAATCCATCAACTATGGTCCAATATTTCACTTTTTCAATCAAAGGAAATAACGAGATTCAATTCTATGATCATCACAAGTTGACTGGAGACTACTGTATATATTGTTCACATCTAAATGACTTAATTAATGGACTGAATGCACTGTAGATAGGCCTAATATAACAATAGCTGAGCGATCATTACGCATTGTGGTGATGAAGAGAAGGCGGTTGGTCGCCATCGTTTGACGCGAATCAATAGACACCCAATATGAGGGGCGTAACGGGTGCAGACTCTTCGGACAATAGGATCGACGAGTGGCCATAATATCATACAAATAGTAACAATAATAAGTGGATGTATTGAAGCAGGTATGAACCGCGTCTAATCACATCGACAGAGAGGAAGAAAAAAAGAAAAAACCTCAGAGTGCATGCCGAGTGTGTCTAGGCCGAATATATTACACGAGTGGCAATAGCAGAAGCGACGAATGAAACAGCGTTATGTTGAAGAAGTAAATATAGAAAAAAAAACATGTATTGAAATAACCGGCGCACGCCATCCTCTCTCCCACCTCGCCAACCAACATCCGCATCATCACCACCGTTAAAAAACATGTAGACAGTACAGATGATAACGCTCGTCGCAAGTGGCTCGTCGAATTGATGCGTGTTTCCAAGCAAAGGCTAGGAGAGCGTCAGTTCAATAACAATTGAAAGGCGCTCGTCGTATAGCAACCGACATCGTAGATCGGTGGTTAAGGAAAGGGGGCGGGAGAGAAAAAAAAAACGAAAAGAAGACGAACGAGATAGAAAGAAATACATGTAAAGGAGAATAACTCTTGTAGTCCATAGCTAGATAGATAGACGATGTTGGTGATGTATAGTATTACGGGCTATACGGTAGTACATTTAGATAGATAGAAACGAGTGGAATCAACCGCAAATTGTAGGTTCGGTTGCGATGAAGTCGTGCGCTCTCTCGTTCCATTGAACTCCGCCTCGCAACCGGGATGACCACCGCATCATTCGAGATGATGACAAGGAAATAAAGCCATTGCTACTCACTATTGCTGATATATAGCCACCGTTGTCGGAGAGGGTTGGAAAGCCACGTACCTAATGATTTCCATTGCCGTATCGATGTTGCTGTTAGTTGTCCTTCGTCGAAACTGCGTATCAACTCTTTATTGGATACAGGTTGTTTCTTCGTCGTTTGTTCTGGTTGGTTGCGCTCTTTCCTGCTGTTAGAAACGAGAATTCGATCTTCTCTGACATATGTATGCTGTGCTTGCTCAAAAGTGTGCATTTTAATTGGCTTAGGCCTGATAGACCTTGATCAAAATAAATAAATAAGATGTGTAGATAAATCAGGGAGGATTAATGAATCGTTGTTTATTCAATCTTTTGTGGAGGCCTATAAAATGAAGCTAATGCACAATGCAATCCGTAAAATGGGGAAACAAATCGTTATTATTAGGAATAAGGAAAGGGTGGAAAAAATGACAAGGGAAAAGTTATAGTTGAAATTCAAAACCATTTCTGTTTGGTATGTAATTCCCAGTAGAGGCTATTCCCTAGGCCTCAGCGTAGTTTAACTTGAAGTTGTAGGCCTATATATAATAGAGTTTCTAATATACAAATTTAATGATTTGAGTTTTAAAATATAACCTTTTGAGTATTAAACTTACTTAACAAGGAAAAAAACAAACTTAGCTTATTGAATTACATATTTAAAGACATTGAAAATAAATTCAGGATAACATGTAACTGGTATTATGAGATAACTGCGATATAATACGCATATACTGTATAATAATGATAGGAAACGCATTCGTGCATGTGTTTGCTATAATGTTTGATGAAAAGTGCCCCAGTGTAATGATGAGTGCTCGGCGATAGCTGACTTTTGTTTCCACCATTCAGGGCATAGCGGCGTCAACCAGCTGGGTGGAGTCTACGTCAACGGGCGACCGCTGCCGGACTCGACCCGCCAGAAGATCGTCGAGTTGGCCCATTCTGGTGCGCGGCCATGCGACATTTCGCGCATCCTCCAGGTCTCCAACGGATGCGTCTCAAAAATACTCGGAAGGTAAGAGTCCCGAATAATTGCGTCAAATACATGTTACATTAATAGCCAATGAATAATCTCACAGCAGTTCTTGGCCTATACAAAGTTCTACTTCAAAAACATAATTTAAGTTGGGGCCGTGACGATTGAAATTTCGAGTCATTAGTTCATTACTCATCAGAAATATTAGGCCGTGTGCTTTGATGATGCAACCACACCTTTGGAAGTTTTCAAAAGAATATATAAATTGGTTTGGTACCGTCGGATATTTCATCTTTGCCTCATGCTGACGACAAAGTTTGAATTTCCCGTTGCCTAGGCAAAGTTTCAAACTGAAATAAAATCATTAAACCCAAAAAGACTAAAAATAAAAAATAAAAATCATTTTCTCCCTTTCGTGTTCAATAAATTACACACTCAGACTGGAGACTCTTTAACTCTTTACGCATCATTAATAACTGCCCAGTTTCTTGAAGACCTGTTCAGCATCATTTTACGCTCGTTCGCGCTAGCCAATCAGTTTACAAGCTCTTACCATGTACAGCATTGCGTGCAATTCTCAGTGAACCGAAAGGTGAAAAGTATTACTCTCTATACTTTTCATTCGATACAAGCTTTCCTTTCAGGCCTATAAACAGTCACATCGGCCTAAACGTGAAAACAATTTTCCAAGGGCCACACACCAACTGTTTTTGTTTTTTTGTTTTTTTTGAGCTCACGCAATTTAAATTTGTTTTTGTTTCTACGAAAGGTATTACGAGACCGGGTCGATTAAACCTCGTGCAATTGGAGGATCGAAACCTCGAGTGGCTACGTCTTGCGTGGTCACCAAGATCGCCGACTACAAACGAGAGTGTCCATCCATCTTTGCGTGGGAGATCCGTGATCGCCTCCTTTCTGAAGGCGTCTGCAACAACGACACTATACCCAGCGTAAGTCTATTAACATTAACTCTGTATAGTACATAATTCAACAATCTAAGAGACACAATAGGCCTGTATTGGCTGTCTGTTATATGTGATCGATACAGCCGTCTGCTGGGCAACTAATACCACGTTAGATGGAGCTTTATGATGTATATAGAACAGCAGTCGCCTGCTGTTGGCTACAATGATGATTTCATTACCTATTATTACATGGGTCGTGATTATGACTGCTGTGATGAGTCGTCGAGATGCTGCTCGTGGCCAAGTAGAGTAGTAGCACACTGCACACTACAGGGATCCGGATCCTATAGATTGGCTGATTCAATTGCTCTGATCCGATAGCCTCTCAAAAAGACGAGGGAGGCTCGTAGTCGTAGATAGAGGATCTATTTCGAGCTAGAAAACATTGTGTATAGTCCTTTAGTTCTATTGTTCCACTTTTCAAGAGGACGTCAAAGTGAGACTGAGATGAAAGCGCGCGTATAATAATGGCGGAGGGAGGGCGGAAAAGTGCGGTGTTTTAGGAGACTGGTGAATTTCATACGATTTGTACAATAAAGAGGCCTGTGGTATCCCTAGCCGGTGCAGCTAGAAGGACAGATGAGCTTGAGAGGAGATTTTTGGTACAGGAAAGACAGGGGGATTGAGAGCCTGGCCGAGTGATGATGATGGGCGCCAGCTGCGGCACCACAACCTGTCCGCCTTCATTAACTCCGGACCACTGCGCACACGCTGCCCATTGCTGCGCACACGCAACGTTTCCCTCTCCACCCAACAGCTTTCTACACACAGCACAGATATAAACATCCCTTTTTTCTATCCCTATCCACAAAAATGTGTGTGTGTGTATATTTTAATAGAATGGCGAAACCAGACTGTATAGTGTAGAGTGCTAACCATAGCCTTATACGGCCCAGTCGCACTCCATCCACCTCTTTTGTGTATGTGTATGTGTGTGTGTGTGTGTGTGTGTGTGTGTTGTATATAAGTCTATATTTTTCAGTTGGATATTTTCGACTAGGGAGATGGAAGATAGATTTGATTATTGAGCAACAATAGCGAGGCTTTTTTGAGCCCAGTGTTGTGGTGGTTGGGTCTCATCATCAAACACTCCTCACTCCATTATATGAATACTACTAGATTATACAGTTCTATTATATTATATATACATACCACTCGAAAATGTGATCCGGCTTCTTTTATACCGTACGCTATTTGTTTGAGGAATATGAGGATAGTCTATACACTCCTCGCCTCTGTACGTCCTTTAGCTATTTATTTTTTTCTTTCTTTCTTTCTTTCTTTCTTTCTTTCTTTCTTTTTTTCTTTTCTTCTCTCTTGTCTCTTTTAAGCCGTAATAGAGTTTGGATTTTATTGGTGATCCCTGAGCTGGAGCTTTTCTCTTCGTCGTCTTCACATCATCAGTTTTTTTTTTCTTTTTTTGACTTGTGACAGAGACTCGAAAAGGAAACGGTGCCTCATTCGGCTCGCCAACAAACTAGACCAGCTATTTTCTGTTTCATATAGAAAACAGTTGACTTTTTATTCGGCAGTTTTTAGAAAACAGCCACCAAATAATTCAAAGAAAGAAAGAAAAGAGGATCAGATCACTGGGCTGTTGTCGTGTACGACTGTTGCCGGTGAATATTTAGGTCCCTTGGATTCAATGCAACAGCTAGCACGGTCGGGGGTCTTATTTGCTGTGTCGCATAATCTATTCGCAATAACGTCATCCCTGAAAAGTCAAAATGGGAATCGATGGAGTTTATTATTCGCCATATATAGAACGAGAACGCAAACGGCCATAAGGCGGGACTGCTAAAGATAAACTGACATCATTGTTGCTGCTGGTTATAACATTGTGAACTTCTTGGTCTCTATTTTACCAAAACAATCGACTAAAACGGAAAGATTGGGCGCTTTTGCCGAGACCGGATTTTCAGGAGTTCACAATGGCGACTATAGTACGCTATGCGCTTCTGCCGTAGTAATAAGAGAGAGAAAAGGACAAAATACAAGAAGGAGGACAGATGACGTGCTGATATTGGTTTCCACTTGAGTCAACAGCCGCTTGCACGACAGAGGTAGTCTTTGTCAGTTTTCTTGAACAATCCGTTCTTGATGAAATGACTGGCAGATGCATCAGCATCTAAACCGGCAACAGAAACACAAAACAGCAGCAGCCAAACAACAGCAGTTCCTTTAGGCAGTTCAACTTCTTGAAATGGAATCCCGTGAGACTCCCGTGTTGCATCTACTGCTTCTTTTACGGGACTGTCAATCAAGTGCGTAGAGTAAACGCGGGTCAACGTCGTAAAAAACCGTGTAGTCTTATTGGTCAATAGAACAAAACAAGAAAACAAAGAAAAAAGGAAAAAAAAACTGGATACCGGTACAAATGGTAATACATAGAAAAGTGGAGTAGACAGTCTGGCTCTCTGTCACGTCAGTCATTGGATTGACCACCCTGGAGATACTGTATAAAATCTCCAATTACTGGAATTTGAATAGTTGAATACTGGATTCTGGTAGCTACTTTTCCCTAGCTCTCAAACCGAAATCTTAATTTTTAAGTAGGGTTTGTATAATGTAGTTTCTCCTCCTTCTAACTGTCTATTATGCACTGCATTTCTATTTAACTGTTTAACTATGATAGACTGTACAGCCGATTCTTCACAATGTTATTGTTACATCTCACCCCAACCAATTAGGGATTAAACGTGTACATAACAAGGCAAGGCGTTAAAGCAGAGAAGGGAGTTGAGAGAATAGGGCACGTGTTTGCGTTCCCATCGCATCAATGATGATGACCCCAAAAAGTGCGCAGAGGGGGCCGAAATCAGAAAGAAAAAAAGGAAAGAAGAGAGAGAGAAAAAAATAACTCTATAGGATAAATCTACGGCTGTAACGGAATCACAACAACTTTCCAACAGCGGGGGCAACATGACGAAAAAGCATATCAGAAAACCAAAAGAGAATCGCCGCCCATGCATCCCGGCCAACTCTCTTCATAATTGGAATAACGAATATATGTAGCAGCTACAGCTACACACAACACGTAAGAATAGAGGAGATATACAGAGACTACTGCATCACACTCTCTCTCTGTGTCTTCTATATCTTGATTTTTGAACGAGCTCCAAGCTTTAACGAGCACGGCCCGCTCGCGACACGGAAGACTTGATCGAACTTGAAGACAACGAAACAAACGCGAGCGCGGCTCTCGTCTCGTCATCTGGGCAAGAATTGAATAACACTCTGCGGTCGGCGTTGGCGTTGGCGGAGGAAAGAAAGAAACTCTCTCAATGCCCCCCCCCCCTTCACCTTCCTTCAGAGTTTTTCTGATATGCGCCCAGCTTTTTTAGAAATTTTCAATTTTTGTTTTTTTCTCTTGTTGTTGTTGTTGTTGTGTTATGTATGATGGAAGAGGCGACCCTAACCAAACAGAAAGCCCAGCCACTGGGACCGTAGTGTATAGAGAGAGAAAGAGAGAACGAGACGAGGATTAGACATCTCATGCATGACTGACTGTGGACAATCAGCATTGATGACGTGTCTCGCCTTTTTATTTTCGAGATTTTTATATATACACATACACACACACACACTCGACAACATACCAACAATCCAACATGTATAGATGTAGAATGTGCCTTGTGGAATACAAATTTTCTGTTATGCTGCTGCTGCCAATTGTTTGGTTGTGGCAGGAGCAATGGCATAGCCTCCCGTCTTGTGTGGTTTCTTCCTTGTCACACACATAG
Organism: Daphnia galeata; assembly: GCA_030770115.1. Classification (NCBI taxonomy): domain Eukaryota; kingdom Metazoa; phylum Arthropoda; class Branchiopoda; order Diplostraca; family Daphniidae; genus Daphnia; species Daphnia galeata. The sequence continues at coordinate 1,842,528 of CM061120.1, read as the reverse complement.
AGGATGGCAGTACTTTCCTTTTGATATCATTGCCAGAAACTTGATGGGCTCCACTACTGCTGTTGGATGTCTTGTCATCGTCTTTTGATTCCTTTTCATTTTATTCTTTCGCCTTTCGTTATTATTATTCTCCTTCGGCGTCCTATATATACAGCAGCTTGATGCACTTGGGTTAAAAATCTATTCGCCCCGGCGGCAGTCGGTGGTGACAGCAATCCTTGCTTCCCCATTCCCATTGTAAAAATGTCGTTTGCAAAACTAGTCTCGGGACATACGTACGTGGTATCGGCGTATCACAACGATGAGACGAGAATCAGGCTGGTTTTTTAACTAACCAACACATTTCATGCATTTATACATTATGTTCTCACGAAACTGACGGAACGAATAATGACAATAGTTTTCCTATTTACTCCAGGCTGAATGTGTAGGGATATATAAGACTCCCAAAAATATAGTATAAGATTTCTGCATTTTCCTTTTTTATGTTTGATTATAAGAAATTCAAGTTTTTGTTGGCCTAAAGTCAATTTCTTGGAATTTCATTCACTCATTCCTTATTGCTGCGTTGCTGATCTAATGTTGTGTGTCTATTATATGGCTTCGATGATCGCCAATCAGGTTTCTTCGATCAATCGCGTGCTGCGGAATCTGGCGGCGCAGAAGGAGCAGCAATCGGCGGCGGCTGCAAGCGAGTCGGTCTACGACAAGTTGCGCATGTTCAACGGCCAGGCTGGTGGCTGGGCGTGGTATCCAGGAGCTCCGCCTCCAACTCACCCGGCTCTGGCTCTGCCTCACGGTCACGTTCCGGCCACCCCACTACCAAGCGGCGGACATCACCTGATTCGCGACGATCCACACAAAAGAGGTCAGTTCTTTGAATTTCAATTTTTTGTCTTTTAATTCTTATCCCACTTTTCAGTTGATGAAATGATTATGAAATCAAATTTTCCTATTAGTCGTCGAGTTTATTTCCCTTCCCGTCTCCCGATGTGATGGCTGATGATGCAAGGAGGGTCAAAACTGGTGCGTCAGTCAACCGAAACGACGAGTGACAGATTGGTCCTCTCTTGCATTCAGTTGCATTAGAGAGAGAGAGATTCAACTCTTATTATTATGAATTTTCTGTGCGGGGTGTGTGCGTGTGCGTGCGGTCGGATTCGTTTGTTCTTCCGACGGACTGGGCATTACTATATATAAAGCCGGTTCTTTACTTCTTTCTCTCGTTCTCTCCATGACGTCGCTCAATATCACCAACTCACTCAGGCATACAACCCCTCCACCCAACAATATATACAACACACAAAAAATGGAATACAGTATAGTGTGTAGTAGTGCCACAAATATATGTATAAATACATTCAGGGTTAGATGATGGTAAACACATCGAGAGACTTCTACCCTACACCGTCGCGACCCTTCATTTTCCTTATATGCAACCGTTCCGTTCTCTTTTGGCCGAGAAAAAAAAAAACACACACACCCACACAGAGTACAATAACCACAGTAGGATACTACTCTATATAAGATATGGAATAAACATCATCTCAATCCTTTTTTATTTTCTTTCTAGCTATTTCTTTTTTTTTCGTGGGTGGGGTGATCATTATTTGATGTTGCCTAGTCTGGCGTTATGAGGACTTGATTTGCATCCAGCGTAGATAATTCCGGCGAGATATTATACGGCAGTATAGGGATGTGTCTTTTAGTCTAGGCCTCGTGATACTGTATGTAGGAAATGTATTTACATCAGTCGTATAGATATTAGACGATGGGTATTATAAATACCATCAAAGAAGAAAAATAAAACGCGTGCGAGAAATGAAACTTTTTTCTAGCATCAGTCTGCAGTATGAATTCATCTGGGACACAATTTCGTGGACACACTTTTATTATTCAAACCAAAAGTTTGAAAGCAGTGCGCTCAGCTTTTTTAAGTTATTTTTTTTTTCACGGGAAAATTCCCTTTTTTTTCTCCCCGAACACGTTTGATGTTTCCGCTCCTGTTGCAGTGGAAGAGATTTGGAAAACTAAAACATGTAAGAATTGACAAGAATTCAAACAAAAGTATATCATGTATACACACTCACAAGAATTCAAATTTGCTGAAAATAAAAAAGACAAAAAAGCCGTACCTTAACCCGAAGAGACTGGTCTGACCGCGGAACGTGATCGAGTTTGGATTTATTCTTTTTTTGTTTTTCCTTCTTCTTCTTCTTTTTTTTTCTCTTTATAGATAGTCTCTAAATTTTCCCCTCATTCTTTCTTTTGGTTCCTTGTTGCTGTCTGAGTTATTGTGAACTTCGTTAGCGTTATGGAGCTAACGACTGATGTGGAAAATCTTGTTAGTTGATATAGATCTCTGGCTGCTGCTGTGTATTGGGACTTTGAGAATGGGGGTTTGGGGACGGACCTATCAAAACGAAAGAGCCCGGCGATGAAAGGGGAACTATATAGCCGCGTGGACTTGTGTCTTTTATTGATACATGTCTATATATATCGGACCCAAGAGCAAACAATATCACCCCTCATCAAGCTCGGCTCACGTTAGCATATAACAACAGTGGGACAAACAGCAAACACGCACACAACAAACACAACACACAAAAAAAAGGAGATATACTATATATATACAGAGACACACGTAGATATTGATAGAGAGAAAGAGAGTAGAGCGCAAACACACACACAAGAAAGAAAAAAAAATAACAAATAAAATCAAGTCGTAGTCTCATTTCCCGTCTCTCCCCATACTCTGTTACTTGATTGATGATTGCCATCGGTCTTGATTGAATTGTCGTTGAGTCTGATATACGTCTCTCTCTTCTTCTTCTTTCCCTTTCAGTCAGGGGTAATGAGCAGTAAATATATCGGTAGCGATTTGTCAATCTTTTTTTTTGTTTCATTTCTTTGGGTTCTTCTCGAATATGGAGTGATTGAGTTATCGATACGATTGGGTTGGACAACAGATGAAGGGGATCGATCAGAAATTGAATTTTATGTTTGTTTTTTTTCTTTTCTCTTTTATATGACAGATTGCAACGATGGCAACATCTCTGACGGCAACTCTGACTTGCACAACTCGTCAGGCGATGAGGATCCGCAGATGCGGCTGCGTCTTAAAAGGAAGCTGCAGCGCAATCGCACGTCCTTCACAAACGAGCAGATCGAAAGTCTCGAGAAAGGTTCGAAACTCAGTTATTCTATAATTTCCATCTATCAAAGGCTACTGGTTTTTTCTTTGTACAATCCATCGATTGTGTTGGTCAACAAATTAAAAAATATTTTTTTCCGGTTGATGCAGAATTCGAACGGACTCATTATCCCGATGTCTTCGCTCGTGAACGACTCGCAGAAAAGATTGGCCTACCAGAGGCTCGTATTCAGGTAAGAAACGACTATAGAGCTTTTTTTTCCATTTAAAAAACAAAAAAAAAAAACAAAACTCATTTTGGCATGTCTTTCAATAAGGAAGTAACTATGCTGTGTTAATATACCTGCAATGTGTCGTTTTCTATTTTCGAGCGTGTTTCAGTTATGTATCATTTTCCGTGTTTTTGTATAAGGGAGATGGTTCAAGTGGTCTGTTTAGAAATGCACGATGCAATATGGTCCGATGCGTATCATCAAGGGAGGGAGAGCCCCTCACACTTGGCTTTCATAGAGAGAAACCATTTGTTGCAAGCGGTGGCACGGGGCTTTATCCGTTCACCAGTTGTCGTATATATGTGTAGACGACTGTATTTTCAGCGTCCATGTCCACATGCAACCATTCATCCCTTTTGAAATCCGCTGAGAGATGATATAGATCTCAGCAGTAGCAACAGCCCACTCTTAATAAACAGATGGAAGGGCCAGTGGGCCACTTTTCACTTTCAATATGCAACTTTGCCCTTTCCACAAATTCAGCCATATTTACAGACCTGTCTGTGTCCTTGTGAAAAAAAAAATAAAAAAAAAATTCTAAACATTTGTGTATTTGTCATGTGTTTTATTAAATAGGTTTGGTTCAGCAATCGCCGGGCCAAGTGGCGGCGTGAAGAAAAACTGCGCAACCAACGACGTGGACCCGAATCGACCAGTGGTAGTGGCAGCGGTGGCAGCGGAGGAGGCGTTGGCTCCTCCTCTTCGTCTGCAGCGGCAGCAGCTGCCGCTGCAGCCGCGGCCACTGGTCGTCTCAACAGCATCAACTCGGGCCTCAACAGTATGTACCCGAGTTTGACTCAACCTCTGGCATCCATGGCCGAACCCTACAGGTAAAATGACACATACCAACAAACAAAAGTATTCGTATAAGTGGTAGGTCTAAGCTCCTCATTAAAGTCTTGCCAACTACCTAAAAGATTCAGTTAGATATTGAAGGGACATGAATAAGAGAAAAAAAAGTCCCTCCGAAATACGTAGGTCGTATTGAATTTCTTTTAAACTGTAGATTACTGGATTTGGTTCAAAGATGTTTACCACATTCCTTAGACAAAAGACTGTAATCATCTTCATCTGATTACATCAGATTTTTTTTTGCTGGTTGTTATTTTTTTCTCTCTGGAAAGACTGAAAGATTAAAATAAATAATACAACTTCTGCCTCATTTAAACAACAGTTCGATGGCGACATCGCTAAGCAGCATGGGCGGAATGGGAGGTAGTTGCGGTCTTCAACAACGTGACCCAGCCACTGCGGCGGCCTACCCATCTTACATGTTCGCCCATCACGGCGGGGACCCACTCAGCTCGCTTCAATCCTCGTACAATCAGCATCAACGTGCGGCAGCCGCCGCGGCTGCCTGCAGCGCCGCCCAGGCCTCATCGGTCGCATCGGCTCACAGTTACGCTGCCGCTACCAGCGCTCACGCTCAAACAGGTTAGAATGAATCAAATAAATCCTATTTTTCTCTTTTGCTTTTGTCTGCGCATTTGGCCATTGGATCGTCAAATATTGAAATTTACAAAAATCGGTAACTTGTTCATCTCACATCAGATGCTGTATATCGTTTAGGTGTCATATCGGCCGGTGTCTCAGTTCCTTTGCAAATACCCAGCCATCAAGGATCCGACATTGCAGCTAATTACTGGCATCGACTTCAATAATCATCACTGCGGAGATCATCGACTACGACTATATACAAAAATGATAAGAAAAAAGTTATTTACCCAAACATTGTCTCTCTGCACCGTTAGCGGAAGAAACACCTGGAACGACCGCTTCTCTCTTCAAAAATTTTAAAATATTAATTGAGAGCAATCGAGACACTCTACGTCAAATGTTCAATCGATTCGAGAAGAATATTAGGATGAGAGTGAACGGAATAATCCAATGTCTTGCTATTGTTGGTATTTTATTTTATTTTTTTTGCCTGTGCTACTTTTTTTTTATTTGGCCCAAATTTTTCTTTCTTATTCCTCTGTTTTCCATTTGATATTATCGGATATTATTCATGCTCTGTGGATTGCGAGCTAATCACAGGTTGGCTCATTCGATGTGTTTCCAAAAACTCGGTGTTTGTTCGACTTTACGGCCGAGCCCTATACATAAACGTAGGCTCTATACAACTAATTATTGATAATCGATGAATGAAAGATAACCCAAAAAACTTTGCAAGTTCTACTATCGTTTCCCTCTTTTTGATTTCTTATTTTGGTTATCAATTAGGCCTATAACCCACTCTGCTCGTCATGCGCCCTCCTTTCTAACATCAATTAGATGCTGTGTGTATATAGGAAGACGTTCATGACAGTGAGAAAAACTTTCCTCCATTGGTTGTGTCCAGGACGAATTTAACGTTGACTATGTGCGTGCAACCTTTTTCTAAATATTATCGAAACTTCTTTATTCCTATCTCATTTTTTTCTTCTTTCTTTTCCTATCCGATTAGACATAATATACATATTACACAGTATACATATAAATAGCTATAATTCAGCTATATTCACATAATAATAATAATATAGGCCGTCATCATGCAGCATTTCTCTGTTCTGTTTTGTTTTTTATTTCTTGTGTGTGTGTGTGTGTGTGTGTGTGTCCGTTTGGGTTATCTTGTTTTTCTTCGGCATTTGATTCCATCATTTGAAATCTTTCCTTAAAAAAATAAGTTAATTCCTTTATTTGGATGTACACGTTGTTCATAGGATTGATTCCTTTGATTGTCTATTCGATATTCATTTTTTTCCCTTCCTCTTAACGACCCAAATCCGCGTGATTTTCGTTTTCTTTTTCTTTTCATTCTAAGGTGTGTGTGTGTACATTTGTCAATTCGACTGCCAATATGTCTTTATATGGTCGTATTCAGTTACTTTTCACCTTTGGGAGACGGTTGTAAGCTACCTTAATTATTATGCTGGCTATCGTATGAATAGCGTGTCAGGTAAGACACATCGAATTCATTTCTTTCCCAGCCCTTTTTCACCTCCCCCCCCCATCCATGCGATATATTCATATTATAAACACACACACACAGAACTATTGAGTAGAAAATTGAAAATCAATTGGGAAACGTAGTTTTGGCTGTGTCAAACCAATTGATTTCCTACCGATCCTCGGCAAATTTAATCGAAATTTTTTGTTTCATTTCTTCGCGGAATTTATTTTTTAACATCTAGTTTACCATTTTTTTTTAACTGCCATTATAAAACATTTTTCAATTGTTTGAATTTTGTTTCGTTTCGGTTTATGATAGTTCTTCCGGCTCGTTGTGTTTAAACAACTTGCTCTTCATCATTTCCTATTTGACACTATTTCACATACATCACTTCCTTCTTTCTCTATCCCATTCCACTTTGTCTTTGTTGTCTTGGTGTGTCAATACAATTTATATGGCTTGAAAAAAAAAATTATTAAAAAAAATTATTTGGTTTACCAACATTTAGCCAACGTCATTGTAATGGCTGTATATTATAATAATACATAGGAAATTGTGGTCGAATGTACATTATTACCATATTACGTTTCCTATAAATTGAATTTGTTCAGTTAGAAGATTACATGTAAGGCCTATAGCAAGAAACGATCGACTTCCATTCAAATGATGTAACTGTAATGCACGATGAGGTAGAAAAGGGAGCCCGGAAATATGGGGGTAGAGGGACAATAATATATTACATACGCGGACAACGTGGTACGTTGGCGTAAGGCAACTTTTTGCATCGAATCGTCGGGACAAGGCAAAACGATTTCCCACAACATATTAAGGAGGGGGAAGAAATATGCAGACAACTCTTAGCATATTTGACGAATGAATGACTTTCGACAGGGACTGGGAGAGAAAGGAGGTGGGAGGATATGGGCCGGGCATAAGTAGACAGGTTACAACTATAGAGAGAGAAAATAAAAGAATAAATGAGATGAGACTATGCGGTGCCGTAATGAGGGACGAGATCGGAGGGGGAATCCATAATCAGGGGAGTCTGCTCTGTTCTTGAATTGGACGTTCCTCTTAGTCGAGTCCATCTCAGTGGGCGCCAGATATCAGCAGGCGGTGAAAAGGGTGGCCGTCTACGTTCGCGCAGAAACTGGAAAGTAGCGCCACTGATAACCAATCCGATCCATGCAAGGGTCAAGATCAAATCTGATACATCAACAATCAACATTTTTATCAATTCAAATGATTGAGCTTTAAGGGGTTTGGCGAAATCAAACGAAGTATAGATCAATTAAAAGGAGTAAATGCCATACCGTTATCTTGATAGGGCGGGTCGAGAACAGCGCGACCGAATCCATGCACAGTGGCGCGACGCACGACATTGATCACAATGTACTTCAAACTGCTACCGATGTAATGATCGATAGGTACTATCACAGCATAGCTGCCAATCACCGCGCAACTCACGATATTACCCTTTTTCAAAAAACAGCCGACAAATTAATAAAGGGAAGACAAAATTCTACGGAGAGAGGAGGTGGCAACTTACCAATCTGGTGAAAGTCACGAAAATTACAGGCAACACCAGCCAGCAACAGAAAAAGGCCGACCAAAAATTGAAATCGTTTGTGAGGAATTCAAAGCTGATTGGCAGATAGAAGAGAAGTGAAGACATTAAAAATCCCAGCATAAACACAACTGGTAGAACAGAAAGAGCAGGGATGCCCCAGAACCACCAGACAAACCACCACAAAAGTCCACCAAGAAGACCCATCACTGATGTTCCAGCAGCCAAACCTAAACGCAAACGATACATTGAAAAATCTAAATTTTTGATCAATTGCATTGACCAATGTTCGCGATACCTGTGACGTTTGCGTCGAAATGATTCACCAAAATAACGTAGGAGACTGCTGAGAAGGCAACGAATCCCGCTAGGATCATTTCTATCTGGAAGTAACGATGACCGGCAAATGCAATTAACAAGCCTATGAACAGGCTTAAGGCACACAGTACTTTAACATAAGTTGAACCTGAATAAGATGTCAGAAAGGGTTCGATAAGATGACCAGTGAAAAAACAGCAGAAAAAAAAAAAATTGAAAAATGTCGTACTTAAAGTCTGACAATCGCTTTCTACACTCAGATCACATCCATAGGTGAAGGACGGGATATAGGCTGAGGAGGGAGCATAACGACTAGGCTCTCCCATATGCGTCACGGTAACGACAAAAACTTGTCCCACGCCCGGATATAAACTGAACCGTGAACGCGTAGTTGGCGTGAAACCAAATGAACGAATCTGAGACAGGAATAATCCAACATAAAAACAATACGAAACAAAAATAAACAATAAGTTTTTCATCACTCACTTCTGTTCCGAATTCTTGGGCCCCTTTGACTGTCCTCAGTAGGCGAATGGCATTAAAAAAAGAATCCTCAGTAAAGTCACGTTGAACGAGATAGTAATGATAGACTTCGTATTGCAGCGATTCTGATTCACATGGGAAGACGTCACCCTGATTGGGTGGCAGGGCAGCTAGTTCGTGATCAACATTCACCATGCTTTGGTTGTAGGATACTCTTAACCAAGGGGATACTGGCATTTCAAATTCAAGGTTACATCCTCCAGGAATCGGAGCTGAAATTTAAGGAAAACCCACACTGAATATCTAACCCTGTATGACTAACATGCAGAACTTAATGGATAATTAATCATTGGCAATCAAGTCATCATCATGCTTCATGCGTATAAAAATGTAATGGCTTACTCACCACTGCGATCATAGTACAGGATGAATGTCAAAACTGTGATGTTGATAGGCTGAGTATTGATAAGGTAGGCCATCACACCCGAATTGCTGGAACTTGTATCAACTAAAATACCAACTGATGTCCCATTTACATGATTTCCCACATCAAACTTTCTCGCTTGAGACATGGAGATCCTGTGGACCTGAGAGTGGGCTTGAACCACAGCAAAAGCCACACTTTTTGGCACATTGATTGACCGGATCCTGACATAGGAATTTGCCTCTAGATTTATGATCCTTTCGTCCACCGAGTCGTTGGATCGAAATTGAAGCACAATGTCATCTAGGAAAAATAAAATTATAGATGGGGGCGGTAAAAGGCTTGACGCGTATATGCCAAAGGGGACAGGATCGTTTTAACATCATTATAATTCTAAATTTGAATTTTTAAATTAAGCTCTATACTTGGTTGTATAAATGGAACCAAATTCGAAGTATCACGTTCTATGGCTGAAGAAATATCAAAAGAGAAAATTAGAAAGAGAAACGGCAGATGCAGGAAAGACATCTTGCTCTGGCTCTCTCACTAGTCTCTATCACTTCAGTTCGTCTTCACGTCTTGTCTCCCTCGCATTGTCAAAACACCCCCAACAACAAACAACTGACTCTCGCAATGCGTGAGTCATGGCGGACGATGACGTTTCTCAATCAATTTTGTGATGTTTCCGTTTCCTTTTAGTGCTCTACTCAATTTGTGGTGTTTTCACCGGTAATCTTTCACTGGTTTTCAGCGTGTGGACCATGGGAAAGGACCAGGAATTTCTCGAAGCTGCAAGAAACGGGAATGTAGTTGCAGTTGAAAAACTGCTCAGTTCCAAAGCTAAAAGGGGCGGGCCCCTTGCAAGGTTTAAATATATATATGTTATTTCAAAATTTGTTTCAAGCCTTGTCTCATGGAAATTGTGCATGAATAAGTATTTTTGGCTTGCATTTATCATATTTCCCTTCTTACTAGTTTAAGACGAGGTCCTGGATCTAATGTGCAAGACTCATCGGGATATTCTGCACTTCATCATGCCTCACTCAATGGTCACCGGTTGGTATTTTCTTGACAAATCCCAAATAGAAATAATATAGCTAATATTTCTATGTTTTGTTGTTGTTGTTTTTAAAGGGAAATTGTGGTATTACTTTTGGAACACGAAGCTTCACCCAATATTGTGGACAGCAAGGGATCGTCACCACTCCATCTAGCTGCTTGGGCTGGGCATAGTGATATTGTTCGCCTTCTACTGACTACTGGTGTCCGTGTTACCCAGATCAACCTGAAGGTCAGATTATCTCTGAATCTCTTATCTTTTTGCATAATCATGACTTCTTTGTGTAGAAGATCATAATTCTGATGATTATTTTTATTATATTTTACCATTATTATAAAAGTGTACGATTATTTAAATTATCATGAGGAAATGGGTGTGAACAGGCGGCACGATAAAACTTCGTCTGGCTCGTCGTTCAAAAGTGATAGATAAGAGGATACGTATCGCATTTATTTTGGGCTAATGGGATGATCTTGACAAGCTTTAAAGAGCAAAGAGTGTGGCGGTAAAATATCGATCGTTAAGGCACGAGAGTGAAGCACAGGCACCCCTCATTGATTCTATCGATCGACTAGGCGTGGTTTTTTAGCTTCAGTGGCCAGAGAAGCAAAGGGTGCGTGTACTTTGGGGTTGCATTTACTGATGTCTCGGACTGTCCATCTTTGATGTATAGAACAAGGACAATGAAACGGCTCTACACTGCGGTGCCCAGTACGGTCACACGGGCGTCGTTAACCTCCTGCTCAAGTACGGAGCGGATCCCAGCATCCGAAATGTCCGTGATGAAACGGCCCTCGATCTGGCGGCCCAGTACGGCCGACTGGAGACGGTTGAACTCTTGCTACAGTCACATCCGGAATTGATTGAAATATATAAAAATCAATCAAGGCTGGAAGGAGCTAGAACTATTTCAACTCGGACGAAGACTTCTCCTCTTCACGCTGCCAGCCGTAACGGTCATAGAGCTGTGGTGGACGCGCTTCTAGCCGCCGGATTCCCCGTCTCACTGTTGACTCATACAGGGACGGCCTTGCACGAAGCAGCTCTTTGCGGCAAGGTGGATGTGGTGCGACGGTTGCTGGACGCTGGAATTGATGTTTCTCTTAAGGATTCGCGAGGTTTTAGTGCTTTGCGAATCGTTCAGGATCTACCTACGGTCGTTGTCCAGGAAATTACGAATCTTATTCAAAGTAAGCCAACGGCTCAATCTTTCGCCTTGAAGCTCTTTATAATTGTTTGCGAATTTGAAACAGATGGTGCCCTGTCGACCGAGTTGAGTGAGGGTGACTTAGTTAGCTCTTCTCCGGGAAATGGCATGCCGTTTAGATTCCCGACTTCATCCTTTTCTCCCGGATCACCCTACGAGAATGTGTCCCTATCTTCATCAGGTCGAGGAGAGAACTATGAACGTGAGTCGCGAATCTCAATTTCGTCGTGCGCTTCTACCGGAGCCGATTCCTTCATTACGTTACCCCGCCGCCGATCTAAAATGTCTACTTCATCATGCCACTCTCAGTATAACTTCGTGCCTCTTCCTTATTTCCGACTATTTTTTAAATCTTCTAATAAAACTCTTTTTTCCAGGAGATCTGAATGTAGTAATAGTGTTTATGAAATACCGCCTCCTCCACGTTCTTTACCTTGGCTCCAGCAGCAGCAACAGCAGCGCACCCTCGAAACTGACTGCGACAGGGATAAAAGGAGTTCATCGCAATCGGACTTACTCGATGACGATTCGGCCTTTGTTGGAAACGATGATTGCCTGTCGCGCTCGTACGACGAACGATCTCTTGACTTCCTCTCGCTTTCCGATAACCAATCAACTGTGCCAGACGACAACCGCAACGCTTTCAAACGATCTAGTCACACGCGTCACAGCGCCGACCAGTACTTACCGATGACCGCACAACCAACCACTAAAGTTTCTGTGAGTTCCATGACCGCATTTGTCTTGATTTCTTTCAAATGAAAAAATGTTGGCAGTTTGATGATTGGGATGACAAACCACATCGTTTCCTACGGTCAACAAAAAATTGTGGCTGTCGACTGACGAGTCTGTAAACAACCTACAGGAAATTATGTGGATGTCTCGGGTCATTATGAAAGTCTGGTGGTTTTACTCGTGATTTTCTTTGTTGGTTTTTTTTCAATTATTGTGCAGCCGAATCCACCACAAAAGCCACCTAGGAAACTTCAAGGTATGTCGGTTCATTACGAATCGTTACCGCGTTGCGCCGGTCGTCAAAAGCCACGCCAGACGTCGTGCTACAGTGTTGACACCAAGACCCCTAGTTTACAATCTGCTCAGGTGCAAAACAAAAGAAATCCACCTACTGCCTCTTCGTCCGGTTACGAATTGGTCTATTTGGCACGGACGGGATCGCGAGCTGAAGCTTCTGAAGGAATTCCAGGTCCACGTTTTCGGGTTGAGAGTACGGGAACCTATGTTGAAATGGCTGGTAGGGAGCCCTCCACTTACGAGAACGTTGAATTACATCACTCGGGCGTCAGTGTGGACGACGATTCAATTTACGACATCCCCCGCGAGTTGGGTGGTTCAAAAGCTTACGAGAATGTTAGCTTTCATCCCGTAGATCGAACCACTTCATCACTTCCCGCCACATCAATTTCTTCTTCACCTAATTCAACAACTCCTGAAAGCCCATCTCGATTACCAAATATGCCGCCGACACCCGATCACCCACCTCCTCCGGCCCACTTAGCTGAACAAAGCATTCATCTGAGGATAAGGCCACTCAGTGAGGTATGTAAACGATTGCTACCTCGTAGAATCTCTAGAGACGACTCGAGACATTTACGTTTACGCCACGCCATTTCAGGAATTTAAACGAAAATCTCGAGACATGGAGACAGAAACGGAAGAAGAACTCTTCCTGGCTTTCTCCAACGGGTGTGACATAGGTGGTAGTAGCAGTAATGGTGGCTCCGTGTCCGTCTCCCTCTCCTTGTCCGATAAGAGTTTGTCAGCCGAAAACATGGAGGAGGTTGTCACTAGTGATCAACCATACGAAGGTAAGCTCAATGCTAGTATAGCGCTTAATTAAAATCAAAGTTAATCGACCACCCACAACCCCTCGATTTTTCCTTTTACCCTATTATTTGATGTATTTTTTTAATATTTTTTGGGAATTTCGTTTTGTTTGTTCCTTTTACATTTCTACTAATCGTGCCGGATTCGAGATTGGAAAATCTGAAGATGCAATTTTTCGTTGTCTTGTTGGATGTTTTTAATTTGATTGCCACATATATCTCTAGAATTTTTATTATTATTATTTTTATTCCCTTTTTTAATATTCTGCTTTGTGCATTATTTCGTGTATTTTTTTTCCTTTTCGGTTTATAATAAAACTGCAATCCGTCATCATATTAATGATTTCCGCTTGGAGCTGGACCTTGGCAATTGACATCATGACATGCCTTTATTAGTTATTAATTTTTTCTCCTAATTACACATTTTAATTTTACTATTCTTTTTTTTTCAATCCAATTTTATTGGTTTGGTTTGATTACTTGCTTCCTGACCACCCTGACGAGCAATAGTAGTCGATTTTTTTTTTGGCATGGCTATTCCTATTCTTTCTTCCCCTATATATCCCAATTGCTGTTTCATTCCCAAGCCGGCATTTTTTGGGGGTTTCCCTCTGAATTCCTTACGGTGGTTGGTAATACGCATCTGTGTTCGTTCATTCTTAGCGTGACGTCAAGGCCGGGTTATTTTTCTTTCTACAATATGTTATTGACAAACAATAAGAGTAATGAAACAAGTGATAACAAAAGCAAGTAAGTCGAAAAGTGACGAGGCTATTCCATCGCGTTTTCCTTGAATAATGTAGAAATGGGGACACGTTCAGTGGTGCGCTATTATTTTTTTTTGCACTCAATTCTCCCGCTTGGATACGGGCCAAGAAGGAAAAAGATAATTTTACATTGAGAGAGAACAGAAATGAAAACCAGTATCGAGCTAGTAACGTTACAATCCAATTACTAATATTCGTTGGCATCGTGACCCGAATTTGTATTAACAAAAATTTAGGCTCTAGCCGGTTCGGGATTGCGTGATCTTGGCAACGAGCCGGCTGCTGCTGTTGTACGGCAGGAACCCTGATGGATGATTTCCATAACGTTTGAAAAGTGACCGAGGAGAACTTTGGTGTGCGGTGATGAAATTCGACGAATACAAATCGTAAGGAAAAGAGGGAAAAGAGCAAGAAAATGAAAGGAAGTGGTGTATAGAATCCGAGAATGGCTGCAATCAGCTCCTGTATAAGGCCGTCAAGTCTCTGACTTATGTGACTCACGACTCAGGCATGTATGCATTGTTTGCTACTTTCTCCATCGCCAGTTCTAGTCGATTTGTTTTCCTACACGGATCTCAAAACCTCATCTCCACAGTCTCGTGAGAAACTGCAGAATTCCTCTGCAGGTTTACATTTTCGTTTATTATTATTTTATTTTATTTTGGTGATTTGCGTTCCATCAGTTTCAAGTCCACAGTTGCGGTCAGACCGAGCCATTTTTCAATCTTTCCACCCACCTCATTTCAATTCGAGCCACGTCCCGCCTAGTGGTCAAGCTTCGTAGACTTTCGACTCTGATTATATTTTCCCAAATTCTCTTACATTTTATTCATCAGATTCTCTTCCTATTCCTTTTTCATTCATCAAAAAAAGATTAATTATAAACTGTGTTGGTCGGCTAGCTAAACTATGCCGACGCTTTCTTACTTGTTACTCTCCCACCATGTTTGTCACACCAAGGAATTTTCAGATAGCACAAAATTCGAAACAGTAGAATAACGCAACCAAGTATTAAGGAATAAATAAATAAATATGATACTTGTATCAGGTTCACATATCACACAAGGTCTAAACCTGATGTGTGCGTATCTTATCTCGGTCTATCCTTAAATACCAACTTGTGCGTATGAGTGCGGTGCAGTGTCGGTTTCATTATGAGACTTCATTCGACTGTGGTTCTAGACGAAAACCCGATTTCTCAAACTAGCTACGTTGAGACCGACACTGGGAATTTGTGGGGATTCGGATTCTGAAAGGAATTTCATCGTGTGTCATTGACGTTGTTGTTGCTCGTGAAATTTTCTCCATCTATCGAACAAGTCAAACAAACGAACATCAACCGTCATAATACAGGACTGTTGCGAGGATCAGTACCCGGTACCAAATCTTCCATGGATCGGCCCACTTCTTTGCCAACTCGTGGTCATGCTTCGTTCTCCCTTGCATCGTCGGTCGATCGCGGTTTCAACAACGAACCAACGTCCGTCACCAACGGGTAGGTTATATTTATTCCGCCTCAAATGTGTTTTTGGCTCGACACACTGTGCAGTATACAGCAATAGGCAACAAAGTACGTCTTGTTGTTGCTTGGGTGTTTGCAGACCGAGCGGTGGGAAAAGGACCAGCTTGTCGGTATTGAGTCCGTTCGACGAGGCTGAAGAATGGACGAAAATCTTGGAGATACTCAACTCATGCAACAGCGGCTTGGGTTCGGCCGAAGACGGGGCTGCTGGTGACGGTGGAAGTGATGGCAGCTCACATCTGCTTGGTGCTGTCCAGCGCGAATTTCAAAATCGACTGGGTGAGTTTTCGGTTTTATTTTAATTCACTTGTGGAGAAACATTTTGGATAATATTTTGAGTAGGCCTAATATTCCCCATAATATTCATATTGATTTATACGTTTCACGAACCGACGATGTTTCATAGTCTGAGCTTTAGACCTAATGGGTCCTTGTATTTCATTCAATGAAAAGCGGAAAAATTGTGGCTGCGTTGTGTATCAGAAAACGAAACTTTCTATACGGACTTCTATAGAAACTAGCTGTACATTACAAACTCTCTTTTCTGAAGCGTAGTAGCCGCTACTAATGACTTCTTCTTAATTTGATTGTTTTTTAAAAAGAAAAAAGTGAAAAAGTTTCACAGACTCGCTACAGTCGTTTGTGCCGTACTCTTAGAGGAAGTGAAAGCGGCGGGTCCCGGTCGGTCGTCCCCATGCATTTGTTTCCTGATAGTTTTTTTATCAAAATATGAAGATCCTATAAACGTCATCCCGCATTACAATCACAATCGAGTAGGGAATAACCTACAACCACGTCTCATTTCTTTGGTTTCCTTGCCCCTTTTTGTTTGAGGGGAAGAATTGGCCGACATCGAGACCTTTCAAGTCACAGAAGAGTTGAACATTGAATTTTGCGTGACATAAGTAGGGATGGAACATTATGTCAGCATATAAGACTAGAGGAAGCAGAAAGAGGTGATAGGATATAATCCGTCTGTGAAAAATATGCGTCGGACGTGGCAGATCGACTTTGGCATTTGGCCGTCGACGTTGTCTTTTTGATTTCTTTCCATGTGAATGTGGATAATGAAAGCAGCTGGTCATTTCCTGTGTGTGTGTGAGCGCGTGTCTAAATGGTGTGACGGACATTAACCAGTGTAGGACCATAGGACCTGTACATTGAATATAAAAGCAAGAATGGATAATCGACCGCAGCTCACGCTCCGCTGCCGCACAGCAGCTAGCACCCTACTACTGATGTGGTAGTATTGCTCGTCCTCCCGGTAGCTTCTCTTTTTCCCCCCTTCAGTGCCAAAGCAATGGTCTCTAAACACGTTAGTGCGTACACTATATCTCTCTTGTTAGGTAACACAAATATATATTGGTAAAGACCAACTATTTATTCGTGGATTGTCATCTGGGCTAAACGTAAGAGAAAACACGTCGAAAAAAGGAAAAAAAAAATCATCGAATCGAAAGTTTTGTTTTCACACAAAAAGTAGGGAAAATATCGCGTGCCTGATCGCGGCTTTCACGACGATTGAGTCTGGATCTTTCGGGGTGGTTTTTCCCTGTTTGTTTTTTTCTTTCTGCAAGTGAATATCACCAGCGAGTCCAAAGTGGTTGAGTCTCTCGCCAATGCAAGACATCCTGACATACGATTGTTCACCAAAGAGGCGAATAGCACCTCGGTGTGAGTGCTCCGTCGAATTGCATCCAAGTTTTGCGTAGAATTTTGTAATCAGAGTTTTAGAATCAGCCATCTCACCTTTCAACCTAACCTGTCTTATTGCATCCTTTCAACTCATTCATTTGTTCCTGCACTGTGTGTGTCAGATGCCATGGGTGGAGCGCCAGTAGAAGTCAAGAACGAGGACGTTATCGAAGTGCCACCAATTGGAAATCATGGCCATGACAGCGTCGCAGATTGGCTCCTCTCGCTCGGATTTCAGCATTATCTCGGCTTGTTTATTGCCAATGGTTTTGACGACATTGACTTCCTGGTGAGTTTATTTGTTTTGTTTTTTTTCTTTTTCGTTTTGAATATTCAATTCAATTGTGTTCAATCCTGAAACGTGCGTTTGATTGAAAACAGGGCGACGGCATTGTTGACGATTCTAGCCTGTTAGAGATTGGAGTGCTGGATTCAGAACACCGGAGGCAGCTGGTAAACGCCGCGATGCTGCTCAAGACGCCGTTGCACAAGATGAATTCAGTCGCTCGGCCGGAGACGGTCGATGAATGGCTGCACCTGCTCCGCTTGAATCACTACGGAGAACAATTCCACAAGAACCGCTACGACGACATGGAGCGCGTCGCCCGCATCTGGGAGGTCGAGCTGACGACCGTCGTTGAGATCAGGTTGGCCGGCCACCTTCGACGCATGCTCGTCTCCTTGGGCAGCGGAGTGCAACAGCGGCCGTCAAAACTCTGCAACGGAACCGTCCTACATCCAGCTCAAAGTGGCAAAATCAACAACCAAGATGATTTAACAGCTATGTCTTCCGATCTTAAACTCATCGTAAGTCGGGTCCTATCCGGAAACACATACATTACTCACAAGGATTATGCAAATTCTATAATTCATTAATTAAATTTAGTCGTCGAATTTGGCCCGATTGGAGGATGAAATCAGTCAGAAAATGATTGAAACAATGGGGGTACCACTGGCGTCTACTGGTGTCAATGAATCCGGTAATAAGAACACCAGTACTTTGGTTAGGAGAAAGTCGCGTCCAGCTCCTCAACCACCTTCGACGGTAGCTAGTAGAAATCTTTCCCATCCAGTAGAAGTTCTTCTGGGTGAGTTGGCCATCCGTAACCCTACCGAGTTGGTCATCGGCATCGCCAAAACAGTTGCCACCCAGTGGCGACACAAACCCCAAAATCTTCTACGACCGGGCGTCTGTTACGAGGCTCAGGTGAGTGGTCGTTCCATTTTCAATTGTTTAAAGGATCAAAAGGGGAATTTTTCACGAGTTTTCACTTATTTTTGGCTCAGTATTTGGGTTCGACATTGGTAAGGCACGTCCGCGGAACCGAATCAACCAAACGGTCCATCCAGAAACTGAAGAAGAAGAAAGCGGAAGAGGCGGGAAAGCGAACCACCAGCATTGTTTTGGCTATTTCTCTGAGCGGCGTCCAATTTCTCGATCCGTTCAATCAGGTATTATAAAGCGTCTCTATAGAGCCGATGTATACGTAGTAGATGATAGTAGAATGGGCGGCACTTGTAAGCGCCCTCGTCCGGTGCTCGTTTTCCCACGGCACACGCGTCGACGGGCGATACCGCGCGCGCCATTGAATTTTCAACACCACGGTTTCCGTTCCGCCGATTTGATTCCGTCCTATCGATTCCGCTTGACAGGAGACCATCTGCAAGCATGAGATTCGCAATATTAACTGGGCCTGCCAGGATGCCGACGATCTCACCCACTTTGCCTACATTACCAAGGATCACGAATCGACACAAGACCACTTCTGTCACGTATTCCAGGTTCATTCTATGGTAAGTGCAACTTGGGACATTTACAATGACAAACCATTTCTTACTCCAAAACAACCTAATCCCCTCCGTCTTTATTAAATTATTTGTCATTCTCGTTCAATCTCAGGATTTGGCGACTGAAGTGATCTTGACGTTGGGCCAGGCGTTTGAAGTAGCTTATCAGCTTGTTCTTCGTCAAGAAATTTACAGCCCATCAAACGAGAATTCTAGTCAATCAAGTTTTCCAGCCCCGCTGAACCGTCCAGTTCAGCAACGTTCTTCTTCTCCGTTATCGGTGCCAGAATTATCGACTTCCAGCACCACGGCGGTCGTGACGCAACCCAACAATAATGCAGCTGAAGAAGCAGCAGTAGCCGTAGTACCAGTAGCAGTCATTCCTACTGCTCCATCTACAGCAGCTACCAATAATAAGCCGCCGGGCGTAGGACGGTTCATTGTAGATCCAGCTCGAAAAATTGGACCTAAACCGACCGTCTTGCCACCGAAACCCAAGCTAGGCACTACTCTACTCAATCAGCGTCCCAGCAACCACAGTATAAGTCACGCGCGCTCTCACTCGAGTGTCGACGGCATGCCGGTCTCATCTGGTGCCGCTAGCGCAATGACAGAAACTCGTCTTCTATCCGAGTCCAACCTGGCCAGCCTTCAGGCTAGTAACAGACCAACGAATGCCACGATGATCTCGCTCTCTTCTTCGGCTTCCATATCATCGACTGGATCGGGACGGGCTCCTCTGGCTGCCAAGGATGAACTCTAGAAACTTAGAATGAAAAAAAAAGGCAAGACGTGACCATCGACGAGATGGTTGCTGTTATATACTTTGTAGAATTCGAATGACCGAGTGTTTCAAGATTCCTTTGGATATCTGAATTTGCCCTGTAACAATGTTGTTTCTTTTCTTTGCTATAAGATCATCAGCTGCAGCATTCTTCCTCATTCACTCGAGTCATTACTTGTTTTTTGTTTTGTTTTCTTATTCATTCATTTGTATTCTTATGATGATTCGTCCGCTTTGATTCGTTTCTATTCATAAGCATGTACGTGCAAAAACGACATAATAGCAAAAAAACGCTGGATATAATAATAGCGTATCTGCAATATGTAGGCATTGTAGGCCTAATATTTAGATTGTGCCTGAGTGGTTGATTTAGTCAAGAGGCTCTAGAGACGACGGGCGCGGGCGATGTTTATTCCACCGCTCCGCACCAACAGCTTACGGGCTGATACTACGTATATCTTTTAACTTTTTACCAAGTGGATATATGACGATGATTAGTCATCTTTCTTATAAAATATACCACAAAAAAACAAACGACAACATTAAGGAACCAACATTTTAGTTTTTTTTCTTATTTACTAGATCAATCGTTACCGATACTTGAAAATATCCTACTTGGTCGAACAAATGTTTCTAAACGACGAATACCTACAGTATTTTAAAAAGTAAAAACAATTTTTTGAGCATTTGTTTTGAAAATGATTATGTATGTGCTGTGTATTACCATTCAAATAACTGTCTATAATATTTAGAGATCTCTTGCTCCTCCTTTATCGCTTTATCGGAACCCTATCGCCACCTGTTTGATTGAGGAAGTCTGAACGAATTCTAATTCATTTGAGATTAATACTAATTTTTCGAAATTCCTCCTTAAAATTGTCTCTTTTGTTGTAAACATCCGTTTTGTTCGATTTGTTTCCACGATTTTTTTCTTGGGCTGTTTGCTGAATGTGGCGATAGTTCAAAATCACGGGAACAATCTCAACGGATGTAGTTGCTGCTGCTGCGTTATTAGTACTGTTTGATCGAACCAACTCACGATCATTGGCTAATAATTAAAAGTGTGGAAGATGTCCGCGTTGCTGATGATGTGAGATCGCGTAGTTCATGTCTCACTTGTACAGGTGTTCTAGGCTCTAATTTGTACAGAGCAGAGTGACGTTTTCCTGCTATACCTACTTATGCGCGAATGGCGTGAAAAAAACCTCGGAATATTTCGCTCGTTATTGCCCCATTCCTGTTCTAGAATTTTTCGATTCCTTCCTGCTCTTTATTCTACGTTATTTATATACATTTTTGTCAGCATTTCGTCATCCGGTATTCATGTATGATAATACCACTCATATATATTTCAAATATGGACATGACTATGACTATGATGAATAACATAACACCTTGCTGGTGGTTGATTTTTTTTGTAACATGACCACGATTTGTGTCTTTCTCGTGCTGCTGTTTCGTTCCTTTATTTCGCTCTTTATTTTGATTGAAACCATTGGAATACAAATTACTTGTGCAATCGAACACCATTGAGTCTCGTGTCATTGATTATTACACCCCTTTGAAAACGAACCCCCGTGTTTGCTAAGCTGCTAAATAAAATAAATGCAACGCTCAAAACTAAAATGAAAACGAGAAATTATGGATTAGATAAAAGCTCTTGGAAATTTGTTTCTCCTGTATTTTGATGTGAGAATGGATTGAGCCGCGCAATGAGTATAGATATACATCATCATTGTTATCCAACACTTTCTTCTCGGCCTCGGTCTCATTGGATCGCCCAAAAAGGAAGCATCCATCAGCCTTCATTTGCACTCGAAAAGTCGGCGCTCATCTGCATATAGATCAAATTAGATTTCAGCGAGAGGGTTGGATGCTTGCTGAAAGAGGGGTGGAGTGTCTGAACACACTTTTCCATCTCTGAACGCCAACGGACTCACGACGAGTATGAAAGCCGAGAAAAAGAAGTCAAATCAATCAAAGAGAGAAAAAGAGGGAACTACGAGACTCTGGCAAAGAAAGAATCTTCGCATCGTATATAGTCGCACCGTTGTTGTTGACTGTTTGAACGAGAAGCTTGTATATATATATATACACAGAGAGAAAGAAAGAGAGAGATACTACGCTATATAAACGCGCCCTCCCTTATCCTTTGCCGTTCTTTCTCTCTCTTCTCTCTACGGATGGAAAAAGCAGTCAAGTGCGCTCATCCGGAAGTCACAGTCGCTGGCTATGAGATGGAGAGAAAGACACGAGACTCTCTCTTTCTCTTATCTCTATGCCCTCATGTTCCAGTGCTTGCTCAACGACGCCCTCCACAATCCCTCTACTCTCTTCCGTCGCTCAATTCCTATAGCTCACTGCTTTTGGATGTTGTAGTTCTTTATATTGTGACTCTTAGTTAGCCAAATTTCTCCCCTAGCTTCCCAATTTCTAAAGTTGCTGGCCCTACGCTGCAACAACACACACGCTGCTCTATTGTTTTTCAATTGAGTAAATGCATTTGATACCCGAAAGAAATGTTGGATAATAAAAATATCAACGAGAGAGTCGATGACGTCACAGTGAGACTCGTGGAGTGTTGACACATCTCAAACACATGATGTAATGTATACTTCAAGGATGGAGTTAGAGGAGCATGTGCCATTGTGCATCTCTTCTAGTCTTCTTCAGAGAAATTGATTCGGAGACTTTTTCTCGATCCTTTGACAATCGATCCGGCAATACACCGAGTCATATACGGAAGTTGAATGGCGCGTGCCGCAGCCGGTGCGTCGCAGGCTGTTACCGCATCAGCAGCAATCAACGAGTATGGTACGGAAAAAAGAAGTGAGTTCATCAGAGTGAGAAAGAAAGAAAAAGGAGGATTAGAGTGATTGTGTATATATATATATACACACACACACAGAGAGAGAGAGATGAGAAAAAGCGAAAGGTATAATACGGTATAGGATTTTAAATCAGTTGCGTATACGTTTGGCTCAAACACGTGGCCAAAAGGCAACCATATGTAATAATTTGTAATATCCATATCAAGTTATCAACCATTCTTAACGATTGAACGTATACGGACGGTCTGCAGTTGTGTGTAGACACCACACGATGTGTCCCCTGATGGCGAGAGACCTCGTCAACTCTCGACCCGACCTTTTTATAGTGTATACATCAGCGATGGGCATATATACAGTATACATACAGAGCTCTATATGACAGCAGCTCAGTATACACACACACATATAGACGGAGAAAAAAATAACAAAATCAAAAGTAAAAGCGGGAGAGACAGAGAGGGGGATATGGTCTGACACACGCGCCCAGCCCACGCAATCTGCACTGCATTGAGAAAGACAAGTGCAGTGTGCAGCGCACCCTCTTCTCCATCTCCTAACGAGACTCTCTTCAAATATTTGAGGTTTTCTCTCTCTCTCTCTCTCTCTCTGATCTCTCTTATGTATATACATATATACTGAGAAGGGAGAAATAGTCAGCTCTTCTTTGCTCTTCTTCGTCTTCGTCATCTTCTTCCTGGTTGTCGTCTAACGATTCGACGACGAAATAAACCCGACGGACGAGCGAGAAAATGTCTTTCTTATTCTCTATTTATGTATGAGAGTAGAACAGATAATAAAGACAACATGTCATGAACTCATGATCCCGAAAGGGGCGACAAATGCATTGAGAAAAGAAAGACGCGCACTACCACCCACAGAGTCGAATGCCGGCCACCATATACGAAAAATTTTGAACAAGATACAGAAAATTTCAAACCAACAAATGACATCGAGTGTAAAAGACGAATTGACAGAACAGAAAAAAACCCCTAAGAGTATACCGAAAGAAGAAAAATAACAACGAAAAAAAAAAGATGGAAGCAGATAAGTTGAGAGAAATACAAACGAAATTCCCATCGAGCAATGGGCGCATTGCCTGTCATCTAAAAACTGTGATGACGTGCGGTTAGTCCGTTCGTCCGGAATATTCTTTCCTTTTCTTCTCTTTTTCAGACTTTCATACATATATTTTTTCATGGGGATATCTCCGTCATTTTTTTTTCTTTTGGCGGCTGTTCACTGAACAAACGGATGGATTGTTTCTTACGCAGCCTATGCACGGCTGACCAACCCTCAACGGAGACCCAGCAACATTGATACGGTCTGACCGAAAGGATAGCCTACTGTAGACGACGACTGTATAGGCAGTTATAGGCTATATGTCGGACCTAGAGAATGAAAGACATGGCGACAGAAGAGTCGTATGTCTCACTAAATGTATTGAGCAGCATACTTTTTTTTTCTGTTTCCGAAAGAAAACGAGACAAATCCCAAGAGAAAAAAAGTAAAACAAATAAATGAGATGTGGATGTCACCTCGAGCTGTGAATGCTCCGTTAGAGCTTCGGCGAACTGTGACATTAACAATAAATAATCTTACATGTGAATAATCGCATAAAAACCAAAGTTATGTTCGAGCAGTGAAATCGGATAATAGCCGAGTGTAAAATTGAATGTCTACCGTATCGTTTGTAATTGGCACTCATCCAATCTCGCATCCAATAAAAATCATAATATTTTCATAAAACTGGACATTAAGTTTTCCGTAAAAGAATTATTAGCTACATCAGTAAAAGCGGTAATAATAAAGAATGATATAGTATAGTTCTCTTATTCTCAATAATAACACAATAGGCCTAAATAAACGATACTTCGCGATACTTGGTATTATTTTATTTCGAGAAATTAGAGACATTGAAAAAGGACACGATCTATATTGCAAAACCATTAACAACTGGTTTTTAAAACTAAATCGAGATTTTTTATCGTATCCTTTTAACATATGATAAAATAACAAAGTTTCTTCATATTTTAAAACTGTAGAAGGGCCAATAAAAAGGTGATAGGGTTGACCGTTGACCACATGTGCACGATTTTGGCAGTCATTTTCGAATATATTTTAATGATTATATATCAATTTATCTATTGTAATTATAAATTGAGCTATCGTGATTATACAAATGTACCAACTGCATTACTGCTGTATAGTTAATTATTTAGTTATAAGATATTTTGGTAAATTTATAAAATATTATATTTCCTATTTAGCTATACTCTTATAGTAGGCCTTCGGCTCTGTCTACATAAATATTGTTTTCCTCGTCGACCAGGTAAAATGAAATAAATTTACGTAAATGTACTGTACATTCACGACAACAAATTTCTATATCAAAATGTTCCATATTAGACATTCAGCTAAAGTTTAGTCATCCATACGGCAATCTGAATTTATTATTGGTCCAAATATATCCCAGTTAGTTCACGGCAATAAAACTTAACAAAATCTAGCAAAATTCTTTACATGGGAAAATGTTATCTTAGTTTTCATCGGTTTTCATCGTAAAACAACAACGTCGGTCGAAATCTCCAATTATATTTGTAGATTTGCCCAAGGAAATCCTTATATTTACAAAGAAACAATCAGTTCAAATCTAAATTCTAAACTGAAACGGTGAAAAGCACTCAATACATGCACCGCATGTTTGGTATATATTTTTTCGCCTTCTAATAGCTGTCACATTAATTGATTCAAACCAACAATAGTACGTATACTGGTCGTTATTATTTTTCAGATAAAAGGAAGTAGGTAAATACATTGAGCAACATATCCAATTAGGTATTCATCGTCGTATGCTCGATTCGAAAGTGCCTACTGTATTGCGTGTGCAAAGAAGCCAGTCAAGTTGACGGACACGTCAGTTAATAAATACATTTCTGTTGAATTTTGTATTTCATTCATCTGATTGTTCAACGAAGCGTGATCGTGAAAGGGGAATATGCAGGTAGTGAACCAGACCACCCCGGCACCACACCTTTTCTTGTTATTACTTATCATTCCCCAACCAAAAATCTGAGGCAATTAATTGCCTAAGTGTACAATAAATTGCGTACTTTCACGATTAATTGTGTGTTAACATGATTTTATCATATGTTAACACGATTTTATCATGTTATCATGAACTAAAGTATGCACTAAAAATATTATTGTACAATTTATTGCATGTTTAAAATTAATGCGCAATAATTTTAAAATTAATCGCGTACTACGAAATTAATCATATGTTTTACATGATTTATCATATACTAAACTACTTATCATGCAATTAATTGGATACTTAAAAATAATGTGTCTAATTTTCTTTTTGCAATCCTACTTCCATCTAAATTTTTACACAATTTCATAAGTTTTCAATTGGATATCAAGCTGATTTCTCATAACTTGTTAACAAAGAATGGTTTAACACTCCATGGCAAAGTGTACAGGATGTAAGGGTAATACTATTTTGAAAAAAGTCGGACTTTAAAAAAGCCTCTGAATATATCGTACACGTCATTTTGAATATTCAAACCCAGTTTTATGAGGGGTTAAAACTCAAAATAAAATGTACGCCAGACGAACTTTTCAAATTCCGAAAATTATCGGATTATAATTAAAGACATTTTCAATGTTCGGATAACGAGCGATTAGATAGACGTATACATGCTCAGTATACAGGAAAAAGTCATAAAGAATCTCAACGGTTGAAATATGAAGAATTATTTAGGAATTTTTAATGTACGGCGAACGCTTCGCGGATATTGTAAAGAAAAATGTCCAAGTCCCAATTTGCAATAAAATATTATATTTTAAAACAAAACCATTTACAAATTATGATTGTAAGTAGCTCAGCTGTTAGCGAGGTGTCCTGTGGAACTGAAAAGCAAAGGTTCGAAAATGTGTAGTGGGTTCGAATCCAAGTCCGGGTAAATTTTTTTGTGAAATTTAATTTAATTATTCGGTTCAATTTATCGCGCAGTTTATTGTCGTTGACTGGAAATTATTTTCTAAATTTTAAGCATGATAAATCACACAATTTTAGGAAATTGTTTCAAAATAACTGCAGTTAAACACACAATTAATTGCCCAGAAACATGCAATTAATTGCCTCGGATTTTTGGTTGGGTCACCTTGATCTTATTCTTTTCTCGTTTCTTTTCAATGACAGTCTTCTGGATCCAGCTACTTGCCACCAGTCGACGTAGCATGACGATTTCACAGAATGAATTAGGCCTAGAATAACACACGGTGACCGAATCACGATCTAGCCTACTAAATAAGTTCAATAAGTTTTCCCTATTTTAGGATATGTATATTATAATATTAACTGTATATTATAGGTTGGGAATGTTGAAGTGCAGAAGGAGCAGCTCCCTTGTTTGAGGTTATTATAGAAATGACATGCGCTGGTTGGAGAATCTCATGTCCACTCAAGAACCACTGGAGCAGACAGGTGCAAACGCAAAGGACCTAATTGGCTGATGGGATTGAGTAGGCCCTATAGAGCATGAGACTGCAGGAGCGGCCTGAAGGACCGTGTCGATGTCAAACGAGAGGGACGTGCTTTCTGCTAGCCCAAGCAGATACCAGTGAACTATATACCAAGTAGTCAATTTCCATTGGGAAACATCCCGGAAGAAGTAGGAGAGAGAGACAGAGAGAGAGAGAAAGTGTGTTGTGTGTGTGTGTGTTGTGTGTATATGTGTTTCATCACGGATCACGGCTGGAAGCTTGCTCACCGCTACGTGTAATTTTGCATTTAGCCGCAACGCCGATTCTCTATCCATCCTTCGGGACCTGTCGTTCAGATTCCCGAAAGCGCGTAATATGAACCCCCTTTCTCTCTCTATCTCTCTCTCTCTGTGTGTGTTTCTGGTCTCCCTTCTGGGCTCCTACCTTCTCGTCTCCGCCCTTTGACTCCAATTTCATCCACCCATCACCTCCCACATTCGATTGGGCGAATATATAGAGACGTGATACTACGTCTATTACTAAAGGAGAGCTGCACCGGGACCCGGCTAGCTCGGCTGACACACTATACTGCCACTGCCTAGATACTGATTGCCAGTCATCTGAACTCAACCAGAATGCGGCACAGTATAAAGGAAAGTGGTAGGTCCTGTCAATATGCCAGTCCTCAACTCTCGTCAAACACCTTTCTCCCCGTCAGATTATTTCATCTTCTTTTTTTTTTGGCAAATTCCAGGATTTGTTTTATTTTAGCTGTGTCTGTGTATGACCATATTTTGAAGTTCAACATTTGTCGACCGCAAAAATATTTTACACGAGTACAGCTCAGTGGTTGGGCTGTAATCCAGTTGACAATCGTTATGTCGTTATGCATGTATTTATCATTAATCAAGGATTTGCACTAGACCGTCACCTTTCATTTGTGGACTGTGGTTGTTTGCGTGCAATAAGCCGGAATTACTGATACAGTTCATTTTATTCCATTTTTGTATTAGGCAGTAGTCAATATCATTGCTTCTTTTGGGATACAGGGATATGACAGAGGAGAGTTCTTCTGAAATAAGAAGAAGAGAAGGAAGGAAGAAAAAAAAAAGAAAAAAAAAAACGGATAGAACTGAGACTCCGCCCTGAAGGACTATAGCGTCTTCCGTGAACGAGAAAAAGGAACCAATATACTTGCGAGGTTCCTCCTCCGTCATCCTCTCCTCACTCCCTTCCTAGTGTTCCGGTTCAATTGCATCCCGCCTTCGGGCTGGCACCCCCTCCTTCCGAGCTCCACCTCTACCATTTCCTGACGGCTCCGAATCTTTTCTGGATGTTGTACGTTATCTCATTTTCTGCCAGAAGCCAAAGAAAGAAGAAAAAATATACGAGAGATACGAGTCTCTTTAGCTACATAATATACGATGATGGAACCAAAATGAAATGGAGATCACAAAAAAGAAGTAGAAGAAAAAGGAAGAAGAAGACGAAGGAAGAAGAAGAGTTGTTGGCTGCCTTCCATCCGGCATCCACTTGCTATAGTAGTTCTTGTTACCGTGGTAGAGAGGATACTTTCAGTATCGATTTAGAACCTCGTTGAAGATCGCTTCCAAACATCCAGGAGCCATTAAGGCTATATATGCAGTATATATATAAATTTATATAATAATTGTACATGCATGCATGCCTGTCTCCCTGTTTTTTTTTGGGTTGTTTCTTATAGTCAGTCTGTCATCGAAACTAGACGAAACTTCGCCAACCTACTGTATATGGCATCATTATTACACAGTGGGATGGATATTTACTAGACAATATCCAGGAGAAGGTTGACTCGGCTCGGATTTCTCGCATCACAGACTCCCTATCAATGGAGAAATATATACACACATAAGACAACACAAACTGTGTAGGTGGTGGCCTGCTTTATGAGGCGAGCATCTCTATATAGAAAATAACTGTTTTGGCTTTTTCCACCCTCAGAACAAGAAAGAAGGGTAAAAACTAAAAAGGGTCCATATTTGTGGAGTACCGCACCATCCCATTGCGTAATACGGGGACTGACCGCGATGCCCCGACGATATGCACCCCTCTTCCTTTATCGTACACACACATATATAGTGACCCTTGTATTAAAAAAAAAGCCAAAGATATATAGAGTGAAGCTGATGCGACTGTATACCCGTGCACGGAACTATAGGGGGAAGGAAGTATAAAAAGGGGAGTGATTCGAAGATTTAGAGAGAGAAGAGAGATTCCGAAACCTGGGTCAACCGAGCGTGAAAACGAGACCAGTCCCATCAGTTAGACGCCCGGCAAACGAGAGACAGGCTTTATTATAGCCATTGCGATTAGTTGAGATTAGACTTCCATGTTTCTCCTGCGGGATCTGACGAAGACTATAGGAAACAAGTTGTAATGATTCTGCCACACAGTGCGCTAGCTGTGATACGTCGCTGAAACGCTTTTATGTGAATCGAATCCGTGGTCTGTTGTATCATCTAGTCTACATTGTCAAAGAAGACGAATATTTCATGTCTTCACCGTGGCATTCGTCTACGTAAAAGCCAGAGAGCAGCAGATGCTTTGGAGTAAATATTTCAGGTTTTGATGTGTGTGGGATGTGTAGGAGTAACAGGGCAGGACGAACGGATGCCGAAATGGAAAATGCGTATCTATTCCGCGTTTGTGTCATGGCGATGCACGAACGACGACGACCAAGACGTCGGTCCATTTTGATGACGACTCCGTTTCAGGCGGTTGTAGGACACGACTAGACATCGGGCGGGTCGCAAAACGACAGAACGAGAGCTATTGCATCCGTCACGAACCTTTTTCCTTTAACATACAGATGTGCATGACATGCGTGGCTAATGGCTTTCGCGCTCGACTGGCCAAGATCAGTGGGCGCATTCTCAACGTCGATGAACTCATCACTGTTAGAGCAGGAACAGCGACAGCAGCAGCCATAGAGCACACACACACAGGATATAAAAGAAAGTTAGAGAGATGAGAAAGAGAGGGGGGAGACTGTACAGCATTTGATCCCTTCTTGAATCGAGCCTCGCTATTGATATGCCTAGATGTATAGATATATCGGGAAATGGGGGGGGGGGAAGAGAGAGAGCATTGGTTGTTGAAGAAGAAACTAGAAAGCAAAAAATGGCCTCCTAACAAATCTAATCAGTAGATAAAGATTTATATATGTAAGCCAGAAAGAGAGAAACTACGTCGACAGGGTAGTTTAGGATGGTCTAGAATGTAGTACGTGAATTTTGTCCTGTATGACAAGTCAAATGAGATAGAGAAACGCTATGGAAAAAAGAATCGATGTTGCGTTATGCATTTTTAATTGTTAAGTTAGTAAAATGCACGAATCTAACGCAAACAAATCAAACAAACCATTGAATGTGTGATTTACGACTTCACACTATATAGACACAATAGCGGAATGTATTTTAAAAGAACTTGTGTTATGTGCTATGTTTCCCAAATTACTAGCCATGTTATAAAATCAAATCACGACTGCTTTAATTTAACACGATCTAGGCTACAACGGCTGCATCAATGATAGCGTGTTTTTTTATTTAATTTTTTCAATTATGAAATCATTGGATTCCCCATCTGGAATTTGTTGCTACTCAACTGCTGACCATCATAATTTGATGGAGTAATATCAATAAAATTATAAATAACATTTTAAAATTCTATTCTATTAATTCTCTGCTGAATATTAAAATTTAAATTTTTATCGGGATAAATTTTAGATCACATATAGATCACAATAAATTGCTTCTTGTTTCTACGCGTTGATCCACATATAGCAATATAGCACGCAGCCACTAGCCATATAAGCAAAATTAAAAGCACCGGGCACCGAATCGCCGTATCCATTTCTCGCTAAATGAACGGACAGAGTTGTGGGAAAGGTAAAGGTGTCGGACAGATGGTCCGTGATCCCTTCACAGACACGGTGTAATCGCGCCTGAGAAAGAGGGTCGGTGAGCTGTTATTGTGTACTACAGAGTGAAAGGGCATAAGGGTGCAAGTATATATTATATATATTATACTGTACTATATCTAGTATCTACGTATGAAGAAGAGAAAGAGATTTTGATTTTTTTTATCTGATGTTGTTGTTGTTGTGATTCTTGCAACTATATATCGCGCCCTCGCGTGAAAAAAGGGAATCTAACACTACTACTCATTCATGGAGCTCGGCACACCCTATTCAATCAACATCAATGCAGAGATTATGACAGCTGATAGGCGAAGCTTTCCTTTTTGGTTTGGGTTATACATCCAAGTGTCCCAAAAAAGTGCACCACAGCAACTAAACAAGACCGCGGAATAATCACTCTTATAAGGCTATATGGAGTTGTCTATAGTATAAGTTAATATTTTTTTATTATTGGTTTAAGTGGTATAAGTTTGGATCGTGTGAATTGGTATTTCATTGCAACCCAATCTCTTAAGCGACATCATCGTGATGGTTTGTATTTTTATACCTCCTAATCAACCAACATCAATCCGTAACCGAGAAACGAAAGTTTCTACCCCTCGCCAGCAGAGTCCAGTCCACCGTTCGTGATAATCAAGTACACATGGCCGGGTGATTTTGCAAAACTATACGCATCTAGTTAGCGCTATAGCGGCTAGCATTCGGGGTTCGGCGTTGGCATCCATCACGGGACACGAGTTGGCACAATTTTAAACGCTCGAAAAGTTAACTTGAGGCTTCCTCCCTCTCTTTGCCATCTCCAACAGCTGCCCCTTCCATCTCTTTGTATACGTACGGTCGGTGAGTCATGCGATCATTGCGATCCTTTCTCGTCTTTCCTTAACAATAAACTTTTCCCAACGCTTTTCGCGGAGCGGTCAAAAGTCGCCGACATTTTAGGGGCACTAGTGCGAATTTTCATTATTCGCGTTCAAACAAATCCAACTCGATTGATGAGGACGTCTCGTTTCAACAATTTTCTTGATTCTGGAATCTAACTCAGTCACGAATATGAGGGAAAAGTTGAATTCATCCCAGCCAAAAATACACGTTTCAACTTATCATAAAATATGTACATTGGATATATCAATACGTGTACCGGAGATCATCTCATGTAAATATATATACTTTTCATGTTGTAATAATTCAATCATCAAAATAAGAGTGAAGCGCGATAAAGAAAGATGTCGTGGGAGCATGAGAGAGAGTTGGCGGCGAAATCAAATGACTTGATATGGCACAAAAGAAGATGCCAGAATAGGTTTTGAGTCCAGTTTTTATGGGTTCCTGTCGCTCGCTGCACGGAATACAGAAAAGAGAAATGTAAAATATCAAGAAGATTTGTATGAATAGGAAGATTCGCCGGAGAGAAAATAAAGAAAAGAAAACGAATACATTGAAGGCGAAATAAGAAAAGAGGAAAGAGATAATATAAGAGAGAGAATGGAGAAGAAGAAAAAAGAATATATATCTAAAGTATAAAAAGGAAGAGAAGAAAGAAGAAAAGAAAGAATATAAAGAAAGAAAGAAAAAAAGAAAAAAAAACAATTTTGCATCGAGTCGCAAGGTCTTATATACATGCAGCACAGAGAGAGAGAGAGAGAGCTCCAGCTGATCCTCTAAAGTCTATACCATTCCGCCTGGTTGACCGGAATGCGATTTCTGCCGCATAGGCGGCACAGAGCTCGTATGCAACACAAACTCGCTCTCTCCCTCCACATACAGCAGTCCTCCTCCGTTTTTCTCAATGTACCACGTCGAAGGGAGAGAGAGACGAGAGAGAAAAGGGGGTCTTCTACTGTTGGAAGAATGGGGTGCAGGCGCATCTACACTACACAGACTGACGCCGTTATTTCCCGTCTGTTGAACACCCAAACCCTATGAACGTACAACTCACTTCTATTTCATCTTACTTTATATTAATGTATTATATTGTTTGATATGCAGTTATGCACGCCCTATTTTTAAAATATTATTTTTCAACAATTTCTCTTTGATTTGTCTATTTGGTATAATTCGGAGAACTTGAAAGTATTGATGGCAACCTAGTTATTTTTGAAACTAGGTATTACTATTACTTTTTACCGAGTTTCCAAAAAAAAGTAGGTAATACTATTACTAAATACCTAGTTTTAAAAAATTACTAGGTAAAGTAGTGGCCAAAAAACTAGGTACTAGGTAATAGTAAAAAGTAGCGGCAAAAACTAGGTAGTAATTTTAAACTAGGTAACCTAGTTATACCTAGTTTTTAAAATACGATAAAAATTAAATGACAGGGCGAGCAGTTTGATTCTTCGATTATGCTTTTGTATTATCTCTCCAACTTGAGTTTTGAATAAATTATGAATCTAAATTTCTGTTAAACCAGCACAGAGTTTCAGATTCAAGAAAACGTAATAGTCAGTCCCATACGTTTTGAAAGGAGTTGAAGACAGCATAACGGCGTTCATCATCGGCATGTATTCATCGTTATGTGAAGTGCCTGCTTGCGGTTATGCATTTGCTTTGCCATTGAAATGAAGTTGACTCACTTGCCAATGAAGGCAGTGACAATTGCCAAAGAAAAGAACATAGACTAACTTAATTAGGCTCTTCAATACAATACAATATATAAAAAACATAAGAAATGCTTAGAAAACTATGAACAAATTCATACGTGAGAGTAAGACTCAGAGTTATTCAGGTGCAGCTTGCGAGTGAAATAAAGTTGACTCTTAAGATGTGTGACTTAATGTGACAATTTCCAATAAAGAGTTGCTAGACAAACTAATTAAGGCCCTGCAATACAGTTAAATACATTACAAAACTAAGAAATGCTGGTAAAACAACCATTTATTTCATATTCATACTTAAACGTAGAGTTATTCAAATGCAGAATTGCATGCAATTTCCAATAAAAAGTAGATAGACTAACTCTGTCAGGGGTCAGGCCCTGTACGGGAAAGGGAACTAAGGAAACAAATAAATAGCGATAAGCGATAAATTACAATTAACAGACATTTTGATTTTTTATTCATTTGACAACAGTGTAAAAAAAGTCAAATTACCTAGGTAATGTTTTTCTTATTACTAGGTATTTTTTTTTCAAAACTAGGTTTTACTATTACTAAAATAGCCCGGAGAGAAACTAGGTAAAGTAGAACTAGGTAAAGTAGTGAAAAAAAAACTAGGTATTACTAGGTAACTAGGTAATACTAGGTATTACTACCTAGTAATGCCACCAATACTTGAAAGTTACTCGAAAAATAAAAGGCACCGCTAGCGATTCAATTCGAGTCTCAAGAGCAAAAACTACGTCTCGCCAATCTATTGCAGTTTGAAAATTGAAACTCTTGGGAGATAATGTATGAAGCCTATCGAGAAGAAACGTCAATGTTGTAACAAGTTCTCGTCGTCCTATTAGAAGTCGAGTGGAACATGAACTAACTTTAGCCATTGAATATTACGACAGAGGGCACGAGTCAAGTGGCAAGTCAGTTGCGTTTTCCCAGCACTGAATCAACGGGGTTGTATAGGCTTAAGCGGGGCATCACCGCATCAGGAGCACCAGCAGCGCATTTCCAAGGGATGAACATTGAACAAAAAATAAAAAATAAAAAACCATTCAGCAGTCATAGCAGGAACGGATTGTCGCCGCCGGGATTTCCGTCTGCTGTCGAATATGAGAACGCAATTGGGTTATAACAGCATCAAGGTTCACTCAAGAAGGAGGGAAAGGGAAGAAATAGGGAATATAGATACAAGTTGCATGATTTAAGTTTCATTCCATCTTCATTTAATTTAATATTTTGTGATGGTCGCACTGCGACGGGGATGGGAAACTTCAATCGATGAATCCAGCATCCAAAGGCAGTGGATATATTGGGATTTTTCGTCTCGAGTGTCGCATAGGGAGAGAAGGACGACGATGAGTACAAATTCCACTTTTTTACTCCCCTCTTCTCCTTTTCTTTTTTCTTAGCTGCTGCTGCTGACTTTCTAGTTCAAAGAAAACCACGTGACCAATTGATTCCGAATCGCTGAATTCGTTCGCTCCTCTCCCTCGTTCATCCTGCTATACCGCGTCGCCCACTCGCCCTCTCTAATGACTTTACCACGCAATCTTCAGCGTCGCTCATGCATTCGACCAGCAGGGCAGCAGTCAAGGTTTTTCTTTTTTCTCTCAATTTCTCCTTTCTTCTTTACATTTTTTTCGCAATTTCATTTTCTATTCCCTTTTCTTTCTTCCTTTTTAAAAAAAATTAATATTCAAATTTCAACTATATAGCGCGTATCGGTCCATCATTTCATACCGGACCATCGGTACACTCTCTTTTCATATATACTATTGACAGTATTTTGTTATTTGTCGTTTTTCTTGTCCTGTGAAAACTATGCAGATAATCATAAAGTAGGCTATAATAGTTTATAATACTCCTTCACGAAGATGAAGATAATATAGAAAGGGACCAAAAGAAAACCTCTTGAATGTTGGTCGATTGAAATCAACAGAGACGTGAAACGCGATGTGCGCGTTCGTTTAAATCACGAACGTCATTGACTTTGAAGGAGAGAACATGAAAGTTTTCCACTTCGAATGATCCCGAGTTTAATTTTCCTGCTACTATATATACTTTTCACACAAAAGGATGGAAAGAAACATAACAGAGTTATATAGCTATCGACACTTTCTCCTCTTGTGCTTTAGATTCTAATATTTCATAGTGACGACTTTATCAAGGGGGTTGCATTTCTTTTGACTTGGCATTTTATATAGCACAGGGAGCGTGTGCCGTGTGTGTTCGATATGACACCGTGCGCCACCGTTCTGTATAACATCCAAACCGGAGGGAGCGACGGAAAGAATCTTTCTGAAGAGGATGGAGATTGCAAGTGTTGCAGCACGCGCTAGGTCACGTGTCCCGGGCGTCCCTCAGTCAAACTGTGTCTATCCATTTGTGACATTAAGAGGAGGGTATAATAACAGAAGCAATACAAACAAATCCTCTTGTTATGTCTATGTCAAGTGATATGAGCCAAAGTCTCACGCAGTTCTATCGCCCTTACCCCGATTAAACCAAAGGGTCGCGAACGTCGTCCGCTTTTTTTTCATCATCACAATTCAACGAAAGTATAATAACAGTGAATGCTTTATTTTCAAACAACTGACACTTCAAAAGATTGTCATGATAAGTTAACTTTAAGGTTGTTTATCAGTCTGCCTTTGATGACTTTCTTTTTTTTTGTATTAAGATATCTGTTGGGAAATCTTTCTGAGTTGATGGCCTGAGTGACAACGGACTGACCACGTCGGCCAACTGACACGGCAGAAGAACTGTGCTGGCGGTGTTCCGGCTCGTTGGTCAGCTAAACGATTGGGCCTTTGAAAGAGGAAGCAAAGAAGAGGAGACTGATGCGTCAGTTGATTTCTGCGGGAAGATAGCGGTTGACCTCATAATGGCTGATCGTCTTCCGGTGTCCATTCTATTTCTCTCTCTCCGTCCCCCTCTCACTCGCCGGAAACGGCGTCTATTGTGAGATGGCAAAAATGCCGCCCGCCCGCCGGACAGAACAGAGAAAGAGAGGAAAGCCTACTGTTCCGAAAAAAATTGGATATCAATAACAGAACAATATTATATATACTCAGCATCCAGCAATGGGATGCACACAGTATATTCTATGTAGATATACTCTTTTTCTTTTGTTCACATAATATCTAATAGAAAAAAAAGTATCGGCTGCACCAACACGCTTCCCCATCTTTGCACATTTTACATTTGTGTGGGGGTGGGGGAGAATCGGAAACAAATAAACTATACATATAGATATCATAGAGATAAAAGAGAGGCCCACCAGTTTCAATCTGTTATTCAGTCTTTGTGTCATAGAGTCAATATGACGCGTTTTCGATGAATCGCCAAAGGCTAGGCTAGATATCAACATGAAGCAGCACGGGACCATCAAATGGAAAGGAAGAAGAAAGAACGTTCGATCAGTGCCGCTGTAAAATGTCACGTGACCATGCACAGCTCCGTAGTCTCCCGCCCTTCCGGAGTTCCTTTTTCTATACCATTTTGTTTATTCTTTTTACTTGTACAGTCTTTTCTTTTTTTTTGTTGATGCTCTTTACTCTTTCTACTTCTTTTCCCAGCGCACCATCGCGTGCAAGCAATGAGCCATGCATCCATACGCAGAGGAAGATGCTCTTCGGTCCACTATGTCTAGCTTATGGCGGACAAGTCCGGAAACCAATGTAATACTTCTCGGCTGTGAAACGGCAGAGTAAACACACACACATTTCTCGCACCCCAGTCTCGCATTTTTTGGGTCCAATTTGAATGAATTTTCTTTCAGTTTTTATTCACAGTTTTCCATCACAGTTCGAGTTGCGAGTCCTGAACTCTTTTTACTGTTAATTGTTAAAACTTTTCACTTTTTAAGAGTATTTTAAGTCATCAATATTACTTTGATTTTAATGCTACAATTAGGACAAGCTTACAGTTTCTACATAATTACAAAGTGCATGTTTTAAAAACTATTAACATGAGAATATTTATTGCAGAAATGTAAAATTTAAAAATACAAAAATACAAAACACAGTAGGCCTAGATCGGCCTAGAACGCCTAGTTTTTTTTCCATTCTTAAAAAGAAATGAACGACCAGGAAAGACACAGTAAACGGAAATTTATGAAACAAATTGTCACCAAAGTCGAGAAACCGACATAACAATGTCAATTTGTATAAGTGTAAACCTCTATTAATTTCTAGGTGTACACACACGTTTAGTTATTTTTACGTTTTTAGTTATTTAGCCTAGAATAATTTAAAAAAAATTCATTTCCTTCAAGTAAGAATTAAAGATCCTTTTTAGTACAGCAGGATGAAGGATTTTGTTAAGTGTATATAATTCACGCCAATGTTGAGAGTCTGAGACCGATGAATGGAATAGATAGGAAGTATAAAGTAATTTTAATATCATATTCTAATACGTTTGGTCGTTTGGCAACTGCGAGTTGGGCGAATAGTGTAGGATAAAAATAAAACAAATAAACAAAAATCACGACTGATGAATTGATTATGTTAAGCGTCCCAATGAGCTATCAAGGGTCAACAAATAATCTGAGTTGGCTATTGTGTGGAAGAAGGGTTCACTTGAATGGAGACAAGTGCAAAGTGGGTCAGAGATCAACTGAGGGCTGGCCTGCGCATCGAGGGGCGGAACATGACAGTAGTCAAAGTGACATGACATACATATTGTGTATATATTGTCGTATCTAATGTGTGTATAGAGGACTCTAATATTTGAATGCACCATGCTTATTTTCCGGATAAATTTACCAGCTGGCATCATCTTTGTTGTTATATTTATATGTATGTATTGGAAACAGATACGGTATATAGACTGCTGAGTTACAGATAAGGCCAATCCTTTTTCCCACTTGGATTATAACTCAGAAAATCTCGGCGCGCGTGTCTCTCCCTAATAGAAACGTCACCAAGTTGAACATCGACGATGACGGCTTTGTCGACTGTAAGACCCGAGAGACTTGTCTATATATCGACATTGACAACTGGCACGCTCCTTGCTCTTTTTGTGATTTTCAAATAAAGCGATGTTTAATTGGAAAAGGGGTCTAGACGTTCATCTTGTTCTTGTTCATCTTCAGCAATCGTTAGTATTGCCACTCTTTCACATTCAAATTCTATATATTCTAAAAATTGGTGTGTATGATGTTATCGACGACGTATACATTGGTATATCCTGGTACATCCCGAGGTATATTTGCAATTGCGCACATTTGTATCAGCCATGACTCATGGGAACATAGTTATAATGTTATATATATTTAAGAATTCACTTATATACACCTATACGCAGCTTAAATTATTAGTCTTCGATAATTGAAACACATTATAACTGTGCATCTTTTATTCTATGTAATATCTACGGCATTTTCACAACGGATTCCACATTTTCCCCTTCATTCGTGAATTAGGAATGAGGCTCGTCTACATTGGATGAGAAATTCAGTAACAGAAATTAGAAACAACGTGACTTCAATTAATGTATAATTCAAAATAATAAATAGCGACATTAAATAAGACTGCAATGCTATGTATTGATATCTAATATATAACTATAACTACTTAATATCTATATGTACTGTATACTAATCTTTCTTTAATCAGTTAAAGCTGTAACACTAATTCTTTCTTTTTTCTCTTTATCCTCTCTCTTAGAAAGAAATTATTTTCAATTGAAATAAGAAGAGTGTTTGTATGTAGATCAAGCACTTCTGTAATCAGACAAGTGGCGTTGAAGAAAGAACTGCCGAAGAATACAAAGTGCGCCTCGTGTGCGTCCTTTTTCATGGGCGAAAGGAGTTAGGCACACGCGTTATGTATACCGCTTCATTCGATTTTAGTTCTGCGAGTAGCCGAGTAAAGGGATTTTGTTTCACGGGTATGTGTACGCATAGAATCCACCGTGTGAAAATGACAAGAAAGGTCGAAGACTAGAGCTGCTGTCGACGAGTCACGAGACGAGAGAGCCTGCAGGCTGCAGCCCTACATGCTCCTTAGAGAAGGCCGAGGCAACCCCCGGGAAGTTTGGTGCAAGACACTTTTTTTATTCTTTGCCGTCTTGGCCTTTTGTTCCCGTTATATGTGCGACGATGGTGGCAGGCCGGAGAAGGCGGCGATGCATACGGAAACGTGTTATAGTTTGATTTGCGCTCGGCTGCGCTGTCGCCGCTGCTGACGCAGAGCATGTCTTTGCCGGTCGCCTACATATAAAAGAGATGAAAAGCTTTTATCTTATTTCGGTCCTGCTGCTATGGGTGTTGCGATGCTGTTGGAATTTCTCATTTCCTATATACTATATAGACATTCACACATCAAATTGTCCCTGCTTGTCGTATACATGCAGCGTAGACCGCTCTCGCTATTTATTTCTATTTCAGTTATAACACTTGACAGACTATAAGCGACGCACAATCGTTGCCACGAACGACACATCAACACTCAGCGTGTCGTGCTCGCGCTCAGTTTCTCTTGATCTATTTCTTGAGTGCGCGAAGCGCATTTCGCTCGGATGGCGCTTTGCTGGCGCGTCCCTGAGTTGATGCCAGCATTTGAACACGCCAGGGAGGAAATGGAACCCATTCCTCTCTTGATAATGTTGGAAGATTACATTTTCCGCTGATACGGATTCTCTGATTGTCTTTTTTTGATGCGTTCATGTAGATTATTTCTTCCTCATTTCACCTGATTTGAATTCAAATCGTTTCTTCTTTCTTGCTTCCGTCATCAATATATAAATGGCACTCGGCACTTGTTTTGCTGCAAACAACGATTGATGTGGATTGATGGGAGGTATTTATTTGTTATTTTTCATTGTTGAAAAAACATGCCAAATTATTTTCAGAACACTAAACGTTTAAAGTTCAGTCACAACGCTAGATCGTTAGTTTTATTTAACTATTCGGTATTATGCTCTAAAAGTTATTAAATGCACAATAAAATAAATAGTAAAAGCCAAAGCAAATTCTGTTATATATGTCAAGCACGTATATACGTAGTACTTATATACAAAGAAAGAGATGATGATGACACACGTGGTATATATGTACAACTAGGTCGTACATCGGGGAATCGTTACACAAAAGAAGTGATCCAAATTATATCCAGCAAAGGATCATACATGTATAGGAAGAACGACGAAGGGAGGATTGATCTCCTGCGAATGCATCGTGGCGTGTGATGCACCTCCTCCACATTAGCGCAGCGACGTTCCGTCATCTTCTCTTTCTCCATCTTCTCGCTTTTTGCCCGGCTATATATTTAAGAAAGAGACAAGAAACCAAAGAGAAACCTGAATGCAAGTGAAATATATAAAAGAAGAAGAGAGGATGGTTCCGTTTGTGCATGGCTGCTTTCTTCCAAAGGTTATGAGATGGATCCAGTCTTCCACCCATCTCTATTGAGATCCACTGTACTTCATTCAAGAGTACGCTTCTATAATCCATTGGGAGGGATGTAGCTAGACGTGCTGAAATTTCACTCAGGATTTCACATATTATATTTGTGAACGTACTTATAAGATAAATTGATAAATTAGTTTATTGATATTTTTAAATTGATAGTAATTTGACAAAATCAGTTGGACACATTTGGTTGAATTTGAACGCGATATTGCTAACAAGTTAGGTGAATCTGAATGTGAACTTGGTCTTCTTTCTTTAAAAAAAACGATTTCGATTTCTTTTTTTGTTATAATTTTTTGTCGTGCTCTTCATAAGTACTAAACTAAGAATACAGCGGATTAATAGTCCCGGAAAGAAATTTTGAAGTTAAAATCTATTTCCACGACAGATGTCGTGACGCTACAGCCTAAGTTGTCAATGCAGTGACATCTATCGTGGCATCAAACAACAAAAACTGTCTATTGCCCCGACATATATAAAAAAAAGATGCCGCCACCAAAGAAACGGATAGGATGCAAAGAGGATAGGAGCCACGGTTCGCCACGAGTCACGCTGGAGGTTAGAAACAACAATAGATTTCTTTCACTCCTTTATCGGGTGAGTATGGCTGGGACCGAAGCGGCTGTTGCGCTTTGGTACAACACCATTAGGGCGCCAACCGTGACGCACGATAATGTCCTTGACTCGGGGTATACCAAAAACAAAAGTCGCACAATTTTTCACAATTTACACAATTTGCTAACACATTACTGCTTTCCATGCAAAGAGATGGGACTTTTCTTTGTCACCCCCAAATTTTGCCTGATTGAGTCGCGAATTGGGCATGGAGACTCCTGCTACCTTCGACACTGGCTACCCTGTCACTGGCTACCCATTCCAAATAGCCATCACAGGGACGCCTCGGACAAAAAAAATTAAGTGCGTAAGAATTGTAGATCACTTTTTCTTTTTTTAAGGGAAAAAAAAAGAAAAAAATTCTAGCGCTAGCCGTTCAAAAGTTATTCGAGTTTTCCTGGGACACGTAGATTGGTGAAAACCACAATCGCCTAGCTTTTGCAGTTTGGGATATATGAAAAAAATTGAGAGAGGGTAGCCAAAATTTTGACTTTTTTCGGTTTTTGTGTAGCAGTTTTCTCGTCAACTGCTGCACCTAAAAATAATCTAATTGTTTTAAAATGATGAGATAACCCATCTCTTCAAACCATGTTAATATTTTTTAGATATTCGGCGCAGATGCCGAGATATCAACGATTGAAATTTTGGAAATTTTTTGCCAAAAATTCTTCATTTTTTGGCAATGCCAGCCTTCATCCCATAAGCGACCTAGCGCTCAAAATAACAACATTCTTTGCCTTTATGGTCTTTTCTCTTTTGGGTGTCCACCCCCGAAACTATCGCCAATCGACCGAGAAATGGAGGGTTTCGGGGGTGGGCCCTAAAGGCAAAGAAGGGGGGAATGTTATTATTTCTAGCGCTAGGTGACTTATGGGATGAAGGCCAGCATGGCCAAAAAATGAAGAAATTTTGAACAAAATTTTGCCAAATTTTTATAGTTAATATCTCGGCTTCTGAGCCGAGTATTGAATAAATATTAATACAGTTTGAAGAGATGGGCTATCACATCATTTTTAAACAATTAGATTATTTTTGAGTGCAGTAGTTGGCGAGAAAAGTGCGTGGGAAACTTTTGTTGGCGTGGGTTCGAATTAATATATTGATAACCGAAAGTTTTTTATCCTTATACGTAATCATTGACGAAGAAGCAAACGCAGCAAAAGTTTAATTTTGCAGTGAAAGAAGAAGATGTTACCTATTGGTAAAGGCGATTCACCAGTAATCAGTTTCCTTTTTTGAGAATAAATTCGTAACCAATCATATACGATTAGGAATAGGATTTTAAATACAGTAGGGGAGACCGGGGCTAAATGGGACAAATTCTTCACAAAATTTTCAATTTGTATTCTGTAGTAAAAAATTAAACGGATTTTCCTTTTTTTTGTACAAATATAATAGGAAATTTCTCCTCCTCCTTTATCTTTTTCAGAGTTGATTTATGACAACCCTGTAATTAACTACATACATATATGTAATAACTACATATAATGACTAGATCTCTTTTTGTCGTACGAGAAAAAGGGCCGGGTTATTACTTGGGACACTTAAACTTTTTTATTTTTTAGCTATAATTAAGTAATATATGTAGAAAAAAACTGAGATAGCCATTGTATAGATAATTTAGTTTCCTATGGATTGATATAAATAGTTCGTGTAAAAGTACAAGTAGAATGTGGAAATTTGTGTGAAAACAAAAAATTCTTCAAAAAGGCCATTTTTTGTGAGACTCCGCCCTTTTGGGCTGGCCTGAACATGTCCCAAATAGCCCCCAATGGAAATGTCCCGTTTAACCCCGCATGACTTTCCGCATATTTTTAATTAGGGGAGAGCGGGGTTATTTTGAACGGGGGCTATTCTGTACAGTTGAGATTTGAATGTGTTTCTCAACACAAATTTCAATTATTTTTGTTCACTATGTGTATTTCCATGAGATCTATAAGTTAAAAAAGGTTTGGTAAAAAAATATAAATTATTTAAGAAGTTATTCCCCAGGCAGAAGGAAAAAGGATGATGACGGGCAAAGAGATTATTAAAATTTAAAAAAAGACGGACAGAAGGAAACCAAAGGCACTCACATTGTTAAACGGAGAGCCAAACTCGCTCTCGCTCGCTGAAAATTAAACGGAAGCCAACGCCCACCAGAGAGACAAACGACCAGAACATCCAACGTTGCCAACAAAACCAAACCAAAATTTTATTAATACAATTTCTTTCATTTCATTCTGATAGCCACACCAAGAAATTTTTGAATGTCTTACTTAACAATAGACGATTTATAACTGTCACAGGGGTGTAGAACAGATGGTTGCCCCACTTGTATCTTTTTTTAACATGGGGCTCTGAAGACAGTTTTCTCTTGTGGATATGTGTAGATCCGCCTCTAACTCCTCCCCTTTTTTAATAACATGAGGGCATTGACATCTATGAGTTAAAAAAGACACTAAAATCTTGTTATCCATAAGGATTTGT
The DNA here is from genome assembly GCA_030770115.1 of Daphnia galeata. NCBI lineage: Eukaryota > Metazoa > Arthropoda > Branchiopoda > Diplostraca > Daphniidae > Daphnia > Daphnia galeata. The sequence continues at coordinate 1,798,345 of CM061120.1, read as the reverse complement.
TTATAGTTTTTCAGATTTTTCTATTGAGCTTGCACAGGTCTTGTATTGAAATTGAGTAGTTTTAACACCGAATACACGACTCGATGAGGCCATATTTATTATTTAAAGATCATTTGGTGCACAAAATTTTTCGGGGGGTTAACGCTAGTGGCAGATCATCGAAAACGGGCTTTGAAAAATTTGGGTCAAAATTCATGACTTTTTAAATTAAATAATTTAATTTTACTACGACATAATCAGAAAAAGAACCATAGATTCCAATATTATGCTAGGATGTTAATGATTTTTGCGATTAAAAGCAAGACAATTTTGGCTCATTAATTTTAAATTCGGTGCATTTACAGTTTTAAAAAACTTTGAATTTCAATTCGATATTTTATATAATAAATTAAATGGGGCACATTCGGGACAACCCAGGTTCCAAAATCCTGACCCGGGTTGCACTTGACCCGCCTTTTCCCACCCGGGTTACAGCGCTATGAACGAGTATTAAAGAAAAAATGAAATTAGTGTGACTAATTTAACACCCTGAATTAATTTGATGAAAGAAAACATTAAAATGGCTCTTCGTGGTGATAAAATAAATGGTTTGGTGTTTAAATTAAACTCTATATGAACAAAATTTGGCAACCTGGAAAATTTCATCAAACTAAGCTTTGGCGTAATCACTTAACGAACCAATACGTTCCACCAATACGTTTTAAAACATGTTATCTTTTTAATTATGTTCAAGAAACTTACAAGCGTGACTGTATGATAAACGTATGTTTATAGAGTTTCTAAATAGAACATACTGTACTATTATGTCTGAGTGCTAATTTGAAAAAAAACTCTTTATAATTGTTTTTTTTTTCTTCTCATCTAACATGTCATCCAAATTTCCTTGAAAAATGTAATTATCTTTAAGGTGATCACAAGTCATCCATTTCTCACCGGTGCAAAAATTTCAAAATGTAATTATATTTATTGATTCAATAGTAAATATACATTAATTAATCATCCACTTTATTATGTGTTTATTCATTAAGATAATTAACTAAGATTTATTCCATAGAATCACATTTCTATTTATGCATAACAAGGATTATTGCATTCTGTACGAAACGATAAAAAAATGGCAACTAGTGCTGCCTCTTGTGACTTACTACGCGGAATCCGCATTTTAGACCCTAGGAATAAACGTTGACGATGATGAAAGGTATAGCCCTCATTCAATACATCTAAAAACCAATACCAACAATCGATATTTAATTTTCTAATAGCGATAGTTAAGTAAGTTTACATTTTTACACCCAAACTCTGGAAGTATTGGGCTTCCGTATAAATATTATATCCATTAATAATGTAAATATCATATATTTTTTATCATTAGTTGAGTACCATCAATACGACTGGGTCACCCAGGCTGTTCCATTTTTTTTTCTTTTATCGAGTTCTTTGGGACTGGGGTGGGACTTCGACTTAAAAAAACTATTATGAAAGTTTAAATCAGCAAAAAAAAATATTGACATCGCACACATCGAAAAAACACGACAATCGTGATTTTTTGTGATTTTAAGCTTGTTCCCTGGGGAATTTTTTATTTTTCTCTTTACATATTTTAGATAACTATACTATCTATATGATCTATTTTTTACGTAATCGGATAATAATATCATCCCGTGATGATGGTTGTTGTGTAACTGGCACCGCAGGAGATTTTATTAAAATTTACTGTCTTTAGTTAAAGAAAATTCTCGAATCATGATGCACTTATACAAAGAGAAAATCCTGCTGCAGCCAAGGTTGCGATTGAATCGAATTGTTAATTTATTTAATTGTTATGAAACATATATGCTACTTGACAGAGAAAGTTGTAGTGCTTGCCATATTTGATAGAATATTAGATCCAATATTAAGAAAAGGTATTGTAGTGAAGCTTTTGTCTTTCCCTCCTCTCCAGGCGTTTGCCCCAGGAAAATATCTATTAAATTCCAGAAAAATTCCTTTCTCTTGGATGTAATTTGACAATTACCTATTCTGATCAATTTCTAAATTTCGTTTGTTCTCGCTGCTGGTATTAGTTTCACTAATTAACGGAAGGGCATTTTAAATGGAGGAACATACAGAAGTAGAAAATGGGGAGAAAATGTCGGGTTACAAGAATATTGCAGCAATTATATATGATGTACGCTCATTTTATGAGTGTACATTCATTTGAGGTCGTTAGTGTGCTTAAACAGCCGTACAAATAATTTTGGATTTCGTGGACGTGGTTGTCAGGAAGGTGTCGGGTGTTAACGATCAGGAATATTTATTTCAAGCTAATATAAGGATCGCTGCAATAATGCCCCCCTCATCAGGAGGGGGGCTTTTGATGAAATCGCTGTAAATGTAATAATTCACACTCGAAATACTATTTTTCCAATTTTAAAATGTTTTGTATTACTTGCGTATAGATATTTTCCCATCATTCAAATCTTATCTTGGTTTGAAGTTCAAAATTCAATAGGCCACGATAGTCTGTGTATACCCTATTTTGTGTTTATCCGTTTGCAAACACATGAGTTTACTAAATTCATATTTCACCATGACGAAGCTTATTTCAGCTATATATATTTATTTTCTTTAGTTCATTTTTATCAGTTGCGACTGCTTTGTTGTCCAAGGAAACTAACTTATTGTAAGGATTTAATATTTTCTACTTTATTTAAAACACTTCAACTCGGCGATTCATAACTAACTAAATCGTTGTAATTTTAGGTGACAAAAATGAAGTTTGTTAATATTTTAATTAACTTGGTATCAGTTATACTGTTGGTTTGTGGCTGTTTGGCAAAACCCAGTAATCGCGAAACCATCATGGAAAATGAAAAAGAACTTGATCCAAATTTTATTTTGCGCTGGACAGTAATTGAAGGTACAGGGGATATTGAAATAGAAATCCAGGCGAATTGCACAGGCTGGACGGGAATCAGTTTTGCAGAAGGCCAAATTGGCCAACCTGGGTCATACAGCGACGTTATCATGGGTGGGTTCAATGATGATTTCCAGAAGGGCTATAGTGAGGTACTGAAAAACAAATAAATATTAGTCATTTTTTAGTTAATTTTTTTTTGTTTTGACAGGACAGACACATTGATTTGGAAAATCCTGATCCTGCTAATGGGCATTTGTTTGACGATAGCAATGATATTTTATTGAAAAATGCACGATACGAAGAACCATGGACCATCATCCGCATTTTAAGGAGTCTTAATACAGGAGACAAGCAAGACATTCCTATTGTGGTAATATTATTTATTATCTGTTTTTTCTCTTAATGTATCACGTACAAATATTATTTTATCTGCATGCAGCCTGGCCCAATGACAGTAGGTTGGACCTATTCATCAACAGATGATACGTCTCTTGGGCATGATACAGCTGGTATTGGTCGAGTTACATTTATTCCTCTTTAAAGAAACAAGATGCTTCATGACAAATAAAATAGTTTACTAATTTTAGTCATTTCAATTTTTAAATTTCAAAAACTTGAAACATTGAAAATAAATTTAACATGTGAAACCAGGAATTGTATTTTTCTTTGTACGCAAAATTGCACTTATAAGATTTTTTTTAAAATTTTTAAATTACGATTTTACCACACACAGGAATACAAGTCCAACACCACGAACATGGCCTCTTGGGTTTTCTATATGTACCATATAGAAACGTATACCTTTTAGAGAATTGGAGTTACCCCAATGTTAAAGGCATTTGTAGGGAGCAATACAAATTAATAAATGTATAGAGCAAATAAAGTATTTAAAAAATATCAAATACTTTAATATTTGTACCCCTAGTGGAGTTTTGTCGGGTCAATACTGGTGTTAAACTGGTGTGGATCATCGGTGTGAAGTTTGATACCGGTCTTTGACACCGGTGTTACACCCTATTGTTTGCGTGATAGGACGGGTTCCACACATTGGTATTTAGAAACATTTTTTGGAGTAGTTTTTTGGGTTTATCACACTGGTTTAATTCCAGAGTTTTATACTAGGGTCATTCTCATATTGATTTCATTTTATATGTCTTTATTTGTGCTATTAGAATTAATCTATTTCTTTATTCCGATTATTTTAATTGGAATTTTCTTTTTTTATACCTTTCTTAATTTTTTATATCCTCATAATAATTAATTTATAATTTGAATTTGAGTAGTCCGCCATTTAAAATTATTCCCTCAATACCTGACATATTGAGAAATTACATCATGATAATGTCAAAAGATCAGTCACACAACATTTAATGTTGGATGTCATGGGGAAAAGAAGTTTCGCCACTACATATATAGTTTTCTTATGGACAACCATGGCTAACCAAAGTAAACCATTTCGTTTGCTTTTAAAGACAACGTTTATAAACTGCAGTCCCCTCCATAAATATCGGATCACCCCACGCCGTTCCATAAGGCGGCGCGCATTTTCAGAGTTCGTTTATCGGGTGGCAAAAATCGAAAAGATGACGTAAATTCACAAAACTTGGAATTTATGTAATTTTATCTCTTTTCTTTTGCCTGAATTTTTTTCAGATTTATTTGCCTATTTTTCAGGTCTATAAAAGTGGCGCCAAAAGTGTCGGATAACTTTTACGACACCCGTGTTATCTTATGGACCAAACTCGCTTTTCACATTGCTTTTTATATATTTAATTTTTAAAAAGGAATTATTATTTTCAAACCGTATGTACATATCCCTTACATAAGTTAACTATGAGTTATCCAAAAGAATCTGGGCAATTTCAAAATTTTCCCAGATGTATTCATTTCTCGATTTTCTAAAATCAGAGACAGAAGAGTTCATTTACGGTTTACAACTTCTATCAGCTGGCGTAGGCCAGAAAATTAGTGTCGTTTTTAAGTGATACTGGCACTGTGCTACCTTATTTACTTTTTCAAAACCCGTCAATGTCATGATTTATCTAGGTAAAAGGAAACCAAATGCTAATTTTCAGTTTTTGTAACATCGTGAAAAAATTAGAAAATAAGCTTGACACAATTATCCTTATCACAATTTATCATTGATCCAAAGTGGATTGCCTATTTTCATACATGTAACTTTATGAATTAGAAATTTTAGCTTTCAATCGGTTTTTGGAAATTAGCCTACTGATAATTCTGGCCTTTTTACACCCAATCCGGGAATTAATGAGGCAAAATTTTGGGGGGTTTGATTTGACGGAAATTGCAACTAGGCATTGTGTTAAATTAACATTTTCACAAGTTTATTCAGAACTTTGCGGAAAATTCAATGAAACAAACGGCTATTTCCTAGCTAGCAATATAGTTTTTAGTAAACCATAAAAAACCATTGGTGGTAGCCAAATAACGTGCGTTTTTTAAAACTCGTGTTTCAAAATGTAAGTCTTAGTCCCAGACCTGAGACATTTTTCGCCGTTTTATTATCTGCGCCTTCAATTTATTAACGACTGAAACATCTAAAATACCTTAGACCACAGCATGCATTCAAAGACCAGTCTAAGGCCACATTTTTGTCTATGGTATCATTAAATGAAACCAAGTAATTAATCATCAATTATATTATAGTAACCAACATAACAATAATCAAACAACCCAAATACATTAATGTGCCCTTAGAAGGGTCTTTGAAAACATGCTGTGTATATGCGTACACAACGTCGCTCATTTACCCAACAGGATAAAGATGGAAAAATTTTAGAGAAAAACCTTTTCAGCGTTATCACCTACTTTCTAATACAATTTTATTGGTCTTCGATCGTGTCTCTTACTCAAAAATATTATTTCTTCTTCTTGTTATCAGATTCTAACATCATTTTAGACTTCTTTCATGTTTGAGTTGAACTTATTTAATCTGTTTGATTCCTTAAAAAGATAAATAAATTTTTTGCATTTAGAACAAACTTTGGTTTATCCCAAATATAGAACATGAATTTTGTATGTATCCTATAAGGGAAATAGATTCGTATACAAAAGAATGATATTGTATTTAAAATTCCTTAACATAGGCACGAATTAAAATTTTCTGCCTAGCCTTAATCGGTGTTGTCGAGTCCGGACTCGCCAGGGCCAGGACGGTCCAATTCGCTGACGGAACGAAACAATAAATTTCAATCCGGCAACCTCGGTCGGAGGGGAAAGTAATCGGTAACGAAGGGAGGAGCTATCTAGCAGACGACACGAGACTTATGATGGGAAGCCTTGTAGGAAAATTATATACCAGGAAGAGAACATTTTTAAGAAAAGAATTTTGTCAATGAGCGTTTAAAAATGAATTACTCAAATAAGAAGAAAGTTTAATTCTTGCCCTAGAAAAGGCTCTTCATGTTTCAATGGCTGATTCATAGTAAGGACAACCTGGTCTTAGGCAACGCAACAAAACATATTGTCAGCGACAATATTAATGTGACAAAACATTACGTCGGAAGCATGGTTCGTTTTGATACACTGTTTTGTCGCGATATCGAAAGTTTTTTTTGCTCTTTTAAGGCTCCAATATTGTTTATTATGGGATCATTACTATTTATTTTTCAATATTTTCGATAATACGTTTTGTCGCGTTGCTGTATTTTTTATTTCTTAATTTCTTGGTTTTGAAAAACTACTCCAAAAATAAATTATAATAATTTATTTATTTATTTCGTTTTTTAACAAAATTTTTCGATTGTTTTTGGCAGAAATTTCGATAAAATGTTTTGTCATGTTGTTTTCTAAGATTTTTACATTAAAAAAAAAAATAGGGGAAATAAAAAATGTGAATAAATTGCCTGGTTTAATAGATTTTTTGCTATTTTCTTAAAATTGTTTTTTATTTTACAGTTTTTTTTCGATTATACAGTACCCAGTCCCACCAAACGATTAGGTACACCCCCCCCCTTTTTTCAGTGTGTTCTTATGGCGCTACGTGTCTTAGGAAAACGTTAATATCTTTTTTATGGCTAGGGATAGATTTTTTTTTCTTTTTTCCTCTACCAGGAGGAAAGACGATCTACAAATTTTACACACGTGAAAAATTTGTATTAGTTACACCCAGGGCACTAGAGTATCGTTCACTAGATTAGGTACACTCTTTAAAGCCCCATAAGCGCCATGTTAAAACCGGCGTTTTCAAAATTCATTATAAAATACTTATAGTAAAGATAAACTTAATTTTTTTGCATCAAACGATGCACCATTCCTTAAACTATAGAAATTAATGCTATGTTTCCCTATTTGATCATTTATAAATATCGTTCCCTATACCCTAAAGCTGGTACACCCTCAATTTTTTAAGACAAAGTCATGATTGGGGTTTGCGCCACTAGGGGCGCTGTTCGGATTTTTTTGCAGGATACTGTACCTAATTGTTTGGTGGGTACTGTATGTTTTGTCGCGTTGCCTTGCTTTAATTTCTTATTTTCTTCTGTCTTCTTCGACAAAATGTTTTGTCGCGTGGTTTTCTTAAATTTGTACACTTTTTTAAGAAAAGACAAGAAATAAAAATTTGAATAAATTGACTGGTTTAATAGATTGTATCCGATCCGATATGTTTTTTTTTAATTTTGTAGGTTTTTTCGATAATACGTTTTGTCGCGTTTTTTTATTCGCTGTGTTTTTCTGCCCTGAAACGTAAATTGGAAATAATTAATTTATTATTATTAATTTTATTTATTAATTAAGGTATTTTAATTAAGGTAAAGTCATTTTGTCCATCGATGGAAATATGGCTGGAGAGTAAACTACTCGATAATTGCACTGGTCGAATTTAAATTGCACTGAAGGTAAGGCTGTGGCCCTGGTCATGGCCCGGGTAATTAAATTACCCCAAAAATGATGGTCCGGTTCACTAAATTTTGTTCGGGTCGGGTCACCGAGTTTAATTTTACCCGTGGGCTTTATTTTTGACCGCCATTTTGGTTTTACTTAAAAAGTTAACTTAGTTTTTTTACACAAATATCTCTGTAATTAGTTTTGGATTGGGATAAAGGTGTCGGCGTGAGAATTAATTGAAATCGGAATCGGTTTTGGGAAATCGGTTTTGTGTTTCTATTCCGATAGATGGATCTGATGCTGTACTACAATTAAAGCAAGGCCGAGTGATGTCATCGTGGCCTTTAATAAAACAGGGAAATCAAACCAAATTTGGCAAAACATTTGCTGCTCACAATGTTTGCAAAAAGGTGTGTCTCTTTCTTTTGTGCATGAGTTCGGGTGTTAAACAACATATGTCATTGTTTAAATTGTAAAAATTGTAAAAATTGTTAAAAATTAACAATCTTGTCACAAATTAACCAGCGTGTAACACAATGAGTTGTGTCGAAGTAATTCTAGTAATGACATACCGTTGTAGAGACTTTACGAACTTTACGAACTAAAATACTTGATATGTTTCGTTATGCTTAAACATTCGTTCAAACAAAATCCATTTTTGTGCTTTTTGTCGGTTTCACCCATGATATTTTTGGAGGGGGAGCTTACTCCTCCGCGGGTTTCGCCAGATTCCTTCAATCGGCTGTTGCCGTAACATCACCAATTCGCAATATATTTATTGTTCCCATTCATCGCTTCACTTTTTATAAATATAATATGTGAACTTTGTTTACAGTTAATCATCGTTACATATTATTGGTTTATTCCTGAGGGTATATATATATATATTTGGTATATATATACGAAGGTCCTTAAAGAATATATATAGGGGGTAGGGTATTAGGTAGACTTCAGAGGGTTTATTAGCACAATAAAGTCCTATTTGTTTTCATTATACATTGTTTTCCTGCTTGAAGAATCTTTACAAATTTTTGTACGAAATTCTATCATAATTTTGTGGAATGCAACGTCGTATTTTCAGTTCGTTTTTATTACAGTTATTTTGCCAATTTCTCAATATCCCGGTTTTCTTCTCGAAAACCAGCGACTTCGTGGTAGGGCGTGTTTTATAATTCCGACTGAGGTTAAATATACAGCGTGTTATTTTACAAGAAGTTTTTATCACTAGTAGAGATTACAAACGTGATATTGAAAAATAGACAATGTTGGAAAATGACGCAATTTTCGAAAAAATGCGATTTTCAATCATAAATTTTACAATGAAAAAATTGCCTAAACTAGATGAATTAGGTATTGAAGGATAGAGAATTAAATTAAGCTTGAATAAAATCAATTTCTGGACGGAATTTCTGGACGAATTGGTTGGTAATTTTCTATGTTATGAACGAAAAACCCCAATTTTTACTATACCCCCAAGAGGCGATGGGCCTCCTATACTAGCGAACCTGGCGAGGAATCTTGGGACCCTGTACTGAACCCCCGCCGTTCCTTCCAAGAGACTGGGATAGCGCGAGAGTGTAGTATCCTGCAGGATAATCCGAAAGGCCGTTAGGTGGCCTACTATTGAACGCAACTCTTATTTACTGTTGAACGCAACGATAGGCCACCTAACGACCTTTCGGATTTTTCTGCAGGATACTACCTTTCCTATTATATCGTGGTGTGAATCTGATCGACATGCGATCTCAAAAATACGTGAACGAACCCAACCCAGTCTGGTCGTCTGGGGTAACAATTTTTCCGAACGCCGTCTGACTGAAATTGGGCGTTTATGTTTTTAAAACGTTATTTGGTTAAACAGCAAATTATTTTGGAAAACATGAAAAGTCAGATGTATTTTTATAATTCAGTAAACAATTCGGAATTTATTATTGCTCATGACATTTTAATGACGACATTTGTTGTTCCGTTCGTTTCTCTTCTTCATCGAAGTTCCCCTCTTATTCCAATTCACGTATTTTATTGTCTTATCCTATTCTGATCGATTAATCATGTTAAATGTTCAACCAGCTTCTGCTTAAATGGCTATTTCCGTGTAAATAATTTATTCGATCCTTACTGCTCTTATTTATTTAAAATTAATAACAAGGTAATTTTTTTTGGTTTACGACCTTAACAGTGGAAATCATTCAAGCGCATTTCAGCTTCGAATTCGAAAGTTTTTAGGATCATGCATTGGCATTATATTTCCTTTATTTCACTATGTATACGTAAATATCTCAGAAATGACCAAAAATGAGTTTCGTGCATTAGGATGATTTGTGCACTATTTCCTGAAATGACTTACTAAGGATAAAGAAATTTGATAAATTTCCATTCCCCTAGAGAGAGACACCTGGATTCCTTTGCTGGGTGGATTGTTCCCAAAGTCAATTTTAGAAATGAATTCATCCGTGAAGGGAAAATTCACCAAACGGGAGGTATCCTATGTGTACAACGTTCTGTAGAAAGCCAAATCGCCTTTGTTCAATGCGTATGAGGACTAAGAAAGATAACAGTAGAACATTGACGGTCTTCGACGAAAGCGATGGAGCTCATCCTAGGGTGTCCCATTTCAAGGTTTTTTCCGATTTTCAACTCGGCCTTCTGGGCTTGGGTGTGAAAGGGTTAGAAAAAAATTTCACCAATTTTGACATTTTTAAATTAATAAGTTATTAATACGTTTATTAATAAGTGTACAAAGTTATAACTAGTTCTGATGAGATTAAGGTCTACCGGGAATTTAATAAAGGTTTAAAACTTTTGAATGTTGCAACACAACGTTGGCTGCTCTTTACCCCTAACTTTCGTATACATTCTATTCAATCAGGAAAAGATTTTCACAACAAGAGCAGATAGGAACATCTGTTTCCATTAGACAATGCATCGACATTCTAAGGGCAACTATATAGTGTAGCTACTACTGGAGTAGGTTGCATAAAAACATGTGCAGGCTTTTTATAAAGAGTTAGCGCCAAAATGTATTAGGGTAAAAATATAACATGGGCGCTAGAGGTCTCTATAGTATTTTATTCCACTTTCTGCGAAGCAAAACGCAGATTAGCCTCATATCCATTCGTGTTCTAAGGAATGGATAAATGGGAAATGCTGGGATGCTTAAAAATTTAAATAAATAGAATGATGTTTTAGTGTCATCGGCTACTTATATAATGCATCACCGGGAAGAGGCGAAGACGAAATAATTCCTCTAATCTTCCGTAAAGGATTCCATACTTGACATGTATAAAAGATTTATATTTTCTTCATGGCGATATAATTAGAAAATAGTTGAATTCTTATTTCGCATAAGAAAAATCAGCATAGCCTGTATGTTGAATAGAGACATAATAACCACCAAGAAATCGGAAATTTTACGGTCTGAAAAAATTTTACTGATCGTGTCAGGTATTGAACCTGAAGTCTTTGGAATATTAAGCGAATGCTATAACCATAGGGTCATCCTTCGTTTTAATTATTGTCATCGTTATTAATTATAATATCGTCTTAATTAGACGTACTTATTTGCATTTTTGCGTTAATGACACTTTTCAAGAGGTATTGATTTGGTTTTATGGTCCTTTATGGTAATTATTTGTAAATTATTTGCTAAGGGGTTCTCGTCAACAAATACACATAGACACTTGGAATTCTTTAAATAATTCTTTTGAAATTTCCACGTCCTGATTTTAGCACACGTCCATGATACAGAGGTTACCAAATTGGCTCTTCAACTCATAGTCTTAGTCATAGGTCGTTGTTTCAATCCCATTTAATGGCAATAGTAATTTTCCTTATTACTCATTGCTCGCCGCGCCACCACGCGTAAGAAAGAACAATTTCACATGAAAAAAAAAGTTAAAAAGGCTTCGGGCTGCCGAGGGTAGAACTCGGATCACATAGTTTGTAGTCTTGAGTGCTAACCACTAGACCATCTTAGCATGTCTAGAAGAGAAGATGGCCGGTACTATTGCGGGGATCAATGCTTTGTGGTTGGTGGCCGTTTCTTACGCGTGGTGTCGCGGCAAGCAATATGTATACTGTTTTCTGGAACATCCGCACTTTTCCCCTTCCTACCCACCCGGGTGATCTCACTTTGAAAAACCCCTCAAAAAGCTGTGACAAGCCCTTACGGCCAAATCCAACGGGGTGACGCCACTATCTCTCTTTCACCATGGAGCAAGCCAATACCAGAAGAAAGATTTTGTTTTTGACAACGAGGAAGAACACGAATTGCAACAAAACTTCTCTCTCAATATTCATTAAAAAAACTGATTTCGTGTTATATGGTATTATTGTATAAGGTTCTGGCCGTCACCAAGCTCTGTCTTGAAAATACTGGCCGAAGCGTGTATTCTCAATACAGAGTACAAGATGACAAACAGAAGTCTATATTTAATGTCTTGCTTATGAGAGAGGCACATATAAGTGGAGGACTTACAAATTAAACGGCATTCTTCTGGAAGGAAGAGTGAAGACGATAATGTCTGCGGAGACCTCTAGCGGCGGTGGTGTTGTGGTAGCGGCCTGGTGCGGTCCTCTCGAGGGAGCCCTCTGGTGGTGGTACGGTAGCTGTAGCGGGGAAGGCCTCTGGAATGTAGCGGATGACGGCTTGTAGGTATGGTGACGGCTAGAGAGGTGAAGTCGTGACGCTGTCACTGGTTTACGGCTTGAATCGTTGTCAGACAAATAGATCACAACGAATAACGGACGAGATGACACTATGTATAAGTTCGTTGAGCTAGTGTATTTCAGAGACAACTACACGAAGCACGACCGTCAAATACAGAGAGTACCTACAGACTGATTTTCTGTCCGAAATGGACGACTATTTATATCAATTTACCGAGGTCAGTCGATGTTTACGACTTCCGAGGGAATTGATCTTCTACGTGTAAAGTTAAAAAATGAAAATGAGGTTAACGGTGGGTGAGAACAATTAAGAGGTGAAAGCAGGGCATTCGCCCGTACAGTGGGGACAGTTAAAAGGTGAAGACAGGGCATTCACACGTACCGTGTGAACAGTTCAAAAGGTGACAAACATAAAATCAAATATTGGGTCAAAACCATAAAGTCAAGTATTTTTATGATGTCCGGTCGACACCACAAAAATACTTCATGGCCTTAACTTAAATGCAAAGTGTTTAACTTAATTCTAAATGCGAAATGTTTCGCGGTTGATGGATCCTTATAATTGTATGGTATAATAGTGGTTATATAAACTATCCATCCTGGCAAAACAATTTCGCTTACTTTTATACTTTGAGACTAGTATTCAAAACAAACACTTACCGTTGATATGCATCGATAAATCGTCGGAGCTCATCAAATACTACTTGAGGGATAGCAGCTCCAGAAGACGAACGCGAAACCAAAGCAAGAATAAAGATGGGCTTAATATCATCTTCAGATGTGATTATAGGAGGTAACTCTTCTGGTAGTGACCAACAGTCATGGGTTGTTTTGATAGGAGCGCCATATTCCAAGCACGGATCGCAATGTTGTGGATTTACAGTGACGTTATTAAATGATCCGTAATGTGCATCATTTTGACAATAAATGCCGGGCTTTTCTTTAGTAGTATCTATTTGTCTGATGATACCATTTTCATACGAGTGGAATCCACTGGAAGGGGATGGCAAACGATGCACTTCATCATTGTTTTTTTCCGTATCTAAAAATGATAATAACATGAATAAGAATATATAAAAGATATTTATTATGAATAATATATAACCATAAATATACACACAAATATATACACTTACTATGTAGATTGAAATACATTTGGAGCATCGAGACAACATTATCACAACCTGCTCTTGTCATTGTTACCATGGGCTGTGCTAAACAGGAACAGTATAGGGATATGTAGGAACAGTATTGGGATGCTGACAAGGCGGACATTGCCACATCACAACCTGTCCCAAACACAAGAACGCCAAAAAACGGGGAGTCCATGGGACGTTGCAACCGTCCCAACACGACATCTAAGGGATGTCTTTGGCTCAGGTGTGTGTTATCTGGGGAGGTGGCCCTTTTGGAGGCGATAGAAATTGATATTGTGGGAGTTGTTCCTGCTGTTGTTGCTGCTGCTGTTGTTGTTGCTGCTGTACTGGCTGTAAAAGAAAGAAAGTAATTAGTATTTCGAAGACTCAGAGTACTACTATCACTCAGAGTTAATATTTCAAAGCATGTACCAAACTTGAACTGACCCAAACTTCGTCAGTTGATGCGTCAATTTCGTTCACTTTGGCTGAGTTTCGTTGTTGCTGTTGTTTTATAGCGTTGGCAATTCTCTTTCTTTTCTTGCCTTTTTTTCTATTTGATTTTTTACTCGCACTATTGTTATCAGAATGATTTCCCCCCATATTAGACTTATTATCAATGACAAATAAAAAACAATGACTAATGCAGCCGGAAAATCCACAAAAACAGAACTAATGCTGTCGGCAATGGCGAGATAGTATGATAGTGGAAAAGAAGAAGGTGGGTGCTAAAGGGAATCCCATAAAGGAGTCCCCCTAGCGGCTAGACCCAATAGTCATTTTGGCTTTTTTCATTTTCTCTGCTTTCCACTCCAAGACTGACAGATTCATATAGGACATGACTTTGTTTTTCTTTCAGTTTATTTTGGAAAAAAAGTTCTCTGCAGCCATTCTCGATCAAAAGTCGTTCATTCCATTTATAAGATAAGGCAGTTGGCTTCGTGAAATTATTAGCATTGAAGTGATATCTTTAAGCCCAAGAAGTGATCCAGACCGTCTGTATGCCGAAGTCAAAATATATTGAAAATTAAGTTTAATCGTAATATGTTTTGAAACATTTCTTTAAAAAGAATAAATAATTTAAACATCACTTTTATCTTCATTTACCTTAAGAGCAAGCTTACGAGATAACGTTTAAATTCTAAAAATCCGTCGACCATAGACCATTGATGCCGAATGCCATCGAGCTAACCACTTGGATTTTCGAGGTACATTTAGATTACTGTTTACTACGTAAATATTCCCCACAAAAAAAACAAAGGGCACGATACTTATAAAATTTTCTAAGTGTTTTGTTGGAGCCAAAATGTAATCAATGGTACGGATAAGGTACGTTCACATGGGACTGTGAAAATTGCCGCACTTCGGTGCTTTTTTTGTTTTAAAAGGGACGGCTTTTAGATGTTTTATACTTGAGCCTGTCCCAGACGTCCCATTGGTATGTCTTTGGGGCTCGATCGGGACGAAAATTCCTATCTGGGTACTCTCTCTCTCTCTCTCTGTAACTTGTCATGTACTTGTCAATAGCTTAATACACATGGTGATCCCGTATCTAATTACAAATTGGATTTTGGTTTCGATTTCGGGGTTTAGGCATAGGAGGGTTTGTGTGTTGAGTTGAAGGTTTGAGGATGCGAAGAACTGAACGATTTTCTGGCGGTGAGAGTGATGGGCGGAGCATTCGATCAGGACGTGATGGGTGCTCTATATTGCTGCACATCCTTGCCGGCAGCTAGAATCGGCTTCAATGTCGATGACGTTGAAGAAGGAATTTACGTGAGTGTGGCCATATCGGAGGCGATGAAGGCAGGTTGAGGTGGAGTCATCTTTGGAAGGGTTCCAGGGGTTGATTCCGAGTTTCGACTTGAATTGCACACCGCGTTTATTGCAGAGCTTCAGTTTTGGGAGAACCAACTTACCCCACGCCGATTTCAGGACCAATTTTTGTTCGCTAGGGAAAAGCTCGTTCTTGATAGTGTTTCCTTTCAGACGACAGATCTCTCGGCCGAGAAGATGCTGTATCCTGGAGAGAGGCGCCATAATTTGGAAATTTTAAGGTCAGGAATGAAGATGGCGCAGCTGGAGGTGGGTGGGGGGGGGATTTGATTACTGATACGTCGGTATAGATGAGTGCTTGGGGACTGGATGTTGGTGAGGAGAGCGTGGAACAAATTGGCGACCGCTTGATGGTTCATTTCAGCCTCGTTTTTTGGGACCGGGAACCATTTGAGATGAGCAGGAGGGGGCGCCCAAGGAGGTTGTTTGTTGGTCTGATCAGTGACTCCATCCTGAAGGCGGAACAGCTTGATACTTTGGGTTTTTATGATAGTGGACACAATTTTAAGGCTGGGGAAGCATCTGGGTGGCCATATTTCAATTTCGTCATGAAGGGTTTTTACCGGCTTGTATGTGAGGTTGTTGGGGTTCTGGTTGAGGAAGATGAGATATCTAGTGCTAAGCCTGTCTTTTAATCCTGCTGTGTGCTCAGTGCCTGAATCAGCTTAGATCAACTCTGTAGGAGTGGAGGGCTTCGATCCTAGGATGATTCTGAGAATTGAGCGGGCAACTACGTCGATTCTAGAGAGGTTTGTCTTGCTGGCCGAGCCATAGATTATGAGACTATAGTCAATGCGGCTAAGAACAAGGCTTTTAAATAAAGAGCATAGTGATTGAAAGGGGGGGGCGTAGGAGGGTTTTGCAATGATGGAGAGGGCAGTGATTATGCGAATGCATAATCACATGTTGACGATGAGTGAAATGTGATCTCTTCATAGCAACTTAGCGTCGAAAACAACTCATAGGAATTTGAATTTGCTAGCATTGGGAATAAGATAGCCATTTAGAAAGAGTAGGGGGTCGTCGCCAGGTTTATATGAACGCGTGAATAACTGAGGTCAATTTGGGTGCTGAAAATTTAAATTTCCATTCGCGGCCCCATCTAGCTACTTTACCTATATACGGCTGGAGGACTGTCTCAGCATCAATGGGTTTTTTCACCCGCGAGTAAAAGTTGACATTATCAGCATAAAGTTGGAGGTATATGTCCGGGGGGGGGGGGAGGAAAGGGTGCGTAAAACGGGACCTTGGGGTTTTTATTTCGAGAGATTGAGAGATGTATACCTACCAAGTCTGATGCAGATCGATTGGTTTTGGAAGAGGTTTTGTGGACTCCTTTTCTTTGAAACCACTCTTGATGTCCAGGTAAAATTTTACAAGGTGATCGATGGTGCTGCGCGATTTTCTGAACCCAGCTTGCTCCAGGCCTACTGGGTTTTTGGTTTCGACATACCATTTTAGGCCGTTTGTAAGGATGCGCTCGAACAGTTTGCCTGAAAATGAAGTGAGGCTGATGGGACCATATTAAGCAGCTTTGTCAGCCGGGTTTCAGGAGGGGGATTACCATTGCTCTTTTCCAAAGTTCAGGGACGACGCCGTTGATGTAGATAATGTTGAAGAGGTGGAGAAGATACTTCTTGTTATCCGGCGAGAGGTTTTTTAGCATAGCATTATGTATTTCGTCTACACTTGTTGCATTGCTCTTTAGCTTGGTGAGAGCTTTATCTACAGTATCCAAGCGAGGTATTGGCTCACCCCCGGCAATTTTTGCGTTTTAACACGCGCGAGATAACTTTACGGTGTCTCGCGTTGGAATTTTTTAAAAATATTAATTTTCCCCGTAGAACAATCGGATTAGGGACCTTGCGTGGCGGTAGAGGTAAGGCCAAAATTAGAAGAAGCCATGATGAGGTCGATGGTAAATACTAAGTATCCGTAAGTATATGGGAAAGTATCCGATACTTTGCAGTCACACGGCAGTCGTCTCTGGGGAAATAAACAGAGAAACAGTCGACAGAAGAGAGAACGTAAAAAGAGAACGTCCACACTATCCATCCTAGTGTCCTAATTAACCCTACATGACAGGCTCCCCAACACATTTTTGGAAACTTTGGTCTTCTCCTATGGGTAAACGGTTTACTCTAAAAAGAATTACAAAATATTGTCGCGTGGTCAATGACCACGCTATACGATCCGGTCGATATGTAGACCGACCGGTAGTGCATCCAGCCACATCTCGGTAGTGCATCCTGCCGCATCTCGTATATAAGCGGCAGTGCCTCTGTAGCAGGGGGAATTATGTAGTTGTCTCAGTCAATACACGGGGCTTGTTGTACGTTACAATATGGGGAGGGGGGTACCTTTAAGTGCGAAATACATAAAAATGTGAAAAAAATTAAATAGGATGATTCAATTAGGAGATATACGAGAAAACTGTCCCGCCTTCCTCCAGTCTACGCTACACTTTAGATCAATATAATATTAATAAAACGACATAGAATTTAATAACTTATTTGAACGAATCAATGAAACGGTGAAATAAACACCAGATGCCATTTGGCAAATGGTGATTTGGGATCACAATTTTTTTTTCAAAAACAGGGAAGTCGCCTGCTAAATTGATTACATTTTAAGGACCTCCCACTAAATATGGTGGGGGTCAATTATAGAATGGGAGGGGCCTATTTCAACTTTAAACCCTGATTACAGGTGTGAAAACTACGTTGAACGATGTATTTTTCAGCCGATTCTGAATTTCTTGCCACAACCCTATATACTTACAGCGCAAGCCAACCATCTCCCCTTTTAAGCACTACTCTGGTTCAAGTAATAAACACCGAAAAATTACCGATTATTCGAGTAAACAAAAAAAAATTTAGCAATGTTTCCTGTTTGCTTGAGCAAGAAAAAGTCTGCTAGCGCACAACTGCTGTGTTAATTGCATATGTGATTTGGATACTCTCTCGCACAAAATCGCTTACGGAATAAAAGTAGAAAACAAATGGCACGATTATTCATTTATATTCATTTGAATTACAGATATTTTTAGGTTAGTAAATAATGTTGCAAAATATTTGCGTTACGAAAAAGTATTAATGGAATATTAGGCAAAAAAAATATTTATTATTTGTAGTTATAACAGCTAGGAGCGAGTAAAGTTTTACGACGGTTTGAAATTGAAAATAAACGACAGATTTTTTTGTGATTGAAATGCTTTATTTGGAAAATAATGGATTAATTTTTAGAATAGAAATAGCTTCAATATCTCTCATTTATACTTTAATTAATTTTTTTACAAATTCCTGAATTTTACAGTACCTACTAACACAATTGTGCCACTTTACTTTTAACTTTTCTGACTTTCAATTTTCAAATTTTTTCTGACTTTGCGTTCCTGTCGTTTCGTTATTGTTCGCCGGATTCTAGGCAAGACGATCCCTTTTCCGCTATAATGAGAAACAAGGTTTTTAATAAAATTAGTTTTATTTGCCAAGGATTTCCAATTTTTCTATGTAAATAATTAACGTTGAAAGAAAATATTACCCATAAAGGGGTGATTACACTATTACCTGAGTAAGCTCGGTGTAATTTTTTTTTGTTCGAATTGATTTTGCTTTCAAATCTCCTAGTGCAGCATTAAACACAAAATTAGGTTACTTATACCGCAACATTCGATGTTATTGCAAATTCCAAGATTCCTGATGCATTGTGACAGACTTTTCCATTAAAGGGAGTGCAGTATTTGATATGTTAAATAAGTTACCTAATTCATCACCTTCGTTAATAATATTTGTAATTATCTTAGTCAAGTCATCATCACTAATGAACGAAAAACGAATCCTACGAATACTGAGACCAAAAGTATTCAACCTCCTTTTAACTGTACTTATTTAACATTCAAAATGACTTGCTAACCTAGCAGTGTCATATTCTATTTCTGACATTTAAAAAAAACGCACAATATATACTTTTTCGTAATGAAAAGATTTTGTAACATTATTAAAACCTACAAGTTTTTGTAATTCAACCCGGGTAATCTGCTTAACCATTTCACTTAATTGATATAAGTTAGAAATTTTGTACGAGAAGCAAGAGCCAAGGTAATGTGACACAATCAGCACAGTGAATTGAATTGTAATAAGTGTTCTTGTGAGAAAGAAAATTTTTCCATGTAATTCAAAATTTGACCGCAAGATAGCGGTGGCGTTTTTTTGGTAATTTTTTTTGTGAGCCATTCGGCGTGCCATAATTATTTTTTAAATTTCAATTGCAGAAAAAATAGTAATTCCCTTGGATTAAAATTACCAAGCTGCATTGATTATGGTGTAACGAAGCAAGAAACTGTGGAATAATTCAGAACGACTGATTACTTTGATTTGAAAATTGGTTTGAAATGTGAGCTTGCTATAGAAGCGATTTCCAAAGATTGCGAATTGTCGTCCGGGGTAAATTCCCAAAAATTTTAATTGTTCTTGACTTTATTTCAATTTTTTTCACTTTAGAGCATTCCAGTGCTAAAGCTTGAAATGCGGAAAATTATTCCAAGAAAATAGAACCATGTAGCTTACATTGGAATACATTCTAGAGGGAAGCCAATCAATCTCTCGAGTTTCTTAGTTCTGCAAGAATTCGCTCACGCTTGGGAGTAAGTTTCTTTCCCATCCTTTTAATTTAGATTAATTCTTCTAATTTAGATGCGTAATAATCTTGGTCATTTTGTCGCCTTCATCTGACATGGATTTTTTATGTGCTGCACATGGACCGAATTTTGCTATTTGGTTCCCTTGACGTTTTACAGATTATTTTTATTTTTAGAAACCCACGAGCTTTCGCATGTTGATTATTTTGGGGCCCAGAGTTCCGGTTTGGCTACGAAACAATAAAAAGCCTTCCGGTATGTGCACTATATATCCATGAAGATGGAAAAAGGAAGATATAGAGAGAGTGAAAAGAGTCGACGTACCACATGCGGGGAGAGTTGTATACCCGCAGAAGGTTAATATATCGATTGTTTGTTATAATGGTGGGTTGCTGCAAAGGGAAAAAGGCTTATAACAAAAGATTACGTTAGATTCTCTATGCTAGAACGGGAAAGGGCCTAGACGACTGCAGATATCCACCACCACCACCGCAGGGAACCCCATCCAAAGGGCCTCCTAATAATGTTATTATATATACTCTATGTATATGTGTGCGTGTGTACCTAAAGGCACACACCAGTGTGTGTATCTTAAATGGGCTAGTGAGTTTAGTGTACAACACACAATGCACAGCATCAGTGACGCTTTTCCCCAAATTGCAAGTGAATGAATGGAAACACTTCCAAAAAAGTAGACAAAGAGACTCAGAGAGTTTTCAACATTAATTTGTTGTTAAGTATTTAAGAAAAGTCAAAAGAAGAGTCAAAGTAATCAAAACGAATGAGAAACTTACGAGGAAAATGGCAACCCAAGCCAGACTGAAATTATCAAAAGAAATGGCTCCCTGGAAAAGATTTTTTTCACCGGCCCGGCAATCAATGTTAGTTTTATTCCAATTGCTACGTAGTATCCTTCCAGCTACGAAACAATGAACACAAAATGCTTCAAAGACAAAGTAGGGTTCAGTCCTGAGCCAATGACAGAAATTGTTAATAGAATAATAAAACAAGTTTTCCAGGATGGCGATAAAGTAACTCTTGTGTGTGATAGAAGATAATAAAGACACAAAGAGCCTTACTATACACACCCAACTCTAGAGCCTTGACAGGGACGAACAGTGTCGGAAAAAACTGTGGAAGTGAGGGAGCCCGATCGTTTTCGCACCATCACACGATCGTCTTTCAGCCCCCTTCTTTACAGCGGTGCCATATGCAAATGGGTTTCGGCAACCCTAATTATGAGATTGCCAGAACTCCCCATTAACAGTGTGTTATCAAATTGCCGGAATCACCGTTGAAATCCAGAACTTTCAAAAAATTTCGGACAGGCTCATAAAAGAACTCCAATACCGCAAGAGTCTCTTAAGAGGTCAGACCCATTCACTGAAAACCATTTTCATTAAGCAAAACAGTAAAGAGGGTCAAGTTAAAGTATTATATTCGGATCTAGCCAGGGAAAACATCAAAAATATTTATCCATCCTTGTTACCGATTATCGCATCGTCCTTATCGACCATGACCGAGAACTCAGGCAGAGCTTTATGTGCCAAAGATACAGACACATTCAACTTTCCTGTTCATCAAGCACCCGTAATCAAGCTTGCGGCAAATGTTCGGGACAGCACCGCACGTCCGAGTGCTCAGCCGAATTTTTTATATGTAGATTATTTAAAAACGTTTGAGACGCAATATTTTATATGAATTATTTTTATGTTTATATGTAGATAATTTCAAAGGTTTCGAGGTTATTATAATGTAATTGCACGCGTTAATGTGTGCCGAGGCTTCTGTGATCACGTCAATGAAACAACAAGGTATTCCTTCAAATGTTAATTTAATGTTGTTTTTTTAAATTGTTTTCATCTTATTACATTTTTTAGTTTTGTATTTTCATAAATTTATCTATCGGAAATGTGTGTCATTCAAACTTATTTTTATCAAAATCTATTATAAAACGATTAAACTAAACCAAAAATACGAAGTTTACTGCCCTTTTTTCCGAATTCCGTGTTTAACATGGCGCTTGTGGGGAAACCATCTTCATTTAACTAGCTATATCTACTAAACTATTATCCCCTTCCGCTTAATTTTTTGGATTTCGTGTAAAGAAACAAAGCTCATGTTTTAAAATTGCAATTTTATTAATATTAGTACCTTATTAAATACATGAAAAACTACGAAAAAATTAAAATTTTCTTTTAATAACTTTCCTGTCAAAATTTTTGGGAAGGGTTTTAACAGTAGCTTCTCCAAACAATTCTACATATTATTTAAAAAAAGTCATGTTACAAGGAGTTCACGAAAAAACCCATTTTACCCTATCTTTCTGCCACTACATGTAGGATTCTAGGTAGAAGATTTGCGGTTCCCTTCAAATCTTCAACTGTTTTGCGTATAGAAATCGTATTATTAGCAAGCTTTAATATCTTGTTGGATTTTGCAAGAGTGCATTCAACAACTTTATTGGAACTAGCCAGTCGTACTATCGAGTTCATATCTATTCCGCCAATCCAAACAGTAAAAATATCCAAGCGTGATTAAACTACATTTTAAAAACAACAATAGTCCAATGTTCCTCCTTCGTTGGCTGCCGTTTTCAAATGTTTGCTAGAAACTCAGGACCTGAGTTCCCTGTAGGAGATTTGCAACTTTACCTTAATCTCCCATGTGTTGTGATGAAAAATGACGAGGATTGTTCATTTTGTTGAAAAAAACGGCGGAGAGTATATTTTGTAGGATTAAAAAAAAAAATTACATTATAAGATTTCAATTGATTGGATTCTAAATAACTTGATACTCTCGAATTGTTCATTCATTGTGTCTCAATACCCAGAAAACACGAATCGCAACACGAAAGATATAATAATATGGATAAACAAAACAACATCCCATCACCTATGCTTGGTTTTAATTTGGGAAAAAAGACGTCTGTGTGTGATCGTCCGAATAGGCTGGATAAAAGTCGGCTTTTGGCGTCTAATTAAGACGCACATTTTTTTATTTGGGATAAAAAAGACGTCGTCTATACCGTCGAAATATGCTTGATAAAAGACGGCTTTTGGCGGTCTGATTTATGGGTTTCAAACTGAGTTTTTTAACGGTCCAAAAATAATTTTTTTTCTGGCCGCAAAGATTATTTAATTGGTCTAAAAAGAGCTTAAAATTTGTCTCTATCAGGATTTACCAAATTTATCATTGTAACTTAAGGGAAAAAGTTAAAGTCCGTTTGATACAGTGTTACTATATAATTTCTTAGTTCATTAAATAGCGTGATAGCGTAGTGGTTAGCGAGTTGGCTAGTGAACATGAAGGATGAGTCTTCGATTCCTAATGAGTTCTTTTTTTAACATTTTATATATCTTACGTAATTTGTTTTTATAAAGATATTTTCTAAATGTTTTATAGATATGTTAAACGGGTGATGTTTTTGTATATATTTAAAAGATATCTGTGAGATGCCTACAAAAAAAGACAGCAGAAAGATATGTAGATATCTAAAAGTTATCTCGTTCTACTAGGGCTCGTTTTACGTGTATTCTTATGGCGCTACGTGTCTCATTTCAACTTGCATAACTTTTGAACGGCTAGGGATAGAATTTTTTTCTTTTTTTGGAAACCAGAAAAAAGTCGATCTACAAATCATACACCCTTGACATTTTTGTAGGACGTACCCCTAAGTCCCTACACCCTCGTTCAAAAATTAGGAACACCCCCTTTTCCTACCATAAGCGCCGTGTTAAAACCGGCTTTTTTAAAAATCGATAAAAAATACTTTGCAACATGATAGCGAACCCTGGTTTGCACACAAAGATAGATTAAGATTTATTTTATAATATACAGGTATTGTCCCTTTTAGTAAAAATGAAATTGTTGAATCGTTACAGAAATTGTCCACTACATTTAAAAGAAACAAGTTTTTCACGATACATTTTAATTATGTCTTACCAGAAGAAATTTATTTTGGCAGCGAAGAAAAACAAAATTAGAAATCATAATGGGGTTATTTTGCCTCGTCTAATCAAAACCACATTTCAAAACATCAGTGTTTGACAAACTCTGACATCTTTGTTTTCAAACGAAGATTTTTTTTACCAAATTTTTCTCTGAAACGAAATCAAGTGACGGTTTTTTACGTTCGCGTAGGGATGGTGAACATTTTGCAAATCATCCATTCCTAAAACGATTCCCATTTGCGGTGAGATTTCAGGTTTTCTATGATGACGTAGACGTGGTTAATCCGCTTGGGAGCAAAACAAAGGTTCACAAAATTGGCAATTTTTGTTGTATGATTTTAAACATCCCACCACTTGAAAATTCCAGTCAAAAAAATATTTTCCCTTTTGCGATAGTTAAAACTAAACACCTGAAGGAGAATGGATTTGATTTCGTTTTAAAAGAATTCATGAAAGAAATTAGAATTTTGGAATCAGAGAAGGGAATGCTTCTTGACATTCCTCATCGTCCCGGTTTTAGAGTGCAAGGAACAATAGTAACTCTATGTGCCGACACAAAGGGTGCCCTTGAAATTGGTGGATTCATGAGTCCCTCGGCGACGAAACTGTGTCGTTTGTGTGAAATTTCAATTAAGAGCTGATATTAGAAATCATCCTACGTCTGACAATGTTGTGTAGCGTAGCAGGCATTTAATCGATGAGCAGGCACAATATATGGCAGAAAATTGTCCTAACGGGGACCCCAGTACGGGTATTAAGGGAATTTGCCCATTGAATGAAAGTAGTTTTTTCCACATTGGCGAAAATTTTTTTCTGGATGCAATGCACGACCTGAAGGAATATCCCAATTTTGTTTAAAACTATGTTTAAGAGAGTGGAATATTCATAAGAAGGAAAATCGATAAGGATTATCTGCCGATTTCATTTATGAAAGGATTCGATCGTTTCATTACGGCCGATATGATTCTGAAAATAAGCCTAGTCCTAAATTTACTGATGCAAATTTGCGAGAGTTAGGGACAGTACTAAACAACGAGCTGGACAAAATTTATGGCTTTTGAGAAATTTTCCTTTGATGTTCGCAGATAAAATTCCAGAGGATGAAAAACACTTTCGTTTTTTACTTTTGTTTTTATCAATTTGAGATATTATATTTTCCCCGGAGGTTACTATAGCTCATTGCAACATTTTGAAGGGTTTAACTTCCTGTTTCCCGAGACACAATCTTTTAATAAAATGCACCTTCTTATACACTATCCACAAATGATAAAATTGCATGGACCACCGATTCGGTACTGGTGCAATGCGATTTGAATCACTTCAATACGTACTGAAACGTATAGAGCACAGTTCATTGGTAATTTTATTAATATTTGTAAGTCCTTAGCTTCACATGTACAACGTTTGCATTGCCTCAATGTGATGGGAAAAGAAATGCTAATATGTACAAATAACATTTTTGGTCCATCTGAAGCAGGGAAATCAAATCTCTCCTTTGCTGATGTAATTGCATTTCTCCCTGTTTCTCTGCATCGGGAAATTCCCTTAGATCCTTCGTTAAAAAATTCCGTTCACAAATGGGTAAAATTCCAAGGATGGGAATACCGCCCAAGAAGGATTATTGTAATTAAAAAAAGATACGAAACCGAATCTGGTTTGCCTAAATTTGCATTGATTACAAACATTATTGTTCAAAATAATTCAACAATTTTCGTTGTATTATATGTGTTAAAAACAGTGTCTTATGAAACAAATTACCACTCTTACCTAGTTGAGGAATGAAGCCAGCAACAATTTCTATTTCTAAGTATCCTTTCATGCATTTTGATTGAGCCGCTTGATTTTGTTTTGAATTTTTCTAATGATTCAAACAAATATGTCAGCCCTCGTCACATTACATAGACAATTAACTCAATATTTGTTCAATACTTCATTATTAGTCTCCCTTGTTTCGCTGACTACCTCTGAAAAATCGAAATACTGTAACCTACTGATAACGAAATGGAGGCAACAAATGATGAAATCAAAATGTGAAATATAGACTATGTACAAGTGTTTTTGAAAAGAAAAAGCTTTGATGAAAATGTAACCAATATTCTTAAAGGTAATTCATAAAAATTGTCATACGTGAAATATTACAATTCGAATTTAATCCTTTATTACTCAAAAGGAAATTTAATCGACGGGGAATCATTTCTTATACTAAATGACGTGGAAGTAGCAAGCATGGGCTTCAAAATTGGCCCTGCTTCAAAATTGAGGAAACTTTTGGAAAACTTACGCTCTGCTGACACCATTTCTGGAAATCAAAAAGTACTAATTAATGGGCCAAATGAAACTGGATCAACTCTTCGCATTGAAATCCCGTCTACTTCTACGTCTGAATCCACGGAAACGGAATCCACTGCTGAACAGGGTTTTTTATAATTATTCCATGTTTACGATGACAATTAAAGACTAACACGCAATTTATACAGGGTGCACCAAATGTAATTGAGATTCTCAAATGTACCCAGAAAGGGAAAGGAATTGTTTTGAGTTACATTGAAAGAAACGAGGATTTCGTGAGCCACAAAGAACGCATCGAGATAGTCAACATTGTGTGTAATCACATGATAGAGTGTAACCCACATAAAACATTTCCCATAATTCAACACAAAACACATGTACGCAGCTGCAATTTTTAAGAGTTTCCCATGCCTAGCAACAAAGCTTACAGATCAAGATGGAAGAAGAAGATAAAGAAAATTACAAAGGGTGTAGTACCCGAGGAGACCTGCTGCTGACGACTTTGATGAGGAAATAATGAAATCAATGGTAAATGCTTTATATGTGTTTTAGTCTTTATCAAAATAGCCTGTTGATTATAATATTTTTTGTTGATTAGGTGGAATGGATGAAAGTTCATGTCTTTCCAGTCAACAATAAAGCCAGAATTGTTGAATACATGGAAAAAACCTTTGACTTCCGTGAACGGGAGAGCACATTCCGATTTAAATGCGTATTTGAAATCATTTTGGAGTACCCAAGGTTTAAGAATTGTGATGAAGGCTCTTTGGTATGCGTGACTATTTCATTTAACGTTTATTAACATTCTAAAACACATTTTTGTGGTAATTTCAGATTCTTCGTGACTTCCATAAAAAATATCCTGATAAACATTTTTCATTCAAAAGCCGATTTCTGGATCGATTTACTGCTCCTCTTCGGTTTTTGGCTAAAAGCGGAAACAAGAACGTTCCCAAGTCATCTGATGGTAAATACATGAGTAACTAAATTTAATAACATTGAAATGATTTTTTTTAAAACTTATTTTAGATTCCATGAATTCCTTCATTTTATGTTTGCAACCTATGCCAGCCGTGTATAACGTTAAAAAGGCATCTTTCGATTCCAAACTGGATCGCCTATTTCACTTTGTGAAGGTAACAAAAAGTAATGAAGTTTTTATATTCCAACATAATCTGACGAAATGTTTCTATTACATCAACAGGAAAATGCATCGATTTCAGCTATCGCTAAGGCGAAGGATGTTGTCCATCACAAGCAGCCCTTCCTTATTGTTGTTGGATCCCTAGAGCACCCGATGTCTTTTAACCTGATATTTGACTTTACTGTTATTGCCTTGGCTGCGATTGCTCAAGGGCATTCAACGTCCTCTTCGCCTCTTTTTTTGTGTTTAGATTGGAATTCCCAAAACACCTAGACAAATTTTTTCTTTTTTTTAACAGTTTGTCTTTCAGATATTGTTAGGGGAAAGTTGTTACACAATTAACCCTTCAAATGAATCTTTTGCTAACATGCTAGACAACATTGCCTCAAAAAATTTGGGTAATTCTTCTGATGCTGTCTAATGATTTCCAATTGAAAAACAGCGTGTTTATCTCATATGTTTCCATCATAGTTATGTGTAAAATTGTGCTGTTTCTTGTTCGATTGAGACATGTTGTATTTTGTTCATAAATACTGTTATGGGCCACCAGTAAAAACAACCCACACGTATTAACTTACCGTTCACCCGTTCGGCCAACCTGCTTCCCTGCGCTCACGATCACGCTTTCCAGCCTCAGAACAGCTCAGCCCCGCTCCGACCACCAATTTTGTACACTTAAATTTAGCCAACTTATTATACACCTATTTGTACACTTATTGTTATGAATAAGTATAGGATTTTAGGGTACACTTAAACACACTTAGTACCTAAGTGGGGGGATACACTTATTTTTTGGTGTATAATTAAGTGTATGCATACACCTCATAGTGGGCATCTACACTTATAAGTGGGTACTTTCATTTACCCCACTCGCAAGTGGGGTTAAGTGTGCATATTATTTTTAACTGTGTAACAGCCGAAACGGAGATCCAAGGAATGCCCTTTTTTTATTTTTGACCGCCCTACACAGCGCCGTCGGACAAAAAAAAATATTAAAATGATGAAGATGATTATTATGATGCATCTAAGATGCATGGAAATAAACCTGGGGCACTGCAAAGCCGCCTCTCTCACCATAGCACAGATTATTCTGGACTACGTCGACCTCATTCAAGAGCCTTTTTTCTTCTCTGCTGTCACTCCTGTGGTTTCCAATATCCCTCCTGGTTTTCCCCCCTTTCATCAATTGTCTACCAACCATGCATACAGCTCTATTATTATTATACGGGATCAAATAGTTAAGTCTATGGGAAGGTCTCAACCAGTCACCTATCTAACTCCTCCGTTTGTGTAGCTCTCAACACCAACAAGAGCACCTCTCGTTTCCCTTCAATCCATCGAAGGCCATCGCTCTCTCTCCCTGAATTTTCGTCATCGGTATACTTCATTCTCAACTCTACTCTTTCTTACTTCTCCTCTTTCTCTCATCTATGCCGACTCCAATGCTAAAAGCCGACCGTGGAATAGCCCAAGCACCAACCAAAGGGCTCTGAACTTGAAAGGCTACTGATCGAGTTTAAAATTAATGTAGAAAATCACTTTTTGATTTGAACTCTTGACAGAGTACTGCCCGAATGAATTGACAGTATACATTTGAACAGAATACAGCGAAGATAAAATACATGCGATAGTAGTTGGGAAACTGGGGCTGTTTAATCCACACTGGCCGAGCGTCAGTCCGCAAGCTCCGGGATGTATTTAATTTAATCTACCCGCCAGCTTGGTTGAACCTTCAACAGTCCGCCGACGGCCGCCGGTACAGCCACAACACATCTCGGAGAGCGGAGAGCGCAGTTGCAGTGGGTAAAAACTAATGCCTAGCTGAGGATGGAACTTTGGGAAAGAAGCAGTGTGATAAAAATGCACATTGCTTCCCAAACAAACTGATTCTCTGGAAGAGACGGGACAGTAGGAGGCCAATTAAATGATGTTGCAGATACAAAAGGCTTCTCGGAAAAGAGATCGTTGATATGAAAATTCTGGGGCAAAAGAACATAAAATGCTCTATGGATTCAGACGAAGAGCTGCACCCACATGCGGGAGAGTCACTAAAACCAAAACGGAATTGGTGTCAGCTTAGAAAAGAGTGCCCTGATAGAACTTGAACCACCTGTTTGGAAAGATGCTACTTGGGAAGAATCGATGCACACTTCACTCGAGGAAAAAAACCTGGTGTTAGCCCCGCCAAGTTGCTGGACCACTAGACAATCTATATCCCAGATAGACAATATGGAGTTATGGACTGTCTTATTTCGAGTTTTATGGACTCTTTCGATGGTCGCAACAGAGCAGAGGGGTTGCAGCAGGGACCTCCGAGTAATAACGCAGCTTCATTAGCTAGCCCACACCAGGGGTTGTTAGAAGAAGGTATGCAGGTAAAGAGTGATATTTTCTCGTGAATGGAAAGAAATAGTCGCGATTCAGCCGCTAAAGGCCAGACAGTTTGGAAAGAGGTGACATAAAAGAAAAAATGGAGTGTGTCGACAAGAAAAACTCGATGCGTGAGTAGTAGTCATAACCCGTCGAGTCTGCGAACCGTGAAAAATGTCTGTAGTCCAAGACTAAACCTTTCATCCTGTACAATTAGTTTTTTTTTTAATGTTCTGGTTTTCTTTAAAACTGATGTCAAAAACGCAAAAAAACGCACGATTTTTGGCTACCCCACTACGGTTTTTTAAATTTTTCTAAAAAAGTAAACTAGCTAGAAAATCGCCGTTTGTTTCATTGAATTTTCAGAAAAATTCTCAACAAATTGATGCAAATTGTTTTAAAATCTAATGCCTAGTTTAGTTTTCCGAAAAAATGAGACCCAGAAAAACCCCGGGTTTTGGCCTCATTGAGTCGCGTATTCGGTGTTAAAAAATATCCTGAAAGCTAAAAATGTTTACATCGCGCATCGAAAAAACACGACAATCGTGATTTTTTGTCATTTTAATTCATAGAGCTTGTTCCCTGCGGAATTTTTTATTTTTTTTCTATTCAGATATTATTTAACAATACTATCTATATGCTCAATGTTTTTTTTACCTAATCGGACCATAATAAAATCCCGTGATGATGCACCGCAGAAGATTTAATGAAATTTACGATGCCTGCCCAGACAGAATATTTTGTCTTGAACACGTCTTTTACCCGTCATTCCAAGACTGGTCAATGCCACTTTAATTCATCTTGAAAGGAAGCATCTCCGTCTTTAAGATGAGTTCTAACGGTCTTAATGTCCGTATATTTCTGATCCAAAGGTAAAGAATATATCTATATATTGACAAAAGACCGTCCCTAGACTCGAACACCAGACCTTCATGTTGACTCGCTAGCTTGCTAACCACTATGCTATCTACTTCGTTATATATCTACATCGTTATAGTTCATCATTCCAAGACCTCCTAGACGAGATCAAATTTAGACGACTTTAAGTTATCTATTCAAGATGCCAACAAGATATTACAAATAAAACCATTTATAGCTTGATATTAATCGATTTTTGTTGACGATTATATCGGTCTTAATACATCAATATAAAGCGGATATAAGAACTCTTTATGTAATCTTAAAAGAGTTTAAAATTTGTCTCTATAAGGCTTTTTTAGATTTATCATTTACTGTAAGTAAGGAAAAAGTCCGTTTGATATAATCTGTATATATAATTTCTAAAGTATACAACGAACTAGATAGCGTAGTGGTTAGCAAGCTAGCGAGTCAACATGAAGGTCTTGTGTTCGAGTCTGGGGACGGTCTTTTGTCAATATATAGATAGATATATTCTTTACCTTTGGATCAGAAATATACGGACATTAAGACCGTTAGAACTCATCTTAAAGACGGAGATGCTTCCTTTCAAGATGAATTAAAGTGGCATTGACCAGTCTTGAAAAACAGGAATTAGACGTCTAAAATCGGTTTATGTTCTGTATGGGGCATTAGTTAAAGAAAATTCTCGAATCTTGTAATTTGCATCTATACAAAGAGGAAAATCTTGCTGCATCCAAGGTTGCGATTGAATGGAATTGTTGACTGATTGAATTGTTATGAAACATCTATGGTACTTGATAAAGGAAGTTAAAGTGTCAGCAATATTTGATAGAATATTAGGTTATTAGCTAAAGTGAGATATTAAGAAAAGCTACAGTGCCGGTCCAGTTATCGGACCACCTGGTGCGGAGGTCCGATACCCGAGTGGTTCTGTAAACAATACCGCGATCATAAGCCACCTTCCGTCAGCGTTTTTTTAAGTTTTCTGAAAGCTTCCTGTTAATTTAGGCAGGTGTCCACAT
Organism: Daphnia galeata; assembly: GCA_030770115.1. Taxonomy (NCBI): domain Eukaryota; kingdom Metazoa; phylum Arthropoda; class Branchiopoda; order Diplostraca; family Daphniidae; genus Daphnia; species Daphnia galeata. The sequence continues at coordinate 1,766,659 of CM061120.1, read as the reverse complement.
ACAACATTAAAAAAAATTAATCCGTAGGCTATTTAACAAGCGATCTCCCACTCAAGTTGTCCAAAAACCGTCTTTTTTTTGGGGGGGGGGGGGCCGTTTTGAAACTAAATCCGGAAAGGAACGTAGAAATTCCAGAACAGATTATTCTTGTTCAGAATTTCACGGCAATTTTAATGGCGCAAAGACCGGATTTCTATCTCCTACCGTTCCGGAGATATTTGTGAAAGAAAACGGGAAAATCGGGAAATTTAGAATTCGCCCCTTCAGAGTGCATCGCTTTTCTCGGTCCACAGACCGAATAAAAAAAACTAATTGTAAGAAAAAGTTCCTTAGGTCTTTCTCTATTGGAATCCAAAAGGATTTTTTTTTAAATCAATAATTGGCCGAGATATTAACGATCTCGTAAGGTACCCATTTGGAACGATTTCCAAATCATTTTATTCGGTGTTACCGTTAGGTTTGTTTATGTCTCTTTCTCCCACCTCCCGTTTAATACATATAAACGACAAAGAACGAAGAGAGCGAAAAGACAAAAACAAGAGAGGAAAGACGCAAATGACCCTAGTCTCAGACAGCAACCCAATTAAAAGATAAAACCGTAAAGAACTGCAAGACAATTTATGCAATGCAAAGTACGGATTTCTGTTTTTTGCATCCCATATTGTTTAGGAATTTTAAATTAATTTTTTTTAATTTTTTTGTTTTGTATTATTTGTGTATAGGTATTTTCCCGTCATTCAAATCTTATCTTGGTTTGAACTTTGAAGTTCAAAATGCAGTGACACGATAGTCTGTATATTATATTGTGCTTATCCGTTTGCAAATACATTGCAGCACGAGTTAACTTATTTCATTTCACCATGACAAAGCTTATTTCAACTATATATATTTATTTTGTTTAGTTCATTTGTATCAGTTGCGACTACTTTGTTGTCCATTGAAAACTAACTTATTGTAAGGATTGGATTTTCTCTATTTTATTTTAAACAATTTTACTCGGAGATTCACAACTAACTAAATCGTTGTAATTATAGGTTACAAAAATGAAGTTTGTTAATATTTCAATTTACTTGGTATCCGTTATAGGGGAGACCGGGGCTATGTGGGACACGGGGCTATGATGGACAGAGCAATTAAAATATGTTAAATTTGTTAAAAAATTATGAAATAAATACAGCGTATGCTAAATGATGTTTTATTTGTCCTCTAAACTTTTTTACTTGAAATACTGTTTATTTTTCGAGTTATATGGAAAATTAAAAAAAAATGGGATTTTGAAAAATATTTTTATTGACATCTTTACTTTTTTTATATTATCTCCACTTGTACTTCATACAACAAATTAAGAGACAGCACTTCTGAAAGAGAAAGGAATTACCTTTTTACCAGTGGTTGTTTTAATAAACAGAATTCAGCCGTTGCAGAGAAAAATGCTGGCCCCTGCCTCTGTCCCATTTAACCCTGTTTTTTTTTGTTTTTTTTTTTTTTCCTCTTTACATTTTATTGGATAAGTTACGCTTACATTTAAGAAAAAATTTAAAAAAATTACCAAACATAAACAAATAACAGGGAATCACTCCTATGCTTTTATTTTTTCTTAATTTATCTTATAACAAATTTAGCAGCGGAAAAACAAAAAGTGTCCCACATAGCCCCGGTCTCCCCTACTGTTGGTTTTTGACTGTTTGGCAAAACCAAGTTATCGCGCAACAATCATGGAAAATGAAAAAGAACTTGATCCATAATTTAATTTTGCGCTGGACGGTAATTGAAGACACAGGGAATATTGAAATAGAAATCCAGGCCAATTGCACAGGCTGGACGGGAATCAGTTTTGTAGAAGGCCAAATTGGGACACCTGGGTCATACAGCGACGTTATCATGGGTGGGTTCAATGATGATTTCCAGAAGTGCTATAGTGAGGTACTGAAAAACAAATAAATATTAGTCATTTTTGAATTAATTTTTTTTGTTTTGACAGGACAGACACATTGATTTGGAAAATCCTGATCCTGCTAATGGGCATTTGTTTGACGACAGCAATGATATTTTATTGAAAAATGCACGATACGAGGAACCATGGACCATCATCCGCATTTTAAGGAGTCTTAATACAGGAGACAAGCAAGACATTCCTTTTGTGGTAATATTATCCATTATCTATATATTTCTCTAAATTAATTATGTACAAACATTATTTTTTCAGCATGCAGCCTGGCCTAATGACAGTAGGTTGGACCTATTCCTCAACAGATGATACGTCTCTTGGGCATGATACAGCTGGGATTGGTCGAGTAACATTTATTCCTCTTTAAAGTAACAAGAAGCTTAATTGCAAATAAAATAGTTTACTAGTTTAGTCATTTTTATTTTTCAATTTCAAAAACTTCATCTAAAAATAAATTTAAAATGTGAAACCAGGAATTGCGTTTTTATTTTTACGTAAAATAGCACTTATTATAAGGGTTATTGGTTTATTTTTGAATGACGATTTTACCACACAGAGGAATTCAAGTCCAAGGCCACGATCTTGGCCTCTTTAGGTTTTCTAAATTTCCCATATAAAGAAGGTTGTAAACAGCGCAAAATCGTCCGTCTTTTGGACAATTAAAGCTACCCCAACGATAAAGGTATTTGTTGGGAGCAATTTAAAGAAATAGAGCAAATCTAGTATTTAAAAAATACCGTATATTTGAATCCTTGTTTGTGTTAACCAATTAATTTGCTTTCACAGCAATATCTTTCAATTTTTTACCTTTATGATTATGCAGCAATGTGTTACCTTATGAAAGTTTTATCCCAAGTTCCCAGCAATGAAATCTTTTAGAACAAAGTTTCCTCAGTGAAAATAATGTTTTTTTCTGAAAATAATTGAAATTCCTTACAAAAAGAATTTCTTGTATGATTGGAATGGCATCGCATCGATTTATCGAAAATTTATCATTGATCCAAAATGGATTTCCCATTTTCATAATGCAAGTTTATGAATCAGAATTTTTCAGCTTCAATCGGTTTTTGGAAATTTCTGATAATTCTGGCCTTTTAACACCCAATTCGTGACTTTATGAGGCCAAAATTGGGGGTTTTGATTTAACGGAAAACGCAATTTAACGGCATTGTTTTGAATTAAAATTTTAATAAGTTTCTTTCTTAACTTAATAGAATATTCAATGAAACAAACGGTTTTTTATTTACTAGCTATTATAGTTTTTAAGTTAATCATAAAAAAACATTGGTGTTAGCCACAAATCGTGCGTTTTTCGGCGTTTCTGGCGTTAGTTTTAAGGTAAACCAGACCTTTAAAAAACAAACTAATTTTTCAGAATGTAAGTTTTAGTCCTGGACCTGAGACATTTTTCACCGTTTTTAAATTATTATTATTATTTGCGCCTTATTGGTCAATTTATTAACGATTGAAAAATCAAAAATACTTCAGGCCAAAGCATGTTTTCAAAGACCAGTCTAAGGGCACATTTGTAAGTTTTAGTCCTGGACCTGAGACATTTTTCACCGTTTTTAAATTATTATTATTATTTGCGCCTTATTGGTCAATATATTAACGATTGAAAAATCAAAAATACTTCAGGCCAAAGCATGTTTTCAAAGACCAGTCTAAGGGCACATTTGTCTTTGGTATCATAAAATGAAACCAAGTAATTAATCATAAATTATCCCTGAGGGTATATATATATATATATATATTTGGTATATATACGAAGGTCCTTAAAGAATATATATAAGGGGTAGGGTATAGGGGGTAGGGTATTAGGGTAGACTTCAGAGGGTTTATAGCACAAAAAAGTCCAATTTGTTTTTCCTTATACGTTTTTTTCCTGCTTGACCAATCTTTACAAAATTTTGTACGAAATTCTATCATAATTTAGCGGACGAACCGTCTTATTTTCAGTTTGTTTTTATGACAGATACTTTATTTCATTTGCGTACTGGTTATCTAGTAGGTTGCCGAATCCTAGTAGGTGAAATTCTTGTTGCTTTTATTTGCATAACCTCGTTTCTGTCAACAAATTTAGTTACCAGAATGAATGATATCAGTAAGTCGTTAGACTAAAATATAGTTTTACCAAAACAACTACACTATTTCATTTTTTTGAGAAATGAACTTTATAAACTAGTTTATTTTGAGATTATTGTTGCAAAATATTCTGAATACGTTAAAAATATGTTATCTTAAAAAACGATCGAATAGATTTACTTTCGTAAGCCATATTTTTCAGTAAGAAAACTATATATTTAGTGGTTAAACTATTTCAAATTTGGATTCGGATTTATGCTCACTCATGATAACCGTGATTATGATAATCGTGGTAAAAGTAATCATGTGATCAGTCGATTATGTAATGATGCATTAATCTATTGGTCAGGCATTAAAAATAACATGTCCCTGAGGGTTATACTTCCAGTATATCGAAGGCTCTTAAGTTTCTGATCATGTATCGTATCGTAGTAATCGATACCTTTCTTGGAGTTGGGCTCCAAAAGGTTTTTTGTCAGTTTCGTTATTTGCTATCTTCTTTTTTTCTACTTGACCGATTTATTCCAAATTTCGGCAACCTTCTTTACTTAATTTCTTACAGGTCTCCAGGATATTTTCGTTCGTATCTGTTAAAGTTTTTTTTATGTATTTTTTCCGTAATCCCCGTGTGTAGATTTTTTAGTCTTGGGACAACTGCATGTTTGGTGTGCATTTATCCCTGAGGGTTTACTTTGTATACCGCAGGCAATTCGTTCAAAAGTTTGAATTTTGATTTTCTCTCTCTGATAGGAGTGAGTGATAGTGAGGTTTTTATTGTCTTAATCTTAATTTATTTTTCTCTCTTAACTCATGTAAAAACTAGTGCGACGTGGGGTGGTGGGCTAAGCCCACCGCACCAAAGTCGCACAGCATATTATCTTAAAAAAAAATTTTTAACCTGAACCCGAAGGCGTATACCAAAGGACCTTGTTAAATTAAATTATGATGAATAACGCATCATTCAAATATATCTTATGTTATATAGTTATAACTATGGGGATTAAATAATCAATAACATTTTTAAAAAGCAAGGTTTCCAATTAATTAAATCGAGTTAATAGATAAGAATCTTTTAACCAGATAAGACCCAAGATAAGAATATTACCTTACAACTAGATAACGAGTCTTTGTCTGTTTGCTTGCCGAATAGTGAAAGTCTTGTCGCTTTTATTTGCATACCTTTGTTTCTGTCAACAAAACCAGTAGCTAGAATGAACGATATCAATTAGTCCTCAGACCGAAATATAGTTTTAACAAAACAACTAATTTATATCACCTATTTGACAAATGAACTTTATAAACTAGTTAATTTCAAGATTATTAATGAAAAAATATTCTAAATTAGTTAATAATATGTTATCTTAAAAAGCGAACGAAATGCTTTACTTTCGTTAGCCATGTTTTTCAATAAGGAAACTATATATGTAGGGGCGAAACTAAATAAATTTAGAATTTTCAATATCAAATATTGAAGATGTGTATAACTATGACATCCGTGAATAAAACGGATACAGGTCATTTCGGCACTGTAACCGATTCTTACCGTTTCGGCACCACATGTAAAATCCCTATCTCTGTGTTTTGTTTTCTTTAAATGTGAAGTGTCCGTTTCGGCCTTTACTTTTTTTTAATTTATCTGTTTCGGCACTAAACTCTCCGTTTCGGCACAATAATTTTGATTCAACATCATACATATTATTCTCAATTTCAACATCGCATATAATCATATAAAGAGATAACTATGTTTCTTCCAACTCACACTCCCTATCATCGTCAGCATTTGCTGCATATCTGACGGCATTATATTGTGTGTACATTTTTGCACACTCCGCTAAAAGGTTTTTTGTAACAAGTCATGTGATCACTTGATAATAAAATGATATCATATTATGATGATATTATCTCATTATATCATTGATCATTGATTTAGCTTCTCAATATATCAGATACTTAGAAATTAATGATGAATGACAGAAAATTCCAATTCACATAAAAAAATAAATACGGCGAGATTTAATAAATAAAAAGTAATATAATACGAGTTGCGATTAAAAAAATCGGAACATGGTAATAGATATTAACTTTAATAGCACAATAAAGGAAAATAACAAAATAAAATAAATTCGAGAATGGCCCTAGTGCAAAATTCTGGAATCAAACAAGTGTAACAAACCAAAAACGTATAAGTATTTTGAACGGATATTCATATTTTTGATAGTAATAAAGTTAGTAATAAAGTTGTTGTTAGTAATAAAGCTTGAAAAAAATTCATCCAGTTATTTGTTAGACAACCCATCATAGTTTTATTACGATCATTTTACTTCATTTTGCCTCGCAATTTTCATGTCTTCCAGTCGACTTGTCATGGAATATAAATTATGTGGATAAATAAATTTGGTTTTATAGCGATTAATCAAAAATCCCCGAAGGACATTACCGAAGGAATCTTGTATTTTAGTAACCAATATAACAATAATCGAACAACCAAAATACAAAAACGTGCCCAGAGGGGTCTTTGAAAAAATGCTGTGTCATATGCGTAGCCAACGTCACTCATTTACCCAACAGAATAAAGATGATAACATTTTAGAAGTAGTTTAAGTTAGGTGCACCTAGGGGAGACCGGGGCTATGTGGGAGACATGGGGCTATAATGGACAGAGCTATTAAAATATGTTAAATTTGTTAAAAAATTATGAAATACATACAGTGTATGCTAAATCATGTTTTATTTCTCCTCTAAACTTTTTTACTTGAAATACTGTTTATTTTTCGAGTTTTATGGGAAATTAAAAAAATGGGAATCTGAAAAAATATTTCAAGCGTTTAGTTTTTAAATTTTTTTATACTTTAAGAAGTATTTTTATTAAACCCATATAGCTGTTTGATAGGTTTTTTATTCTAGTTTAAGGGGGTACTATTATTTTTTTTTTAAATGTGTTCCTAAATAAATCATAATTTAGTTTATTTGACGTTAGTTGGGTCCGGGTTGATTGGGACATATTTAACGGGGTAAAACAGGACGAGGTGTTTTGCATGGTAGCAGACGAAAATCGACAAAAACAAGGAAAAAATGTCGAAAAAAAGACATGTTTACTTTTCTTGTATTATCTCCACTTATACTTCATATAATAAATGAAAACACAGCACTTCTGAAAGAGAAAGAAATTTCCTTTTCACCAGTGTGTCTTTAAATAAATATAATGCAGCCGTTTCAGAGAAAAATTTTGTCCCATTTATCCCCTGCCTCTGTCCCATTCAACCCTGTTTTTTTTTGGTTTTTTCATTTTTTTTCTCTTTATATTTATTGAATTACAATCACTAACATTTACGAAAAAAATTAAAAAAATTACCAAACATAAATAAATAACAGGGAATCACTCATATACTTTTATTTTTTCTTAATATATCTTTAAAAAAATTTGACAGCGGAAAAACAAAAAGAGTCCAACATAGCCCCGGTCTCCCCTATTTGTAATACTCTTTTATTAGTCATCGATCGTGTCTCATACTCAAAAATATAAATTCTTCTTCTTGTTTATAATATTCTGACTAATATTCTGATAATTTTAGACTTTTTCATATTTGAACTAAACTTATTTAATCTGTTCGATTCCTTTAAAAGATAAATACAGTATTTAAATTTTGATTTTAGCTTTTAGATTAAACTTTTGTTTATCTCAAATATAGAACATGAATTGAAATATATAACAGAAATAAATTTGTAAATACAAAATAATGATATTCTATTTAAAATTCTTTAATATAGGCACACAAAAACAATAGACTGGTAGCCCGAATCATCAGAGAGGGAGATAGGGCAACTACAAATTCATTGGTAATTTTTTACTTAACTTCAGTAGAATTAAAATTTTCTGCCTAGCCTTAATGGGAAATGTCGTCTATCACTATAAAAATTAAACGGTAGCCAATATTCACAGAAACTCTTTGAAATTCATTGATTAATATATATACCTTTAAGTTAAGACAATTAGTAAATTTTTAATACCTTTACTTTTAAATTATGAATTTATAAAGATTTCAATCGGCTCTTAGCCAATTGGAGCAAAGTTGTACCCAACTAGAGGTTTGGATCAAGCAGACAAAAAGAACAGAATAAAGAAATGATATTTCTAGATCCAAACCCCTCTTCGGGGACAACCGCTCTGTTTATGAAAGTAATCCGCAAAATTGCTGAAAAAATAATCAGTGGAATACGTATAATAATAATTTTATTGCAATAATTTGTATTTGCAAACTGACTGAGTTAAAAATGATGAATTTTTATCTACAGTACCCATAACAAGTATTGGCTCCCCCCCCCCCACCAATTTTGGTGTTTTAACCCGCACGAGAGAGGACTTACGGTATCTCGCGCGGGAATTTTTAAAAAATGCTAATTCTCATCGTAGAGCAATCGGGTTTTTTCATCAGAAAGATAAAGAATTGTTCTTTATCTTTCTGATTTTTATTTGAAAATTTATTCATAAGTTTAATGAGATAATTGGTAGACCACAATTATTGGCTCACCCTTTTCCCGTCGCAAGTGCCTTTCTTGATCTCGCGCCAAAGTCAACAAAGGATAAAAACCCTCAGGCTATGCCACGTACAGGCACTTGCGACGGGAAAAGCGGGGAAAAGAGTAAGCCAATAATTGTGTTACAATTATGTTACGCCCGCAATTAATGACGATTATCCATACTCTTCCGCCCTGCCACCTCCCTCCAGGGGTTCGTTAAGTGACTACGCCAAGCTTAGTTTGGCGGAATTTTCCAGTTTGCCAAATTTGTTTCATATAGAATTTAATTTAAACACCAAACCATCATCACCACGAGCAGCCATTTAATGTTTTTATTCGCCATATTAATTCAGGGTGTCAAATTAGTCGACTTCGATATCGTCCGCCTTCAGCTTCAAGTTCTGGAATGACGTCCCTTTCCCGAACTCGTCACCTTCTGTTCTCTTGACGACACACCCCTTTTACACAATTAAGATACAAGGGAAACTGCCAGGGGGGATAGATGGCTCTACGTACACACCGTACGCAAGGGGGCAGGTACTACCGTACCGTAACACTCCTCTAGTTGGCTGAAAGGCTGCTGCACGTGACATATGACCAATCAGCAGTTTCCATTTCTGGCTGTGTCACTTAACGAACCCCAGGGAAACCTCGCCAAAGTGATCGACTCGGACCTCGCTCCCTGGCAGAAACTAGAAGTTTTCCGAAGCCATCTCATTCCTTCAGTTTCCCACCACCTTGCAACTGGCCGAGTGGAGAAATCCTTCCTCACGGAATTGGCCAGGTGCTGCGCTAAATTTCTTAGGATCGTAGCCACTTCTTGCACAACGCCCAATCTGACTTCCTCAATGCCGACAAGAGAGCAGTAGGCCTCGGTGCATCTCGGCTCTCCAAGGACACGGACGTTTGGACCATTTCGAGGGCGGCCCAGCTCATAGACAGCAACGATAAGGTGGTTCGATCAGCAGCAAGATCCCAGGCTTCAAAGAACGTGTACACGGCCCTGAAAATCCTTCCCACCACTGAAATGCTGTCTCAATACCTCTCCAGATCCCAGAAAGACGGATTCTACAAGGTCCGCTTCGCCAGCACGGGTGCGAACACCTGGTCCCAGGCTAGAAGAGCCTCTATTCGATTCGAAGTGCAGATTGACGTATCCAGCGAAGACACCAAAACCTTGGTCGCTAATAACGTCTCCGTATCCTTCATAAAAGCAGTAAAAGGTCTTTTGTCTGTCATCAAGGCTCACCACACCGCCGCACTCTGTCCCGCACCCCATCAAGGAGCCACTGCCAGGTGTTGTATATCTACTAGCGCCACTAGTGGCATCCTGACCTAATACAAAGAGGCCTAGTATCAGTCACACTTGGACAGCCGAGTCTACTACATGGTGTCAGAAGTCAAGTCGATCGGTTCATCCAATTAGTCAGCATGGCGAGTGAATTGCATCCACCGTCATCCTTTTCGTTTGAAGGTGATCTGCCTTCTAAATGGACACTTTGGAAAAAGCAGTTTGTGTGGTACTTAAAGGCCACAAAGAAAAACAAAGACGACGAAGATGTTCAAGTGGGCGTACTGCTCACGTTGCTAGGCCAAGAAGGGCTTCGAATCTACGAGACGTTCACATGGACAGCAGCTGGTGATGAGGACAAGATAAATCCAGTCTTGGCTAAGTTTGATGCCCATTTTCAACCCCGAAAGAGTCAAACTTACGAACGCTACAAGTTTCTAACTCGTCATCAGCGTGAGGGTGAGTCATGTGAATCGTTTTTGTTGGAACTTCAGTCCCTTATCGCAACCTGTGAGTATGATACGCAACGTGACTCAATTCTGCGTGATCAAATTGTTATCGGTGTGGCAGACGTTAAAACACGTGAGAAATTGTTGTTCGATCCTCAATTAACATTGGTGAAGGCGGTTGAAATTATTCGTGCGTGTGAAACATCATCATCGATAGCTGAAAAAATGTCAGCAGGAGTGGTCAACAGATTGACCTTGGAAAAATTCAAACAGTCGAAGCCCTCGGGGCATGGCCAGTCGGGCCGACGTGACTCAGCAGACAAGTCTGGACAGCGCAAAAGTGTCGAACAAATCACAAATTGCAGGTGTTGCGGTGGCAGTCATTCTAGGCGTAATTGTCCAGCTTATGGGAAACAGTGCACAAAATGTGGCAAGCCCAACCATTTTGAGAAAGTTTGCGACAGTGGAGAAAACGTTGCCAGTATAGACACGCACGTGATTCACTCGTTGAGTGATCGCCAAGACTCGCAATGGAACGTTGAACGTTTGGTCAACGATTGTCCGATAACTTTTAAGGTGGACACCGGTGCCTCGTGTAATGTGTTGTTTCATCGTTGGTTTGAAAAAGTGAATCGCTCAAAGTCACAGCTGAAGCCTGGTCCGCAAATACGCACATATACTGGTCAGTCATCAAATGTCCTGGGGCAACAAGACGTCGCCGTGTGTTTTAAGAAAAAGCGGTGTACTCTGCGGGTAGTAGTAATTGCTGAAGAAAAGGTGCCCATTCTGGGCTTGCCCAGCTGTCGTGAACTAGGTCTTGTTCAGACATCAGCAAGTCAACAGCTAGACGCAATAGGAGACAGCAACAGAGTGGAATCCATCTTACCAAGTGAGTTTAAAAAGTATCGCAATGTGTTCACTGGTATAGGCAAATTGCCAGTGGAGCATCATATCAAACTCAAAGACAATTACGTGTCAGTCGTTCGCCCGCCAAGACGAGTGCCGTTTAAACTACGGGATTCAGTAAAGAAAAAGCTTGATGAAATGGAAAAATTGAAGTTGGTCTGCAAAGTGACGGAACCGACAGAGTGGGTGAATCCCATGCTAGCAATACAAAAAGCTGATGGAGACGTCAGAATTTGCCTTGATCCGGTTGATTTAAACAAAGAAGTAAAGCGTCAACACTATCCGGTACCGACAGCACAAGAGTTGTTTGCCCGCATTGGCAAAGCCAAATATTTCTCCACACTAGATGCAACGTCCGGATTTCTACAAATCCCGCTGACGGAGGAATCCAGCTATCTGACGACGTTCGCAACACCGTTTGGGCGTTATCGGTTCTTACGGTTACCATTTGGCATCTCTTCGGCACCGGAAGTATATCAACAGACAATGGAGCAGTTCTTTGGTGATCTTGAAGGCGTAGAAATCTACTTTGACGATTTTTTCGTGTGGGGAGAGACTCGAGAAGAACACGACCAGCGGTTGACAGCAGTATTTGATCGTTGTGTAAAAGTGAATCTCAAACTTAATGCTAGTGCTTAAGTGCAAGTTTCTCCTCCCTGAGCTACCTTGGATCGGTCATGTGATCTCGTTTCAACAGTTAAAGCCAGATCCAGCCAAATTAAGTGCCATAAAGGTGTTGAAACAAGTTAGCATCGTCAAACACAAATGTCTTATTAGAGTGTTGCCGAAACCCTTTTTCACCCCTTTTGTTTTGTCACCACTCCTCTCCTTTTACTTCATTACTGTCTTGCTCTGATCTCGCTCTCTAGTGTGTGTGTATTTACTGAATGAGGTAATGAGTTTTTGTTACGGCAATATATTCTGTTTAATACTCTGTCTATACTCTAACATTATTGCAAGTAAAGGAGAATAACTTTAATAGGTTATGGGCCCAGCTATGCTATATAAGTTAACTAATTAATAAATTCTCCTCTTGTGTATTAATTAGCTTACTTTGACAAGTGATTCAAAATGGCCGCTAACACTTCAAAGGACGTGGGACACATTGCAAAATTCGATGGGACAAATTTTCCGTCTTGGAAGTATGGAATTTGGATGTTTCTGGAGAAGAATCGACTCACATCGATTGTGGATGGAAGTGTAATAAAACCAGTTGAGGTGAGCAAAGTTTTTTTTTTAAAAAGATTAAAATACTTAGACACATGAGAATTTGTTGAAGTGACTTAGACTCACTTTACTGATTAAGTGTTGCAAGTAGATTGTTTTGTGACAACTAGAGTAAATCTTTCATTCAAGAAAAGAGAAACTTAAAGTCTAAACATAATACCACTCATATATTAAGTGATGCGAGTAAGTTGTCAACACTCAAGAATATTGAAATCAAATCAAGTTCCACTAATATGTAGTGATGCGAGTAAAATACTCAGACCATATTGAATACCACCTGTTGACAGGTGATGAGAATATGTCTTAGTACATTATATTTTAACCAGAAATACAGTTGACAATGTCTATGTGTGTGATAGAGCTAACATACCTATCATTATAACAGATGTACTAAAAGGAACTCTTATCAACAATTTCCAGGTCATTGGAGATGATGGAGGAATTGAGAATATAGCTGAGATCGATGCTTGGAAACAACAAGATGTGGATGCTAGAACCTACATTTATTCCACCATCAAAATCGAACAACAAGCAAATCTACAAGGGTGCACCACATCTCACCAAATGTGGACGAGAATCCAAACCGAATATGCTGAACTAGCTGCAGAGAATGGTCATTTACTTATGGCAAAGTTTTTTTATTATAAATTCCATCCTGGTAGGAGAAATTTATCCTCTCCCTCTCTAAAAGACAATATGATTAGCCCTGAGTATATTAGGTCAAACCATGATGTCATTGATCTCTTCGGTTCAGCAAATGGCAGCCCAACTTACCGACTTACAACTACCGATATCTGAACTACAAGTCATATCAAAAGTTCTAAAAAAGTCTCTTCCAACTAACTACTTACACTTCGTGTCAGCCTGGGATAGTGTTCCTGCTGCTGAAAAGACTATTACTCTGCTGATATCGAGGTTATTGAAAGAAGAGAAAATGGCAAACATTCGTAGCCAGAACAAACCTAATCCACCTGATGCAGCCTATTTTTCTGGAACTCAAGATCAGTCATGTATGTTATACTTGTCTGATTTTTCCTTTTTTTTTTTTCATACAAACTAAACAACTGTACTATTACAACACAGCCTCATCTCAGGATCGTGGTGGCTATCGAGGGAACCGTGGATACTCTCGTGGAAATTTTCGTGGAAACTATGGCAGTCATCCCTACCACGGAGGGCGGGAATCTAATTACACCAGACCTCAATGCACATATAAACATTGTGGGAAGCCAGGCCACACAACTGACAAGTGTCGGAAGAGAATCCGAGATGAAAGTAACAACCAAGATTTTGGATATTCATCAGCCTTCGTTAATTTCTCAACCAGAAGGTGTGGACACAAACAAACCTTTATCAAAATTATCCCAATCTAACGAATATTTTTTTTAGAGCATTTGATTGGTTTGCCGATAGTGGTGCCACTCAACATATGACCGATCAGCTATCAATCATGCGGAAATTTCTGTCGGTTGACGACGACAATTGGCTTGTCACTGGAATCGGCAACTCGAAACTTGCTGTTAAAGGCAAAGGCGAAGTTGAAATCACGTCATTAGTAAATGGAGTGAACCTCAATGGTAATAATCAATACGTTGTCATTCATAAAAGAGATTTAGCTTATCCTTTTTTTTAATAGGTGTGATCAGAAATGTCTTATATGTACCAAGGCTAGGTACAAATCTATTTTCCATTGGAGCCGCAACTAAAGCTGGCTCAGAAGTTCACTTTGTTGAAGAGACCGTAACCTTCGTGCGTTGTGGGCGAACTGAGATCCAGGGTCAACGAGTTGAAAATACTCTCTACTACTTAAACATCCTAGCTAAAGAAACAACTGGTAGCCCAACAGCCTTAACAGTGAAGAGAACTGGCGTATCCCTCGCCACCTGGCATGATCGTTTTTGCACATCTGAACTTCAAAACAATTCTCAAAATGGTCACCTTGGATAACACAACCGGACTCAACGTATCAGGAGACAACACCGATTGTGAATCATCGTGTGAAGGCTGTATCTTAGGAAAGATGCACCGGTTCCCGTTCAAAATTGGACGAACTCGTGCTATGGAAACGGGTCAACTAGTGCATACTGATATATATGCGGCCCAATGCAAGTTCCTACTCCCAGTGGATCCCGCTATTTTGTAATCTTCAAGGACGACTACAGCAGATGGACTGTCACTCGTTTTCTAAAAAAAAAATCTCAACTGGATCAATGCCTTCGTGAGTTTGTCACACAACTAAAAGGAGAAACGAATAAAGAAGTAAAGACAATTCGTTCTGACAACGGCGGCGAATACTTCGGAGGGGAACTTGTAACCTGGCTGGCTGAACGTGGAATACGACACGAAAGTAGTGCTCCACACTCACCCCAACAAAATGGTGTATCGGAAAGAACCATGCGTACACTGATGGAAGCAGCAAGAAGTCAAATGTACGCGATGAAGGTCCCGATCGAACTCTGGGGTGAATCAGTAGCCTCTGCAACATATGTTTTAAATCGCTCTTCAACAACAAAATCGGATGTCACTCCATTCGAGAGGTGGCACGGTAAAAAAACCCGACGTTGCACACTTGCGCACTTTTGGATGTCAGGCTTTTGTCCATGTTCCAGATGCTGTTCGACGCAAACTTGACGCCAAAGCCAAAATGGGCATCATGGTTGGATACTGCAATGAGTCAAAAGCCTACCGCGTTTGGAATCCAGACACACGACGAGTTCTCATTAGCCGAGATGTCATCTTTAATGAAGAAAAGATACCTCTCTCTGCTGAGAGTAACACGGATTACTCACTTATTTTCCCTGAGGAACTTGAAGGATCACCTGTTACAGAAATTACATCGTCTGATTCCGTCGGAACCTTACCAACAGCTGCTATCAACCCACCAAAGGACATCTCGATGGAAGACACTCCACCAACAACAGAGTTGAATGAAGAACCCCATCCGGGTGATCTAAGCCCTGTAGGTGGATTACAACCAGATGCTCAACAAAGTACACCCAGTTCCAGCAACCAGATCCAACAAACCACTGAGGTGGTTCAACCACGAAGAACATCTAGGAAACCTATACTGAGATTCGAAAACTTCAAGGGACTCGTATCGTCATCCAGCGTTTCAACAACGGAACTCACCAAATCACCCGCTGAGCCATTCGAACCTCTCTCATACCAACAAGCATTGTCGTGTGACCAAGCTGACCAATGGAAAGCAGCCATTTTAGAAGAATATGAATCTTTGAAATAAAACCTGGGAGTTGGTTCCCCTTCCATCAGATCGTGTTACCATCAAAAGTCGGTGGCTTTTTAAAATCAAACCAGGACACAACAACGTACCAGAAAGGTACAAAGCCAGACTCGTCGCAAAAGGGTACACACAAAGAGAAGGCATCGACTATCGCGACACCTACGCCCCAGTGGTAAAACATACAGCACTACGAGTCATCCTTAGTCTTGTTGCTGCCCTCGACCTAGACATGACCCAACTGGATGTCAAAACCGCATTTCTCCATGGGGATTTAGAAGAAGAAATTTTCATGGAGCAACCGGAAGGTTTCGTATCACCAGAAAGAGAGAAAGATGTCTGCCGCTTGATCAAGTCTATTTACGGTCTGAAACAGGCCCCTAGATGTTGGAACAACAAATTCAATAATTTCTTAATTAAATTTGGACTAACACGTTCCACTTCTGATTCCTGCATATACTACCGTCGTCAAGGGGAGGAGTTCACCGTCGTAGCGATATTTGTTGACGACGGCCTCATCTGCAGTAATGAACCGGAATCCTTATCAGCTATTCTTGCTCATCTTCGAACAGAATTTGAAATGACAACATCAGAAGCAAACCGCTACCTTGGACTTAATATCACCAGAGATCGCCCTCTTCGGCAGCTATTTGTCAATCAGAATCATTACATTGAAAACATCCTTAAGAAATTCAACATGGCCACCTGTAATCCCAAGTCTATACCTGCTGATCCAAACGCAAGAATGTCTGCTGAGATGGCACCGAAAACAGAAAACGCAGTCAAAGAAACGTCTTCTGTTCCATATCGTGAAGCCATCGGGTCACTTATGTATCTCATGGTGATGACGCGTCCAGATATCGCGTTCGCGGTAAACCAAGTTTCTCAATACTGCCAAAACCCCGGACCGGGACATTGGAACGGAGTCAAACGGATTTTAGCCTTTCTCGCAGGAACATCTAATCGTGGTTTGCTCTTCAAGAAGAATGATGAAGGATCTCTCATTGGATACTGTGATGCAGATTATGCTGGCGATGCAGACAAGCGTCGCTCCACCACAGGATATATTTTTCTACTCTATGGAGGCCCTGTTTCGTGGTGCAGCAAACGCCAATCCTGCACAGCGCTATCGACAACCGAAGCAGAGTTTGTTGCTGCCTGTGAGGCATCCAAAGAAGCGACCTGGCTTCTACGTCTCCTACAAGAACTTGGCATCAAAGAGAATGGACCAGTTCCTTTGATGAGTGACAACCAAAGCGCAATCAGAGTAGTAAACAACACGGAATTCCACCAGAGAACCAAACACATTGACGTGAAATACAACTATATTCGTGACCAACAGTCTAACGGAATTGTGGACGTGAGAAATATATGCACCAATCAACAACTCGGTGATATTTTCACTAAACCATTGCCAAACCCGCGTTTCTTAATGTTAAGAGATCAAATAGGGATAAATACAATGTAAAGGAAGAGTCATTTATGTTTGAGGGGAGGTGTTGAAACAAGTGAGGATCGTCAAACACAAATGTCTTATTAGAGTGTTGCCGAAACCCTTTTCCACCCCTTTTGTTTTGTCACCACTCCTCTCCTTTTACTTCATTACTGTCTTGCTCTGACCTCGCTCTCTAGTGTGTGTGTATTTACTGAATGAGGTAATGAGTTTTTGTTACGGCAATATATTCTGTTTAATACTCTGTCTATACTCTAACATTATTGCAAGTAAAGGAGAATAACTTTAATAAAAGGCGTTTAAAGAACCGAGTTCAAAAGAAGAGTTGCAGCGGTTGTTAGGAATGGTGAACTATTTAGCGAAATTTTGTGAACATTTGTCGCCTCTAACTAAACCGTTGCGTGACTTGTTAAAAAGTGACGTTGAGTGGGTGTGGGACAGCAGCAGCGCCCTCATTTTGCAGTCTGTCGAAGAACTTGTGAGCTAGGCGCCCATCTTTCGCTTGTTCGATCCGAATTAAGTTGCCAGTCACGGTTTCAGTCGACGCGTCTCCATATGGCCTAGGAGCAGTACTTCTGCAAGATGGTCAGCCCATTGAGTTTGCGTCGTGGTCCTTGACGGACACACAACGTCGCTATGCTCAAATTGAAAAGGAGTTGTTAGTAGTGCAGTTTGGCATGACACACTTCCATCACTATGTCTATGGAAATCAGGTGACAGTAGAAACTGATCACAAGCCCCTGGTAGGACTAGTGGATAAGCCAATTGGATTGTGTTCCCCACGGATTCAGCGGATGCGGCTGCAGCTGCAGGTCTACAGTAATCAACTTCTCTACAAACCCGGAAAGGAACTCTATCTGGCAGATACGCTCAGCAGAGCGCCAGAAAATCGGGAGTATGCGACAGATCAGTCGCAAATCAATGAAGAATTTGTACACGCAATGCTCAGCTACGTCATCCCAGGAGAAACGGCTAAAGAAAAATACGCCAAGGCTACTCAGAGCGATGCAACGTTGCAGCTTGTGACAGGATTAGTGGAAGCGGGGTGGCCAAACCACAAGCGAGATTGCCCGGTCCCGGCTAAGCCATTTTGGTCAGAAAGGGCCAATTTATCGACAGCTGGTGGTCTACTACTACGAGGACACCAGGTGGTTGTTCTCGTGTCACTGCAATCAGAAATATTGAGGTAGTTTCATGATGGCCACTTCGGAGAGTCTAAGTGTCTTGAGAGAGCCAAATCGGTTGCTTACTGGCCAGGATACGTCGAAGAAATACGCAACCTAGTAGCCGGTTGTCGTGTTTGTCAAGAGCGGCGTCACCAAAATCCACATCAGCAGTATTATCCAGTGGAAGTTCCGGAACACCCATTTCAGCGTGTGGCGATGGATTTCTTCTACTTACGTGGCAAAGACTACTTGTTAGCCGTTTACTACTACAGTAAGTGGCCCTGTGTCGTCAAGATGACCTCAACAACAAGTGTAGCCACAATCAAAGAATTAGACAAAATATTCTCTGATTTCGGAGTGCCGGAAGTACTTGTGTCGGATAATGGCCCCCAGTTTGGCAGCGCTGACTTCCGGGCGTTTGCTCGTCAACTCACCATCTCACATGTCACGTCAAGTCCATTTTATCCAGAGTCAAATGGTCTGGCGGAAAGATCAGTATACAAACTGTGAAAGCGGCCTTTGTTAAATCCATGGAGGATGGTCGCACGCTCCAGGATACGCTCCGTGCAATTCGTTCAACTCCCATTGGCAATGGTTTGCCTTCCCCGTCAGTCTTGTTGCAGTCGCGAAATCTACGAGGAAGTTTACCGTTCGTGGCGAAGTCATTGCGTCATCAAAACGTGTCATCGGGAGCCATAGCAGCGGCATTAAAGCGTCGCCAAATGACAACAGTTTTCATCAAAAAGCAGCCCGTACGTCTCGCTACTCCGTTCTAACCCTCGGTCAGCCAGTCAGAGTACGTGTAGGAAAAAAGTGGGTACGCGGTAATGTCAAGTTGGTGTGCCAACAACCAGACTCATATGTCATCACAACTCTCGATGGTCGAGAGTTTAGAAGAAACCGAAGAGCAATTAATTGCTGCAAGGAAAAGCCAGTCCTTCATCCTACACAGGCCTCAATTCAAAAACAGTCTGCAATTCCCTCTAAATCATCAGCTGGGCAGCAGCAACCCGGTCGTGTCGACACACCTCCTCCCAAACAACAGACGGTGTTCTCATTTCCGGTCCTGACCTTACCACGGTCTATAGTTTCGTCGCGGCCACCGGCTATAATTCAGCCACCAGCCCTGCCGCCGATCCCACCAATCGTGGTACTGCCCCTCCCTGCAAATTCTGTTCGTGTCGCTCGTCAAGTAGTTCGCAAGCAGCGGACGGCCAAAATCTGGCCATCGAGTTCCAGGAGTAGTTCCAGGTTGGCAGAGCGGCGTCAAACCTTCTTGTCAGACCAGCGACGGTCCGTCTCATTGAGTCCAGCTCGCCCTCCAGACCTGGCTGGGCGGATAGCGGCTGAAAACTTTGAAGCAGAGCCAGCAGCCGAGTCAACTACTCTAGCACCGGTCGAGCCGTCGGGAGTCGTTCAAGAGTAGCAGCCCTCTCTAACATGTCATTTTGCTTTGATTCATTTTATGTTGGTCACTTGCTAGTGCCTCATTGTCATCTATGTGCATCGTGTTTCCGTTTTGTTGCCTTATGAAAAGGAAAGATGTTGTATAACTTCTAGCGCCACTAGTGGCATCCTGACCTAATACAAAGAGGCCTAGTCTCAGTCACACTTGGACAGCCGAGTCTACTACACCAGGGACCTCATGCTGGACACCAAGCACCCGGACATGACAAGACTCATCTCCAGCCGCACGACTCTCTCCTTTGAAGAATGGAACCCAATCCATCAGGCAAGAGGCGGGATCCTCCCGCTACGTGGCGTTTGTATAGTTGCATTAGAGTTGCAGCGCCCCCCCCCCCCCAAAAAAAAATCACTCTGGCGGTCGTGTTGTAAAACAATTGGGAATTTTGAAAAAGGGTAGTTTTTTAAATGTAAATATCTTTTCTGCAGTGTTATTCTCATAAAATCTAATTAATAAAAAGTAAACTAGGTAATACGGGCTAAAAAAACTAGAGTATTTGGGGAATTTTAGGTTATTTCGTTGTTATGCAGCATTAATTTTAAGATGACGCGTACCGCCATAAGCGCCGTGTTAAACACGGCGAAAAAATTTCGACGCGTAAACCGATTTTCGTAACTCCTAAATTCAAAAAAAATAGTAAATCTACAAAAAAACATTGAAATTTGAAACACGTTTATTAAGGTATAAAGTTTGATTACGTGTGCTCAAAACAATTAAATTTTTACAATTAGATCCCCATTTTGGATTTTCAAATTTTCAATTGCAAATTTATATGTGATCGCTACGATTTTGTACGGTTTTTTTACACCTACTTAAAAAGTAAGTATAAATAGTGCTCATTTAAAAAACTTCTAATTACTAATTGTCCTAGGTATAAGAGCTGAAATGACTGTACTATATTTCAACTTTAAACCCTGATTACCGGCGTAAAAAACTACGTTGAACGATTAGTCCGAGAGCCCATGACCAAAGTATTCTTTTTTCTTCATAGGAAGATTTGATTACATTTTTCGAATTGTGAGCTGACGGCCGTTACGGGAACCGCGGTCTGGCTCGGCTCCGTGGGGGCGTTTAAACGTGAGACGTCGTGAAAGTCGGCGTGAAAAGCTCAGTTTGTCAAATAGGGTATTTTTATTAAATATTTATAATTTTCAAAACATGAACTTTATTAAGTTGCATGTAATCTGTATGTGTAGAAGTTTTTACAAAATTGAGTACAAAAAAACCCTCGGGGGTTTTCTCCATAAAGAAGGGGAAACTCCATAAGAATTCAACTAAAAATGGAGAGTTTTAAAATGAATTTTACGTGTATAAAAAAAAACCTTATCGGGTTAATTTTTTTTGGCGGTTTTTCTTTGTTATGTAAACTATACGTGTGCCAAATATGAATGGGAATGGGATAGTAGTCTCAGAGATATGATTTTTTAAAGGAAGGGGGTTTCTGCATCAGCGCCGTGTTAAACACGGAACCGCGCGGAACCGGGTAAACGGGCCGCCCAAAATATTATTTCAAATGCAGTTTAAAGAGTATGGGATGGAATTTTTTAAAAACTTCTACACATACAGATTACATGCAAATTAATAAAGTTCATGTTTTGAAACTTATAAATATTTAATAAAAATACCCTATTTGACAAACTGAGTTTTTCACGCCGACTTTCACGACGTCTCACGTTTGAACGCCCCCACGGAGCCGAGCCAGACCGCGGTTCCCGTAACGGCCATCGGCTCACAATTCGAAAAATGTAATCAAATCTACCTATGAAGAAAAAAGAATACTTTTGTCATGGGCTCTCGGACTAGATGTACATTTCAGCCGATTCTGAATTTCTTGCCGCAACCCTATATACTTACGTCGCGACTCGCGAGCCTACCATCTCCCCTAAATACTACTCTGGTTCAAGTAAACTACCAAAAAATTACCGATTATTCGAGTAAACAAACAAATATTTAGCAATGTTTCCTGTTTGCTTGAGCAACAAAAAGTCTGCTCGCGCACGCTGCTGATGTGCATATGTGATTTGGATACTCTCGCACTCGTTCCAACTTGCAAACACACGGTTGCCTTGGGGCATCTCGACATTTAACATAAACAAGATTTCCTTCTGCTCCATCTTGCATCTTCTAATTTTTTGACCCCGCAGCACATGTTCCATGTTCGTCAGATTGTAATAGTTGGTAATTTTTTTAATTTCTTAAGTGGATCTTAGCTTAAGCATATATTATTTATCACAAAAGTGTGTACATAAACTGGAACCAAAGTATTAGGTTTTTACAATACGTATAAGTAGCCTATTATATTTTAATCCGGATCTCGATATTACTGAGCCAAGATCAACATTCTAGGATTACAGTAATAATCCCTTCATTTTATTCCATCAGATTGATTTGTTTTTTTTTATTTGTTTTGTGTAGGAATTCTCTAGGGAAAAAACAAGAAATTTATCTGTACTTTGGTGAACAGAACTTTCAGTTCAGTGTTCAACATCATGGGAAGAAATTCCAAAGTTAAAGAGAAACAGACTACGAAAGAGCTTACTCCATCAGCAGCTTCATCTGACAGTGACGAAGAAGAGTTTACTGTAGAGAAAATCCTGGATCGTAGGTTTGTTATTTTCATGTGAATTCTTAAAATTACTTTTTGTTCTCATGTTGTAAATAATCTATTATTAGGGAAAGAAAAGGTCGGGTTGAATATCTTTTAAAATGGAAAGGTTATTCAAAGGAAGACAATTCTTGGGAACCTGAGGAAAATTTGGATTGTCCAGCTTTGATTGCATTATTTTTAAATGAGAGGAAAGAAGAAGAAAAAGAAAGAAAAAAAGAAGTTAAGAGATTGTTGGATACTATGTACAGTTTATCTAAGGACAGGAAACGTTCGGATGTGGAAGAAACTTCAAAAAACAAGGAAAACCAAAAAAAGAAAGAAAATGCAAATAAGCTAGAAAATGAAAAAATCACTTCTAAGAATACTGAACTTCTTTCTAAAAATCTTGTGGCGAAGACTAAACATGCAGGAAAGGTAAAAAATCGCAACCATGAACTGAAAAAGGGTGGGGAAACCTCCAAAAGTAAGGAGAAAATTGCTGAGGTTAGGATTTCTTTCAACTCGTTTTACATTACTTTATTTAGATAACATTGGTTTGTATAGAAAGCCATAGCAGTTTGTACAGTAAGTAATGGAATCACATCTTCTTTCATGCATATTTTTTTTTTTTTTTTTCAGAACAACAATCTTCAAGGATTCGAACGAAATCTGCAACCTGAGAAGATTTTAGCGGCTACGGACTCTACTGGGGAACTTTGGTTTCTCATGAAATGGTCCACTTCAATTTATTTTCCTCGAGATTCGAATCATGTTTTGACATTTTCTGATTATTTAGGAAAACTGAAGATGCACCTGAATTAGTACCGGCCTGTGAGGCAAATAAAGAATGCCCGCAAATTGTGATAAATTTCTATGAAGAGCGCTTACTTTTTCCTACAGCAATCAGCGATGAGGGAGAAGATTTACGAAATTTGGCTGCAAATGTGAAGCTAGGATGAACTTTCTTAGTCCTGTAGTCCATTTCTCTTCCCTCTGTTTATTGATCAGCTAATACTCACTTTGTAATTTCCTGAACAATTAGTCAATAATTTAATTTAACCAAGATTTTTTTGCTTATTCGAATCCCTTTTCCTCTTTAAAAAAAACAAGGTAATTGACTGTTAAAGTACACAAATCACCAACAAATAATTTACAAACTGGATTAATTTTGTTCAAAAAAGTGTGGTACGTTAAACGTTGGGTACGTGGAAAGTAGGCTTAATTAGGTGCATTCACACTGGAGCTAGTATAATAATCCTAGTATTGGTAGTGTAACGTAAGTTACTGTAAGTACAAAGTACGGTTCAGTACTGAAACTAAGTTTCACTAGGTTAAGTTATACGTAGCTCCAGTGTGAATGCACCTTTACCGGATGGTGGGAACCCGGAAGGACTTAATGTTTTGGTCAATTTCGCATTTCTGAAATATGATTCGACATTGATGCCGGGCATTCTTTCCCCGCTGGCTGCGAAGGATTACCGCTATGGAAATTCCGGCGTGGCGGCGTATTCAACAAGAATAATGTTAGTCCAAAATCCAAATAAATTGATGATTTGCAATGTCGTGTAGGTAGATTAGGAAAAGAGTACTTTTTAGTTGTAAAAATATTTTCACTCCCTTTTTATGATTTGTTAACCGTTGAACAAAAATGGGCGGAACAAGATGCCAGATTACAACGTTTTACACCTGAGAGGTGATATAGTTTGAATCAGGGTTGTGACGATCGCGATTGTTTGATCGCGCGATCGCGATGAATTGAAAAAAATGCGACCGGGACCGGGATCGTATGATTAAAATCTTGCGATCAAATTTGCGATCAATTACCGCCATTTTTTGTTGATATATTAAAATTAAAAATAATTAGTAGAACTGCAAATTAATAATCTCAGTCCCTGAAAGTCTGACAACTAGTAAAATGAGTTACTCTTTTTTTATCGTGCGCAATAGATTCAGAGGGGTGTTTTCAGGGGGTGTTTTGACACTGCACTGTTTTGAAAAGCTGAACGCCATCTAGTGGCGATCGCGATCTTTAGGTAAAATTCCGATCGCGATAGCGACCGCGTTCCTTTTTTTATTTTTGAACGCGACCGGGATTGCGATCGAAAAAAAAAATGATCGGTCACAACCCTGGTTTGAATATTAAAATACGTGAGGGGTAAACAGCGATTTAAAGGCCCCAGGTGTTTGGTAAACCTACTTTTATAACTTGTAGGAAAAGTGAATTGTATAAAGGGTGCGGCAGATTTGTTTTGGTTTCTTATTTTCTTTCAGTGAAATGCAAGTTCCTGAAATATTTACTTCAGTATTAAATTATGATGGCTATTAGCGGGTTTATAAAAAGGACCCAAAAGCATTTTTTTTCCCCTGGGGTTTCGGGTTAGGTCCCATTGACCATTGGTCAAATTAATAGGCGTAATTTGACGACTAATAATCCTGCAAGCCATCCTGTGTTTACACGTCAAATAATTCGACGACTAATAATCCTGCCAGCCACCCTGCATTTACAGCTTTATCTTTTTTAGTTTGATTTGTTATTTATAAATTCTTTATGAGTTTTGCAATATCAGTAATGCACTAATAACCCGCCTGAATAAAAAAACACGCAGTTGTCTAATGAGGAATGATTTTTTTTTAAATTTGTATTCCTTTTATTAGATTTCTGAATTATAAAGGTTCCTCAGAACGCAAAGATTGTTTGTATAGTTCCCACTAAACTATTAATCACATAAACATATTCATAAACATACAAAAAAAACACTTCCGCGGCTCTCTAAGTCTCTAGAGCTAGTCTCTAGAGCTAGGAACAAGTGGGGTTTGCCGCGCATGAGCTTCATATATACGTGTAGTGGAATGTATTACTGATAGATGGCGTTTAACAGATTCAAAACAAATTAGTAAAAACATGAAGTACATTTTATGGCTGAGCCGGGTTTTTATTCTTTACATTATTTCTGTACATAAGAAAGGATGGAAGAATAAAAAGTAGAGTGTCTTTCTTATATCCTTTCCCAGCATGCTTCAGCTTCCCTCGTCATTCCATTCTCTACTATACCGTATACCCTACCTGACCCTACTAAGACATATTGATAGATGGAGGGTTGGTGATGGTGACAGTTTGGATCATCTTTTATAGTAAAATCGTCGTCTAGCGCTTTTTATCTGCAAAGTGTAACGGTTCGCAAAAGAAAGAAAAAAAAGAGCTTTGCACTATCGAGTCTAATTTAGACTGATACTAATAAAGGTTTACTACTACTATAAACTGATGGAGGAGGATTGTTCTCAAGATGGATCGTTGCGGCACCAAGTATTATCAATCTGATGCAATCCCTTCCCGCTCTAACACTTGAAGACGAATTTGAGAATAATGAATAATAATAGCTAAATAAGGAAAGATGAAAGACAGGGACAGACATGTTTAAAATCAAAAGAAGACAAAAAAAAAGTCAATCCTCAGTGAAGGAACAAAGCGCTGTGAGATGGGTGCATGGAATACTGAAAGCGAGAAATCGCCATTAGGTTTAGGGATATAGGACGTTCAGGCCAGGAACATTCAGGCCAGTGGCCTGAAATACCTGGTCTTTCAGGCCAGTATTATGGACCTTCAGGCCAGTAAATAAAATTTAATTACATTGAAGAATTGGCTTTGTGGATGTAATGTGGCATACATCCACGCTAGGATGGATTAAGTCCAAAAATCGGATGATAGAATCGGTAATAGGACAAAAAATTATTTTTTGTCTTTATTACACAATTGGATTGGCTTATTCTTTTTAGATAGATGTAACCAGCTTTCTTCCAACTTTTTGTTGGCTTTTTCTCCCCATTGAAAGTAAAGAATCCGCACCACGGGTCCACGATAACACGACCTTAGTTGAGATTTATAAACAACAGAAAACGTAAAGCCATAAACTGCGATGTCGTGATGTGAAGGAGACAATAAGTGAATAAGCGAACAAAGATGACGGATGTTGAAGTTCTAAAACTTTTATGAACACATGAATAACTAATCATCAGTAGACCTATATCCTGTCACAGTTTGGGCCCAAGTCAAGTAGGCTACCATAGAGCATATGCCGTAGTATGCTTTGGCGTTTTGTAGGTATTAACAACTAGGCTTACAATTTTTTAAACAAAATGTACCCTGCTATATAGTCGCGCTGCATCCGCTAGACGTCCTCACATTGGTATATGTTCGTATACTTTATGAGTATGGGTGATGGAGGTAAAAATATCAAATAGTGATTACGGTGAAGCGCAGAATTGGGAAGTACTAGTGATCGCATTTCGTTTCTTGGAAGAAGTGGTTCTGAGCCATCTCAGTATCTTCAATTCGAAAAAATTGCCAACGCAGCAAGTCAAGGGATGCTATATTACATTTACAGGCCTGAATGTCCAAAGTCATTCAGGCCAGTAAATAAATTTTCAGGCCACTGGCCTGAATGTTCCTGGCCTGAACGTCCGGCACCCAGGTTTAGGACCCACTGCTTTCATCATCAATCACGGCCAATTTCAGTGTTAGTATAATCCGAGACGTACCGTGAATGAAGACGAGCGACACGAAGTGTACAGAAAGGATGTGCATGTCCTAAATTTCTATACGTTTAAATAAAAATGCAAACATTTTTCGCAAAAACGGGAACACTTAAACGCAGCGCAGTGTAGATCAAGTCGACCTGAAATTAAAACTGAAAAGTAACGTGCATTCGATGTGCCGTGATTGAGAAATACCTTCTCCTGAGTTCACAGTACAGTGTTTGGTTCCAGCAACAAGTACCAATGTATCTTTTGTTTAAAGTTTCTTGCACTTCTCGTTTCTACATCTTACTGGAACGAAAACGCGCATTCCAAAAGTTACTTCTTTTAAAAAATCAGTTATGAAAATTTCCACTCCTTGGCGTATTTTATTTAACTCACACAAGACACAAGGTTGGTCATGATTGAAATTATTAATTTATACAACAATTTCTGTAGATGATGCCGGTAGTTTTCCACAAGATGTAATGAATTTCACAAAGTAAGCAGGTCTTTTCTTGAACTGCTTGATTTTCTGTCTTATCTGGGCAGCAGTTTCTTGGTAGAAATTTTTCTTGTCCCTGGCCATGGCCTGTGAAAATCAAAAAGAATACATATTTAAATTTTAAAATAAAAAAAATCAGTATGTGAAATTTTCTTTCATTATGTATCACAATATGTATCGACATAATAGAAACCTAAGAACTTAATACTAATAATTACAAAATACCTCATAGTCTTCTCTGTGCTTTTCAAGAAGATACTCAATCCACTTAACCTTTTCTTTTGGCATCCTCATAGTTCCAGTTCTGGGAGTATTAGATTCCTGTTCGAGTTCTGTTACAACAGCAGTAGGCTCTGACATTTCAGGTGCCTAAATAAAAGGTTAAAGTTCCTAACATGAACAACAGCATAATTTTTAAAACAAAACTTTACTTTTGGTGTCCTAGAACTGACAGGTAGTGATTTGTTTGAATCGTAGACCAGACCCATAACTTTCAGATTTTGGCTCGCTGATAGATTACTTCTCCAACTATTTTTTATAGCTGAACTAAATATTAAAACAAACTGTTATTAGCATTTCACACATTAAATACAGTAACATACAAATGTGCTTACCAGGTGATGTTTGGTAGTTTCCTAGCCTTTTTTGCAATTTTTCTTTTATCCACATGGTACTGAAACTTCTTTCTTCCTCTTGATTTTTTGTTATTTACCATTTTTTAAATTTGCTTGTGGCTTTATATTTCTAGAGTTAGAGTTAGACTACTATTAAGTATTTAGATAGAGAAAAATAAGGCACGGACTCGCGAAGTAAGAACACAGACCAAGAATAGGAAAAGGAAAGACTTAAAGAGTTAAAGGCATCGCTTCCATTTTCCAAATTTCCTTAAGGCGTTAACGTTTAACTGCATTTTCGTGTAAGTTAACTCCAGTTAACTTTAGTTAACTCCAGTTAACTTTAGTTAACTGGAATTTAATTAACGGAAATTAATTGAGTTAAAACAAATTAACGGAGCCTTCCTGAGTTCCTGGTTCCTGCGTTTACACTTTACAGGGCAAATAATTCGACGACTGATAATCCTGCCAGCCGCCCTGGCACCCTGCATTTACAGGCATGGTTTTTTTTTAAATTTGTATTCCTTTTATTAGATTTCTGAATTATAAATATGGGAGCCCAGAAGTGCCACATTTTTCAATATAATAATTTTAAAAAGTTTAATATAAAACGCAAAATAGTATATTCAAAAAACAAAGGTTAGTATTTAAAAAAAAGTGTATTATGAAAACAGAACAAAAAGTTTGTATTCAAACAAAAAAAGTGAGAATTCAAAAATAATATGGCGCGCCGAAAGGGACACAAAAAAAAAAAATCTAAATAAAAAACACCACCGCCATCTAGCGGTCAGATTTGGAACTACATAAAAACTTTTCTCCTTTATTATTACAGCTTTTAGTCTTATAAAGAATACCATATATTAAGGTAAACAGGTAAATAACTTCAGAACATAAGATTACTACAGTATTGCCTCGAGCCCTAGATGTTTCGTTTTCGTCAGGCCGCCATATAGAGGATATCAAATCAATGTAGTCCCTTAAGCTTTTGCGAAGCGCCAATTCGCCCTTCTATTATGTATAACGACCAGGTCGCCAGCAAGCTCATTTTACACTTGAAAACCTGCTACTAGCTAGAAAATAGACCATGATTCCATTATCTTATACCTAAGAAAATACGAATGTATATTACTGAATGAATAGCGTATCTCAAATGTTCAATTCAAGGGCCAAAGGCGCGCAACAATAATATTCTCTTTTTTGATCGCTTATGAGATGTCTCAATTCCGCTTGCTTGAAACAATTGTTTTCAAAACATCCGATTTCCCTGAAATTAATACCAAATCTATTCAATCAGGAATTAATCAGAATTTCATCTGTGTTGTATAAATCATGTATTCGGCACGTCTATAGCGTGGAATGAATGCTCATATCAAGCAATAGGAAGGTGACAGATGAATGATTTTAAAAACCGATCTTGTCAGTGCAAGCATGAATAGCAGCCTTAGTTTCCTATGGCAATATCGTTGGCATTTAGGATTCTATTTTGAAATAGACTAACCAACATACACAAGTGACTTACCCAACTAATCTCGCCGATGTATATCGATTTGTATTGCCAGTTTATTTTGGCGTTTTTGTACTCATGACTCATTTATAAAAATAAATTCTCCCACCAACTCACTCATATTTAAGTGTACCCATCGCAATATAAAAGTTCCAGCATAGTTTATACCTGATATGAATTTCGACAACTTACTCGTCCCATCCCCGCGAGAATAACCGATCCCTTTTTCCCTTTTTTTTTCTGTGGAGAAAAATATTATCCTGATCAAAATAAACAGTTTTTTTACGATGTAACGTTCAGGGGAAAATTGTTCGCGTTCACGATCCATCAGCGAGCAGGCTTTAATAAGTTCAGCAGAAGTGCAGAGCCTTCGCGCTAGGCAGCGGCCTTCTTGCTAGGTATACTTTCATACAGTCTATCCTCAGGGACAATTATCAGTAGGTCTACATCTTACTTATTATATCTTACTTATTACCAGCGATTTTTTGGTCTATTTTCCTTGATGCGTATAGTATTTTCTAAAAACCGAGACTAAAAGTTGTAATTAAGGAGGAGAAAAGTTTTTTATGCAGTTTCAAATTTGACCGCTAGATGGCGGTGGCGTTTTTTTTTTAGATTTTTTTTTTTTTTTTTTTTTTGTGGCCCTTTCGGCGCGCCATACATTTGGCGTTCCGTACTCTACTAGAGCTAGGAACAAACTGTGGGATTTGCCGCGCATGAGCTTCATATACATGTGTAGTGGAATGTATTACTGATAGATGGCGTTTAACAGAATCAAAACAAATTACATTTTGCCATGATTCTGCCATCGCCGAATTCACTTTGACATTATTCTGAATTTCTGACTGACATCATGATCACAATTTTTTTAATTAAATTGATCTTCTATTTTCCATTAATATGGGCTACTACACATTGGGTCGTTACACAGGATGGGCGAATTACTCCTCAGGTAAATATGCGATTTCAATCTTCCATGTCACTTATTAAATGTTAACAAACTGATTTCCTTTTTCAAGTTCTTTTATTATGTTAAGTGGAATTTTGACGTTTGGAAAACATATCGTGTAAAAGCTATTATGTCAGTATTAATGATGAAATCTATGTACTTGAAATATTTAAATGTGTAAAAAAACCTGTGATTATTAATGTATATCACTGTGCTTGCTCACAATCATTTGAAATGTAGAAACTTGATTATAATATTTATCATTTGTTTTCTAGATGGATTCAGTATTTCAACTGGACAAGTCCCATGATTTGATGGCTCTCTTAACACAAGAAGATCGGACAATGAGGGCTGAACTTTTACGAGAGGAGCTGTTTCAGAAGAAAGTTGAATTTGAGCACCGTGAAGACAAGGATAGTGGAGCACTTATTGAAGAAAAGCTCTATGCAACAGACCCAGATTGTTTGAAAGTTGGGAGGAAAGTCACTTCAATGGCAATTTTTGAATCGACCCACTCTGATTTTGAACTCTATGGTATCGATATTGGTCGGGAAATGCTATCAGTAGAAGTTGGCGATTTGGAACCGAATTGTTCTAGACCTCCCTTGGACTTTTCCATGCGAACATTTGAACACTTGGTCGGATTACAAAATCGAATTGATTTGACAATGGAACCGGAAACTACTTTGGAAAAACTCACTCCGGCTAATATGGATCTCAAATCTTTTGCTAATTGGGTCGCTTTTAATTTAGAAAGGAACGCCACATCGTGGGTATCGTTCAATCTTGCCACTCTCTATTACCGTATAATCGGAAATGCAGCTCAAGCGCTTGAATGCTGTCGGAGAGCGCTACAATTTAGCCCGAGGGAAATGCAAACAATTGCTTTGGTTAATATGGGTAATATTTTGACACACAGTCATCAACAGGAAGACGGAATTATAGTGCTTCATGCAGCCGTTGATCACACTCCCAGCGATCCAATTGCCCATTATACTCTAGCCAACAGTTATGCTCTCATCGGTGACTTAAATAGGTGTCTTTTCATCGTTTACTAGTCTTGAATTTCATTTCATTTTGTAGAGCGTTATTAGTATTCTTTAACGTAATAATTATTCTAATTCTTTTATAGGTCAGTTCTTTGCTATGAAAATGTTTTGAAGCTGAAACCTGATCTCAAAATGGCTATCAGAAAAATGCACGGGATTCAATGTTTATCCAAATTGGAAAAGGCTCTAGAAACTCAGCATAGGTTTTTGCTCACATAAATATGAGGTGGTCAATGTGCAACCAATTCCTGTTTTACTTTTAGTGTATTACAGCACACATTGACAGAACTGAAGGAACAACAGCGCAAATTTGAAGAGTGGAATCAGCTGCAAGAAAAGATACTTAGTGCTCAGGCAACAGTCGGACAGCGACTTCGCAGTCAATTAGAATACCAAGAATTTCGTTTCCGCACTACTAAATCACCTCCGCGTAATGAAATATTTTCTAACTTGATCTATTCATTTAAGGTTGTTATCATTAATTATTTTACGTTTTCCACAGCTGTGCACGATTGCGAGCAGTATGAAGAAGATGGATTCATGTTTTTTCAATGCAATATTAAAACGGATATGTCTACCTTGGAGACATGGGGATCAGCTATGATGGATTTACGCAATCGTCTAGTTGATTTTCAGACACAGACTGACAAGATTGTCGATCTGCTGAGTCTACGTAGCATAGCCAACCAATCATCACTTACAGGCGAAATAAACCCATCTTTAGGTGGGACTGGATCGCCAATCTCTCCGTCCGCTGGGTCATCAAAATCTGTTGCTTTCCAGCTTGATCAAATTGATTTGGACGAAGTTGATACGATACCTCGTTCACTTACAGAGTCCGAGTTGCAACGTTGCCCGTCACTCAGTCTACCGAAAATTGACCAAATGCCAACCATTCTTCTATTGCCGGAATCTACTGGATTGGAGTAATAAAAATTTTTTTGTTTTTTGTGAAATTGTATTGAATTTCTTACTTTGAACAGTGTTTTAAGTTTGCTTAACGATCGGATTGGACTTCATATCGACGAAGATCATCCCTTGCCATGGTACCCACCAATCTGTGAGAAGCATCCTCTTAAGTTGCTTCCCTATGACGAGGTGGTGTCTTGCATTATTTAAACTTTAATGAACAGCATATTGTAATTTTTTTTTAATAACCAGATGGTGTCGATCAAATCTCGTAATGAACACAAAAAGCGACTGAGAGATGTGACAATTCAACGCCATCTTCTAAGTTATGCTAGAAGTGACGTGGATCAGATGATCATTAAGGATGGTGATGACGACATCCAGTCGACAGCTGCTCTGGCACAAGTAGGACAACGTATCCTTACAGCACTACGCAATGTAAGTAATCAGAACCGTTGTGTGATTCTATGAATTAACTATTTTATTTCTTTATAGAAAATTGGCCCTTCGTGGCTTCTTCATACATTAGCGGCGCTTTATTGGCGTGGTCATGGCAGAGCATCTAACGGAATCGAATGTTTCCGTCAAGCCATGAGTTCGGTCCCGGAACAACACCGCCATATCCCACTTACAAATTTAGCCGCTCTGCTGTTAAAAATGGGTCACATGAATGATGCTTTATCCTTAGCATCGATTGCTCATTTAACAAATAATCGTGAGCCGAAGACCAACTTCTTGTTGGGCCTACTTCACCTTCATTTCAGCAATCACTCAGTTGCTGTAAGACATTTCGATCGAGCTATTAAAGTTGATCCGGATTCTGCTTCAGAAATAGAACACTACAAACTAATAGCCGCTTGTCATGCGATCGAGAAAGAGACCGCCCAGCATCTGCAATGCCAAGGAGTAAATACAGTGACAGCATTTACTTTCAAATTTTAGTATGGATGAAATGTGTGTTGTTTTTTCCAGGATTTAGGGTCAGATACAACGTATAGGACAGTTTTGCGATGCAGCAAGGCAGAAGAAAGTGATGAATCAGAGAGCAATTGTGAAGCGGAAGTTCAGGGACATACGTCCAATCCATCTAGTTTGGAAGTGGCTGCCATAGCTGATACAGACGATGATTACTTAGTCGACTCGCTAGTCAATGAACACAAATTCATCAACTTTGAACTCCGTATGACATTAATGTATTTTTCTTGAAGCTTTTTTTTTTTTAAATTTATTGTGGATTATACAGTGCAAGAAGATTCTTTACCTGAAGGACTACTTCGAATGGGCAAAGTACTTCCACCTTTGCCTCTAACACTACAACAATGTCAGGGGCATCGTATCCGGCTTCGTTCGCAGTTCACTTCCACCTGGTTAAGCGTCGCGGCAAAAAACATTGAGTATAATGTGTGATTATCTTTCAAATATTTGCTTTAAAATCTGAATGTCCATTGTTTTTCCAAATTTTAGTTTTAAAAGCATGTTGCCAAAAACTCTGCCCTCTAAAGCCCTTGTAGAACCTGTTTGTAATGCCTCATTCCCTGTCACCATGGCAACGTTCGATCATCTTACTGGCGTTCGGCATCGTGATAAAATTGACTATCGGGCTGAAAGTGCCTTGGAGGAAGCCCTGAACGCCCTAATATTTGACAAAGAGAAAATCGATTCGGATGAAGTGGCGCGTTACTTGACCTACGCTTTGAAGAATGTCTGTCACACATTTTATGTATTTATTGTAATCGATTATTGACATACTTTTGTTTTAGAATGCCACATCTTGGGTACTGACAACAGCTGCATCTCTTTACTGGCGTGTAAAAGGCCATGTTAAAAATGCCATTGATTGTCTTCGCATTGCTTTGCATTACGCACCCTACGACTTTAAAGATATTCCTTTAACAAGTTTAGCAAACATCCTACACAGGTATAAAGTGTATCATTTGAAACTATTGCCACACTTTTAAAAAATATTACTTCAATCCAGAGAAATGATTAATTGTTTTAATTTCAATACTTAGGGCCGGCTTACACAATGACGCTTTAGTCGCGGCTTACATGGCATTGGAGATCTCACCAACTTTTGTAGTTATTCACTTTACGGCAGCAAACATTCACGTGGCCCGAGTCAGTCTCTTTGTTCCAAAATGAAATCAGTAATTCATACTTAATTCATCTTTGGTTGTAGGGGGATGTTGCTAGAGCCCTTTCTTTTTACCAGTCAACATTGGCTCTACAACCCAGTTTCGAGCCGGCCCGGCAACAACTCATCGAACTACAATGCAAACAGCTCTTACTGGAACAGCATTCAGTAGTCTGACGATCATCATCAAATAAATGAAGTCGCTGAAAGCATTATCAACATTTTTAAAACATGGTCTCTTTTTTATTCAATTTGCCCATCAACTTTCTTAATTGTTTGAATGTTTCTAGAAGAAAAGCATCAATCTCTTTTTCTTGGAGTTGAATTAGGAATTACGACAAAAAATGTACTCTATGACGCACATGTATACTGTACGAGACACTAATTTAATAGATAAAATGTAAAATACTATATCATAGAAACACAGAAAGACACAATATACCTACTATAAATGTAAAATGTAAAATAATCGAAATCAAAGGAATTTAATATTGGGTTTTGGATTGAAGATGTTTTCCTGAATACCATAGCCGCTGTCACACGCACAAGAGTTGCCTTCCGTTAGAATTGATCACGCCAATCTTGGGCAGTGTTCAGCAGCTGTGGTACAACAGGAAGATTGTGATGGAGGGAAACAATTAAAACCAACTGGAACAGGCCAAGGTTATGAAACAAATGAGAACTTGTGGACCTTAGAAAGAATTCTTGTCCTTCCACCTCCCCTGAGCACCTGGATGACGAGGTAAGCTACAGTTGTGTAACCTGATCCTCGGCTCAAATAACATCAAATACACGGTTAACCTTCGTTTCTCTGCCCACAGTCCTATAGAAAGCATGCTGCCTTCCTTATAGTGACGAGTGGAAACATCGAAGAAGCCGAATAAGGTTTCCATCCGCCGGAAGACTGACAGCAGACGTTTGAATTCAATTTTACTTAGGGGAGAGGATTTTTCATCCCAAATAAGTTTGACTTGTTAGCATCAGATTACTAAGCAACAGAGACGTATCAGGTATGTACAGTAGATAACCTAAATTTTAAAAAATATTTACTTTAGTACTTTACAATAAATAAAATAAAATGAACACTAGAAATAAATGAACAACGTCCAAATGAGAACTTGAACAAAATCCTAAATATTGTTCTACCTGCAGTGTGAACTGTGTTGAAACTACTTGGAGAGAGTTGCAGAGATGACCTGCTCGACTGCTCGGTTGAACAAACGATGCATACACCTGGCTGTCGCAACCGGCTATTTAACGGCTGTGTGCGGAGCGGCTTGATGCTCTACAACGCCATCAGCCCATCACCTTATGAGCTTCGGGTTTTGACGTAAATGAAAACCTTCAATAGTGGGAGGGATTGTAGAGCGGGCGGGAAGCAGAGGGGCCGTCTGCACCCGTTGGGATGTTCCTGTCTGCATGGTCCCACCATGAGATCTACTACCTATATACCTTTCCTGAAAGAAACTGGAAGAGCGTTGAAGGATTCCCACCTAGGGGAACGTTGACGTGGAAGCCTAGCGCTGTCAGAGTATAGGTTGAGTAGCAGTGATCCAATCCAGGTGAGTTTTTAATATTGGATTAAAATTTTGTTGTTTTTTTTTTTTTTTGTTCTTTTGTTTTGTTTCTTTGTCTTTACTCTGAAGTGTACGTTTCTATAGCGAATGTGTTTCTGCACAATTCTGGAGATATATACATAGAGTTTTTGAATTGTCTTCTC
The DNA here is from genome assembly GCA_030770115.1 of Daphnia galeata. Classification (NCBI taxonomy): domain Eukaryota; kingdom Metazoa; phylum Arthropoda; class Branchiopoda; order Diplostraca; family Daphniidae; genus Daphnia; species Daphnia galeata. The sequence goes on along the minus strand of CM061120.1, from coordinate 1,730,430 downwards.
AAATAACAGAAATTCGTAAAGTCATAATTTTATGTATGTTTAATAAAACAAGAAATAAAATAGAATTTGGAAGGGCAATTGGCTACAGCCATAGTAATCCTGCAAGGAGGAAGTGACCACTTCCGGGAGGGGTAACTTGAATTTTGTTCCGCCAGCACTTACCAGTCCTCCCTTTTGACGTAATTTATTTAAAATAAGATATTTATCATACAATTTGATCATCTTCATTGCTTATAATATGAAAATCAAATCGATTCAAACTCGGAGTAGACGTGACTGGTTGGCGCGAGTCCCGCGCGTCGGGATTGTTATCATGGAAAACTTTTACTACACGCTCTGGCTATCTGCCAAAGAGTGGGGGAGGAAGAATAAGTTTAGCTTCCTCTTGATGTTGGGCAAACTGACAAGCATTATCAGCAATGCAGTTGTAAGGATTCATTCATAAAATAGGAAGAAAAGTGCAGTCAGAGTGTGGCCTCTCTCTCTCTCTCCAATATCTTTTCCGATTTCTTTGTTTTCAAAAGAAAGCTCTACAACTGGTCGCCTTCTTCCCTATCGTCTTTTACCCTAATTTTTAAGTAGAATTTCAACTGTTTCTCTGTCGCCCTTGTATATAGTCATATTCCTGCCATTAGCTGAAAATGCAATCCAGAAGCCTCACGTCTGCACGTCCAGTAGCTTCCCGTGTACTGCGTGACCACTTCTAACTCGATTGAACAAAAATAAAACAACAAAGAGGGTTCTCAGGTTGTGTTTTAATGGACAAAGACACTATTTTTCAATTACTTGATTCTTGTTTGGTCTATTCTATACGATACTAGATGGTATCCCTTAACATTTTCCTTAACATTTCAAATATAAATAGATATAAGTCATATAACCCATTATAAGAAGTGATCGATAAGCTATTTTGGAAGGCATGAAGTGACGTCATAGCTTCCTGGGAGACTACTGCCTCCGCATCGTGCCAACGTCACGTGACGCTTCCGATGAATGAGATCAATGGAGAGTAGAGATCGAGACCTCGTCAAGTCGTCATGCGTGAATTAACGAGAACATCTCTTATAGCGTTTCCTTATTATACATCCTCCCCCGCAAATGAAATCTTGGCCATGGTTTCAAAATTTAATAAATGCTACAACAGCACAGAAATTTAAATAATTTTATCTTCAATAATTAATGCAACTTTTATTTTAAAAATTCTGGTTGTCACAATTAATATGGATGAAATATACTTTGTCTTTAATTGAAACCAGCGAAGGCAGCAGTCCCATAAATCGATCACTCACCCACTTCTATTCGTCTGATTTTACAATATTATTATAACCCTATTGTAATTTTTCTTAGTTATATTTTTTTACAAGCCTGCTGAGCTGGATCACTGATTCATTAGATAGACATAAACAATACTTACCGCCAAGGCACCGCGGAAAATTTTAGGATTCCAAAAATAAGTAATAAAGAGATTATACTTTGATCATGCACTCAATGTACTGATGTAACGATTGTCTACTTTACGAATTAGCTGAATCCTTCACACAACACGATTTACTAGTTAAGAATACCGGTATACAAGGAAGAAATTGCTAGAGGAGACTGGAGTCAAAATCTGGCCAATGACGGCTGGATGCTGGATATTGTTTGCCATCTGCAGACTCCACGCTGTAGATATATATTTGGGTCTGCAAGATGAGTGACGTCGACGACGTCATCAGGATTCATCCGGACGCCTGCGTCCAGAAATCTTCATGACGTCGTTGGATCTATTCTTCCCTCTAGTGTGTCGCTAGGCAACCGCGTCAGCATCAATGAAATTTAAAAAAGTTGAACCGACCCCCACACACATTAAATGTAGAAAAAATGTAATTTAAAAAAATATCATGCAGCAATTTTTTTTTTTTTAAATGGCACTACTTGTCTGGTTTTTTGTCATAAACTATTACTATTGATATAACAATTATAACATTATTATCACATGATATTTTGGTAATAATATATCGTGTTCAAGTCTTTCCGATTGAAAAGTTCCACCTTTTTTAAGGTAACAAAGGATTGAATCAAACATTAAAAATATGTATATTTAGATCCCAACTAATCTAGAATTCAACATCAATAATAGGCTACATATTACCAAGACTTAAGATGGTTCTTGCGCATCTACGTCATGGATTCGTGACGTCATTAGCAAGCGGCTGTTATCTTTTTTCGTCTAACTTTAGACAAAGTTCTTTTAGCCACCATTATTCCTTTTACACTTGGATGCAAATTTTAAGACCAAATGTTCCCCTAGCAAGTCTAGGAAAAGCTAAATAAAGACAACGGAGAAATCGAGTCTAAAATTGGTTGATGACGTAGGCAGAATCAATTCATTTGGGTGTTTTTAAAAAAAGTATAATTTTCTATAAAAGCGGCATTGATTTTTCGTAATTGTAATCGAATTCAATATTACAAGATTTTAACTTGCGTGGTATAGTCAAGTTTTGTGCATCACATATCATAACATGATTTCTGTTCTTCGCGCTTTCACACGATACTAATTATTCAACATCCGTTGTGAAGTTCTTTATGGCGGGTTTATTCACTTCACCGCATATAAATTTTTAGGCTAAAAATAGCATGCTCAGTGAGCATTTATGTAATTGCCATTTGACAGATAATACGTTGCATCAGATATTAAAATTAAAGTCAATTTATGTTGATTTTTTATTAATTTGTATTTTTATTTTTTTATTTTACATCTGCCATACTGTGTATACAATAGTAGCCTATACGTAGTAGTAGTCGCACTATGCTAGATATGTAGTGTGATATTGAAGTGACAATTGAGGACATGGCTTTGGAGTTGCCGACTCATAATCAGTCACAGGATCGAGGAACCGAAAAGTACGAAATGTCGTATGACACTTGATCATTAGGTTCACACCTAAAGCTATCTAAGCCAAAACTGAAAACTACACATTATAAATTTCAAAAAATTATTTTTCATTTATTTATTTTGTAAGGAACACTCTATGCCACAATGTCATGTTGAGCGCAATCAATTATTTTTAAACAATGTATGTGATTTATTTATCTGTAATTTAAGTAGACCTATAAAATTAAAAAAACATGAAATTCCTTTTTTGTAGTTAAAATTTCCCCTTAAAGTAAAAGTTACATAAGATCTCTATTGTGTCGCCTATCATAGTCCATGTAATTTTTACACACTAGGATTGAAATCATTAGAAAAACTAAAAAAAAGTGATTTAGAAAATTCTAAAAAATAACCGCCATAATAACTATTGAGATTTGAAAACAATAACAAAATCCAAGTATCGATACTGCATTTTTTCGATGACGATTACAATAACAAAATGATCGATATAAGTAAATCGATTATAAAATGGCGCTGGACGAGAGGAGCAATTTTGTGTTTTTCACCCAGTGCAACTCTTTCGTTGCTCTTTAAACAGAATATTCAGCAAATTAAACTGGGCTTTGTTGTTTTTTAAAATTACAACTGGACCATCTCAAGCCAGAAACAAGGAAAGGAAATGTATTTCATCTAATCTGCATACCTCTATTCCTGTGGGCAGTGTCAGACATAATTAGCCCATACACCTGACGCGCGATTCCAACTCGCTAGTTGAGTTTAATAGTGAAACTAGCTTAATTCATTAAGCATCCAATCTCAAATTTATTCTTATGACAAGATTTGACCAGTGACTTCTTTCCTCAGCAAGTGTTTGCTGCACAAGTGTCAAAATGGAAGGTATTTCTTAATGATAGTTTGCTTGTCAACAGTTTTTGTGATTCATTTCTTGTCATCTTCCTAGATATTCAGTCGTGGTATGAGGTCCCAAGCATTGCTCATTTCTGTTCACTGTTTAGAGCTGCATTCAGTCTGGTGGATTTTGATATTGAGGTACTAATTTCACAAAAATTACTGTCAAGTGTTTCATCTGTCAATTTTACCATTCATTTATTATTGCATTTCAGGAGCTTGAGGAAGCACTTTTAACAGATGGAGCAGAAGATATGGGAAGCAGCCTTATTCAAGACTTAATTGTGAGATTGTTGAATGGCTGCATGGGCACTGGTGATGTGACATCTTCAAATTATCAAATGTTCCTTCGACGTCTGTTCAGACAAAAGTTCCAGGACGGGAAAAAGAATCCCTTCAATTCCGACGTTGACTTTCGTTTTCTTCCCTTGAGGACTAAAGTGGAAATTTTGCACTTTCTGTGTGATTGTCGCTTAGAAGCTGATGATGTGATGGAAGTGCTAAAGAATTTAGAAGCTGATAGTTTAAGAGTCGAACCACTAGGTTATGATGATGATAAGGCAGCGTATTGGTATTTTTACGGTACTCGTCTGTACAAGGAAGAAAACGCGCTCATTAATGAAGAAGAAGAAATAGAAAAATCGAAAAAGAAGGGCAAGAAGAAGCCAAGTAAAGAAAACACGCACATCCGCGGACCATGGACTGTAATATAAATAAAAATTTTAAAATTTGTCATAATTTATTATTTAAATTTTATCCAAGGTTGCATGTTTTACGGAAGACGATTGGAGTGAATTATGTGATTCTTTATCGACAGCAACTTCAAAAAACGAAAAGATTTTGTATCGGACACTAAAAGAGGATTTTTTACCTGAAATTCCCAATCTCTTCGCCGAAAAGGAACGCCAGCAAAGGTATTGAAAATTAGACTTCAGTAATATTGGAGACACGAGATTTTCAATTTGAATTTTTAGAAAACGAATGTCTGATGCAGCCCCACGCCGAGCTTCTACGCGAATCGAGAAATTGAAACAACAACGTGAAGAACAAGACCGGATTGTGGCGGTAGCTATACAAGCTGAATTGCTTCATTCCGAGACAAATGCAGATGATGGCCATGAAAACAAAAATACTGTGCATAACCCACCAGAGGCCCCAGTAAAGTCGAAATCTAAGAAAATCGATGAAGATGAATGGTAATAGATGAAAAGACATAATTTTTTTAACCGTGTCCATTTATTAAGTGCTTTGTCTTATTCAGGTTAATGCTAAGAAATAAAGCAGATCGAGCTACACGTGCCCTACTACGCGAAATTTCTCGTGACAATGTCGATCTCTTTAGCAGTTTTGAATCGACGAGAAGTGTTCCCACTCGAGCTAGCAGCGTAGATTCGTCTGTTTTAGGTATTACTTACTTGAGATTTTCAAAGTTTAGTAACTAATACGGCGTTATGTATCGCAGAGAAAGGCTCGGAGAAAAATGATAAGAGAGATGTGACTCCAGAAAAACCTGTGAAGAAAGAGATTTCTTTGTCGGAAAAATCCCACAACCCAGAGAAAACAGAACGATCCGTATCAAATAAACAGCTTAAAACCCCGAAGCAAGAACCTGAAAACAAACCAACGAAAAAAGCGGAACGTCCTGAAAAGAACAACACGGAAAGATCCGATATGAAATCGAGCAAAAACGCCACCAGTGGAGCGGATACTAACAACACAGCAACTAAATCCTGTAATAAAAAGGGAAGACAGACCAACAATTCTCTTTCGTCTGTTATTGACACCACCATGAACCACACTGAAAACGGAGTTGTTAAATACCGGATGGTTACTGCACCGTAAGTTTTTCCTTATAGGAAAAAATATGTTTGTAAAACATGTATTTGTATTGTTTTGCATGTAAAAAATTGCATTTCATTTATTATTATAGGTTAAGTGCTACAACAGATGAAGCTAAAATCGGAATGTACAAGATTCTAGAACAGATTAAGAATCACCCTGATGCTTGGCCGTTTCTTGATCCAGTTGATGAGGATTTTGCTCCCGATTATTATACTAAAATCAGCCAGCCAATGGACTTGGAGAAAATGGAACAACGGGTGTCTACCAAGTACTATCAATCTGTCAACGAATTTATGTCTGATTTCGATTTGATCGTCGATAATTGTAAAAAGTACAATGGACTTGAGAGCGGTAATGAAAAGACTAATTATTAGCTTAGGAAATGCTTTTATCAACTTTTGACTTATTTTCATTTATTTCAGAATATTCCTTCATGGTCGATAGTTTGGCTGATGAATTCCGGATGTTGTCATCAAGATATCTCAATTCGGTTTACGAACCGGAGAGGATGCCTAGCGGTTCAGAATCAGATTGCAGCACCGCTTCTGACGAATCTGACCATCAGAAACGCAAGTCTGGAGTTCCAGATGCTAAGAAGAGAGGAGGATTGATGAAGCTGGCTCAGGCTTTTTCTGGATCAGGAAATCGATCAAATCCCAAATCTACATCAGCAGCAGCAAGTAAAGTCAAGTTGAAAACTGAGGATGTCTGGGACACTCCATCGCCAGATTCATCCGAGGCTGAGTTAAAGATCCGGAAAACAAATAAATCTAAAGTACACAAATTTCGTCTTATTACTTATTTACAGCACTAATCAAATTTGTCCGATTTTTAGGAGAAAGTTGATAAAAAGAAAGGTAAAACAAAGAAACCTCCTGTTACTGGAGGTCGGAATCTGGATGCGCTTAATGCACTTGCAGCTGCAACGGAACAAACTCTTAAAGTAAAATATTTCTGTTAAAAATTATGTGTGACCTCATTGTAATAATAATTTTCCCAATTTTGTAAAGGATATGAAAAAATGGCTTGATGATACTCCTAAATTCCCAGAATATTCTTCTGGCAACAGCTCCTCGGGTGAAAAGGTGACTGCAGAAGAGTTCGAAACAATTTCCGAGAATGTAGAAGAAGAATATCGGAAGCAAGGAAGAGGGAAGTGTGAATCTTCTACCCCATTAAAATCTCCAAAAAAGAACAAGTCTGTGCAGCACAAAAAGAAAGGATTACTCATTCTTGCAAGTAAAGGTAGATTGCCAGTCGAAAGTAAAGAGGAACGCGATTTATTGATAAAACGTAAGAAAAAGAAATTGAAAAAAGATAAATTAATGGACAGCCTTTTCGAATCTCCGTGTGATAAAGGGGGTAAAGAATCACCCCCATCACCGCCTCCGCTTCCACCGGGTGATAATGGAAAAACCGTCACGACTGTGACAAAAGAAAAAGACAAACCTGCTCGCAAGCCGTTCGATCGTCTTCAACCTGGAGGAAAATCTAAAGTCTCAAAAGTAAGCCGCCCGGACGAATCGAAATTAAGTTCTGTGATAGCCAAAATTAAAGAAAGCAGAAGTAGTGCTCTCCAAAAGCAAACTGAAACTATCCAGAAAGCTCAGTTGAGTCTAGGAACGGTTTTGTTGAGTGAAATAGGTTCGAATCGAACTCTAGAGGAGAAAGATCCGGTGGAAATGGAAGAAACTTCAAAACAAACCGAACAAGAGAATCCGTTAGAGGAACCTGCAGAAGTTGCTGAATCCAAAGTGGTTGAACCTGTCGTGGAAGTGAAGCATAGTGCCACTCCAAATTTATCGGCTTGGTTTAAAGCTTTTGGAGCACCCAAAAATCCTATTAAGCGGCAAATATCAGAAACTCAAGAAACTAGAACTCAAGCTCCTCCTGTCAAAAAAGGAATTGGCCAACATCAGGAAGGCAGTAAAGACTTACCTTGGTACGCTAGATTGGAGAAAAAGGATCCACCAAGTGGGAGATTAGAGCCTGTTTCCACTGTCAAAGAAGTGATGAATGAAGACAGTGCAGCTGAAGAGAGCCGACATTTGATGGATCCTTCAAGCCCGGCTGACAGTTTAGGTAGTCTCAATTCACCAGCATCAGCTGAAAGCATTAAATCACCTTCAACACCGGGGGGTGGTTGGGGTGGGCCCAACAGTCGCTATTCAGCTGCTGATAATCCCGCAATTCGATCTCCACTCACACCCGAAACTCAATCATTTAGCCCTTCGGTGCCTCTGCATCCCATTAAAGTTGGGTTTTATCAAGACATGCAAGCTCTAAAAGGAGCCTCGCCCAGCCACGTCAAAAGTCCGAGCTGTCACAGTAACAGTAGTGGAACGGGACCCAATTCTCCTAATGATCATGCTCTGCATAATGAACCAACTAGACCACCTTTGATGGAACAGCAGCAGCAGCAACAACAGCCGCCGCTGCAACAACAGACCATTTTACCACAGCCAGCTCCAACGCAACCAGCTTTCCAATCAGAAACTAGTCATAGTCATAGGTTAGTTGCCGAACCGGAAAAACAAACGGAATCGTATCCACTAAAGAAAAGGTCTACACCTGCACTGTCGCACGCTTCGCCCAGCCCAATTGTTACCCCTACTCCGATTCATGCTAATCGTCAGCCTGGCCCCCAAGTCCACGAACCTCGCATTATGAATCAACCACAGACTAATTTCAGTAATTATAGCCCCGCCGATTATTCGAGTGTACGACCAGGACACTCGGTTCATCACGCACCGCCGCAGCAACAACCTCAGCCACCACAACAAGTACAACATCAACAGCAGCAACAACACCAGCAACAACAACAACCTGAAACACAACAGCTTAATCTTGGTCAATACAACCAGTATTCACATTATGGTCAAAATGTGGTGAATCCGTTACCGGGCAATCTAGCCAGTCTGTCACAGATTGTGGCACGCATTCCAGCAGGAACAGTAACTCCACATGCATCCAATCCTGAGATAGCCCAATCACAGGTTAGCCAAAACCAGCACCACCACCACCAGCAGCAGCAACAACATCAACAACAACAGCAGCAGCAACAACATCAGTCAAAGCGGAGCCATGCCCATCAGCAGCAGCAACAACAACAACAGTCATTCCCTAATCCCATGACTACTAATATGGGATATTCTTATCCATCCCAATCTGTATCAGCTGCCTCAACAACTGAGCGGTCCAGCAGTTTAGTTTCGGCCAGTCCCGCTTTCTCTGGGTCACAGATGACGCAAAGTGCAGTAACTTCTGTTTCAGCCAGTCGATCTTCTGGTGGCAGCTTGCAGGACCCTCCGTCTCACATGATGACCTACAACAATGCAGCCGCCGCTGCTGCTGCAGCAGCAGCTGCTTACTCGAACCAGTCAAGTGTTTTTTATGCCCAGGCTAACCCTGCATACCGAGGCCAACCACAGCCTACCCAGCAGCAGCAACAGCAGCATCATCCACCACAACCTCAGGCTCAACAGCAGCAGCAGCAACAACAACAACAACAACAACAAGCTTCGCATCAACAAGCCCCTCAGCAGCCACAAACTCGACCTAGTCAAGTTTTTGCTCATCACGGAGCAAATAATTTTGAGCCAGGGAATCATAATTTCATGTGGAATACTCGGCCGGAACAGGTTCCAACCAATGCTCCTGCTGTGACAACATCTAACACACCATATGGACGAGCAGCATCTGGAAGTAATCCGTTCCCATCCAGTTTGGGCTATGATCCACACCATCACCATCATCACATGGGTGGAAGTTTACTGTTTACTGGGTTAGATCCATTGGCTGGGAATCCGAATATGTTTAGCCGAAATCCCTTGTCACGTCCTACTCCTCCTTGGGCTCCAAATTTGTCACTGGATAATAGTGTACCCTCGGCTCCAGCACCGAATCGACCACAGCAGCAACCCAACGCAAGTCTACCGCAGTCTCGGAATTCTCAATCAAGAGAAAAATCTCGATCAGCGGCGGTCGAAACCGCTCCGGCCCCCGCTCCCGGCAGCGCATTTAATTACAACGTTCAAGGATTAGCGCCATCAACGGTGGCAGGTGGTGCTGGTACTACTAACGTTGCGGGGAATGACGCCCTTTCCTCTTCGCTCTATGAGAGACATCGAGGGGTTCCTCAGGCTCCGTCATCGGCATCTTCTCTTCCACCACCAGCACATCAAGGATCCTCCTTATCTGCTCATCACCAATATGCTGCAGCATCCGGGAATCATCACTTTGGGCCAGGGGCAGCCGGATTGAATATGGCGCCTACATTTGGCGATTTCCAACCCCCTCCTCCTCACCCGCACCATCCGCTGGCCGAACACGCGCAATCATCAGCACTCTATCAACAATTACTCCAGCAGCATCGCCAGCAGGAAGAGTTGTTATTGAGAAATCCCCATCATCCATCGATGATGCTCCATCAGCCGGGTTTGTTAGGTTCACCCGCTGCATACCCTCCAACCTTTTCGTCGGGTCTCAGCCTACAGCAGCCCTTCCAGGGTTGGCTCTAATATATTTTTAGAGTCATCTTGGTGTCTTCTAATTCATATCTGATATAATTTTTTTTGCTGTTTCCCCCCCCTTTTTTTTCTCTTTTGGCTCTTAACAGGCCTTCGCCATTTAGAAGCGTTTGAATCTGGACTAAGCTTGAACGTCGTGTTTTATAAAGTTTTTTTTTCTTTTCGAAAACGGTTAGATCGTTTCCAGTTTGTGAAAGCCAATCAGACTATTTTTGTTCTAAATCATAGGAATAATCGGAATTGCTAGTTGAAAAACACATCGGTTGATTGTTTTATTTTTAAATCACCACCGCCTGAAAGGTACATGTTGCGTGTCGTGAGTTATGTGTTATATTTGCCATCGTTTGCATGTGTGGCACTTTCTCGTGTTTGTAAATAGGTGACGCTGTTAACTATCGAAGAAAAAAATTGATGGTGAAAATAGACAAAGAGAATTTCCCTTTCATTTCTTTAAGCGACTTTCTTTCGAAGTTTTGGATTCATTTTTTAAATCAATCGAATGTGCACTGTTGTTCACGTTATTTGTTAAAGGCGCATTGTGTGTATGTGTGTGATCGTGTATGTACAGAATTTTGATTTTTATCAAACTTTTGACCACAAAAACCCAAGCCCCCGTCGACATCATAATTGTGTTATACATCTTTATTGTATATGTCATAAAATGGAAAAAGAGAGTTTTTTTTTTTAATCCGACAAAGAACAGGGGACAAGGTGTGTAAGTGAGTTATCTGAAAGTATCCTGTTGAGTTGTTTGTTCTTTTGCCTTCGTGATTTGTATATTGCGAGAAATACACACCTTTCTTTGGTACACCATTAAATTCCAGTTTCAACGTTTTTAAAATCTGTTTGCTGTTCCTTTGTCTTGATTTGCTTTCTTGTGAATTGCATTCTGCAACAGGATAACCAAATAAGTGATGACTGTTGCTGTTAGCTGATGTAATAGCAAATCATTACTTGAAAATGAAATCTCAAAAATATATGTTTCATATTTGAGCTTACAGAAGGGAGCAATTCTTTTCCGATAGGCATTAATCCTCCGGCTGACAGTTGGACGCGTTCTTCAGACAAAGCAAGTAAAATAGCAGCGCACTTGAATATTATGACAATGAAATAAATATTTATATATTACACAAGATATTTTTTTTAAATTTTGTAATAAACTCAACCTTAGCCTCATCAATTGAAGCAATGTTCTTGGTTGAAAGTCGCAGAAATCTACTCCGTAGACGTTTTACCTTTTTTCAATGTATAAAATAAATAGGCACTTTAAACTCGCTAAAATTGCTAATGTTTAAAATTGAAAAACCTCTTGAGCGGGCGAATCAGCAGACAGAATTATAATAAGAGCCATTGCAATTTGACTAGTTAATATCACCAAATAGTGTAAAGCATTGTTCTGTGATGCTGATTCCGGTTGGATGAAATTACGCAACAGGAGAAATATATTAATGGTGCAACTTAAAAACGATGTTATTAGAATGATAAGAGCCGGAAACGAGAAAACGCATTTAAGTTGATTGCACGTCTTAGCTAATCGATCGAATACGTTATCAAATTTTTGAAGACGAACGCTTAGTTGCCCATTAGGATCGGGTTCAATACTCATAGTCTTGAATGGAACGACAGTAATCATTTTCTTTCCGCGATGAATAGGAGTTTGTTCATCAGCAATGAAATATTCCAGAATAGCAATACGGTGAGCGATGCTATAGTAAGTCAAATGAATTAGAAGAAGCCACGTAGCAAACTGAAGCAATGTAATGAAATCGCAAAGATAATCAAGTAAACTAAAGTTTATTTCTTCTTTCGTTTCAAGATGAAGCAACATACGACCCCTGGAGGAAATGTGCCAAGTAACTATCTATAAAAAATTAAATAAAATTGACTATCAGTACATGAAATTACATTGTGACATTATGCTCACCATACTGATTATGCACAACAAGCCAACAACTGTACGTTGTCTACTATTGCACCGCTTGTCTGGAATCTTGTTAAGAATTTGATCAACCTTCTTCAGATCAGTTAATACCGTTACTAACTTCCCAACGCGGAAGAGAAGGATGACAGGGATAAGTTTGACTATTCCGTAACAAACGAGCCACAAAACCATCGCCATAACGTAGATTATAGACTCTTTTTCGTTACTTTTTGAAATTTCTAACATAACCGTTACGACGGTAATGTAAGGGGTGTAAATTAGCTGGATGATTAGAACGACTACGAACCACCACGTTACCGGATGCCACCATGCGATATCAAAACGTTCGAACCGTTTATTTCTTTTATCCAAAATCATTCGGTAAGGCAAGAGGCCAGCAGCGTTAATCAAGAAGAATAAAACGTTTAGACGTTCCAGACCCATGGTGTTTTACAAACTGAACATCTAATACACAAACGATACAGGAACGGCGTTTTTCATCATAATGATGTTAGCTGTCTTGTTCATTTTATTAATAAACAACCACTCAATAAAGTGGTCATCTACACAACGCATGTGTCTGAACAAATAAGGAGGACATTTATATCATATTAGTGCGATGCTAGAATCCAATTTCATTCAATTAATATGAACAACAAATTAACATATGACTTGGCAACGGTAGCATAGGCCTAGTGGCCTACATACAAACGGTACGTGTCTACATCAAATGTTCTCCTTTGATGGATTACAGAAAGTATTCTTCAGAGATACATTAAAATTTGTACGCAATTAGTTAATGGTATAGTTGACACTGACAGTGATCCTTAGTATATCCATAGAGCTGTCGTGGCAATCAATAGTGTCTCTATGTTGATTGTTGTCTTATTCATTTGTTTGACGCCTGGCGTATATATGGTCCTTGCAACGTACAGAAAATATTTAATTGCCAATACAACATGTTACCAGAAATAACAATCATTTACATTTTTCCCATGGCTTACGTGCCATGGGACCTTTTTCGTGGAGAATGAATATAATCGTATAATTACTAGGTTAGAATATTATCGAACCAAATTTCCGCAAAATAATTGCAGAAATACGGTAAACATCCGAAACGATATATCGTATTCGTAGTCTACGTGTATAATACGGTATACGTGTGAATGGTTATTAGTCAACAACGGGATATTCAGGGGATAATATAAGAAAGTATAATAGCCGGCAAAGTCGTAATACGGTAACGCAATTTCCACGAAGGATCATGAATGGAAAAATAAACGTTTAAGGGTTTTTTTGCTCAAGTTTTCACAGGTATTGGGAGCCTATAAATAGCTCTTCGTGCTATTTAAAATGGAATTTCGTCATAATATACTATTAAGAAACTAAACAGTACTTGTGCCATGTTAGTCATGCATGATAAAGTTGCTCGCTAATTCTTGGCGGTTCTTATTATGAGTCTTATTATAAACTTTCCTCGACTTTTCAATTTCCTTGTAAAAATTAAAAGTTACAACAACATAAGCTAGTTGAATTTAGTCGAATTTAGTTTATAGTTAAACAAACTAAACAAAAAAAAAGTGAACCACGTCCACGTCGCCATTTATTGGCGATACATACTTTAAACCGGGCGTTTAAACCGGTTCTTTTTCTTCCAACGTTATTTAAAATGGTTAAACAACACACACATTGTCCATAAAATCAAACAAGAAGAACAAGAACTTTAAACTTCCTGGCTGTTTGCCGACCGCTCACCGCTAATATAGGAAGAAAGTTTCAATGTCCATCTCGTATATATAATTTCACGGCACGTAAGAAAAAACGAGGCATATTTGTCGTTTGAAAGTGCAATTTCTAAATCGAACAAACAAACAAGTTGGAATTGATAGGTCATCAACCCAAAGAATATAACAGAATAAGGATTAGATTGTCGAAATTGTTGATTTCTGCGTTCTCACTTGCACAGTCATTACAAGAAATGCCACCAGAGGAAGATCGAGTTTCATTTTAAGGTGAAAGTATTATGTAAATGAAATGACACACCATATTAGTGGAATTCGTGAGAAGAAAGCTGGTGCTTCCAGTTTTTTTTTCACAGATCTTCGTTTTATGGTATGTGTTCGTGAATGAAAATCTTTTAACTTACACAAATAATACAGTACTTTCACTGTAACACGTTGGCCTAATCAATTTACCCCGAGCCAGATGAAGCGAGTCGAAGCGAGCAAAAGTAGGAAAGTATAGTAAACATGAAAGATGTCGTCTTGTTGACAAACAAGCAACTATACATACAATTGTGCATGCTAGGGAACATTTTACAGCTATAAGATATTTAACTAGAGAAAAGCAGTCTCGACAGCAAGTTAAATAGGTTACAGGTCATCGTCTATCTGAAACCAGCAGAAAAACATCCTCGTTTTTTTTCGGGTCCAGCCATTCTTGAATGAGGTCAAAAAGGCAGTCTCTCCCCGCAGGTGATGTGGACCACCGTTTATATTAGGACGATGATGGACTGGATGGCCGGAAAAGTGTGACGACATTCGTATAATCGTATGGTAAAGACAAGGCAAATTTGGAACCAAATATACGTGATTGCTGTCATTTCCCCGCCATATGTTCAACATCTAGCGGTAATAAAAAGAACAAAACTAAAAAATCGATGGCCATTAGATGGCGTTGAAGAAAGGTGCGGTCGATACCAGAGAAAAAAAAATTTCTATCGGCACCGGCGCAAATCTAGCCGTAGAGCGGGAGAATGGCGGAATCTCGCCCCTATCAGCTGTGACCAAGCAGCCAGCTCCCATCTGCTTGTATACATGTGTGTGTGTGTGTGTGTGTTGAGTGAGTAGCAACAGCAACGGCACTTTTTCTTTTCCACAGCAAGGAAAAGGCAAACGACCGCGTCAGGGGCCAAAAAGTTGCCAAATAACCGTCGAGTGGCCGTCAGACTGTCTGTGCTGACCGAAAACGAGCAGCAGCATCGAGAGAGTTTTTATCTATTCCTACTGTTAAGACCCCGTGAACTGGCTATACCTAGGTAATCATCTGACCCAATTTCGCTATGAAAATGTAGTGTTGTCTGGAAATTTTTATTTTTTTGGAGGAGTGTCTTTCACATTAAAAATGTATACGTGAGAGAGAGAAAAGAAATCGAAGTGTGAGAGTGGGTCAAGGTTCCATCTCTCCTTTCCTAGATTTGTTCGTTGTGTGTGTGGCCGTTTTCAACTTCAACCTTCCGCCAAGAGCATTCCAGGTGGATCGCCGTTGTCTTTGAAAAAATTCATTCATTCCATTACCTTGTATGTCGATGCATTTTTTTCCTCCTCCTCACGGGCAAAGGGGAGAGGGTGTTAAAGCCTTCAAGCCATCATCAGCAAGTCTTGGTTTTTTATTTTTTCTTTAATAATAATCGAAAATTTCTCTCTACCTTAAGGGGAACTACTTACTATGCGTGAGAGTTGCGCACTGCTACAATAACAATCAACAACGAAAATTCTTTTCCTAATTTGTTTTGTGAAATTTCAGTCTTTGGTACTCTTGGGTCTCTGAACAGAATCTTCCCTTTTTCTCTGGCAGCTAATAATAATCGATACTCGTGTGTATCACGTGTTCGTCGTCTCGTCCAATCGCCCTCTTTTGTCACGTTGCCAGCTTCCTTCTTCCGCCATGATGGGTCGGGGTATAGACCTACTGACGTTTGCCAGGAAGCCAACGACTGCAGTTTTATCGATTTGACGGTTTTTCGATTAAGTTATTATCAACAAATATTACTTTGTCTAGCCTTGTAAATAAGCAGCCACACAATTTAAAAAATGAGTTATTCCCACATAGCAACACCTGCTAGCTGATATGTTGTTTTATTTATTTGTTATTCATTGTATTCTTTTGTTTTGTTTTGTTTTTTGAAAAAAATAACAGGAATCACGAAGGATGATCAGTCAAGAAATACGATTGCTACGTCGGGCTGCTTCCTGTGTCGATCCAATGGATACTTCTGATCGTGACAGGTGATATTATTACACGAAAGAGGGTTCATTTACCTACCCAATACCACAAGGGGAATTTTTCTTTCCTCTGAGCTGCCCCGTTGTTATTAAAAAATGAATTTCGTACCGAGCGGTACCAATGTCCGTAACAGAGGGTTTTCCCCAACAGGATATTCTGAAAAATCAACATCGTCATTCTTTCCTTCTTTAAATATATTACTTAACAAAAATTCCCAATTCTGGCCCCGAGGGATTCGTCTGATGTTGTCTTTATAAGGTTGTAGGACGAACTTCGTTTGAAGAGACATTTCCGGCTCGTCCAGAGGTCATCTCTCTTGTTTATTTTATAGTAACCATGGCCTTGGATCCTCTCTAATTATATATCAATCCATCAATTGATATGCAAGGAGATTCTCATTCATTTTCCATCGATTTATCTAAAATGTTGCAGGCAGCTGTCACTTTTTGAGTTTTAAAAAAAAAACTTTCTTCGTGAATGAGATAGTTTAAGGCCGGATATGTTGTTGTTGTGAGAGAGAGAGAGAGAGAGAGAGAGAGACCTAGAAGAAAGTCCTTGAAATTAAATGGCCATAAGAGAAATGCTCGTCTGCGGCCGGAGAGAGCTGTGCACTGCAGTTCCAACACCACCGTTTTACCTGCTGGTGTGGTGCTACAATCCGAGACGCGTCAAGGACGGACCACTTTCACTGGCGGACGTGTGCAACTGACCAGCCACACAAAAAATCGTGACCTATTTTGACCCGGATTCAACCTACTTGAAGGAAGAACAACAACAAAATGTCTTCAAAACAAAGTGACAAAAAAGAAGAAAAAGTACTTTCATATTAAAGTGTTATCGGGTCATTCAACCCCTCTCTTTAGATGAATTTGTTTTTAAAAATGTGTGAGAGAGAATTTGGGTTTTTTTTTTTTTTTTTTAAAAAAAGAATGTCTTCGGGGTCGAGTCACCAAAAGCAACAACCCCAAGAGGAAGGGAAGGTACGATGAAAGGAACCTGTTTTTTTTTTTTGTTCTTCTCCTCTTTAGACCTGACATTTTCTTGAAGGCCCTTTTTTACCCTTAAGAAATCGAAAAAGATTTGTATTTTATTTGATATTTTTTTCGAAAGGAAGGGAAGACGCTGTTTTGGAAATCGTCGAAGAAGGGAAAACGACTGAGAGAGGGGCTTGGCTCCTTTTGGGCCACAGGTAAATGCTATAGCAGCAGCGCCACCGCCGTCTCAGGTGGGAGGAGGTTTAGAGGGGAGGAAACTTTCACGCGCCGATGGGACTACAGCAGCACCGATAGAGGAGGGAAAATCACCGTTACCTAGTCCAAGTCGTCTCATTCGAGTTGTTTGACTCGGACAGAGCTGTTGACTCTGATCGAATAAAAAGTATTTCGTTTACTACATAGGTGTTTTTTAAAAAACAAAATCATCGAGTGCGTTTTGTGGCAACCATTTTTTCTTTGAAAAAAAACAAACAAGAAGAAGAAAAGGACTGAATTATTATTCCGCAGTGGACCATTTTGTGTGATTCGACATTTCTGGATTTTTGTTTCATTCATTTCACATTTTACTCCAAATCTGAGATCAAAGATGTCGCGGCATTCGTATCATCGCGATTCCCCTTTAACGTAAGTTCACGTACCTACCTAACCCCTACGTCAATTACCAAAGTATATACACACAAGGCAAGGCAAACAAACAAAAAAAAAAATAAGTCGGGAAAACAGGTCCAAAATTATTTGGTCCTACTTTCCAAAGAGAGAGAGAGAGAAAAGAGAGACTCGGCTGAAGAAATCGAGGCCAGTCACGTGACGCGCGGCCCCCACCTCACCATTTTTCTATTCTTTTGAGAAAAACACCTGTTTATTGTAACAGACGATGAGTAGCACACACAAGAGTAGTTGTACACCATCACTTGCTTTAAAAAATGAAGCTTTTTTTTTATTTTATCACTAATCTTATCTGAGTCATCCAACAGGAAGGCTTTATCTTTTGCTTGCGATATCTCTTGTTGAAATACTTTTTTGTTTGAAACGTGTCGCATAATGTTTTAAGCTTTCACCTGAAAGAGGAAGAAGAAGACTCAAACGAAAGAAGCCATTTTGGGTCTGACTGGCAACGCTGAGCGGCACACACCGGCTGATGTGTGTGTGTGTGTGTGTGAGAATTCCACCAATGAGAAAAGAGAACTGAAAGTGGCGTGATCCTTTGGATCGATGCACACACATACCGTAGTGGCGGCGGTGGTGGTGGCCTCAGTTAGTCAGTCGTAGTTATTATTACGCCCGAGGAAAATGTCGGGACTCTTGTTTTTATGAGCAATTTTCAGGTAATCATTATTATTTCTATTCCCATGTGTGTGTTTTGTTTCCTAGCAATAGGGGGCCCCCGCAATTGTTTTTAAAAGATTATCAGTCAGTCACGCCAATGCCAGGTGATTTCTATTTGACAGCTCACAAGTTTCGTCAACACACTGTGTTATCAGAGACCCTGTCTGTTCTGGTTTTGGATAGATTTCTCTCTAAAATAAAAACATCCAAAGGGCAGCGTACACAATTTTGTGTCGTGTTTTTATTATGAATCTTCAAACTACACCCGGGGATCCCAGATTGCAAAAATTGTTCTCAAACTGCGTAGCAACGGGCTCTGCGCCAATACCTGGGGGTTTGGCAACACGACGACGGTTGCTATGTCCTGGTCACAGAGTCCATTCCCCACAGTGATGACTTGTTCTTGCGTGCATGGCGGATATCTGTGTGCTAGAATGCTAGATGGATCTTTTTTAGTAGTACACGTGCCTATCCTTGAAATGGAGTCCTTCGAACCCACGTGCTCGACCAATGGACAATTGATACTATTTTTGAAAAGGAGAACGGCAAAAAAATTTTTAAAAGAAGAAGACGAAGAAGAAGTTTGGACCGGTTATGAGGGATATCTCGGGTTACTGTCCCAATATGAGTGGAAAACTCCGGGCAATCAGAGTGGACTCGTTCAGTCGTTCATTGCACACCCACCCACACGGTTACAAGGCTTGTTGATTGTTAATTATCTAAAGGTGTTTTATTAAAAATGAAATTCGAATGCGATATTAATGAAGTTTCAAATCGGTGCGTTTATTTATTTATTGAATTGTTTTGTATTTGTTATTTATTTTAAATTGTTTTTTTTTTTCTTTTATTTCTTTTCGCCATTTTTATAAATAGGAACTCGACGTTGAGAAAGACCATGTCCTTTGACAACACATCGAGCGAATTCTCTCAGCAGAGCGTCGTTTTTGCCATGGAAAAGTTTTCTAGGGCCGTTGCCAATATGGACGAAACGGTGATGGTGCCGTGTAAGCTGATGGACGTTCCTGTAGGCAGCGATCCTGAATTGGACACTCGTGTGCCACGTCGTTCTCGAGCCATGATTCGCGATATGCAATCTGCTGATTTGCACAGTCTCTACACAATGCTCAATTCTTTGAAAAATGAATTGATTTGGGGCAGTCGTACTTGCACAGACAACAATAGTAGCAGCAGCAACAGCAGCAGCGCCAATAACCAAAGTAGCAGCAGCAGCAGCAACAACAACAGCAGTCAGAGATCGAGCATGGTTCGGCGACCGTCTGTCAATTCCATGACTTCGATGGCTTCATCTTCCTCGTCATCGACAACATCGTCATCTTTGTCTTCATCATCTTCTTCGTCCTCTTCGTCGTCTTCTTCATCGTCATCGTCGGGAACGGGAGCCAGTTACAGCGACAGCGACTCTGAATCGGGTCTGATGGATCACGAAAGCACAGAAGATTCTGGTGTAGAAGCGGAACGCGAACCAGATGGTGAAGAGTGCGTCGAACGAATGGCCGATCAATTCCGCCGACACTTGCTCGGCCTTCATCAGTGTTTGGAACACATGGCCGATGCCGCCAATTATCTCACCCACCGCTACCAAGTCGAAATCGGAAGTGCCGATTGATAGCACCACCACCAACACCAACCACAGTAGCTGCCTTTCTATTTGACGGCGTTTCCAAAATGCGTTTCTCTCCCCCCCCCCCCCCCTCTCTATCTCTGTCTCAAACATTTATTATTAATTAATTAATTAAAAACATAAAAAATTGTACACGATTATTTTTCGCTTACTCTCTCCCCATCTGTCCACTCTCTTTTTCTCTTGTCTTTACTCTTTATCATTTTTCAATATTACAAAAAAAAAAGGGAATTTAAAAAAATACGAGAGGAAATTAACCAAAGTAGCTGAGCGTATGAGTGCGGGCGTGTTTAACAAGTTTTTTTTTTTTTTTTCTTTTTTAAATATATTGGTTCACGGTTAACTTTGCGACGCGATTCCGAATTTCGAGTTATGTTCCGCAAGAGACTTATAGCGTTTGTGTAAAGATTGAATGAAAGTGTCTTTTGTGTGTGTGTGTGTGTGTGAAGCGATTCTTATTTTCCAATTCATTCGGCGGAGGGGAAATATATCCATGGAAAAAGAAAAAAAAAAACAAACAAACAAAAAACACAATAGAACTTTTTTTTTTTTTTTTTTTGAAATCTCCGCCAATTTTTCCAAAATTCAGAAGAAGAAAAAAACAAAATAATAAATAACTATGTATGTTCTTTTTTTTTTGTTGTGTTCGCGCACCTTCGGTCCTTTCCGAAAATAAAAGGTGACGCACCACGTCATTTTGATTTGCTCACGCGTGTCTATGGATCACGTCATAGGCCAGATTTGTCGAGTATAGGAAAACATAATTCGAGATTGGGCGAAAACAGAAAGAAAAAAAAAAAAAAACGAAAATTTTGCCTTGTCCATGTTTTTATTTCACTTATAGCACTGCTGAAAATAATTATATATATATATATTTACCAAAATTCTGATTTGGTGCTGTTGCGCAATTTCATGGCTTCAACATTTTAGCGCACATGCAGGCCCCACTCTCCCCCATCCTCCCAATCTGTGTCGATAATTTTGCATAGTTTCCATTTTTCCCCCTTTTTTGTAGCATATTTAGCCTAGCTAAAACAAATTGAAACCCAATGAGAATTATATAATAAATATATATATTCAATGGTTCTTTTTTAATATTCACTTGTTATTTCTTGTTATATTATTATCATTTACGGTTGATGATCATTAATGAAAATGTCACGGCCGATATCCGACAGAATGGCGGAAGTCGTCTCGTCTACTCGTATGCATATCTACCAGTATGCATATCAGTTAGCAG
This sequence comes from Daphnia galeata, assembly GCA_030770115.1. Taxonomy (NCBI): domain Eukaryota; kingdom Metazoa; phylum Arthropoda; class Branchiopoda; order Diplostraca; family Daphniidae; genus Daphnia; species Daphnia galeata. The sequence goes on along the minus strand of CM061120.1, from coordinate 1,709,167 downwards.
GTTCAAAGGTGCCAGTGCTACGTGGGCTATCTTTTGAAAGGCTTTAAATGCTGCAATGATAAGAAAGCACAGCGGCGGTTCAAAGAATTTAAAAGAAAAGTAGAATCAGCATATGCTGTGTGTTGTATACATCATCCGGAAGATGAATGGGTCAGGATACTTGTAAGCAGAAACATCTCATCCAAGGAAGAAGCTAAGTTCATCTTTGGAACATGAACAAAGTTCTTTTGCGATCTCAACTTTCCCCGCGACGACCTATACGATATCACGTGGTTGTGGTCTCTCACGTCTCTTTTTTCGATCCTTTCAAACAGCAGTTGCTATCAGATTACGTATATAATAGCTATAGCTATATAGCATAGTTGTACCCGTGCCGAATGGCGGCGTCTCATTGCACCGGATAACAATCTTCTTCTCAGCAAATGAATATTTACAACTAAAGAAAAAGAAGGCCATAACAAAAAAGTACAAAGAGAGAGAGGTCTCGACCTTGGACAATAACATAGACAGGCCTCAAGTTCTTCCCTCCACATAGGCCAACATCAATTATAGGCCAATACGTTGTCCTTCAAGTTCACCTGAGATTTGTTTACGACCTTTCTTCTTCTTCTTCTTCTTCCTAGATGTAACAGCAGCAACAAACCAATTGTCTTCTCCCCTTCAGTTTCTTCTTCCTACCATCAATCAACGGTCAATGGAGACCTTTTAAGTGTCACCTTGAAGATGGATGGCGGGTAAACAAATGATCAACGTTAAAAGCTCATCGTCGTAAACCTTGAACAAATGTTAACCATTTTCTATACGTTGTATACGTAAATCTATTAGAATATAGTTTCCTTATAGATCGAAAAGTTGTCCCAGTAGGTTGAAAGGTCCTTGGATTATTATTCTGCCGATTCCCTCTACATATTTATGCAATCGGCGTCTGCTGATGAACTACAGTCTAATCAAAATGTAATCTCTCAGCAGCTCTCCTATTTGGACGGCATTGCCATTGACCTAAAGATCAGAAAACGATTCTCAATGAGTCGGTTAGAATTATGTAGGCGAATTTGAATCCTGTTCTGGTTATTCAAACCTTTGGGAACACCACTCCTTTTGTTCTGTGCTCAGAGAGAGAAAGGCTCCACCATCATGGCCGTTTTACGCCATTCAGAAACACGGTCGCACACGAGCGGCCGTGAGTGTGTTCAAAAGGAGAGTTTCGACTTAGATCCGGTCTACATATCCTTATAGGAAGTGAACGGCATTGACCTCTCCACCATCATCAGACAGGATCTAGCTGTATTTCAACACATTTGCATTTTGATAAAAATTTTGTCATGGATGAGGAATTTCCAGGATTCCAGGATACTGCTATGCACTTGAACCAGCAATCGTGGGAAACCTTAGAAAATGCCAAAATGGTCTCAGCAGCGCGAACTAGGATAGCCTTTACTGCGAAAATTAGAAAACGATAGTCGTTTGAGTCGGCCGCATTGAGGCTAACGTGTGACGTCAATGGATTGGTGGCCGTTAACTTCACGTTGTTGTATCATACACCAATTTTTTTCTTACACAGAAGAATAAAAAAAAGAAACCGACAAGGTCTCCTTTCACATCCTTGATACTTTTGGCCAAGTGTGGAAACTCTCGGGCGTGTACGACTCTCTCGTCGTGCCCATTTTCTTCGGCTCGATAATGATTTGGAAAAAAACTTTAGGAACCTGTTTTTACTGGGCTGGTTTTTTTTTTGTTCACTATACCCCTCTTGAATCTTCCTGAAAATATCTCTCACTCTCTATTTTAACATTCGTCCAAGTAGATCGTTGACGATGAAAGTGAAATTGTTTTCATTTTACACGAATGTACTACTCTCTCGTTCCACTGGGCAAATGTCCAAATAACAATTGGCAGAATCGACTTCTATACTACCAGCAGGACATGAGCACTCATGTCCTGTCGAAAGAAAATAAAAAAACATAAAAAACTTTCCCCTCAACAATCGCCTTTAGTTATATAGAATTTTTAAAAACCCTTCACGACCTTGACATTTATAATCACGCTTTCGTTCAGCAGGACTTCCAATGAAAAAGAAGAAGACGAGATTCTTCTTATGTCTGGTTTTTCTTTCATACGGGTATCATTTCTAGCTACATATTTTATATGTATATGCGTTTAGACGCTGTTTGTGCTGTGTGTAGTATCAATAAGATATCCGGTCGTCCCTCATTCAAGTCACTTTGTTTGAAATGCCGACAAGAAGAAATAAGAAAACGATCGGTTTCAACGTCTTTCTTTTTTTTACCGAAAATAGTAAAACGTCAAGGTAAAAAAAAAGGCCCATCTGGACTGCAACGCACGAAACCTTGAAAAAAAATTTCGAAAATAATGCTGGACTCTCATGTTCGCGTGTTCGGCGTGTGTTGCTCATTAAATCGTTGAAAATGTTTTTTTTCTCTTTTTTAGGCACCACCACATTAAAGAAATGACGTTACAACGACGCGCCCATTTCAACATTTGTGACGCAAATTCTGGCAAAAGAACAAAACGCACGTCAATGTTTTGCGCTGTGGTGGTGGGCTCGTCTTGCAATATGTAAAACAAAAACAAAAACGAAAAAAAAAAAATTGCCCAATAGTGAACGTTCAAAAACAAATACTTTGTCATCCAGGCAACAATGTTGACCAAATCCATTGCGTCGTTCGTTGAACTTGTGTGCTACGTAGTTAACCGGTTGACCTTGTTTCTTGGTTTAAAAATAAACAAATGATTACTGACATGATTTATAGATCTTTAGTGATTGGCTTATCGATATTTCGGGATCTTATCACGCCAATGCGTCGTAGGCACATGCGTACTACGCCGTGGAACATTCCAGTGGAAACTTATTGGCCGTTTATTTTTCTTTTAATCACGTAAGATAGAGCATATAACAATACAGGTATTTTATTATGATGTATGATGATAATAAGAAGACAATCGGTTTTTAACGATTATTAGCAACTGGTTTGTTTGTTATAACTTTCAATACCACGACCCCCTTTCAAAATAAATAAAAGGGCAACATAGTAATTTTTATTTTCTTCAATATTTTTACAAACCTTTTTTTATTAATTTCATATTTGATTAAATATAACAAGAAAATGCCGCCAGCACGAGTGAGAACGCAATTTTTCCGTCTAGAGGAGATATCACGATTATAAAAGACTTACAGCCTTGATAGACATCATTAACAGACCTATCATTTTTCAGAAAGTTTTTACTATGCTTTCTCCCTGGACAAACAAAAAGAATTTTTAAAAATGAAAAGAATTGAATGTCGCATATAGTGATGGAATATGCCTCATCCGATACTCCGAAAAATTGTTGACGGCATGTGGTTAAAGAAATCGACCTAGTTTCTTCTGACGTCATATGGTCTCATGCAACATAAGTATACTACGTAGTCGACAAAGTTGTCGACGATAAGATATTTTGTTGATATTTCTTTTTTTTTTAAACCATAACGGAACTTTGCGTGCTGCTGTCGAGCATAGACTTTGGTCCATCCTCGTCAGCACATGTCCGTACTGTGCCGGTTCCCCAGTTGGCTAATGATTTCTTGCGGTATATGTGGAATTGAAACCGTGCCAGTTAGTTAGCCATTTACTAGAAAGTTAGAAATGCAACGTAACTGGACATAGCTGACCAAATAAAATTTTCGTTGTAAAATAAAAAAAATTAGCCCCAAAAATTGACGTCGCGTTCCAACGCAAGATGGAGTTTAAAATCTTTAGCAGACGATGAAGTTGCCAAAATTTTGTCAAAAATTGAAAAATTTTAGAAAAACTTTTGTTTGTTTTTTAAACTTTTAAAAAGATCTTGTTCTTGGCAAACAAATCAAATAATAAGTTAAATACAAGAAGAAGTGCTTGTCGTCACTAAAGTCTACGTATTTCTCACTGTTGATTACAATTCAAAGTAAGCTTTGATCTTTAGTCCTGCTTTCTGTTTATACTGCGTAGTGCGTACGTGTTGGTGCACTGTCAGATGAGTTCCAAAATTATGTTTATAGTAAACTTTTTTTTTACTGGCGACCTTGAAATATCTGGCCTTTCCGGTTTTGCAATGTAGTGAATTGCGCATAGATTAGTGCATGACATTTTTTGTTTTGATGGATGTTTATTATTATACAATTTGGATTTTCCTACAGAACAATTTCTTTATTGTCGAAATGGGCACCAATGCAGCTAGTTCAGCTGATCGGCTGAAGGTTATTCTGTCTCATCTACCCAACAAACCAGGAAACATCCCATTCGATTTCTTGGTAAGTTTACGAAGCATTTCATGAAACAGCATTTTTATAAAAATAAATTGTCAATGCTTGAGTGTGTGTGTGTGTATGCCATAGGGAAGTAAAAAGTCTTTTGAAATATCACCGGCCCCCAAAGGATTAGAAAGTGCAATCACACTTCTTTTCACAGAAGACTGCTTAGAGTTTCTGGTGAAACTAGTTGAAACCTTTGATCAAAAGGCTGATGAGGTAAGAATCTTCAAAAACCATTGTTGTGAAATGTATACAAAAGGCTCTGGTGGTGCTGCTGCTGTTGCCAATTCACCATCATCCTGACTTTCTCCTTCGTAGGTGCTGCGTCAGCGCGTCTTGCGACGATGCGCTGTGGAAAGCGGCAAAATGCCGGAATTCGTTTCCAGAAGACCGAACAAATCCAAGGGTTGGAAGATTGATTCCATCCCACGCCGCTTGGTCAACAGAAAGTTAGACCTCGGTGACATCAGTCCCGCGAGAACAGATCTTCTCGTCGCCGCCTTGAACGCAAATGTTCAAGGCATCCAAGTAATAATAATAATATTTACGTCATAAAACTGTCAGTGTCACGATGTTTTCTGGATATTGAAGTACACTAATATATATATCTCGTCCGCCGCAAGCAATAAAAAAAAACCGTAATAACTTTGCAGCATGCAACAATTTTCCGTGAAATTTGTGAGCATCGTTTTTTATAACTGGTAATTGTCAGGTGGATTTTGATGATGGCCATTGCCCATCATGGCGAAATCAGCTTCAAGGCCTTTACAACGTCTTCCTGACTGTAAGAAATCAGCTGCCCGGAACACAGTCTTTGGACAAGGTACCCGTGATGATGTTGAGGCCCCGAGCCTGGAACATGATGGAGCACAACGTCATGGTAAATAACAGCCTTTACAGAAAGTACAACTGACTTGCATACTCATCCTCTCAACTTATTTACTTCATCATAAGATCAATGGTCGTGAAATTCCCGGTCCTTTGCTGGACTTTGGAGTATTAATTTACCATAATGGACGGATCATGGCCGATTTGGATTCTGGCCCCTTTTTCTATTTGTCCAAAGTTGAAAGTGCCATCGAAGCCCGTCTATGGGACCAGATCTTCACGTGGACGGAAAACCGATTAGGGCTGAAGTTTGGTACTATGGACTTGACATACGAAACTTGATTGCCCAATAATATTTTATTTTACATTCTACACTCTACAGGCACCATCAAAAGTTGTGTCTTGATAGAAAATATTTTAGCAACATTCGAAATGGAGTCTATTCTCTATGAATTACGTCATCATTGCATCGGATTAAACTGCGGCATTTGGGATTATTCGGCATCGATTATTTCTTTGTTTGGTAAATCACTATTGTTTGGTAAAACGGTATTGAGGAAAAATATTAGTGAGTCGATTTCCCTTCACTGGCAGGTCGACGCTCTGAGTTCGTCATCTCTGATCGCGTCCGTTACGTAAACATCGACCAACTTTTTTTGATTTCGTATATTAAATTATTAATCAAGGTGTGCCACAAACGCGGAGCTTTGGCCACGGGAGGAATGGCAGCTCTTGTTTTGGATGGCGATGCTTCAAAGTTAGTTTAAATTGTTAAGCTAAAAAAAAAGTCTATTCTTATTTTTTGAAAAAAACACGTTTGACATTGAACTCGTATTTGGCCTAAATTTATCGTTCTAGCAATCAAGCAAATATCATCAAGCGTGTTTGTGAAAGTAAACTGAAAGAAATTCGTCTGGGATTAGACGGTTTTATGGTTCACGACCTCGGACTTGTCGAGCATGTTAATAAGGTACAGTGCGTATAAAAAAAGTAACGCTTTTGCAATTCAATTCGTCACCTAATACTTTATAAAATCCCAGCTATGGAATGAACATTGTCTCGCTGATAATCAACTGAAAGTTAAACTTCCAGTGTTTAAAAAAAATGCCGCCGATTTGCTGAAAGTCCCGGTTGGCCAGGTTAGCCTGTCTGCCCTTGAACATAATATCGCAGTGGCAACTCTTTTCATTGAAGCTTGGTTGAGACGTAAGTTTTTTTTTCTGATGTTCTACTTTACAGCTAAACTAATTTAATATGCAAGCAACTGGTTTCTAACGCAGAATCGGGAACATTCACATTCCGTGGAGCTGTTGAAGACTCGGCCACAGCTGAGATATCTCGCTCGCAAGTTTGGCAGTGGATTTTCCATCGGGTAAATAAAATAGGGCAGGTGGTATGACGAATCGATTATGTTTTATAGAACAAGAGATTGTTATTTAGGTTCCGCTGGAAGATGTTGAAGGTACTCGTATTTCGCGCCAGCTGGTCTTCGATTTAGTCGACTCGTTTGCTCACCATTTGTCCGTGTCTTTCAATCAAGAGGAGAAAGACCGACTTTTGATTGCCGTTAAGATATTCAAGGAGTTGGTGACTGCTCGTGAACCACCGATTTTCATCACAACTTACCTCAATAATCATTCATGCTTTTTGAACGCCTGTCGGCAGTCAAGCCAATAAGTGACGGCACAAAATTATTTTCAGTTATTCTGAATTTCATGGGACCATCTGACGCTTGGTGATAGGGAAAAGTATACGTCAGAATTACGTAGCCTTGATTAGTGTTCAACTTAAAGATGAAGTAGAACGTGGATTATTACGTCGACGTTCTTCACGCTCAACAGTTATATGACTGGATTGTACCGGCACTTTCTTTCCAGCTGTTTGCGGTTGGGATTTCCCCTTCTCATCCTTGCCATAACATATAGTATATATACTCGTGGTTGTGTCGTTAGAAGTTCTATAACATCTTTTAGTGGGTTATTTTTTATAGATAAATACATATACGTATATATTATAAATTGTACAGATGCTTTTGAGCTACTTTTTTTTTACTTATTTTGAATCTTACAGTAGCTTTGGCACGCCGGATCTATTTTTACGAAACCAAAATTTAACCAGCAGTTTTAAAAATATTGGCAACCATTGATGCATAACACTATTTATTGTTGTTATAAATTTTCTCTGATCCTATCACTTGATCATCATGACGTTTATTTTAGAACGTTTTCAAACATTTTATTTCTCATTATTTCCTGAGGGCTTACGTGCCAGATTCAATGCCGTATCTTGTCGGACCTCGTGTCCTAGTTGGCTCAAAAACCTTCTTTTCAAGATCAACTGGTTACTGATTTATCTTTTTTCCTTTCTTTAAATTTCCCCCGTTAGTTTTCTTTCTTGAACCACTAGATGTCGTTTACAACAAATAACAAGTTGTCTGCTGGTGAATTGTGAATAATATCAACAAAAAAATTGAAAACTATTAGTTTTCAAATCCAATTTATTGTGCACACGTTTGACGTTAGTGATGATGAGTATCACTGTGAATATATCTCGACAACTTGAACGACCCGTTTTGAATCTTTTTAGGCACTGTTCAACGTCCGTCAAGAAAGGTTTGGATAATGCTAACAAGGATGATTATATTCGCCAACCTTTTGCACTTAAACTAAAAGCTGAGACTATTCATCATGTCCTAGGTATTGTTATACTACATAGAGAACATCAATTCTATTTTAGTCTATGTATATCCTTAAAAATTTGTAGTTACTCATATAAATAATCCTTATGAATCATGATAATTTTTCCATAGGATGGAAAATTTCTAAGGCTAAACAGTTATTGAAAAATGACAGAGTACTATCAAAAAAGCCCTTATCTCACTACACTACAATCTCTGAAATTGTTAAACCATTTATACCCATTTCTGGTCTTAAAGAAGAAGGCACACATTTGCTTCTAGCCTCTCCTCCTACATTAGAACGCAACTGCCAATTTCTTCAGGAATGTGGTGCCACAAAAGCAACAGCAGATATAATAGGAAGGTAAAATGGTATACTTATAAGAAACAAATATGAAAATCAATTGGTAGTATGATTTATTGATATTGATTGTCATTTTTTCAGATGCCAGAATTTCACTGGAGTATCAATAGGAGTTTTCAAAAGTTATGCTCATGTTGATTCAGCTGTTGACATACAAGCTCAATGGCTTGATATGCTCTCTGATCCTTTGTTATGTGATCAAACAAAACTCTTTCTAGAACAGATAACTACCTTTGGCAGTTCCATAGCTCATGTAAGAAATGTGATATTTGCTAGCTATGTAGCTCACAAATGGAATGTGCCATTTCCAAAAGTTTTAACATGGGTGGAAGATGGAATTAAGACTCTGCCATTTGCCATTGGTCGGTTAATACGAATTCTTGACGTTCTGTCGGACATAGGTTTTAGTCAAGAAAAGGTGATTTCCAATTCACCGTTGCTGTGTTAAAACTCTTTTTCAGCCTTGATTTTTTGTCTGTGCGTTATAGATATGGAAACATCCTACCCTATTGCAAAGCGATCCCAAGAGTTTGGAACTATTCGTGCACTCTTATGAAGAAGATTTTCTTGGTGGAAACGCTAGCAAATTTCTCCAGGAATTCCCTACAGTGACATGTCAAATTGATATAGTTTCTTTGCTTGCTAACGTTCATAGTTTGCGGATATTTGGTGTTCCAGCAAATTGCATCCGAAATAATCTCTATAATTTGCTGGTTCACGATCCAATTGATTTGCAAGAGAAATTAAGAAAAATGGAACCTTATCCAGAGTTAGGTGTTTTTGTTCATCATCCTAAATTTGGCAAATTATTAAATGATGTCGACACTGTCATCCTTCGTGTTGAGACCTTTAGAGCCATAGACAAACGACAAATTACCTTCACTGCCTGCACTTCTTCGGCAAAAGAGTAAAACAAATGAACTTAAAATAACTAAAGAAAGTTCTCTAAGTTCATTTTAATTTACAGCTTTTGGGCGATTATTCACCAACGAGCTCAACAGCGGTTATCGGAGGAAGCAGTTTGCTATTTGGCCGACCATACGGGATACGAAAAAAACAAAGTACGGGAAATATTGCGTTCGCATCCACACTCCTCGCAATTGACTTCAGAAAACATGAAAAAAGTGATCGAGCTTTTAAATAGTAGATGTTTTACAAAATTGCAAATCTTCAATGGTCTACAATTGACACTATATCCGGTGGAAATTGTAGAGGACAAGCTTAACGAATTGCCCCATAGACCCGATATGCAACCAATCGAAACTACATTGAAAGAGCCAGGTATCCTTGAAATTGTCCTTTATCTATTAGAACAGCAATTTATGTTCACGGGTAATGGAGTGTTTGCCAAATCTACACAGAAATCAGAAAATAATGCTTAAAATCAAATAAATTGTCATCCTCTCCCCTTATCGGTCAAGATTACTTTTTTACCATTTTTTAACTATACTTCAGTTTATGTAGATATTTCGCCACATAAAAAAACGAATTACGTGCCTTTTTCCACTATAAGAAATCTGATTTATTTATTTTTTAAAATTTCCTTTTTATTTTGTTTTACAAAGAAACAAGTTTTTCCAGTAATGTTCTGGATACCAGTAAAATGGTCACCATATACAAATTATAAATGCAGTTGAAGGCTAATATGGGGCCATTGGATTTCACGTTATTGTTTGCTTCGGGTAGTGGACAAACCAGTGGGATTTTTCGTTTAATCGTGAACGATCCTCGAGGGAAACTAATTCGCCCGTTTGAGTAGCTCACAAATTTATTCTCTTTCACTTGATCAGGAATAACATCCAAAGCATCACAACTGCTTCCATTAAGCCAGTTGATTCCGACCGTGTTCATTTGAATGTTAATATCAAAAGAACAGCCTAGATAGTCCATTCCTAAAACACATTTATAGAAATGAATAGAATTATTTATTGTTATTGATTATATCTATGCTTGTATATGCTTATATTATATTTGTAGCTATCACTTACCTTGAAGAGTAAAATTGGTAATACCAGGCGGCAAAATTGGATTGGAAGTTAATTTTTCGATAGTCAAGCGCAATCCAGCATAACCGAATAGAATTGATTGAAGAAATCCACCCATTCCAGTGATGAAATTGAAGGCTCCTTTATGATTCTGTGCTTCGTTCCACACCTCGGAAGATAAATCATGTTTTAAACGTCATCTCATTTTATCAGACACATTTAGATAATATCCTATATACTTTAAAGGGCTCTAAAATATAAGGTTGAAAACTCCGATTGAGCATTGCTGCACCTCTGGCTTCTTCGCCGGATTCTAAATGACCAATTGCATGCATTGACCAAGTCATGGCCGGCCCGTCAACTCGTGTGACGTTTTCATAAATGTCCAAATCGTTGCGTCGTACAATGGGATCTGTTACAAACATAAGCGGGAAACCTAACAGGACAACGTCAGCTTGTTTAATGGTCTCTCCTGGTTGATAGCCATCAAATTCAGGATGATAATTGCGTTCGGCATCAAACGGAATTTTAATTTTTCGGGCTACATCCAACCAAGCTTCTGGAACATTTCCTGTCATAAAAGAACCGCATTGACATTCCGCGTGCCTGTGTTACAACATTGAACTTCAAATGATGGTTGAATTTAAGCGGATTAAAAACTTAAACTCTAGTTACTTGGCGAAAAAGATGGAATATGAAGCAATCACGTTGGTATAAATCTAATTGAAAGCAGAATTAGGAAGTTCTTAAATTAGATAAAAAAACTGAATAAACCTAATTGTATACCGAGTTGTCGACATAGGGATGGTCCTCATCTGGTGGCATGACGCCTATTGAAAATCAACCTGTATTATTTCGGAATTGGTGTCTATTTTTCTTGAAAACGTATATTATACCATTGATTTCGTATTGATCCGTAGATAAGTTATATTCTGCCCGACTGGCCCAAAACTGAGCCATTTCTCTGATGAAATTGCATCCATTAATCTAAGATAATGCAGTAAAAAAAGGGTTTGCATTCATTCAAATTTTCTATATTCTGCAATTATACCTCTAATGGGAAACTATAGTTCTCTCCATAAAGCCATTTAATATCTCCAGTAGCCGCCCAATATTGTCTCGTTGCGAAGGAAATGTCGCCTTTCATAAACTGTGAACATCATGGGATCATATAAATTTATTGTTCAAAACGCAGTACTAACCTGTAATATGTTGTTGGTTGTCTCGAGTCTCCGGACAGCAGTCAGGAGTAACTTCGACCCCTGTAAATGCTGATTCCCAAGGGAAACGGGCGCCCTGATAACCTGTTCCCAACGCTCTGTCGCGCGCTGCACGGATATTGCTCATACGGTAGAGTAACAAATCTTTTGCTACGTATGGCCACAGCATCAAAACGGGAGGAAACATCCAAGTTTCAGTATCCCAAAATGAATGGCCTTGATAATCTTTGAGGAAAGCGCCATTGGCTAATGAGCCGGGACTTAATCCACTAAATCGTCTTCGATTAGCGTCGATTGGTTCATTAGGCAGAGAACTCAGTAAATAATACATGCTGCCGCATACCACTTTGGCCTAAAGAAAATCAAATAAAAACAGTTTCATGCCACACATATTATCATCAAATGATGATGAATAGAGTCAAACCAGTTCTAAATTTGGGCCTTCCATTAAGATGTTTCCCGAATCCCAAATTTTTCTCCACTGATCGACGTGAGTTTGAAATAATTCATGATGGCCATTCGCTTGTTGCGTCAAATTGTAAGCTATGCAATATAATATTGATACAATTGTTTGTTTAACTGTAAACATCGAAAAAAAAAATGTTTGGTACACACCAGAAGAATAAGCAGTAGATGCTTCCGCATAAGAAGAAGCAATCGACATGATAAAAGTTATTGAGGACGCATCCCTGGTTAGAATTGTATTCTCCGGTACCTTTGCGAAGGTTGTTTTCTATTTTTATTTTTATCTTTTTGAAGTTTTGATTTGAGTAAACCTACTTCTGAATAGATGACAGTGACAGATGTCAGGTTATTTTGATATTGTGAATCTTCAACAACTTTTGTTTGTCCAATCTGTTCTTTGCCCGGTAGGCCTTGAGTATAATTTTGTGATGGAGTAAAAGTAATGTCTTCGCTAACTGGGCCAGGATTATCAGACAAGAATAGTGTCACCGAATCGCTGTCTGAAATACAAATAAAAAGAAAGTTTAAATCGCGTGTTAAAATCACATTGTTAACGTGATACTACTACCTGATTGGCTAAAATCGACTGTGATTTGGGTGATGAGCAGAGACGTCATTGCCCTATGAGCAAACGTCCTTTGCTCTACGATAGCGCCATCAAATAACGTAGTTCTTTCGATAAACATCCCTGGACGAAATGGAACCGACATTATAGAGTAAACATTTAAACAGCTAGTGAGTAAATAAAAGAATATGGAAAAACCAATTTCATATCGTACCTTTTTCTGTATCTAAAATGAAGCGTCGCTGTGTGACAGTTATGTTAGGCCCAACGTCCATGCGAATATTGATTTGAGAAGGAATTCTGGCTCGATGAGACTCACCCAATTCCCCGTTGTAAAGCCCGTTCATGTATACTGTGTCTGTATAAATTACTGTGGCCAACTGACCATTGCCAACGCTAGGCATTTCGAGTTCATCAGACGGCAAACTATTTTAGTGGATATTTTGTAAGCAAAGTTAAATTAAATTAGAATGAATCTCGTTGGAAGAGCGATTTCAAGTAACCATATGAATTTAATCTGACATCGTGCGACCCAATCCCCGTTCGATGTTATTTCCGATAAGTGAATAGACTCTGTAGAAGAGGTGCCACATCTTTATATCGATTATCGTGAGAGGAATCGTCTGTCACGTACCCCGCGACCGAAGCGTTACAAAAAAATTAAAAAAAATACCCATTAAGAAATGCTGGGATCGTTAAAGAAGACGACGCAATCGATCGTTTGACGGATAAAATGTTTCTTTTGCCAGAAAAGAAAATCTATAATTCCAGCTTTTTGTAGGAATACCACTACATTTAGGTGAAGGCATCTATCGTATCGATCAACTGATTGACCCATTAATTTTAGTAATCTGTCACGTTCGAGCATCAGAACAATTCATCTTCTTTTCTAATTGATTTTTATTAAATTGCGTCATAAAACTATTAAAAAAATAAAGGGTTTCGCAATCTACAAATGCGCATCATAATAAGCTACGCTTCGTTGATTTCTTCCTCATAAAGAGAGACTTATTGGTTTTTTTTCAAAGCATTATTTTTCAGTTCCTTAAATCGAAATCAGGAAGGATTTTTAATGATCTGATTCATTATTTTCCAACCGCTTTTTTGAATTACAAGAAAAGAAAGAAAAATCAACAATCGGATATAAACATAAAATGAAGTCTCGACGGAAGTAGCCAAATTAATTGCAATATTTTTATGGCTGTAAAAATTAATTTAATGATTTTAAATCAGCAATAACATTTAAATCGTTTTCCTTTCTTAGTTACAGCAAGAACACACACAAAAAAGAAATTACCTGTCACTCTCGAAGATACGTGAGTCGGGGCTTAAATCGATCGATCTGGTGGAATCAGCCGTCATCGGTTGGATGAAGCTTAGTGAGGTGACGGTTAGGAATAGGACAAGAGTGATGCGAAGACCTAAGGGAAGAAACATGTTGGTTCTTTATGGGAGAGTGTCGAGGCTAGGCTTGAAGGGTGTCGAGTAGGCTACTCTTGAAGGGAGCCACAATTTTCACTAAAGGCAGTTTGTCGACTGATGTTTATTCGTTCACGAACTTGGATTAGATTAAATAATTATCAGGCTAATGGAGGGACGGTTCTTGTCAGTGTTGGCAAGCGATAGCATTAAATCGACAGAAACCAAAAAAAAAGAACTTTTTATAGGAGACGTACTTATTGTTCAAAGCTGCCCCCTGTTCAGGTCGCTCGTTTGTGCTCAACTAGACACAGCATCTGCGACAACATCGAAGATATACTTTCCCCTTTTTGGTAGCGGGTGGAACTGGTAGCGAACGTACTGGTTGGACAGCGTACAGTACCAGCTTGTTTGTTTGTTATTGCTTCACCTTTCCCTTGCCCATTACTACCATGCTCTTTCATTTGTATAAGCCGGCTTTACTATTTGACAGCAAACACTAAAAAGTGTTTGAAGATACCAAAGCAACAGAAGTTTTCTGAGGGAGGACTGAGTACTTGCCCCAACATATACTAGTTATAATAATAAGCACTTTGTCAACGTTATCCTCCAGGACAGTTCCAATAAGACAGAAAAATACCCACTGTTTATTATTCTACCAATCCTATATTTCTAATATTTATAAATATATCTTTTGTGACGCTATGCTCCACGAAGAAATACACGCGTCAGATGTTTCGAATCCCACGACGACTGCAAGAGCTATTCAAAGCTTGTTTTCAATTAATCAACGCAGTAGTTAACTTTATTCTAAATCAACAAAAACAGATGGGAAATTAAAGACTTGTTATGTAGAACCAAAACCAAGCTATACGCTATTTACGTTCTTGATATTAAGGCTTCAATTGATTCATTGGAAAGAACTTTCAATGGCTTCTGTATTTTATTTTAGAGGAAATTATTCATCAGCGCACGCGCGCAACATAAATGGGAAGCTTGTTTAATTTTAAAACTTTATTTAGGGAGGGTGGGGGGTGGGGCGTATATTACTATACCGTTAGCGCCAAAAATGTTAGTTCAATGAAGTGGTAATTCTTTCGCTAAAAAATTTCTCAAAGCAGGTCCAGTGACAATCTGTTCTACAGAAGGTTTAAGGGCCTCTTGAAAGGCGTAGATAAGCGAATCCTTGACTAAGTTGGAAACAAGAGACAACCGGTTTGAAATAATATCGCTGCCTCCACCAGGGATTCCTCCAATGGTAATCTTAATAGTCCTGCTCAACAATACAATATTTGTTATAATGTTCAATAAGAAATATTTTAAATATCAACTTTTGTTTTACCCAATTTCATTGAGAACGAATTGTGCCAGAGTTACTTGGAATGTTTCGGTGTCGACAATAATATCGACCATTAAATCAACATGTCTGACGATCATTTCGATTTGAAGATTTGTCTTGAAAATGCTTACACCCCACATGAAATCAACACCCAATTCGATATCGTTACCTCCGACAAATACAACCACTTCCGCTTCGTTTTGCGCAGGACGTACATTAAGTGTGCACGCTCCAGTTCGATGTACCGTAGAGAATCCTCCAATACGGGCGTTACTTATTGAAACTTGGCCGTTTATCGTAAAATTTCTAAATAACTAAAGCAAAATTTGTTAGAACATTTTTTCAGCGTCCATGAAAAAATATGCTCAACTGTGACATCAAACTCATCCGAATCAGAAGGCAGCAGAATAGGATCCCATCCGCCGTCTGTGGCATTTTTTCGAACGATTGCCAAGAGAACGTCCACTGCACCGCTAATGTCTCTAATGACGCGATCACTCGATTCAGGCTGGTATCTAAAATGTCAATGTAGTAGCTTTTAATGTGTTACATCAATAGAATAATTAAAAAGAATGGACATGAAACCTACTCTTCTACAGGAGAAATAAATCCCAAAGTCAATAAGTCGCGGAAAATATTATTAGTTGATACATATTGATTGATGCCATTTTTTATTGATTCGGACAAAATGGCTTTGACTTGCTTCTCATACTGGTAGAAGAGATCGACTAATACAACACTCAGGATTTCATTGATTGTATCATCCGATTCGTTGCCCATTTTATCCAACTGAATCTAAATCCAATAAAACAGCCGGCATGAAAAATAAATATTAATTCTACACAAATCACGTTGAATTTAACGAACCGTAAATCCATCAAAATGGTTATCAAACACTATTTCTTTGACGACAATTCCATAATTGATATCTCTCTCGATTTCAATGGATCCAGTTATACGAATATCTCTGACATTAATGCTAATTTTCGAATTTAGCAATTTGCAATAAAAAAACAGTAGATTTTGTGTTTGGAATTAAATTTTTTTATGTTTTAAAAACTGACTTATAATTTCCAGATCCATGCAGAGGGAAAAAATGTATCAATACTCCGTCAATGTTGTAGCGACCAGTGGAGAATAACTTTGCGAGGCTTAAATCGAATTCAATTTTTGACTTTGCAGCGTCAACAAACCAACGATTAACGATGAATCCCGATAATCCATTGATAACCAGACTGTCTACTGACCCTTGAATCCTATCACATTTAAAACAAAATAAGATTACAGATCTGTTGAAAATAAACATATTTTCATTTTTAAAAACTTACGTGATCTGTTCTTCGTTTAATTTAAAATCAAATGGTCCATCTAATTCAACTGGATCCAACTGATGAAAAAGTTCTTCGATAAGTTTACCACGAAGGGGGTCTAAACCAGTAAAAGAAGTAAAGACGGTTAACATTCATTTTTTATTAGGAATAAAGTATCCTCCTTTAATGAAATTAAAATTTCTTTTAAATACCTGCGCCAGCAGACTGAGTGACGAGAAAACCAACAACAAAGAAAGCGTACCACTTCATATTGCAACGGAACAAATCTCTATGTCAAAGATTGTGAAGTTTCGTATCAACTGGCCACGACAGTCGTCAGTATCTCCGGGTTTTATCGTGCGCACCTTCTCGCGGTTATCGGGTAGCTCAATATTGATGGGTCGAGTAACCACGGTCCACGTATTAAACAACACAGACACATATCACCCGAATAAAATAAGAACAGGCGTCGAATTTCGAATTTGTTTATATTGTTTTTTCCCAAAAAGCACCCATTCTATATGCTCGTCGTATTACATTGTTTTCATGTCTTTGAAATCTAATGTCCATATGTACATTTATCTTTAAAATGAGCTGCAAGCCTACGAAAACATATTAGAGATGGAATCTTGAGAGAGGAAGAGATGGTAAGATTTGGATTAATTCGTATGAAAATTTCGCGCGAAAAATGTGTACACTGTAATACAGGAACTCGAGAATCTAAAGGATGTTCTGAATAATGGATATACCTATAATAATGATATACGTAGTCTCATTATAGTCCGATCGTCTAAAATTTCGAGAAATACGGTACATATATTTTTTAAAGATGGAAATGCTGACGTAAGAAATAGGCCTACTACTAAACTTTTTATTTTTCTCTCGATTTTTCTGTAATGCCAAAAATGAAAAAAACAATAATAAAAAAGAATATGAAACAATGAAATTCAAAAGTAAACAAAATGATAGCAATTTAATCCAAGACTTACTTAAGTTAATATGTTTCATATATATTTCATATATATATCATTTAATATGAGTTCAAGGGTAGTAAAGATGATTAATGTTTTTATCTGTTGTTTATTCCCATTTATTTAAAAACAAATTAATTTTTATTAACTTTAGTGTCCATGTCTGATAATTCAGTCTATCCATATTCATTGGTAATTTCCAGTCCGGTGCGGCCGTCCTTACCTTTCCATCCGCCTCTCCGTCCGTCCTCCACTCGACCGGTCGACCGTGCGGCCCGTGCCAGAGCCGTGCCTTTTTATTAGTTAAATCAAGAAATATGACAACGGTGCATGGAAAAGTGTGTTGATTTTTCGCTGCAGTGACAGAGCACAGAGGCATAGTGTTACGATATCTGTTCTGAAGAGAGAGAGAGAGCTGAAAGAGGGTGAGGGGGTGTGTTAGTCCTTTGTTGCTGGATGATCTCTTTTTAAAACAGAAAGACTCTGTGATATACACAGAGAACTAAAAAGAGTTTCGAAGTGGAGCGCTCGAAAGGAAATTCGTCGAATAGAGGGGGACAACCAGCAGCAGAGGGTGTTAAACGTCAATTGTCTGTCATGTCTGCAGGATGTTGTGGGACCAAGAAACAAAAGACGACAAACTCGTCGTCGTCTTCGTGCAACGGCACGGATGATGGCAATGGGAGCTCATCCAGCAGCAACACCCATTTTGCTCAGGGGACTTCGTCTTCAACTGGGTTGCATCACCACTCTCACCTGACCAACGGTAATGCTCGAAATGGAACTGTGGCTCATCCTGAGATGGGCTTCTACTGTTTTGATGTCCTCTACTCTCACCTGCATAGTTCCGAACCCCCAAAAGCCCCAAGATTCACTAATGAAGAATAGTAAGATATCACAATTTCTTTTTTCAGTGCTTTTTCAATATATTCATTAATTATCTTTTTCTACAGCCCATTGTTTGTCACCTGGGCTATTGGAAAGGATAAAAGGCTTCGTGGGTGTATAGGAACTTTTAGTGCAATGAACTTACACTCTGGTCTCAGGGAATATGCAGTGACAAGGTGAATTTGATTTTTTCATTCATGCAGCAGTCATGTTTTTCATAGTTTATCACTTTTTGGCTTTCAGTGCTTTCAAGGATTCTAGATTTAGCCCCATCACTGCCGATGAACTATCAAAACTTCACGTCTCTGTGTCCATTTTGACCAACTTTGAGGACGCTGAAGATCACATGGATTGGGAAGTCGGAACACACGGAATTCGAATCGAATTTCATTCGGATCGTGGCTCTCGGCGCACTGCCACTTACTTGCCTGAAGTTGCCACCGAACAAGGTACATATCTATTCATTGTTGCTCAAGTGTCAGTTATTTTAAATTGTTTTTCACAGGATGGGATCGTATTCAGACTATTGATTCTTTGCTGCGTAAAGGTGGATTTAAGGGTTTAGTTACTCACGACGTTCGTCGCAATATAAAACTTGTCCGATACCGAAGCGAAAAAGTATCCGTTTCATGGCAAGATTACTGGACCCATTGGAAAAACAACGGCAAATGCTAGACGATAAAGTTGGGTATTAAATGCATAATGGCTTCCAAATCAGCCTATCCCTCGTCCAAGGCTCAGCAAATGGACCGAAGTTTTAAACAAGAGCCAAGTCAATTTGGAGTTGCATTTTGTTGACTGCTTACTATAGAGAGCGATCTGCACACACTTTAATGAAGTAAAAATGGAAATCGCTGAAAGCCTGTAGTTTGGCCAAAGGAAATCACAGCCTAATAACTTTAATTGTCTCGTGCGTGTGGCCAATTGGAAAAATAAAACGTGTGCGGATGGTGTGGAGCGGTACTGCCACGTGCCTCAAACTTCTCGATTCTTTTTTCTTATTTTGCCCATCCCCCCTTAAAACTGTTTCAGCATTCATTTCTCATGTTTTCATTCGGTCCCCTATCTTTCTCTCTCTAAAAATCGTGCTGTTAGCGTGAATTCAATCCTTGATGTCGAATATGGGTCTCCGTAGCTATTTGACTGCACTTTGTTCTTATTTTTGTTTCATCTCCTACCCATGTGTTCTTGTGTTCTATCTATACATTGTGTAGCTACTTTCAGTAGTAAAGAAGAATTCTAGGAAAATGTATTATTAATATGACTAATTGAGAAGCTTCAGTGATCTTGTTGGTTGAACCGGAAGAAGGCCTTTTGCTGGTAGTGCGTGAACATGACTGCTAAAATAACATTAATCACTAAAGATTTTGTGAAAAGATTGCTTTTTTTTTGGATCATCTTCTGGCACATTTGCAAGAACTGTTTTCTTTCTTTAATCAGTGGAGGTATGTATGTAGTATCCAATTTCTGTGCTTGCTACAAAAATTCACTGGTTAAAAAGAATAATTACAAAACCAATATTTGCTTAATATTACCATCATGTTGCCAAAGGAACAAGCTAAAACTGGATACACAGTTCCAAAGAATCCAAGAAGTAGAGCTGTTTGGCCTTGCATACAAGGCATACATGGGGTATTCATTAGCAAAAGATTTGAAGTTGTAAGCTACAAACAAAAATAAATGTACACATATTGTAAAAGAGAAATTAATAAAGAGTTAACCTGGTGATGAATAATGATCAATGTGAGTGATGAAACAGTAATTATAGGCATGCCAATGAAAAATAAGGAAGATTTTGGCAAGAATAATGCTCTCCTAAAATATTCATTGATAATGACTGCAGATGCAGAGCTGACAGTCCCTAAAGCGAAGGAGCCATATTTCAAAGGCCACCTTTAGAAATAGAAAAATAAAAGTGAAATTTTAGGAATCACATTTGTCCAAATAACTTAAATTGGTTGTGTAAACAAATTACATAGACTTCAATCAGAAATTCTCATCTATCTGCTTAGTATGTTAATACTTATAAAGTTGAATTACAGTTACAGTTGTATGATACAGTTGAATTAGTTCATCTTTACTAGCGGGAAAATGTTATTTATTACATTTGATACTGAGGTTTCCACTGCTCAATAGCTTCATTCTGATATTCGATGGCCTCTTGCCGCGTTAATCGGACAGCACTTGGTGGTAGTTCAGAAATTTTTGTTTTACGAAGGGCCATGTTTACTCTGGCACACGATGTTTTCTTATTTTCTATTAACAAATTGGAATTGAACAATTGTGCATTCTTCAAAAAACAATAAACGAGAATCCGCGTAACTTAGACTTGATTCGGCATGCAACTACTACAACGCCACTAGGACCCGGTGGAATACAACGAAAACACTCACGAGGGTAGTACCCGCCCCTTTTAACGGCTCCAAGAGCTGCCCGTGTTTGAGTGAGTCTTTGCTGGCTGTTATATTCCGCGCAGTCGGAAGAATGTTTGAGAGAATATAAGGAAAAAGAAGACAGTGTTTTGCAGAGCCTTGTACACGACGGTCGGGAGGTGGTTGGCCTCTGTGTTTTCTGTGCTTTATTTACTTAAAGAACCTTTTCAATTTTATCATCACATGAATGCTGATTCAAGTTTGTGAGAAGACTCATCGACCTCACCAACCAGTGTTGTACAACCTTGCCCTAGGCTACGTGAAAAAAGCCTAGCGGCCGAGTGTTGACGGCGACCGAGTCGGTCGAAGCACACTCGGTTCGCGTCTGTATTCGGACTGAAAAGGGGCAAAATATTTTCTACTCTTTTTTGAGTTAGTAATCGATTCTATTTAACCGGATAGAATCCTACTGTGATGTTGTGAATAGTGGATAGTCGTACGTTATTGGAATTCCTGCCGGCCACCCACTTTATCATCATGCCTGTTCGAAAACAAGGTATTTAAAATTTTTTAAAAGGATTTTTTTTTTTGTTTTTAATATTTTTTTTTCGACCGGCTTACTTGAGCCGTATAAATCTAGATGGTAGAGTAGGTTTATGGGTTACAGAAATAAAAAGAAAGTTTTGCTTGTAAGATTTAAAAAAATTAGATGCGACTAATTAATGTTGCCGCACTTGACAGCCACAGTCAGTTCTGGTTGATTAAATGAATGACTGGTCCAAGAAAACAACTGTCATCAAAAGAAAAAGAAAGTTTAAAAAAACATGGAACTGCAATGTGTACCCAATGGGCAAATATAAGAAAAGAAGAGTAGGAGGAGCTTCCATTTGTGGATCGATACCCGCTTCGGCGGCGAATGACCGAGAGACTTTTGTTGACGTCATGTCTTGATTGATTTAACATTAAACGAAGCGTTCTTTGTTTTCGTCAAATGAATCGGTTAAGTCCTGTGTTTAAACTTCTCGATGGATTTTGTTACAGAGGCTCATCGGGCGCTGGAATTGCTGGAAGAATATCACACCAAGTTGACATCGCCACAAGACAAACAGCTGAGAGCGGCCATCGAACGCGTTATCGGCATCTTCAAATCGAGGCTATTTCAAGCTTTACTCGGTAAGTCAAGTCATTCTTATTATTTTCGTGACGGAATGTTGATTTCGGGATGGTTGCATTTCATCGACTTCAATAAACCAGAAAATTGGATTACTTTCACACAAGAAAATAGGGGAAAAAAAAAGAATTCGAAGACTGTTGAAAAAAAAAAAGGATCAAAAATAACGATGGAAGGAAACCTTTTCCATCATCGTCCGGTCTCATTAATGTCGCCGCATCGTCCAGGCCGTCTGTCGACTGTTCCGATTCATCTCCACGAACTCGGTCGATCGTACCGGACTGCTAATAGAGCACGGATGTTATTTTTTTCTTCCTCTTTTTTATATCATGGACCAACCCTTGTAGCTCCTCCCACTTTCGCGGTATTGATCTTTGCACGCAGCGGAGGAGGACTTGCGCCGCACAAGGAGGTCCCGCGTATAAGACGGAATTGTAAATCATGTGACATGGCGGTCTAATCGCACACAGTTTCATCGTACATACATAAGAGTCGTGCTACGTATCATCGATTTGTTACGAAGATGGAAGACAATCTATCAGATTATCGTCTATTCTCGGACCAACGCCGCACATTATCGATCCGTCAGCTTCCCCTTTTCGCTGAACTGTTTATAAGGCGCCACTATATGAGCAAATAAGAGTAAATTTCAGACGGCTCGTTATCCATGTCAGTTTCCATAAACAATCGCTGGAGAGCGCATCTATCCGCAATGTTACGACACCCGAAAAGACCACGGAAAGCGCCTTCCTTTATTTATCTATATCCACTTGTAATTTTTTTTCACGTTGGCTATTTGTCATGCCAAAAAATGTAAGTGATGGCTGGAAGTGCCTTTGGGTTTTGAGACTTGTTTCATTGATTCATGAACGAAATTGATTGATTCCTCGATTGGTAGACAACTGCCATCTACCCGATGGACCTGAACCATAAAAAGTAGCGGGACTGATTGCTAGATGGCGTGGGCGTATTTCCTTCCTGATTATCTGACTATCTGTCCGATCGATCGGTTCATGTTTTTCTATTCTATTTGCCAAAGAATGGGCTTTTTATTGTTTGTTATTATTGTTTCCAAACAGAAGAAAAGAAAATTCTTCTTGTCTGTTTTGTACCACTACGGTGTGCACTCCCTGAAGATTATAACATCCATCAGAACTGGAAAATTGCTGTCGAGATCTATCAATTTGGACCGCTCTTCCAACCATTCCGTTGGTCGCACACAGACAATCCCGGACGATCCATAACTCTATTTTTTTTTCATTTCTCTTTTACTCAAAAACAAACAACGTAGACTGTGATTTAAAAAAAAATGGGAGGAAAAAATCTGATTTGCATACACAAATCAAGCCATCGTTTCTCAATTCTTCTCGACAATCTCTCTCGACCGAATGGATGTTATTTCCCCCCCGTTGCACGATGAAAACAAAGTCTAATTTAGAAACGTCAAGAAGAAAAGTCTCTGTGGATTGTTGATATATTTTTTTATACATTTTTATTCCGTGAATTATATACTCTGCGTCATTCTGGAAGCCATACATATATGGTATTAGTTAGGGACAATCAAGTCGTTGTGGTCCGTCTTGCGGGCGGTTGAAGCCAACAGCCGTCCGGATTAGTTTGGCGAAGGGGCGCACCCTTCTTCGTCTAATCCCTGATCCTTTTTATTTATTTCCGTGTAAAAAAAGTAAATGATAAAAGAAAGAAAGAAAGAAAGAAAGAAAAAGAAAGAATATGGTCTGTTCGACTCGTGGGTAGTGGATTTTAGAGTCTGTCGACCGACTGTTGCTGTTTCTACCTAATCTGTCTATATGCAGAGACGTTGATGAATGGAAGACGAAAGTGGATTTCAAGAGCCACTGTCGATACATACGAGAGTCGGCGCCGGCGCCGCCACTGTCGGTCGTTTGTTGTATAGTAGTAAGAAGGAGAAGACCAGCATCAGCCGTTAGCGTTAGCAGATGTCTTTGCTTCTTCCTTGGTGGTGGATGTTCCTGCCTTTCTCGTCGAGAAGGAAGACAACAACATCGACGACGACGGCGAGTGATATTGTATCCGCAGAAACAAAAGGATTATTATGTTTCTGGATGAGTGATGTGATGGGTATCGATAGGCGGATAGGCCGGTGGCCATTATGATGGCCCTTTTCGGCTTACTTTGGCTAATGCGCATCCGAGCGGAAGTGAGAAAAGACAAAAGAAAACGATCCAATCATCCAGGATTGGATGAACACCTATTAGGACTGTTACCTCCTCCAGTTTCATTCGCCGATTCCAAACACTCCATCATTCAACAAGAAGAAGACGTCATTGATGATGTGATCCCTCCTCCGCCGCCACCGCCTTTGAGGCAAAACGTGCAAATCCATCGTTCGTCCTCATCCATTCACCGCGATAGTTTTCAACACTATCCGTCTCAACAGCAAAGATTCTTCCAACAAGCTCAATCATTTTCTCGTTCCGCTCAAAACTTACCGCTAAGCACCTTAGAGTGCACTTGTCCACTGTCGACAGGCCGTCCAATCCGACGGCCGGCAGTCCGATTTTGCGACGATCCTTTCGGTTTTTATTCCGCTCGTGGCGCCCAAAGTTGGAATTATTCGACTCTTCCACGCAGTCGGCCGACGACTCGATCCGCGCATGGTTGGTTTTTCGGAATTCAATTAAGGGCATACCAGCAACAAAAGTTTCCACAATACAGCAATGCCAATGCTCAATGCATTCCATCGTATTATTGTTGACTATTTTACAGTAGCACCGACGACGAAATTTCGTTTCGATTTCTTTTCTTTGAAGAAATAATAATAAGCGCATTGTTATTCTTCGTTGCTTTAATTTAATTTAAGCGCGCGAGAATAATGTTGTTTGGAATCCAAAGAAGTAAACTAATGTTGTTGTGTCTCTATTTGTCATTGATTAGATATCCAAGAATTTTACGAGCTGACTCTGCTGGACGAAACAAAAACGGTTCAACAAAAGACGGCTGAGACATTGCAAATGGCAAGTAAATGGGAAACGGCTAATCAACAAACAACACCAGCCGTCATCATTCCAACGCGGTTCGGTGACAACAACATTCAACAACAGTCCTGCGTCTCAGGATCATTCCCGATGGAGGTAACGTTATTTGAATACTTAAAAAATAGGAACTTTTTTTTTTCTTTTTGAGTGGGTAGTCGGAAAACTTTTTCATTTTTGATGAAGCTATATTATTGAAGACGGAAGAAGAAGGAGAATCCATGAATAAGCTAAAATATAATCTGACTCATCCGAATGCGGCTGACTTGAACCAAAAAAGTTGAAGAGAATTAAACCAACTGCTCTAGGAGGAAATGTATTCACATTACTAAGGGCATTTCTTGAGAACCGGCACCGTATAGCGGATGGATGGGGTTTTATCAAGAGCCCCGCCGTCATTTCGATCGATCCCTTGCACACACGCCATGTTGATTTTGATTTCAACATCAACAAACACCAGCGCAAACGTTTTCAAAGCTGATTGAAGCGTGTTGCGGGTCGACGAGCTGAACCAACAAGAAAAGAGCCATGGATTGGCCACCACCTTGTTGACTTACACGCACATCCTCCTTCCATCTGGAAATCGTTGAATTTAAATCATTCGCTTTATTTACCCTCTATCGTCTGTTTTGTTATTATTTTTAAATTTTAAGAAAAAAATCAACAAACTGTTGAATTAAACATTTGACAAAATAAAAAAAAGGGTGAAATTGAACGTACATTTTATAAAAATTTGTTTTGCCCCCCAATTCTGTACAGTTGTGATTATCGATTAAAGAGTTGTGAAGTTGGCGACGGCTCGTTGCTCAATTCAAATAGCCGCGAGAAAGTTTAGCGTTGCTCGAATCTAAAACATAATGAGCGGCTGTTCATTGACGCCCAGACGAGCTTGAACTCTTGGGTATTGATCCGCTAAGGAGCGCGCGCATTGACGTCAACCCCTTCTTTTGAGTTAGTAAAAGTCTTAAAAGTAGTAAATTTAATTTTGATATTTGTCGTGTGGGACCAGCACGAAACCAGTCCCTTTCTCGAGAAAATTAGAAAAGAGAATCGCTAACCGCTTAGTTGTAATCTTAAGTGCCCCTCCTATATGTACTAGTCAAGGGAGAAAACAAGAGTGGTATTATGTCACGCTCTTGCCGCTTTCAAGAGCGACAATCACGTTTTATAGTTGACCAATCAAATGTTATCCAACTTAAATATACTACGTATGTAGAAGCTCATTTGAAGAAAACACGTTTTACGATGCCAGTCAGTTGATATAGGAGCAAATCTCTTGTTGGCTTGGTCTTTTCCAAGCTCGTTTGTTAGTGCGTAGCCCAAGGGCGCACTGTACTGTAGCATTGTGTGTACTGTACTGTAGTTTTTACAGACTGTACAGTATTGTTGTTGTTGCGGCTTCGTTGATGATAGTTTAAGGTTCTACCCCTGAGGTTGTTGCCATGCCAAGTAAACAAAAACCCTTCAAACAAGCTTCTGGTTAATGGTTGAACAAGAGCGTGATAATACACTCATTGTGACAATCACGCGGCTCTTGTGTGCGCCGAGTCCATCGATCGGCGAGCGGCTACTTACTTGCATCTCCAAATGGCATCTTATGATCTCCATATTTTTTGTTTACCACATCCTAAAAAACGATGCGGAATTCTTCTTCTTCTTCTTTTTGCATCTTAGGATATGGGCGGGCCGGAAACAGTTGGCTGTTCCCTAGCGCGCGGTTCTTTTGTACAGATAGACTATGTTTCACGGAGAAGCTGTCACTCCCGATGGGGTCTATCCCAGCGAGTTGTACGTTACCACAGGGAGAGAGAAAAAAAAGCGAAATAAGAGCGAAAATAAAAGAAGAAAACTTTCTTTTGTTGTTGTTGCAACAACAGTCGCCGAAGTAGGATCTATCTAGAGGCAACGTTGCGCGATTTAACTTGATGGCATTGAGCATTGAGAAAAATCAATAGAGTACAGACAAAACAGAAGTACACTATAAATAATTAAATATAGCTACTAGATAATAATAAAGTACTCTTAGTAGTTGTAGAATAGTGATTTATTGATGAAATAATATACAAGTAGAAGATAAAGTTGAAGCTTATTCAGTTTGATTTAAAAGCTGACGACGGATAAGCAGCTCGGTGGTGGGTCGTCAGGCTTTTCTCAATAGGCTAATTGGCCCCACCTGGATTGGATTTGCCCAAGAAAGGAGAGTTTTGGCGGATCGATCTGGACTTTAACTACTACTACCGTCTAGTTATTGACGACGCAAACTATCGAGAGGAAATGAGTCAGAGAGTCAGAGAGATCCTGTTTGTTTGAAAGAAACGGAGCCAAATGTTTGATGACGAGCGACGCCATCTGATGCCTTTCGCTTTCAATGTATACAGACACACACACACACGTATACGTAAGCACGCTGAGGAGGGAAAGTCTACACATGCACGCCAAACCGAAATATATATATATATAAATACATTGTGGAATGGGATGTGTATATGGTAGAGCGTGTCGTGTCACGATCTCCTCCTTCTCCAACTTTTTTTTTTTTGTTGTTGTTTATTCTTTTCTTTTTCTCCTATTTTTCTTGGCCCTTCAAAGACGAAGTAAGGAGGAAAAAGTAGAAGTAAAAAAAAAAAGTAAACTCACGGAGCTGCCCGCCATGACGACGACGACGGCCACAGGAAACTTGACAATCAGCCGCCGACGCTGCGAGAGCCGCGAGAGACTCGCGTGAGTAAAATTAGTCTCGCTTCAGTCGCAAACAATCACGGTCACGCTGGCGGCCAGCTCCAACGAACGGACACCGGAAAAAGGGTCGGACGCGGGTTTTTCTGTCAAGCAGTTTAAAAATAATATTTTGCGTCTTGTTGTGTTCCATACGAGCATCTTCAGTCGAGTCTGGTCTACGTGTAGACGGACAAGTCGTTATCTTCGTTGTCGTGATGTTGTTGACTCGGTGCATTGATTAAAATAACATCCCACCACCAGCACCAGCACCACCACCCACAAAGAATATAAAAAACAACAAAAACAAAAAACCAAAAAATCTCTCAAGATGATCGATTGGGTTTCTATCGTCCGACAATCGAATCGTCGCTTTTCCAATTGTATGTATTTTGTGCCACGATCACGACGTCATCGACAAAAGCGCGAAAGAGTTCTGGTACATCCGGCCACTACGACGACTTTTTCTTCAGAGGAAGACCCAGCCGATCGATCCGATCACAAATGCAGCACAAGCTGTTTCAAAGTAAGGCGCGATTGATTTCTTCGGATATGTATCTCTAGACGATTTATTGACCGATTCTTGTTGAAAGATATCTCCTTAAAATACGGTATAGAATACACATATAAGAAAAGAACATGCTCTATAGGAAGGAAAAAAACAAAGTATAGATATCAGATGACGAGGTATAGTGTAAAGAGCATATAAGTCTTCTTATACTGTAGGATTCAACTCTTTTTTATTTTATTTCTCCAACAACAAAAGATCAGTGCCAATATATTTATAGTCGAGAGGCTCTCGTCTTCAAGGCTGCCTCTATTCCTGCATGTCTCTCTCTAGAGTGATCGATGTGACGGCCCGGCGTCCCGAATCGTGTTTATTGTGTGTATATATACTGTGTGTGTGTTTTTACTTCCATACATCATGATTGTATATAAAGAAAAAAATGGTGCGATCCTTTATTCTTATATATAGGCTACTCACGGTCGTATTTTGGAATGGCTTGTTTGGCTGTGCATATCTTTTAATAGTGTGTGTACTTCAATGTCAAAACGACAGGTTACGAAAAACGACTACATTACTATTTTTTTAAAAGAGACAAAAAACCAATTGATGGATCGACTTTTGTTTGCGCAACTCGACGCAATCGCTCCCGTTATGTACCATTGTACCTATATAAATATAGCTAGTATCGATCGAAAACTAATCAAATGTTTTGTTTGTATTTTCTCTTTCTTTCTTTTGGGACTTTTGCACAGAGCCCACGACATCAAGGGACAAGGGCACGACAGGACAACGATCCTACGGTGTCGGTTGACATGGTCGATGGTGTCAACGAGTCGGTCATTTCAGCGACAGAAAGAATCGTTATTCAACAACAGTCCAATAACCTCAAGGTATATAGTAGTTTTCCATTTCTTTCTCTTTGCCTCTTTTCAATTTCTCTGTTGTGTCACTACGTATTGACCTCCAAACAGCAATGTATTTTTATCATTCGATCCTACTTCTCCGTCCTAGTACGTACATGCTGCTACTCCTATCCTATATCCTATCCTATCCTATATCCTATATATATATAATGCACCAACACACACGTGAGCGAACCAAGGCAAAATGGCCGCCGGCTGTATACCCATAACCCTCTCCATACCCTTGGATATAGGAATCAAAAGCTCGTCTTGGGTGTCGTTACGCCTGAATCCCCCATTCCAACTCATTGAACACCTCCGGGAATGTAACGGGAGCGCAAAAAGAGGCAAATGACTTTTCCGTCTCCCTCGACTCTTCTTTTTCTAGACATTTTTCCCCTTCATGTTGATCCTTCTTCTCTGTCCTATAGATATAAATGAAAACAACTACCTCTTTTATGTAATGATGCTAGTGTGCGACATTCCAATTTTATCTGCACGGGTCCGGATTTATTGGTACTTTTTTCATGTCCAAAGTATCCAGCAGTCATTAAGGAAGAAACCACTAGAGAGACTATATAGAGAGCTGTCCTTCCCATTTCATGAAATATTTTACCCATTCATTTGGAATGCAGTTTAGCGCATTATGTCAACAGGTCATCTTCATCACCATACACACCCGATGGGATCTGTTTTGTATACGATCGAAATGTCGTTTTCCCTAGAAGAAGGAAACGCAGCAGTGCAGCAGCTCTTTAAAGGAATTCAATTATTTCTCTACTAGTGTAGGGTGTCTGAACGTGTCAAAAGGATAAAAAGCACAATACAGTGGCACACAAGATGTGTGTCTGTGCTGAGAAAAGGAACGCTCGCATTCGAACGAATTGGTAAACCGAGCAGAAACATCGTTGCCATTGTCCACGGATGGTTGAATTCACGTACAGTCAATAAAGCTTGTGAAGCCTTCTATTTCCCGGATGGAATTTGTGTGTGTGTGTGTGTCTGTGTGGAGGATTTTGATATAAAAAGAAAAATCACACACTTTTTTTTTTCCCCTTCGCTTTTTCTTCTTCTTCTTCTCTTCGTTATTGGCTCTGCCAAGAGATGTCAGGAGCTTAGTGGAATGTTTTATACCTGAAGGAGGAAGAATAAGGCGAGAAAAAAAGAAACCTGTTTTTTTATCTTATTCTTTTCTTTTCAAAATCCAACGATCCTCCAGTTACTTTCTATTCATGTGAAGAGACCCTTAATGCCCGAGGGGAAACCCGAAATTTTTTCCTCCTCTCTCACACAGCTTGAGTATATTGGGAAGTTAGCTTTTTTTCTTTTTTTTATTATTTCTTCCCCTCTTGTTAGTGCCTCCATCAGTCCAAGTGAGAAGGCTGTGGCGATTGGATCATTTTTTTTTTATCAAACACAGAGAAATTATTTATTTATTTATTATTTGTTTCTTTGGAAATGTTTTGAGTGTGCCAATGACAGTAGTTGAAAGGCTGTCAAATAAGTAGTGAGAGAGAGAAATTCAGTTACCGAACGCGTCGAGTGGCCGCAGATCCGGCTAGTGACGAGTTTCTTTCTTTTTTTTTTTTTTTTTATTTTCCAATTTGTTTGGTTTTATTTTTTGTGACGAGCTTGGTTGTGTTGTTCCTGCTGCCGGATGGTTTATATTTGCCACTGGTGCTGGTCGTCGTGAGCTGTGTGTGTCTGAGCTTATTTTACTGTGCACGGTGCAAGTGATCAGTTGCAGGCTAGTTTTCGCAGCCGACGCTCGCGCCATTTTTGCCCAGTTTCATCATTTTCATTTTTGATGCTTCCAAACGCCGGTTTTTGAAAAAAAAAAAAATTTCTTAATAAATAACCAGCCATCTACCATGAAAACACGACGGAAGGTAATCTTCTATTTATTTAAAATCATCTCAAAATCTTCTAGTAAGAGAAGTAGATTTTGTTTTAAAAATGTAATAGCAATTGTCTACAGTGCGCATCAACAACGAATTTGCCATGAATTTGGCAATGCTGTTGTTGACGTCATCTACCAATAGCAGACGAGTCTTCTGTTCCACACCCACCCTTTTTTTTCTCTCCCCCACCCAAAAAAAAAGGAAAAGAAAAAAAAACCTTGCCTACGGTCCTCCAAACAGTGTGTGTTGTGGTAGTTTCGTAGCTATTGAAAAGGAAAAAATAAAAAAACTTCCATAAGAGAGCAGCACACGGCAGTACAGGTGTCCAGACCGACCGGAAAAGGGGCCCCATGCAATTAGATAACAGTTTTCAGTTTGTGTGTTCGTTTCGTGTGTTCAGAAGTTCTGTTCTAGTCTTTTTCTTGTCGGCTTCGAATACGTGGTCGTGTTTTTAAGCGTACGGTTTTTTTTTTTCCTTTTTTTAATTACATCGTAGTGCCGTGCCCATTTTATCTGATCAGGATAATGTTTTGATTGGAAATACGTTGATTTTTAAAAAAACAAGAATAAAGAACACGGTTGCTACAGCAACGAGGAAGTTAGAACAAAATCTGTTTAGACCTTGTTTAAAGAAAAAAAAAAACTATCGACGCCGTCTGCCTGGCGTATGTCTGTTGGGCAAGATGGCCAAGAACGAGTGGTGGCGAAAGTGGAAATCAGCTTGGTCTGTGAACGCTGCCGTAAGTTTTGTTTAGTTATTTCCTCTTTGTTGGGTATTCTCCTATCGGATGCCGTAAAATAAAACCACAGACTTTCGTCTCCCCTCCCCCTATACTGATTCCCGGTGAGAATTTTGGTCGGCGTCCGTTGGGTATTTTCGTGATTACCTGTATCTCCCCCCCACCCCCACCCCCTCATCAACATCTCACTCTTAACAGCGTTGTTTCTTAGCCAAACAAAAAAAAAGAAATGTTTACTTTGGCTGTGTAAATATTGAATTCTAAATTACTGTAGAGAAGAATCAGGGAACAGCCAGATTCCAACTTGACTGCTAACACTTGTGTACCAATTCTCCCTTGCTGGTCACATTCCTGACATGTGACAGTTATGGTTACACTTTGTGTTACATTTATCAACAGAATAATATCTGAAAAAAAAATAAAATAAAAAACAGTTGGTTCTTTTAGGGACACTCCAGTGGCAGTGCACTCTAATGGTTTTTAACCTAATACCATCTAAAAAAAAAAACTCAATATTAAATCCAACTTGTGTTTGAGTAATATTATGATGAATTTTGTTTGCTTTATTGACAGATTCAATCTCACCTGTCGCCCGGTTTGGTTGTGGATAAACATGTGAGTAATGCTTGAAAGCACTATATGTAAACAAGTGATTTGATTATTGAAATTTGTCCTTTACAGGCAAATGGAGGCGATGAATCGGCCTGGGATTACGAAGAAATTATTCTTGAGAGAGGCAGCTCTGGTTTGGGTTTCAGCATCTCAGGTGGAACCGACAACCCACACATCGGTGACGATCCAGCAATCTGTCTGACGAAAATCATCCCAGGCGGTGCGGCTGCAATCGACGGCCGCATGAAGATCAACGACGTCATCTTGAAAGTGAATGATGTTTCGGTTGTGAATGTTCCCCATTCAGCTGCCGTAGAGGCACTGAAAAGGGCCGGCAACCTCGTCCGTTTGGTGAGTCACCCTAGAGACCTTTCATTTCTTTCATTTTTAATATTTTAACCTTTCTCTTTTTTTCGTTCTACAGAGCGTACGACGACGCAGACAGCCCCGATCTCCTCGCATCGTCGAAATTGAATTGTGCAAGGGCAACAAAGGACTGGGATTCAGTATCGCAGGCGGCTCGGGAAATCAGCATATTCCTGGCGATAATGGGATTTACATTACCAAGATCATGGATGGCGGAGCGGCGCAAGTCGACGGACGACTCGCTGTTGGCGACAAATTGATTCTCGTCCGAAATTTACCCGTAAAACAAATCATCAAATGTCATGTATCAAAAACTATTGGTTTACAACATTTCACTTTGATTTGCAGCTGATGACGGAGAAAAATCTAGAGAACGTTTCGCATGAAGATGCTGTTTCGGCGCTAAAATGCACATCAGACCGCGTCGTATTGGTCGTGGCCAAAACTGATGCGCCCCTAGCGCCTATGCAAGCTGTCGGTCAGCCCCCTTTACTGCAGCAACAAACGCCTCTTCTTTCACAGTCAGCCGTCAATCTAACAACTCACCACTCGCATCAGCCTCCTTCTCCTAATCCAGGACTCGGTAAGTTATTCGTCGTAGAGTCTACGTGTCTACGTGTGTTCAGAATACTGATTATGACCGACATTTTTTGCAGCGCCTCTTGACGTCAGTGGTGCCTATGATCCGATCGAAATTCCTGGTGCACTTCAAGTTTCTACTCCACGGGCTGTTAGCGAAGAAGACATTGCCAGGTAAGCGAAAGGAGACAAAAACAAACAAAATATGTTGTAAAATAAAATAAGTACAATGTCATAGAGAAATGAAATAAAAACGAAAAGGCAAAATTGGGGTCAGGCGGTCAGTGTCGACGAGGAGGGAACGGGTTCGCGCAACGGGTGGGCCAATCACGTGATGTGGCCATTTCCAGAGAGACTAGCTATAGTGCGTGCAGTCTCCGTTGTTGTTCCCACGTGCAGTGTGTAAGCTAGTAACGGCCGGAGCAGCAGCAGCAGCCGCCGCCGCCGCCGCCGCCATTATTTATATTTAGAAGTTGCAGCAGGAAGGGTGTGGTGTGTGTAAACGTGCAGCAGCAATCTGTTGGTGCCTCAGTCGGTGATGAGTCGCGTCCAGTGGCAGTTGGGATATATATTCTTGATTGATGCAAAAGGGAGGGGTGTTTGTGACGTCATAGCCAACGGGGGCCACCGCCACCGAATTTCGTCTGTCAGTTGTGTGCGCGCCTGGCGTCGTTACTCGAAAGTGTCGTGCAGCTGTCGATCGTTCGACAGTTGTTAGCACAGACAGACGAGTGTCTAGTACTCTGCCTATAGCCTCTGAATATTATACAGTGTCCAATGGCCAAAAGTAATAACAGTGTTGTTGATGATTCGGCAAAGAAATCGGGGAAAAAGAAGAAAACGATTCGTTCATCCGAGTTAGTTCAGTGAGGACCACCATTTTTCTAACGTATTTTTCAAACCTGAAATGAATAACAACAACAACGGCAACCAGAGGAAACACGAAAAGCGATCTGGTTACACCCTTGGCTTATTGTATAGACCGTACACATATTGGCAGCTGTTTCCCCACCCTAGCGTTTCCTTCTTTTTGTAATGGTCCATTGAATTGGACAACGGCCTCTATGCGCGCCGATGTGCGTAATATGTGTTATTCGGCGCTCGTAAGAAATCCGTACGAACGGCATTCGCAGTTGAAACACCTGGGGGACGTTAAAAAAAAAAGGCTCCTTTTATAGAGAGACTTATACTTACATAGCAGACTGCATTGACTATGCATGAGCCACAGAGAGCATGGATATTATTGGGTTGAGATGGTGGCAGTTTCTTTTTTGGAAGTTGGAGACAAAGCCTTTTTAGAGTAGGAGGAAGGGAAGGTGCGGCTGCTTCTTCAAGATGTTTCCTCTTGGCTTGGGGGACCGGGTTTGGGGCGCGGCAACTACGGAAGGGAGCACTTTACTCATCCGGATATTGGATACCGTGTGAGCCAGGGCTTCGTGCACTTTTGTATATTCCACCCTCTCTTTCTTTCTCTTTTTTTTTGGGCAGTTTTAAAAAACCATAATAAAAAAGAAAACAAATTTGTTGACGTGGTATTGGATTTTCTCTTTGATCACCCCCGTTCGTGCGTAAGCGTGCTGACGTCAGAACAAAAAATGTGTTAAGCCACTTGTGTAGAATGTGTAGTACGTAGGTGAATTATGACGGTTCTCAGTAGCGGCCACCACGGGTCATTCCAAGGGAATGGAGGAATCGCGTTCGTGTCAGCGGAAGAATTATTATTATTATTATTGTAAAAGCGAGAAAAAACTGCTCATTGTCGACTCCTCCTTCTGATGATGTTAGTGTCCGCGCAGCCGCCATATCGATCGTGATTTGAGATCCCTTCGCTACTACTTCCTTCACTTCCTCCTTTCCATCCGCCGTAGACCCCATTATAGAATCGCGCATCTGTTCCGTGTTAATTGATTTGTCTTCTTCACTCGATTCGGTGTCATCGTTTTTTCCCTTTTGTATTGAGACGTCGAAGCAACTTGACGCATCAACTTTGATTGTACTTTAGGACTCCTCGATCTGTGGTGCTATCGAAAGGAACAACTGGATTAGGTTTTAACATCGTCGGTGGCGAAGATGGCGAAGGCATTTTCATCTCGTTTATTCTGGCCGGTGGTCCAGCTGACGTGAGCGGGCAACTCCGACGTGGAGATCAAATCCTTTCGGTCAATGGACACGACCTCAAACATGCCACTCACGAACAAGCAGCTTTAACACTCAAGGTACGACTCTTTTTGATTTCTTATCGACGATTGGGCCCAAGTGGCATCATCTCAACGCTCGTTTGGCTCCGTCGTCTTTTGTTCGTGTCTGTCATACGGCAAAAGAGAGGGCGAGAGTATACACAATGATCAGCTACGTTTGGGCGTCGGTCCTTATCGATCGTGTCCCATCCTCCCACCCTCCACCTACTAGACTTGTGTATTCTATTTTCTTCCTTCCTTGTGCGCAGGGAGCGGGCAATACTGTCACGCTGTGCGTTCAGTACCGACCTGAAGAGTATAACCGATTTGAAGCCAAAGTCCACGAACTCAAGCAGCAGATGATGACCGGCACTCTGATGAGGACCTCACAGAAACGATCCCTCTACGTCAGGTAAATATTCTTGTCAAATATTTAAGGACGACAAAGTTTTTGATTGTTCCATTGTTTGTTGTTTCATATCTAGGGCTCTCTTTGACTATGATCCTAACAAGGACGATGGCCTGCCCAGTCGAGGCTTATTCTTCCGTTACGGCGATATTCTGCACGTCACCAACGCTTCAGACGACGAATGGTGGCAAGCTAGACGTGTATTAGCTAGTGGCGAAGAGGAGGGTATTGGTATCATTCCCTCAAAGAAAAGATGGGAACGGAAGCTGAGAGCTCGTGATCGTACCGTCAAATTCCAGGGCAAAAGTCCTACTCAAGATCGGGTAAATATGCCTTGATTTAAAATTTCCTCCCTCCCCTCCAAAAAAAAAAAAAAAAAAAAAAAAAGATTTTTCCCTTTCTTTTCTTTTGGTTTTCTCTCTTTTGGCTTTATTCGGGGCAGTCTCCTTTTATTTAGTTGTCATTTCCCAACCGACGCCGTCGCCGCCTTTTTTGTTCGTTTGTTTGATTCCAATATGTGACACAATGAGGGAAAAGGTTCTGTTCTTTTGATATCCCTCGCCGGATCGTCGGAAGCACTCAACCTATTGATTATTATCTTCTTCATCTTCCTATTGAGGATTTGTGTTAATATTTGGATGCACGTCTGGCCGGGGCGCACAGCTTTTTCTTGGTTATTATTTTCGTTTGTGGGCGACGAGATATTTTTGATTCCGTCCCTAAGAGCACTTGTATCTTATTTCCAGTAGATACGGATACGGGAAACTAACGCTGGCTTATCTCGGTTTCCTTTGATTCGATTTTCTTTTTTTTTTTCTATTTATTTTACACGCTGCCATACCCATCTAACAAAAAAGGACGGTTGAGAACCACAGACAGATTCAAGTTTGATTTACTTTATTTATTTACATTATGATTATCGTTTTCCGGTCAAAAAAAAAAAAAAAATAGTCTTTGATTCGCCGAATCCTCCCTTCTCATAAATATAAACAGTTTATAATAGTTATATGACACCAGCCACTCTTGTTTTTTTCATTTTGGTAGTCGTGTCGGTAGTAACTGGCCATGTTTATGATGATCTCTCCCTTTATTTATCTCTCGCCATATATATTACTATATGCCCTATATTTGGGGAGGGCGGGGGACGTATTTTGATTTTACCTTTGATAGTTTTCACCAAAATATATTGTAAGTGTGTTAGAGCTTTTTGGGCCTATCTTGTTGTGCTTGTTTCCTCCGTCTTCTGTCTCTTGATAACTCTCGCAACTCTTGATCCTTTTCATCTCTCCTTCCCCCCTCCCCCTCTCTCTCTCTATGACACTACTATCTGTTTTTGTTGATGTGGGGAGAATATTGTTGCGTGAGGAGGTTACATTCCGTCAAAATACCGTTGTGTGATGGTTGTTATCGTTGTTGTGTGTGTATCGAATCAGTCAAATTAAAAAGGACTTGAACCGACACCAATTGAGAATGAATTTTCAAACATTCCTGGCACGTTTTTCTTTTGTTTGTCATTCACGTTGATTCCGTTTCGTGTGTAGCAATCAACTTTGGAGAGGAAGAAGAAAAATTTTATCTTCAGCCGAAAATTCCCATTCGTTAAAAGCCGGGAGGATCAGTCCGAGGAAGGTTCCGACCAAGAGCGTGAGTTGACTTGCAGTTTTTTTTTAAACTATTTGATTTAATCTATGATATCTTCTATGTCTTGTGTTCTTTTTTGTTTTTGTTTTTACAGCCGCTTCGGCAATGACACCATCAGAAAGTGACTCTACCAGCCTTAGTAAGTTTTATTCATTACAGAGGATTACTAGAATTCATTAATTAATTGCAATCCATCTAATAGAAGAGGAAGCTGTTTTCTCCTACGAGTCAGTTCAACAAATTGAAATGACCTACACTAGACCAATCATTATCCTTGGTCCACTCAAGGACCGCATCAACGACGACCTCATTTCTGAGTTTCCCGAAAAGTTTGGAAGTTGCGTCCCTCGTGAGTTAACTTGTGCATACCTTGATTAATTCCCAGATAATTTAAAGCAATCTTATTATTGACGTAGATACGACTCGGCCGAAACGGGACTACGAGGTTGACCAGCGGGACTATCATTTCGTGGCCTCCAGGGAACAAATGGAAGCCGACATTCAAAATCACCTCTTTATCGAGGCTGGCCAGTATAACGAGAATCTTTACGGCACTTCCGTCGCATCTGTACGGGAAGTAGCGGAGAAGGTATTTCAAACATGTCTAGCATTCTTGATTTATTGGCTAATTATTGTTCAAAGCAGGGCAAACATTGCATCCTAGATGTCAGTGGCAACGCCATCAAGCGGCTCCAAGTTGCTCAACTCTACCCCATAGCTATTTTCATAAAACCGAAATCAGTAGAGGCCATCATGTGCGTATATACTCTGTTATCTGACGACGCGCGTTCTTAATAACCAATTTCCTTTTTCCCATCTCTTATCTATGTATGTCCTGTGTTAAGGGAGTGGAACAAGCGGATGACAGAAGATCAAGCAAGAAAAACTTATGACCGCGCCATGAAACTAGAGCAAGAATTTGGCGAGTACTTTACCGGTAACTAAAATTTGAAAAATGACATCTAATTTTCTAAATGTGTTGTGTTCTAAATATTTCTTATCTATTTCTTTTTTCAGCCGTTGTTCAAGGCGACACACCGGAGGAAATCTACGCCAAAGTCAAGGAAGTGATTCGAGAGCAATCCGGACCAACGGTTTGGGTCCCAGCCAAAGACAAACTTTGAATTGTCATCGTCTTTATTCTTGTACTTGGACGAGACTTCTTGGGTCGTCGATTCTCCATCCTTTTATTTTTTTTAACATCAAAACGACAAGAGAAAAATCTACCATTTTATAGCCCATCTCGCCGTTATTTCTTCTTCAGCGATGCTGATAGCACCGACCTGATGACTATACAAATTGCATGCCAATCCTTCCTTCTTTTCTTAGGATTTTAAAATTTGTTGACTTGGACGAAATTCCTCGTTGTTCATGCATTTCTCTCCAATTCTGGATATTGACTCCTTTTTATTCTTTTTGTGTATTTCTCTCCCCCCGATTTAAAAAAAGAAAGTTAATAACTGTGAATAGAAAACCACAAGAACAAAAAAAACCACCAAGCAGATAATAGCTGGACATTTTTCCGGTCAAAAAGAGGAAAAGAAAGAAATTCGAGTGGATTTTTCGTTGCTGCTAACAGCTGCTGCCAAACGTTCCATCACGTTCTTATTTGTTAGACCTGTTTCAAATGTTTAAGAAATGCGCCATGTTCTTGATAACCAATCCATTTTATTGTTGCTTCTCTCCCCGTCCTTCTAGAGAATGTATTTACTTGCCTCCTTTTGTGACGAAAAATTTCAACTAAACAAAAAAAAAAACCATATTACCATACCAACAGACAAAAAGATATTTGAGAGACGGTGTTTGCAATCGAAATATCGACACGACATGTTTCTTTGCTACGTCTCTCTGTCTGCTCGTCACCGCAGCGGTATATTGGGTCATATCCCTTTTTCACATCATTGTTTTCTATGGAGTAAGATCTTCAGGGAACAGCTAAGATGAGTGAAATCAGCTATTGACAAAGATTTATAAGCTCTGATGGGCAGCAGAAATGACCCAATTTCTTTGGAAGAATTTGTTGATGGTACACACGATCCGTTATATCCCTCCCTTCCCCATTTTCTTTCTAAATCCTCCATGATTGTACAGTGTTCTTCATTAAAATTGTCTCTTTCTCCTGTTTGATCATAACAATAATGTATGAGAACGAGTTTATTGTGTACATGCGTGAGTGAGAATGTGTTTCGAAACATTGGATAGAAGAAGAAAATAATCATTTTAAATAGCCTCGCTGTCAGGAAAAATAAAAATGGACGTGGTGTGCCCCTCCCGTCTTACACAAAACCTTTTTAAATTCGTTGACTGTATATTGAATAGAACAAACAGGGTGATAAAATGATAATTACTACAGGCAAAATTTGACGTTAACCAGTAAAGACACAAAATAAATAAGTTGGAAGTTTGAATGTTAGGGAAAAGCTGGAATGACTAGCAAAAGCAAGAAAAGTTAGTGCTATCAGTTACGGCCGATCCGTGTAATATCTAACAATGGAGACAACTCGCCATACTCTGCCAGCAAGAATTGCGGGATGCCGCGTTGGAAAGGGGCCGTGTTTGTAAAGTTTCCATCTAGTTGAATGACACGACCCGGAAATTCAAGTTGTAACGTGTGATTAAGACATCGAGTGTTCCTGGAGCTTCCCCATAGAAGCGAAGACGCCACAGTTGCACCTAATCCATTAAGTCTCCATGTCAGAACGCGAAAAATTTCAAGGTGTTTGTTGCGTGTCAAAAATGTGCGAATTTGTTCGACATCCCAGTCTAAATGACCTAACTCCAGTCGATTAAGATTTGGCAAGATGGACACCAAGTGTTCTAGTTGCGGCGTCATTAAAGGGGTGCGGAAAACTTGAAGATTTTTCAGCTTAATCTTCCCAGATGCCTTGCGTAGTTCACAGACATGTTCAAATACTTCAAACCGTTCGAAACTACATTCGTAAAAAACAAGCGATTCTAGGGCGGGGCAAAATATGAGCAATTTTTCGAACCGTGTCCATTCCATTTCTTGTGCTTCAACCAATTGTAAACACCTGATAGTCATACCGTTTCTCCGCAGAAAGTCTTCAAAATGAATGTCTAGCGATCCACCACGAAAATTGACGCTCAAAAGGGTCAATTTAGGCAAGAAGCCTAACGTTTGAACGCTATAGGTGAATGCACTGTTGAGTGATAACCATTCAACATTTGGGCACATTTGTGACAACAGTTCAAGATGTCCGGGAGTGAGGAGATCGGTTGCTCCAAAGGCAACAGTTTTTAATGCAAACTTAGGAGAGACGGCTGCGTTGACGGAACAATACCATAATGTATCGGCTATGCTGTCATAGAGCAAAACATTTAATGAAGGCAAACCATGAAGCAGTAGAGCGGCACCCGGTGGACTGACTTCAGTCTTCAACATGATAACGGTATGAAGGTGTCGGCAACAAAGTAACCAAGCAATTCCTATGGAATTTAATGAAATTATCTCTTTTAAAATGGATTGGAAATATTAATCAGAGAAAAATAAAAAACAAACCAGTATTCGTGACACTAGTGTCATTTAAAACAATGTTCTCCAAACTGGGGCAGTTTTGACCCACAACAGCAATAACAGAATCATTGCACTGTTTGGGCAAGGCCAACACTTTCAGCCTTCTTAGGTACTTGAGGATATGACAAAGAATCCCTTGAGTAATGACAGATTGGTCTGCTCTTTCCATGTACAACTCAGTGAGATTTGTACAAAGAGGCAGAGTCAAAATGGCAGCAATTGTCACCTGCAAAAAAATACAAAGAAATTTAGATTTACGACTATTTTAGTGGTTAAAAAGGTTTACCTGCTCAAGACAAAGGGGCATCACAAGAATCCTAAGGTTTCTTGGGATGAATGAGCCAACATAGACTAGTAACTGTCTGCCAACTCTACTTTGTTCATAGACCACATCAATTGTATTCAACATCTGGACAACAAAATCGTCAACAAGATTGCTGGGTATCTTGTTTGTGATGCAATCTCTGGCAGCTTTCATGATTTCATCAGAGCTAGCACGCTGAATTTTCTCAGGGGAGTCATGTAGTCTGTGTAGTGTACACACTGCCCAAAAAGCAGTAGCTTGAAGACTCAATTGTTTAAGGCTTAATACATTAAGTCCGTAATGAGGTTGAACTAAACATCCCTTCAAAACACGATGCATGAAATCTGATTCCAGTTGCATTTTAAAATAAGATATTTTACTTAGAATAGAAA
Source organism: Daphnia galeata (assembly GCA_030770115.1). Classification (NCBI taxonomy): domain Eukaryota; kingdom Metazoa; phylum Arthropoda; class Branchiopoda; order Diplostraca; family Daphniidae; genus Daphnia; species Daphnia galeata. The sequence continues at coordinate 1,667,510 of CM061120.1, read as the reverse complement.
TTTTCTCAAATCATTCTCCTAGACAACTTCTATTTAAGCAATCACTACTCTAATGCAGAACCCTTCACGCACAAACGATGGCAGGGGCTGCAATGGCTGCATGGCATATTAAGTCAAATCACATCAACAACAATAAACAAAGAACACATACGGCTTACAAATGAAATGAAACGATAGGCGGAAAATGAAAGTAGGCCAGTAGAGCTAAAGAATCCTGGTAGCACCACTGCCTGTTTATCTTTCTCTTTCCTCTCCGAAATTTTCTCAAACTGCAGCCGACTTTTCGAATCGATAGTGCGAAATGGTCTTAAGTATCGATGTTTTAGCGCCTCTGATCAGCGCCAACAGTGGTCATCTGACAATGAGTACTTTCATCACGAAAATTAAAAAAGAAAGCGGTTTTAAAAACTTTTTTTCTAAGGGCGTCAGTAAATATAAATGACACGGCAAATATGTTTTAAAAACGTTTATTTTTCAAACTAATTCAACAATCTAAATATATCGATTCTTTTTGTTTGTTTATGGTGGAATTTAAAAACAGAAAAAAAATTAAATATCATATTGTATCCCGTCCCACTTTTTTGTATATTGTGTTTGTGTGTCTTCTCCGATTTAAAACGTTTGTCTGTTGTTTTTGATGACATAAATATTATTAATACAATTATTATGAAATGTTGCAATGTCGTCAATTCATTTGTTGCGTGATTCTTTTTAAATCAAAACAAAAGTCCAGCAAAATTCGATATGGATTTTGAGTTGACATGAAGACATGACTGTGATGAACGTCAATCCAAACGCAAATTGATTTTCACAACGACAGAGACGAATTTACGGGGCAATATTAAATGAAAACATGGATGCGCTTGCTCGCGCTATTGATTTTCATAATAAATAAATAATAAATAAATTTCGTAATAAATAAATATTTGAATAACTCGGATAATTTACAAACTGTAATGTAACGTGATGACGAAGGAAATTGGATGGATTCTTCCTCTTTGCCGTTTAACACGGTGCTGGATGATGGAAAGTGATTTCTGTTGACATCCGCAGCGCCGTCGGAATGCAATCGGAATAACTGATGCTGGGAATCTGAAAATGATGAGAGATATTTCCTGTTTTGCGGATGTCAAACGCGTTCCACAGGACACCAGCAAAAGGCGAGACGGATCTTTGTTTTTTCTCTGTATTCCGGGCGGATGCGAACCTGTTAGTCCAACTGTCGATCTTATTTCCGCCCGTGTTAATTGTCACTTATAGTTCTTGATTGCCGTACAAGTGAATCAATCATCCCCAAGACATTTTTGTACATGTTTCAGGATAATCAATCGATTTCAATGCCATTTCACATTTAAATGGCCATTCTCCTGCAAGTAGCGAACAACTTTTATGGGCAAGAAAATTTCTTGCATCCTATTTTTTAAAAACCATCAAACGGAACTTCCGCTTTTCTTTTTACAATGATTTTTTACCTCCCCTAGGTGAATTCACCAAATTAAGAACTGGACTTGTGTCATCTGCGTTCTATCCACTAGGTATTAATTTCAATCATTGAATTGATTTACAAATTGCCTTTAGCAGTTAACGGCACTTAGGGAAGTTATTTGTTTCGTGGCTATTAATGGCAAATCCCTACGGCAATGGATGTTTTTGTGATTGTGTTTCCCTTCCCTGAATGAAATAATCCCCCGTTACAAATTAAATGTAACTGCTTTGAATTGAATCTTATTTCGTTCTTTCTTACATAAGTTTTAGTTGTTGCAGTTTTTTCTCCAATTGATCAAATCGACCAAGCCAAAACCATCATCCCTAAATGGATTGTAGAGAAACGAGCCAGTTTGCTTTGCAACAAACAAAGCTGAAGTTCACTTCATCGACTATGGAAACATTTTTTTAGAGACAGCAAAACAAGTTTTGAATTCGCCGCCTTTTACGTCGGCGTTGCCTTGTTTGCTTTACGTGTTACCCACTTTCTTTTTGAAGAGACGAGTAGAGTTTCATCTCATCTCATAATCATCTCATCTCATTTTTTCTTCGCTATATAAAATGGAATTGCATTTTATTGTCCCATTTCTTTAAAATTCATCGAAATGAAAAAAACCTTGCGTCTTTATTGTCGCATTTACCCAAATAAGCTATGTTTTCCCCCCAATATGTTTGTAAATACAAAAGAATTGTATTTTATTGTCCCACTTCCATTCTTCGTAATAAAAGAATTGTGTTTGTATTGTCCCATTTTTTTGCAAAAATAAATCTAATTGCATTTTATTATTTTTGTTTTTAAATAAAATGAATGGAATTAAATTTATTGTCCCATTTTTTAAATTCTTTAATAAGTAAAGAATTGTGTTTTTATTGTCCCATGAATCTTTTTGATAGATCAGAATGTGTTAGTATGGTTTGATTCAACCACAATTCCACCACTGTTTTACATATTTTTTCTTAGACTTCAATTGTCTCGGTTTCGTCGCTTGAACTATCGAGAAAAATAAAAAAAGCCCATTGAATTCACCCTCCCTTCCCAGATTGATCATTTCACAACCCATGCTTATTTTGTCCTTGCCCTCGAAAGAGCTATGAGCAGCTGGATGTCGAACGTTTTTTTTTTCAGAAGAGAAAAATTTACCGAGCTAAGATCAACTATAAAAGTTGTTTTTGTCCTCTGACGTGACAAGAAACTTGAGCATTGAACTGGGACAAGCAGTGTGTTGGACTCATTTAAAAAAAAAACTGCTTCGTTCCGAACAATAATCCCAAATCTATGAAGGATTCGGGATTTCTTTAGGTGCATTTGAAGTCAAGTTGATCGAGTGGATTCTTCTAGCTATCGAATCCACTCGACCTACTTATATAAAGAAATACACGGAAAGAATCTTTAAGTTAACCATAAAAAATGTGGGTTAACTGGTCGAGTTTTCTCACTTGTCCACCGAGTTGGAACTGCATCTTACCCGATGAATTGCTGAGTGAAGACTGACGAAAAAGCTACCGGATGGCCAACGTTTTATACGGGAAGGAGCAAGGTCAAACTTGGGGATTTAATTACTTACACGTGAATAGAGAACTATTTCAAGGTAAACTTGAATAGGAGGGTCGCGCTTTTCCATTTTCAACATTTCAAGGGTGTGTCCATTGGGAATTTTATTCAGGTACTGCAACGTATCAGTAGAGAATAAGGTCACTGTGGCCATTAACCTGCTATCTTTTTCAATAGTCTATGAGAAATATTTTTTAAATCCTTGAGACATTCAGTAAAATTTTAGAATTCTCATGAGATTTAAGCTTTGTCGAGTTTCAAGTTTAATTCGCACTTCATCAGTGTTTTTGTCGCATTAAAAAATATTTTACTTAATTTTAAGTTGGAGACTACGCAATTTAGAAAATATCGTTAAAACATTTTAATTATATGTTGCTTTACTGTTTTTGGTTTATTAAATGCCTATTAAGTTATTTGAAGTTTGATATTCATTTATTACAATGTAAAGGTAATTAATTTCCAAAGAATAATCCCAGGTGATACCAGTAGCTAGTTCTTTTTATTACTTTATATGCTGTATCAAAATGGCCATGCAAGAAACACAGAATCTATAAGTGTCTGTGTGTGTGTGTAAGCCAACAGCAGAAATTCCATCAGTGTCAAATCCATGTGGCGGACAAAGACAAATAAAGCGAAGAGTGGTATTGTTGTGTACAGGTCTTTGGCCGGCCTGCTGGAGATGGAAGCAGGAGCTAGTAATCCGGAACTTACTTGTTACATGTATAGCGAGGAATCCTATCATAAATTCCATTTTCTGTTGGTGGGAGAGGTTATGATGCGAGATAACTTGCGTACGTAATCGTCGTCATGCTTGCATTTAAATAATCATTTTTTATAAAAAACAAATTATAATAAATAATTATTAAATAAAATTAATTCATCATTCATGTACATCAAAGCATTCTTCGTGTAGAACCCTACCAAGACAAAATAATACGTCGTAATATTCGCTGCTTGAGAATCAAAATTTGAGCTTCTATCAATCAATCAATCAATGAGAAAGACTGTCTCCCTCACACTCAAACGTTGACCCATCAGTCGTATAAAAGCTCGTCGCGCTATCCCGATGCCAACAGTTGACTTTGCGTTTTTTAATAAAAACATCAGCCTATGAAGCTAAACTTTTTTTATGATTCCAATTCAAAAATAAAAATAATAAAAAATAATTCAAATCATAAATGAAACTAATATCTAGTTTTGACCTGTGCGAGGTTCGTACCTTAAAAGCTACGTTCACACTACAGCCCTTTTCTGCGTATTGCCACAGACCAAGAATAGAAAGACTGTCATCGGCCTATCTCTGCTGAGAGGATGCTTAAAATCATGCTCGTGCCTGCCGCAAGTTGGCGCTGCCTCTGCAGCCCGCACTTTTTTGCGGATTTTTCCCTTTCCCTACTGATTCAATGCTTCACACACCCGGGATTTGTGAATAAACTATGATAGCTAATTTTTTTATTTTTATTTCTTAATTATAAGCAAAAATTCTTTATATCCCCTTATTCGTTTGAACTGTATTGGCCAAGCCTTATATACGCATAAAAATTTCGTTATAAAAATCCAATTTTCTCCTTGTTTTCGTGATATTTTTTTCTATCGTGAAACGCTGTACCTTGAGTCGATACGGAGAGAAGAACCGTAGAGGCTCAGCTTTCCGTATTGACGTAGGGTACAGCGTTTCACGATTGAAATAAACGAACAAGAAAATGAGGGAAAATTCCGAAATTTTTATGCGTATATAAGGCTTGGCCAATACAGTTCAAACGAATAAGGGGTTATAAAGAATTTTTGCTTATAATTAAGAAATAAAAATAAAAAAATTAGCTATCATAGTTTATTCACAAATCCCGGGTGTGTGAAGCATTGAATCAGTAGGGAAAGGGAAAAATCCGCAAAAAAGTGCGGGCTGCAGAGGCAGCGCCAACTTGCGGCAGGCACGAGCATCATTTATGGGGACGTATAGGCCGATGACAGTCTTTCTCTTTTTGGTCTGTGGTATTGCGTATTACGTATTACGTTTTTCGTTTACGTTTTCTCTACGTAATTTTCACTTCGTTTCTGACTTACGTTAAAAACTTCGTATTCCGTTCACACTACACTGTGTACTTTTACGTTTTTAAAGTAGGAATACGCACAGCGGTTGTAGAATTTTGACGATGAATTACTATAGCTGCATGATAAATAAGACAATAATCTCACTAATCTTTCTCTTATTTGAATTTTATATATATACCTATTACTAGATAGCAAGATTCAAGTAGACAAGTAGGCCTGCGATTGTGAAAGACAGCCAACTGAAACTTGTCCAAATACAAAATGCAGAATAATTAAGACATTTGCTTCTGGGAATTAATAAACGATGTTTAAAAACTTGTGTTAACATTAAACTCATCGTATTGCTATAATGCACCAACGTGGCACACAATACAAAGTTGTACATCAAGGGTATATCATATACAATCAGCAGCATAGGTTACACAAAATCAATAATTCTTCACTGTAGTATTTAGAACCTAAATAGAATTGCTTTGTTATTTCAGAAAATAGTTTAATCTAATCAAAAGTATTGTAAATAACTTAACTGCAGGGGAAAAATACCAAAATCACCTGCTTGCTTGTTCAACGAAGAACTTTTTTGCTGTCTTTTCACTCTTTTGTTTACTGAATGTAATAGTCACTTTTTGGTAGTTGTAGATGTCATATTTTAAGAATTTACAAGAAATCAATGGAAATATAACTAATTGTCAATTACTGAATTTGAAAAATATTATTAGCAGAAGTCAAAACTGTCAATATTGATAGTAGTAGAACGTTCCAAAATCTTATGTAAAAATGAGATGGCTCTCATTTTTACATAGTTACGTTTTGACTTCGTTTTCACTCCGTTTTGAGTTTACGAATTACGTACTACGTAGAGCGTTGTGTGTGAACAGCTTGACGTTTCAACAAACGCAATTCATAAGGCGAAAACGCTATACGTAGTACGTAAGATTGTACGTAAGACTGTAGTGTGAACGATACTTTATAGTCGAACAGTGCCCGCAATGAAACGCTATCCATATTGCCAATAGCTGAAATATAAATATAGAGAAACATCAGATTTAAAAGTGGCAGAAAGATAGGGGAAAAAGGGCTTTTGGCGTGAACTCCATGTATACTGAATTTTTTTTTAAATATGTAGAATTTTATGGAGAAGCTACTGTTAAAATTATTATGCGGAAGGGGATAATAGTTTAGAAGATATAGCTAGTTAAATGAAGATGGTTTCCCCATAAGCGCCGTGTTAAACACGGAACTCCGAAAATAGGGCAGTAAACTACGTATTTTTGGTTTATTTTAACCATTATGAAACATATTTTCAAGAAAAAAAGTTGGAGTATAGACTAGACTTAGATAAATACAGCTCATTAATTACAATTGTAATTTTATTAATATTCATAGCTTTTTTAATACATGAAAAAATCCGAAAAAATTAAAATTAAGTTTAAACCACTTTCCGGTGAAAATTTTTGGGAAGGGTTTTAACAGTAGCTTCTCCATAAAATTCTACATATTAAAAAAAAAAAAAAACAGTATACATGGAGTTCACGCCAAAAGCCCTTTTTGCCCTATCTTTCTGCCACTAAAAGGTGATACATAGGCTCCCTTCATATTCCCCCAGTCCCCCTATCCCTTGAGAGCTTGAGGCATGCGGAGTTTCCCCCCATCCAACACCCTTTTAGGCGTGTTTGGGCTGCGCGTCACCCCCGTAAAACGCAAAACTTTGAACGCGTTTTTCGGGCACTCCCGTTCATTTGCACACCCTAAACCCTATATTATTAATGATCGCCGTGAGGAGATCTGCAACCCTGTGTCGTTCGTTTTTTTATTTTTCTCAAGTTGTTCTCTCAAGTTGTTCTCCTCGCATGTTCGTTTTAACACCGAATACGCGACTCAATGAGGCCAAATTACGGGGTTTCGATTTTTCGGAAATCGCAACCAGGCATCGAATTAAATAACAATTTGGACAAGCTTGTTCAGAATTTTCCCGAAAATTCAATGAAACAAACGGCGATTCCCTAGCTAGTGTAGTTTTTGAGAAAATTGTAAAAAACCATGTGGAGGTAGCCAAAAATCGTGCGGTTTTTTTTTGCGTTTTTTACACCAGTTTTTGGAAAAACTAGAGCTTTAAAAAAAAAAATAATTTTACAGGATTAAAGTTTAAGTCCTGAACTATGGGCCATTTTCACCGTTTTATTATCTTCGGCTTATTGGCCGAGTTATTATCGATTGAAAAATGAAACATTTTTCAGGCCAATTTTTTGTTGTTTTTGGCCTTCATCCGACCGGACACCTAGCGGAGAACAAACACAGCATATTGTCAAAGGGCAAATTTTTGTCTTTGAATTGTTGTTTCATTAATTGTAACCATGCAATTAATTTTCAATTACATTTTAATAAACAACTTAATAGTAATTGAACAAAACAAAGACCGGTGTAGATAAAATTCGTTCGTTTCAGCGTTTGATCTGCCGGATGATTACGCGCTCGTTCAAAACTGCCCCTACTGTAACCGCTCATTATTTTATCCAATATGCTTCCACTTGATCTCCGTATTCTGGAAATAGACTCTTCTCGCCTGCTTTCTCGCCTTACCAGTGAGTTTGACACCTCATCTCGCAAACTTATCCTACAGCGTCTCCCCCAGGAATTTAAGCAAAAAAAGATTGATCGAGACAGCTAACTTCTTCTTGCTCAACACCCACCGTGGAGAATGCGCTTAAAATCCTTCGTTGCTATATTCGTGGGTTTTTGAACTGTTGTGCCGCTGGGCTTTGCGTAGTTTTCACAGACTCCGCGGCTGTAATCAGGATACTTAATCTTACGCTACCTCCATTAATCTCATTCCGCAACGGACTGAGCGTCATTCTCGCCGAGGAGGCCTATAAGTATATATGCCAACAGTTAAATTATTTTAGTTGGTAGGCTTATATCGCTCAATCCTGCCATTGCACTCTCTCTGGTGGAGGCGAATAACCTTGTTCTTCTGGCGACACTTGGCAACTCTTGTCATGTCTTCACTGCTGCCAATCCTAATTCAGCTGGTCTCGTTCTTGCTAGCACCTGGGCCAAATCTCTTTCTCCGTTTACTACCCGACACGCCCCGGTCTCCTCTCCGGGAGCTCGGACGATTAGCACTTTCAACGTTTATGTTTCTATGGAGGAGCTAATACAAAGTGTTCTACACCGTTAAATAGAGCAAGGAATTAGTAGTATAATTGTGTATACTTGTATGGGCCCCACGTAGAATGAAACGATGTAAAAAGAACAAATAATTGAGTCTGCTACATCCATACCCCTCTTCGGGGACAACTTTGCTCCTATTGGCCAAGAGCCAATTCAAATCTTTAGAAAATCATTATTTAGAAAGTCAAGATAGTAAAATCTAGTAATGGTCTTAAATTAAAGGTTAATAGTATTTATCAATAAATTTCAAAGAGTTTGTGTAAATATATGCTACCGTTTGATATTTATAGCGCTAAAAGTCATTTCCCACTTAGGCTAGGCTGAAAAGTGAAATGGCAACGCCGAAAAACCATCGACGAGTTTGTACTTGGTTTTATACCCTATCTCCCTCTCTGAGTTGCTCTACCTGTCTATTTTATATCGTGCTGAAACACTGTAGCATTGACGAGAAAGAAGAGACAAAGGAATGCCCCTAAGGCTATGTCTGGGAATTTCCTATTAGTCTATCGCGCCAATATCACCTTGGAAAAGGATTAGAAATTTACTAATAGTTTATTTTTCCCTAACTAGATGTTTACAAAAATAAAAACCGCGTTCGGATTTTTTTGTAGAATACTGTACTTGAATTCCCCTTTGGTCTCGCCCCGGCATGCCTGACAAGAACCGCCGTGCAGGCCCAGTTTCCCCAAATTTATGTATAACTCTCTAGTCCTATGAAACATTCCCTTTTGTAAAACATGCAACTATGATGCTACGCGGGTGAAATACACGGGGCAATACTCGGTCTTCGAGTTCATGCCTTTATATATATTAAAAAAAAATTACATGTAGTGAAACATGTAACATACATTGACTTCATGTATGACATGTAGTACCTCATGCAGTATACGTGCACCCATACATGCCATACTACATATAGTGATACATACAAATGAAAAATCTATGCAGTAATACATGTAAAAACTACACAAAACAACATGTAATTTTGTTACCGGGGAAAGGAACGCAAAGAAAGATATTTATTCTAAAAATCTAAAAATTGATTCAATTTTTATATACAAGATTATTGTATTTATTTATGTATATCTATGAAAGAAGAAATACTTTAATAAAAATACAAAGAAATACAATCTGACTGGAGAAATGTTTTAGAGAAAATGTTAACAAACACGAAATCTAACTTTTGTCAATAATTTCTTTGTGGTCAGAATGGGCCATTGGATCCATTGCAAATAAAACGGCATACCAGTCCCAGTAGACCTCAGATAATGGAACTTACAACACAAGCAATGTAGTTAAAATTACAGCACAAAGTCAATAAGCTGTTTCTGATTTTTTTGACTCTAGCGAATTTCGTTTTTTTTGACGTGTAACGGCAGGAAATGAAACTGCGTTTTTATTATAAATACTAGATTTTTGCCAGCTTTTGTGGCTGCTATTGAACTACATATATGGCAAGGCCTACTAAATGTAAATGGTTAAAGCCTGTAAGCTTCAATATCGCAAATGAAGGTGAAATTTGACAAGAATCTCCATTCTTTCCCAGGCAAGAGCCAATCACAAGAAAGTGGAGGCTAAGGCAGAGCCATCTCGCGTTAGCAAAAATGATTGTTGGAAAGTTTAACAAATATTTATTTCAAATAAAGACGACGGTCTGCACAATTAACAGTAGTCGCAACATAATTATGGAAAAGGACCTCAATAAGAGAGTTGGGTGGGCGTGTCGATTAAGGCGTCACTTGGATATCACGCTTCATTCCATTCCTCGACCCGAGTTCGACTCGCTGTTGAGCGCAGTTGCTCCGAAACCCGTGATCGCGCCACTACACATTCAGTTCACACCCTTTCCAAAATCTTGCAATTTCCACCTTTTGATCTCATTGTTATTATTTTTATTTACCAAATGATTTGCAAAGAAGTAATATTTGTGAGCGCCAGATAGCGCTGGCTAGGCCTACACTTTCTTGATATTGTTCCTTGCTTGGAAAAGAATGGGAACTCTGGCCAAACCCCTTGACTTCTCAGGGGCTTATCGAATCTTTCAGGCCTTAACCATTCAGTAGAACTTCCATATTGATGCCACATTCCGCTAACCTCCTAGAAGATTTTATCAACTGGCCTTCCGACTATTACTGATATTGTCTCTTACCTATCTTTTAAATGTCCCTGTCTATGTAATCAGAACAGTGGAACAGGTTCCTGATTTGCAAATCATTGTTCCTGGATGAGCACAAGATACTAAATTCTTATGAACTGGTCCCAAACTTTTTTCAGAAGAGTTAGTTCTTGGATGAGCACAAGATACTAAATTCTTATGAACTGGTCCCAAACTTTTTTCAGAAGAAAGACTTATCCCCTTGCAAAAAGTTACTTTGTAAGAAATGTTATTTAAGCGTCGTCTATATAACAATAGTACAATATGGATGACATATAGCTATGACCATAATTAACAGATATTAGTTTGTTATTATTTTTATAAATATATTACTTATTAAGATGAATGAAACCAGCAGCCGCGTAATTTGCAGCCAGGAAAGCACTCTGGAGCTGCTTCCAATAACGTCAACTCATAGTCGCCAATAATCAATGCTGGGGCTGGTGCTCTATTAAGTGAGAAACTAAATTCTTATGAACTGGTCCCAAACTTTTTTCAGAAGCAAGACATATCCCCTTGCAAAAATAGTTACTTTGTAAGAAATTCTATAAAAGCGTCGTCTATATAACAATAGTACAATATGGGTGACATATAGCTATGACCATAATTAACAGATATTTGTTTGTTATTATTTTTATAAATATTACTTATTAAGATGAATGAAACCAGCAGCCGCGTAATTTGCAGCCAGGAAAGCACTCTGGAGCTGCTCCCAATAATGTCAACTCATAGTCGCCAATAAACAATGTTGGGGCTGATGCTCTATTAAAGAGTTCTTGGCACTTTTGTTTACTAGATGGAGGAACGATGCCGAAGGTGCCGTTCATGTGTTTCACCGTAGGATCAGAGGCCGCTCTTGGCACGTCTAAATTCCCGAAAACATGGGCTGATTCATCGATCCCTGATACATGATCTCTCCACAGTACTTATATCCTAGATGGAAATTATCCTCATCTTGGTGTAGCCTAAATTAAAACCAGATTACTATAAAGACAGAATTAAAAAAAAAAACACTTTTAACAAAATTGTACCTCAATCGTTCATTAGCCATTAATATAACATGCGCATCACGAGCAGACGTTGGATTTCATTGCTGCTTGATACGACGATGCTGCGTTAGACACTTGTGTATGTTTTTCAATAAAACAATAGCACGAGAATAGCTAATGAGTGTGAAAAATGAAGGATTATATTGAAAGTGTAATATTAAAATAAATTCAAATGATTAAACTCAGTTACAAACTTACAGTTGACAAGCGTTGGCATGAATTGCTTCGTAAGAAGTGCGAGTATCTCTGGCTTGAACTTTATAGTAATTATTAAATTGGCGATCCAGTATTTCTTGTTCTTCGTTGGAATGATCGCTATGATTACCCATTATTAAGTACTGATCAAATTCACATCGAAATAAACCCGGACAGAACAAGAATGTGATCGCTTCCGCTTACACTGATAAGAACTACCGTTTTTTGAAAAATATTAAAATTTCTGGTGTCAGTTGGCACTAGGCCTTCATCGTCTACATAATCCTGTCCTATGTCGTCATAACCAACCAGAAACCACGGCCATAAGTAATTATAGAATTAAATAAAAAAAAAATTGGTAATATTTATTTTATTTATGTTATTCTCAAATAATTATGGAACTACCTATTTCAGGCAAAAAGTAAGTAAATAATTCATAAGTTATTAATTGGATCAAGTAATTTTAGTAGTAAGTAATTATAATCTATCATACTTTCATTACATTTTTATACTTTATTATGCATAACAATGCATGAATCATAGGGTTCATGAATCAAACTTTATACTTAAGTACCTTTCACTGAAGTAAACCAAGAACACCAGACCGAGATTCATTTCCTTGGAGTCAAAACTGTAAGGTGTCATTGGGAACTAGAATTTCGTATCTAGGAGAGGGAAGGTGGCATAAAGAAGGAGTAGGTGATATCAAAGAAACCATAGTGTCACCAGGTGTAAGAAATGCATAAAATCTCAAGATAAATAATGACGACCTATCAAATTGAAATCCATATTTTTCAAAGGATTCCTTACGATTTAACCCGAATAAAACCTTTAAATGTCGCTAACCCTTTTTTCATTATTTTGGCTGGCCTTGTTTTCGTAATTGACTGATCATAAAATGTGTTGTCAATAAGCTTATTTTGTTTTAAAATATCTATTCTTTTTTATAAAATAACAGCGGAAAACTTATTCCAATTGAATTGAAACAACAACTAAATTAAACTTACTCTGTATACTGCTAAAAACGGTGTTCCCACAGTTTTATTACCCGATAGTAGTTAACCAACTTAACAATTACTGAAGTTTTTTCCTTCAGAACCACTAGCCTTGTGATATTTCTGTGGTTGTTTGCCATTCGAAAATCATTTTTTTAAATGCTGACTGAGGCATTGTAATTTTCTGCCATCTTACAAATTTTCTTCGACAGACTTTCAATACTATGAGATTAGCATAGGCTAAAACTTGTTTTCTGAGTATTTGTCAAAAAATCCAATAATTTTGCCACTTAATATCATCACAGTATTTCTATTCATTTTTTTAGCTTCGGAGCTTTATACCATTCCTGGTTCAAAGTCAAAAGCCATTTTCCGAAGAAGCCAGTACTATGAAGCCAGAGTGGCTTCTTAGTTTTTGTTTTTTGACTGGTCCACTAATAGGTGGCGGTCATCTGACTTTGGTTTTTTGGTCAAAAAGCATCCAAGAAGTCACACCGAGTCTTTGTTGAATTATAACAAGAAAAACTGTTAAACATTTATAGCATTTGAATCTGAACACAACCTTACCTAATTATTATAGCATTTGAGCGCAAAAATTACCAGCCACCAAATTCTCTATAGTCTAGCTGTTAGACTATAAACAATTCCTAAACGTAAAATGAGAATTTAGAGTGGCTCCTGCATGCTTTATGCCGAGAAGCCAGAATAGGATGAAGAAAAGAAGTCACCTTTCATGATTACATTTGTCAAGAGGCTATGATCTAACAGTGGCTTCTTGGTACTGGCTTCTTGGGAGCCTACCATTGGGCATCAGTCACGAGAAGCCAAACCGGCAAGTTGGTGACGATGATTTAACAGCAGAGTGCATAAATAAGCCAAATACTTCAGGCAAATCAATCAAGTTTAGGTAAAATTTGCACTTTTGCTTTTCATATACGATTTCGAGTCTTCCTTTTTCGCACATTACTGGATCAGAAAGTGTCCATTACAATGTTTTTCACTCAATTCCTCGCGTGTTCACCCATCCGTCATCTTTTGACAACATCTGGTGCCATCCGGCTTGGCCCGCTTTATTGTCCTTTTTTTAGAATAGAAGCAGCGTGACTACGATGACAGCAGGATAGTGCGCGAACATTATTGTTTTGTGTGATGCATTGATGCCTTTACTCCTCCATAAATATTCATACGACATACGGTGGTCGAAGCGTTGCTATGCCGTTCATCCATATATATAGACAACGTTCATCATACATATTTAATACTACTCTACGTAGATCACAAAAATTCCGATCTTTTACACCCGATTATATCAACATTTCTGCTACTTATGGTGGATAGGCTAATTAATGTATTATAAATTTATGTAATAATCCGACAATTAAAAAAAATTAAGTTTACATGACACTGGAGAAATTGCAGCATAAGTGTAAAGACACCTATTGTTACGATCGCCGACTTTGGCGACGTTCGCACTCCGACGGATTTCCCGGATTCTCTTTTAGTCTCCCTTATACTTATGTTTACCCTTTGTCTTATTTGTTTGATTCGACGGAACTCGACGATCCTATATCGTCGAGTGAAGTCCTTTGTCTTATACGTCTCTCTGACGTTGTATTGGAGTTCTTCTCTGTCTCTTTGATTGATTTACGGACACTCTCTCGTGTGCCGCCTTAACCTAGACGTCGTCGCTGACAGCTCCTCTCTCTCTTTTTCTAACCAGGCTAGTTAGTGTGAACCGGTATGTGAGTATCTGTCTGTTCTTCTTGTGTGTTTATTGTTGAATCCCGTGTATTTGCTGGAGACTGGACTGCCGTATACATGGCCAGTATCTCGGGGAGCCGGATTACCATAAGTACGGCCGGTGTGACGAGTCCTGTGGTCAGACACACGGTGTAGTGTGGTCGAGCAGGAGGATTACATGGTGTCCTGTGGTCAGACACACGGTGTAGTGTGGTCGAGCAGGAGAGTTAAATGTAGTCAGGAAATACAAGACCGAGCTATCGAGACTTAATTATTTGTGTTCTTCTATGCTCGATCCCCTGATTTCGTAACACTATTTTTATTTGCTGTTTAATTAAACCAGCAGGCAGCTGACGGGCACTTGGAGCATCAGACACAAATATAAAAAAGATTCTTTTGTGGTCAAAGTCCTTATTCCTTACGACGCAATTAGGAATAAAATTTCTCATATGAAATGAGTTTCAGGAGCATTTCTGATCGATTCGTTTTTGTGATTCTACATCGTCAGATATGAGATGACCGGCTTGCGTGAATATCCTGGTCGAGGCAAATGTATATTTATTTATAAAGTAACCATCGATTATGTTCGATGAGAATAAGTAGAAAGAACAAATGTATTCTCGGTCTCATGAAATGCATGTGCCTTGTACGAAGCGTAAAACCAAACTGAGGGGCCTCGCTGAGCCGTCTCTCTCACTCTCGTAGCCGGAAGCCGCTTTCGCGCTCCCATCTAGCGGGAGGATACATAACAACCCTTTTCAAAGCGGCGACATCCACATAAATGACAAACAAACGGCGCCGCTTAACACACAAAATGGAATTAACGGAAAAAAAAACTGATTGCATGATACGAGAACATAAGTTAGGGGAACAAAAAACTGATTACACATTATGGGAACGTAATTTAGGCCTGTTGAGGCGGGGACAGTCCTACACGTCTACCATCAGCCGAGGCCGTCGAATCCTCCCGCTCCGTCGCGGCTGGGTCGGTATCGGAACGGGTTCCGGTCTTGTCTGGCTAGCTGCTGTTTTCGGTAATCCGTCGATGTTGCTGTCGGCTGGCGGGGTCGTTGCGTCTCCTTCGATGCCGGGAATCTGTTGCTCGTCCTTGTCGTCGGATACTAACGGGCGGAGGTGGCGTCGGTTTCGCCACAACACACTTCCGCTTGCAAATTTTACTCGATACGACCGGTATTTCCCGATACTAACAATCTGACCAGCTCTATCCCATAGCAAAGAATGAGGATCTTGGATTCGTACGTGAGATCCGATGGTCAGTGGTGAAAGTGGGCGTGCCCGTTCGTCGTAGCGCTTTTTCACCCCGCTATCCAAGGTCTGTTGGCGGTCTCGTGCGTTCATGATGTCCTTCCAGCGTGGAGCAAAAGAAGTGCGATGGGCTGGCAATATCGAACGTAGCTGGCTGCCGAACACCATTTCCGCCGGGGACATTCCGTTTTCGCGGGGCGTATTATGGAATTCAAGAAGACCTTGCATGAATGCGTCGGATGTGAGGGCACCACCGGGTGCGATTTTCTTAACGAGTCGCTTTGTAGCGTCGACTGCCGCCTCTGCGTGACCGTTGCTCTGTGAGTAGTATGGAGATGAATTTCCCCACACTACCCCTCATTTCTGTAGCGCTTGCTGGAATGCTCCAGCTCCAAACTGAGGGCCGCCGTCGGTGCGTATACGGATGGGCACCCCGAGATCAACAAAATTTTCTGTGATCGCTTGAATCTGGCTGAAGGGGCATGATACCATCGGTGGATCACTGGCCATCCGGATGGACGGTCCGTATACACGAGAACATGCAGTCGCCCAGATTCGAACAAATCCGCCGATACCTCCTCGGAGACGCGCTCAGGTAAAGCGTCGCGTAGTAGGGGCTCTTGTTGTTGGGATGGCTGAAGTTCTTGACATGCCTGGCAACTATCTACAAACCCGACGATGTCGTTGCTCAATCCTGGCCAGTATACGGTTTGGCGGGCCCGCCGCTTCATGCGGACGATCCCTTGGTGAGCCGCGTGTAAGTTTAGCAGGATGTCGCGTCGGGAACTTTGCGGGATAACGATCCGGCAGCCGAAGAGAACCAGTCCGTCGTCCACCGACAGCTCGTCGCGGATTTTCCAAAATTGATGAACAGCCGGCGCCATTAAATCACGTCTCGTGGTGAATCCCGTTTCAATAGCCTGGATAAGGGCGGAATAGGAAGCGTCGTTCGACGCAGCTATCTTGATTTTTTCCAACACGGGGTCCACCAGATGATTTGGATCATCCGTAATTTCCTCCTCGTCTTCTGTTGTCGGTGTAACGGCCCCAACCACGGCTATTCGCCGAAGCATCGCTTGCCGTGAGAAAAGCTGAACGTCCTTGTTCGTCTCATCGTCGTCTGGTTCCGGATCGTTTACAGGAGCGCGCGATAGTGCGTCGGGTATAGCATGGTCTTTTCCCTTTTGCAAACCGTGTTGAAAACATACGGTGTGAGACGCTCCTTTAAGCGTTGTAACTTGGGGTTGTCGACTGCGTCTAATGTATAACGGTCGAGAATGATTACAAGAGCCTGGTGGTCGACCGTGAGCGTAAATAAGGGGAGGCCGAGAAGGTATAATCTACATTTTCTCGTTGCCCATTCGACTTCCGCCAGCTCGAGTTCGACGATGGCGTATCTTGACTCCGTGTCGGTACACCATCGTGAATTTGCGTCGACCAGTTTCCAAACGGTGTCGTGACGTTGGAGCAGCGCGTAGCCCATCCCGTTTTTACGTGAAGGGTCGACTTGGAGGGCCGTTTCTAACTCCGGGTTGAAATGGGCGAGGACGGGCGGGGCGCTCAATGCTGCTTTCACCGCCGAGAACGCGTTTTCGTGGTCTGTTGTCCATTCGTAGAGATTTTTCGAACTCAGCAGGGGGCGTAACGGTCCTTTGGCCATTGCCACTTCCACAGAAAATCCCGCGAGTTATTCTACTAATCCCATGAAGGAACGGAGTTCTGTGATGTTCGTTGGGCGGGGAAATTCAGAAATGGCTTTAAGTTTTTCCGGATCAACGGCGATACCTCCTTGTTGAATCTGATATCCCGCCCATTGTACCGTCTGTTGGGCGAACTTAAATTTCTTGGGACTTAGTGTGATGCCTGCATTTCTTGCCGCGGTCAAGACCGCTCGCACTCCTTTCACATGGTCGGCAAAATTTGAGTCGAATCGGAGAATATCGTCGACGACGCGGACCGTATTGGTCACCTGTGCAAAGGCAATGTCCGCGCGTCTATTATATTCATCACCAGAGCTGCATAGGCCCATGGGAGCGCGTAAGAACTTGTACCGCCCCCAGGGCGTCATAAATGTGGTCAAGTGTTGGCTATCCGGATGAAGAGGAATTTGAAAGTAGCCGTTTGTCGCGTCGAAGGTAGAGAAAAATCTTGCCTGACCATCAATCTGTGCCACTGCGTTGCGAGGTGTGCGTGTCGGATGAGTAGGTCTTTGGACATGATGGTTGAGTTTGGTAAGGTCCACACACACACGTATAGATGAATCCGGTTTACGCATCACGACCAGTGGGACCGCCCAGTCGGACGGATCAGTGACCGGTATGGTGATTTTCTTGTCCACCAATTCATCAAGCTTCTTCTTAACTTGTGGGCGGTCGGCAAACGGAATGGGCCGTGCGCCATTAACATAATAAGGCACCGCGTCGTCTTTTAGCGTGATCACCATCGGTGGGCCTTCCATGCATCCGAGCACCTCATTTTGATCAAAAACATCCGAAAATTCTTCGATGAAAGCCTGTTCCATGCTGTTCTTCTGTTCCTCCGTTGGATCGCCCGAGATCGATTCCAGAATGGAGGACGGTGGTGCTGCCTCCTGGTGTGATTCCTTTACTGGCGTTGAATTGATGTGGGCATGACGGACCGGTTTAGGATAGTCGGCGTGTAAAATACCGAGTGATATGCAGTCATACCACGAGATTAAGAGGCCCGATATCTCTGGACTGATGACTATGGTAAGAGTGGTGGTAATGCCTTCATATTCCGTCACAATGGTGACCTGCCCGATCACAAGTAGTGGCGTTGTTGTATCGGCCATTACCAAGTCGAATGATGACGTGTCTAAGTCCTTCTCTGTCATACCAATGGCCTTTAAAATATCGAGGCCGCCGACAGATACTTCCGCTCCGCCATCCGGTATGACCTTGTCGATGGTGGAAAGGAACTGGCCTTTGTCGTCTAAGACGCGGAGAGAAACGGCAGGTGCCCGCCGCCATCGACGAGGATTCCGGATCGATCCTACAACGATTCGAACGATTTTTCCTTTGGTGCGTGCTTGTCCTCCGCCCGTGCTGCTGCCACCGGAACCAGGTTGCGCCCCTCACTCTTGCCGATGCTGCTTCCACTCTGGCCTGTACTACTACTTCTCCGGGGTTTTTGACAGCGCGGGGAAAAATGATTACTTCCTCCGCAATTATGACACGTTTTTCCGGTAGCCGGACAGGTTTCTCCTGGGCGATGATTGTTGCGACCACATAAACCGCACGATTCTGCAGTTGCGTCGGTACGCTGGTGTGGACGCACGTGGTTGATTGACGACTGATTGCTTAAAGAACGTTCATTCATTCTCGCCGCCTCCTCGCTCCTACACATATTGATTGCCTGTTGAGCTGAAGGGAATGGTGTAAGTGCTAGAAGTTTCCTTTTCGTTTCTGTGTCGCGAATTCCCGCCATAATCCTGGTGGCCACTCGAGTATCGACACAAGTTGCGCAGAGATCCGCTGCGTCTGCTAACCGCCGCAGCCGGATGTAAAAATCTTCAAAAGATTCCGTGTTGGATTGGTGGCATTCTTCGAACGCCACTCTATCGAGGGCAATATTTCGTTTGGCCCGCACGTAGTCTGCGATTTGGTCTAAAATTTCCTCGGGTGTGAGATGCGTCGTGGGTAAAATATTCAGAGCCACCTCCACCACTTGCTGCATGGATGGATCTAAGGTCATTCGTAGAGCCGCCGTCTGTTTATTTGCCGGGTACGTCGCTAATTGGTTCAATTGGCAAAAATCGTTCCATCGGTTACGCCACGTCCGTAATTGTGGTAGCCGTACGTCGCCCTGCAATTTCTCCAGGCCCGATGGATCAATTCGTCGTCGTTGATTAGCTGCGATTGGTTGAACGACCAGTCCACCTCCGCCGCCGCCACCCCCGCCGCCGCAACCGCAACCGCCACCCCCGCCGCCGCCACCGCCACCTCCGCCGCCGGCTGCAGCGATCAACACTTGTAATTGTTGTGCAATGTTGTCTAATTGTGTCTCCATGGTGTCGATTCGGGCTGTCGCCGTCGTTGCAGCGGCCGTCGTTGCAGCGGCCGTCGCCGCATTGGCAGCAGCTAATGCGTCCGCTGTCGTTGCCATGGTGTGTGATCGTAGACGGGCGACTATGGAAATGGTTCCGTCACTGAGCATAAACGATGTATAACGGGAGTGACGCCACTGACGTAGTCACTGAACGTATCACTGTGCCAATTCTTCGTCGTTGGCCACTTGAAGGACGTCGTCTTCCAGTTCCGGCCGGATTTGGATTCTCCTGGCCGCGTGTAGACCTCGAGCAACTTCCGCCGCGTACTGGACTAACGCTTCCCACGCCTCAAGCCGAATAGGCACGTCCGGTGTAACTGGGCGTTGAGCCTGAATGGCCCTGAAGATTTCTTTAGCTTGCTGAACTGCCGCTGCTCGTCGTTCCGGATCGATGACGTGGGCGTCGAGTGCCGCAACTGCTTGTCGTCGAAGCCGGGCCGCCGCTTTCCGTCTATCTTTTTCTTATTTGTGAACCGCGGCCCGAATAGAGCGACTGATTTCACTGTTACGCCTGCGTGGCATCCGCGTAGTGTGTGCCAACGATAACTGCCCGCTGAAGTGGAACGAGTCGCTACAAAGGAACAGCTAAAAAAGAAACAATGAGAGGGAGGTCGAAATCGATTAACGCCCACCACGATGTGGCCAAACTGGGCCTCCCGCACGACAAATCACAATGTTATTGCCGCGAATGAAATGAGATTCGAAGGACGGGAATTCAGTGATGCAACAAGGGCCCAACAACGCTTCGACCGATTAGCCCATATGAGCAACGACCATAAGGTTAGGACCACAAGTAACGCGTGAATACCTGAAGCACAAGAGTCGACGATCTATCGATGCACTATGGTCTAGCAGATCCAATGTCATATAATTGGAGGCCGACAAGGAAAGCTGCGTGACGATGATGTCGGATGTAGAATCGAGATAACACAAGAAATAACAGCAACCAAGCGAACACCAAATGTGGATTGGGCAAGATGGCGGCGTACGAACGCCGCTGTGTCGACTCACAAACGTAGAGCCAAAAATCGTTGACCAATAACAAGGAGATCACAACTTTGTTCAGTGGGCTAACACTGTACGTAGAAATCGATGAAAACCAACTGCGCCATGTTATGTTCGATGAGAATAAGTAGAAAGAACAAATGTATTCTCGGTCTTATGAACGGCATGTGCCTTGTACGAAGCGTAAAACCAAACTGAGGGGCCTCGCTGAGCCGTCTCTCTCACTCTCGTAGCCGGAAGCCGCTTTCGCGCTCCCATCTAGCGGGAGGATACATAACACCATCTATTATAAGTCCCATACCTATACCATCCCATACCATCTATTATAAGTGCAGACCTATTAGTATTCTCAATGCCTTTCCAAGTTCCGTAAAAAAATTTTCTCGTTAAATTAAAACGGTTAGCATTTACTCCCAACTGGTTTAGCCCTAGTCATCAGGGCTTCAAGGCTAGTTTTTTAACCAAAACCACAACTCTCTCTTTCACAGGCATTATCGAAAGCAATAAAAAAAGAAAATCATAGCCTGCTCTCTTTCCTTGCCATCAAGTTAGCTTTTGACGCATCCCTGCATCCAGCCATATCAAACTGTATGATCAGTAAGAAAGCTCCTTGCTAGTTTTGCTGAAGCTCTCGCTTCAATTCTCTGTCAAGTACTCTGGTCTCCAGAGTTACAGATATCGAGCTCGGTTGTCTGCAAAACAGCGTTCGCTCTCCTCTTCTTTGGGAATCTTGCTTGAGGATCTATTGTCTTAGTTTCCCGTTTTCCTTTCCGTTTCATTCGTGGATGATATTGTTGTCTGTATCATGGAAAAAGATTATCACTTGGCACATTTTCATCTTCAGGAAATATGCGAATCAGTAGTAGCCTGGCGTCTTTTTGTCAAATTAGTTTTTAACGGCGTAAAATCGTTCTTTATGACCTTTTCCCCAAAATCTAATTTACCGCTTTTGTCTTTAATAGTGGATAATATTATAGTACCAAGATCAAGTTCGTGCTTGCATCTTGGACTCATAATCGACGACAAACTAAGCTGGAACCAAAACATAACAAAAAAATGTAATGCGGTAAAAAAAATGCTGTTTCTCACCCTTAAATGTTGCTGGTTGTCTTGCGCAATAAAGGTCTCACTTCTGTACTTAAAAATTTAGGTCCCTATTTTACCGTATAACTGCTCGGTTTGAGCATCAGCAATTATCCAATAACGGAATTTTGCTGCCCTTAAAGCTGCGCAATGACCGTTTGCACTAGCCATTGGGCGTCTGTTCAAATCTACCTCAAAAGATGCGACTCTAGTCCTTGCAAATTTATTTCCTTTACACCTGAAAGTAGTGGAAATAGTAACGAAGAGGTTGATTTCCTCGCATGCTCCTTCCTCCGTTCTCGCGTATTATTGCTGGAGAAATCTCCGAAATAATTGTGTCATCTGCAAACTTGTCAACATCTCTCCTAGTCTACATAGAGCAAGACTACTGCGTTCAGAAATCTTTAAGTTTGGAACCTTACGTTGCCATTCAGTAAAATACAAACTGAAGTCGGCAACACGAGCCGTTCAAGTCTTCTTGTTCGGTTTCCATTCTTTGTCATGAAACACGTTGAAATTTTTCTACCTTCCTTTCCTAGCGTAAGCGCTGAATAATAATTTTTTTTACATTGTATGACACTTTAGGCTCTGAGCACCCACTCAAATTCATTCATTTCGATTGTTAAGACAATTCAAGTGGGAGTATATGTGGACAATATAAAAACTTCCTTATTAACCTATTGTCGACAAATATGACAAAGGGCCTATTTTAAATCTTTGAATGTAAAATAAAGGCCAAGAGTCATCTCAAGAGCTTCTGTCCAAGCGGTGACCACCCTTTTCTAAAAAGATTAAATTTACAAAAAATTCTGGATTTGTTGCTTCAAAATGTTTGTGTAAGTGCAATATTCGTGGACGCAACCTTTATAATGGAAATATTATCTATTTTTGAATCATGTAAAATTCGACAGTATACAAAAAAGAAAAGTCCCATTTCATTGCATGGGAACTTTGAAAGCTGACAATGAGTAACTTTCAAATTTTGAGGCAATTCATTGATGACAGCAGACGCTAGTCTGCTTTCTATGAAATTAGTTGCGTGTATGCGACTTTTCAATTTGATATACCCCGAATCAAGGACGCGTTACCGGGCGTCACGGTTGGCACCTTAGCGGCGTTGTATCAAAGCGCAACAGCCGCTTCGGTCCCAGCCCTACTCACCCGATACAGGAGTGAAAGAGATCTATGGCCTGGACCATTCAGTAGGCCATGGACCAGCACAGCTGCATCAAATAATAAATGTTTACTATATTTTAATATTGTTGGCTTACAAACACTGAAGCGTCACTAAAATAATTCTATATTCATCTTTATTAATCAATCAATCGCTTTGCTTTATTAATCAAATTATTGATTAATCTTCATTATCCATAGTTACTGGTGCGCATTTGTATATATTTTCAACTGTATAGAGTCAACTCAATTTTTCTAGCAGCTTCCACACAAAGTCCACGTGAATTGCCGCGCAATCCAAACCTGGTTCGTCAAAGAATTGCACGGTATATTGGGTAGGAGAGTTTACAAAGAAAATTATTCGTTTTGCGTTAGCTCAGTTGCGTCGTCAACCAAATGGTTGCGGTTGCGGTGTTCAGTAACATGTCGAAGAATTTCGTCGTCCCTTACCATTTCCACTGAAGGGTTCATTTGTTCTTCTGTTAGAAGAGAAAGCATACCCCACGAACCCATCAGAATTTTCTGGCCTGAGTTGTGTTTACGCGTCTTTGCATTTGGTCTTTGTGGACATTTGATTAGAATCAGTGGCTTCAGTGTGCAAGAAAGCTAAACATATACGAACGAGAATATCTAGTAATTTTCTAAAGAAATAAAGTAAAGAAAGCTGTCCTGCATTTATGTATAGAGGGTTCGAGCAGTTGCTGGTCTCGTTATGGGAATTTGAAACATAGGCAGAGTAATCCAATGTAGATGGTGGCGTCGCCGTGACAAAATTCTCCATAAGGTTCGATCTATCCAAGCAAAGCCTACTGAATGTTTAAGGCCTGAAAGATTCGATTATCCTCTGTGAAGGAGAGGGGTTTGGCCAAAGTTCCCATTATTTCCAGAAATGAAATAAAATTGAAAGATACATTAGTTTATAAACATGTGAAAGCTCGCAGCACGTGTCTGATCATTGCATGAATAACTAAGTAATCCTAATCCTTAAAACAGCCCACACACCATCTAGCGGGTCTGAGACAAACCTGTTGCTATAACTTTTATTTATTCAAAATTAAACAGAAAATGAGTGAAACAGTCAAACAGAAAATGAATCAAACAGTAAAACAGAAAATGCACTTTCTTCTTTTCCCACTGAAAAAATGAAACAAAATGAACTTCTAACATGAAAAGGGAAATAAAACTTGAAATGGGAGTTTCGTCATATTCAATATTTTATATTTATTTTGACTTGACTCGATTATTTTAACTGATAACATTTGATGTTTTTAGCTAATAGCTTTGTTGAAATGGTAAAATTGACGATATTTATTATTCATTAGCCGATGTTTCCGCAAAAATGGCCGATAACGGAACGGGCGGTGGGTGGCTCTGGAAAAGACGTCGATTATATTTCGTGTGGACAAAATTAGCTTGAACCATTTCTAAATTTGGGTTCTTTTTTCCTTCGGGTTTTTCCCTTTTCACGCATTAACGAGACTCCCTTTTCTGGATATCTCTTATATAGTATTGCAACATTTTATCTTTATTTCAACCCCTTGTAGTGATTTTTTAAGAAGCAGTGTGTATACCACTTAAATCAGTCTAAGAATAACATTGTAATTATAATTCTATATATAAATGTGTAATTTTAATAACAGATTTTTTTCAAACGTTAATGATACGTCCTACAAGTTATAGCCATAGCATCTGGAAGTAGATTGTTTTCTTATGCATTTAAGGATTAAAAACTAGGATAACCAAAATATTATCACTTGTTTTTAGAAGAAAAAAAACATTCGCTATTTAGGAGGGATTCAGACAATGCAAGTGAAGAAAAAACGAAAAAAGAAGAGGTTTTAAACATTTTCAGTAACCAAATTGTTCCTAAGGACCATAAAAACTGAAAGCAGATAATAAAAAAGTCTATAAGAAGAGTAACAAAATTTTATCCTTAGTCGCCATCATATTTCTGGTTTTGGGGATTGTAGGATATTTGTCAAAAAATAGTTCATTAATTACAGAAGAAAACGAGATATTTGGTATGGGGAGGGGTTTCTAAGAGTGCAAATGAAAAAAATGAATGAAGAGTGCGTTGTTTTTTTCCCCAAAATACTCCAGTAAGGAAACTGTCCTTGGGGATAACTTAACCTAAAAACACCCATTTCTATTTTAAATTTTGGGCCGCTTAAGAAAAACGAAATAAAAACTTTGCCATTTTCATGTCGGTTATATAGTGGTAATAAGTGCTGATGAAGCCTACGTGAAAAGCTTAATATCGCACATCATAATTTGATTATCGATGACGCTTGGCTATCGAGTCATCGACCAGTTTACGATGATCTTGCGATGGCTTTTAATTAGCAGTAGTTTTGCTGGGCATTGCACATTAGCTTTGGGACCCTCAATAATGAAATTCTCTCCATTTAATCAGAAATTTTTATTAATAATCGAGGAATCTCTTCGCGAGTGAAATCAATTTCTCGACCAAATTCCCCCAAAGTGGGCGGATTTTTCGGTTTGGTTTCAGTTTTTCGGTTTGGTCCGCCCAAAATTTTGGGCAGATTTTCTACAGTTTGGACGAGAAATTGATTGAAAATGCCGTTAACATTTCAATTGAGCTATTTCATAGAACTAAATACCGATGAAATTTATATAAAAATGTAGCTCGTTCACTTACCTTTCTCACAAAACTATTGGTAGGATTCTACGATAAATTGAAAAATTTCCTCGAATATTTTTCGATACCCCCTTCTTCTTCTTATTGGAATTCCCTGCAAGGCCAGTTTTCTTGTGATTAACATGGCGCTACCCACACGAATGTGTTCAAAAACAGGGGGAGGTACGCGTAAAAGTCACTTGCTCTATACATTACAATTAGATGAATAAAGCTCGTGAATTAGAATTGCAATTTTATTAATGCAAATACCTTTTTTAATACAAGAAAAACTGGGAAAATATTAAAATTAATTTTTTGTTATCAAGTTTCAGTTTTCTATTTTTGTATTCAAATTTTTGATTGAATTTTCTGATCTTTCTTTTACGTTATGTATAAAACCAGTTACCAATTTACTTCAGAAATTAAGTTTTTAAATATATTTTTTTTTACCCCATTTTTTACTTTAAGATTGATTTTACTTCAAGTTCTGAATCTTATCATCCTTCCTTCACCTTCACTAGCGAATTCAAGCCTCCAGTAAATTTTTCAAGAGTACTTATCTTGGTCATGGGATGATTCAGGATATTCATTGTATCTTAAGGCCGTTTCTTTAATTTCAATAATTTATTTACTATTAATTTATGATAAGCATTTTATAACTATTACTTCATTTATAGTTTTTAGATTTGCTAATTGAATTTTTAGTTCGGTTAATTGCTTTTGCCCTTAATTGCTGGTTTCAGACTTGTTGCCAAAACAGCGTTAAAGGAATTTCGTCTTGTGATTCTTCTTCCTTATTCCATTTAACAATCTCGTTTCACCTAACTTAATTATATTCAGACAGAACTTTATACTCTTGCCCCTTTAAACTTATAGAATAGTACTCATTAAATGCTTAACTATCCTATCCACCTTGTTAAACATTAACATAAGCGCAGAAGCGCTTAATTAAAGTGCCTTTTTTTACTGGGGTTTTTACACCTGTAGCAATATTCTGTCCCTTAATTAAAGAACGCACAGCTTTCATTTTTCGTGTATTTTTGCATTTGAAAGAAAGCGTGCATAAATTTAGTAAAGGAAAGAATATGTCTCCTGGTCTGTTCAAAATTTTTTAAATTAAAAACATGAGATTAGTAGTCATTATATTTACTACTCCTTATGATAGGAAAATAAAAAATTTTTATTATATTTTCAATTTTTGCTATGTTTTACATCGGTGGAGGTTTCGTCAATTTCTATTGTAGTTGTTGTTAGGGTAGGAACATTTATTGTTCATTTTAGCTGCTGTCTTCATAATGATATCGAATCCATCCCGTCCTTTCCAATGTTCGTGAAGCATGTACGTTGTTAAAAGACCAATAAAGTGGTGTGTTACTTGAATCCTAGAAATCTTCCTTTTAACAAAGTGCCACAAGTTTATCTTACAACGATTAATAATTTTGTTAATTTTAACACAGACTAAGAGGGTAAAGACTACGACCGGCTATAGATCCCTTGAAGCTATGCGCGTCGCATGCCGTATGGTGGTGCGCGCTACGTTAGTTCTCAAATGAATTAATTTTGCCCTTGTCTCTAGTTCTCTACTAATCCCAGTCTTCACACACCCGATTTTCCTACTAAAAAAAACTAAACTATGTAACATAAATGTTTTATATTAGTTTCTAAATTAAGATTTTAAATCATAGTTTTCCCTTTTAAAATGTAAGCCATGCAGCGTTTGACGATTTATAAAACTTTGCCTAAGAATGGGAAATAGCATGGGAAACGTCTGAAACTAAAGTATTTTTGAAAAGACCCTTAGAAAGCATTTAAAAATCTGAAATAATTAATTCGAGATGGGGAATTTTTAATCTTAATTTAGAAAGTAAAATACAAAATTCATGTTACATAGTTGCGACGCGCATAGCTTCAACCATTCCTCTCAGCCCTATGCCCGATCGTAGCCTTTACCCTCTTAGTCTGTGATTTTAATGATATGTTATAAATTGAAATATATCACCTTCCACTATGTTTGTGTTACCTCCCGTGAAACGATATTTGAAATTTGATAAATGGATTTACTGTTTGATGTTTACATTTTATTGGTTAATTTTCCTTTAAATGTTTTGTGTTAGATTACCTAATTTTGTTGTAAGGACTCCAGAAGACATAAATAATTATCGTTCCGTTTTTTTTTATTAAATTAAATTATTTTAACCTTCACGCTTCAGTCATTCAAGAGGCAAGCAAATATATGCCCTGGCACGAAAAATGTATGCGAGGCATTAGAGATTTACCGTGACGCTAAGCTTATGGGCCTAAAAAACCAGGGCAAATCAGCCACTTCCATCGTTGACCCAATTATGTCATTCTATTTTGCCTCAAACAGACGGACGCAAAGCAGTTAACAATGCAAGGTATTATAGTATTCTTTTGTATTATTAACTGTTTTATGTTGAGTATAACACAAAAAAATTGACTATTATTTGATTAGAGCCAATACACGTCCAGTAAATCCCAAATCGCTAATTTTTCGTTGGATGATGACGGAATTCCGGATGGGTTGAATAAAAACGATATCGTAACTGAACGACTAGGTATAAATGATACATAACAAAAATATAATATTTAAAATATAATACGTAACATATAAAGTAAACATTTTATAACGCAAATAATAATAACATCAATATAAACATAACATAAAGTTGTTAACTATTAACACAGGCAACAAAACCAACCGACACATTGTGTGCTATACCAATAAACATGCGCAGCTTTTAAGACTTGCCAAGCGGTGGTATATGGACGGTACGTTTAGTATAGCAAAAAAACCATTCATGCAAATGTGGATAATACACGCCTTCGTCAAGTATCACAATAAGAAGAAAATGTTTCCCTTAATGTTTGTACTCATGTCTAGTAGAAAAAAAAGGCTATTTGCGTGTGCTCGAACACATTAAAACAGTCATTCTTGGCAACAGGTAAAAAATATAGATAGAGCTATATGTTAAAATATGTAACAAATTTCAATCTGTTTAGATTCGAAATGAAAGAATGTGTTGTAGATTTTGAAAAGGCAGTATGGCTGGCACTGGAAAAGGTGTTTGGTGTTGACGCCAAAATATTTGGATGCGGGTTTCATTGGTCGCAGTGTATATTTCGCCGTAAAAAATTATTATGTAACTATATCTGTAGTTTTTTATCTCTATTGTTCCTAATGTTTTCTCATTGTCCACTTCTATATAAATTATGGAATAGGTTTGACTAGAGCATACCGGAACAAAAATGACACGCTGAAACAGGTTATTTGCAAGTATGTCAACTATAAATAAAATGTAATAATAAGTGAGTGAACTATAATATAAATATGAAGATAATGTTAATAATAATAACATACAAACAAACAATAACTAATAGAAGTGAAAAGTAATTATAAGTGAATGAACGTATATATAAATATATACATCAATATAACAATAAATATATTTGTCGCAGGAAGTTGATGTCCCTACATCTTCTCCCACATAGAAAAATCGCGAATACATTTTCGAATTTAAGATATAAGCCGTACATCCCACTGTCTTTTCATTCATTTTGGAAAAAATTTGCTGCTTCATGGCCATACCAGAAGCCGTGACTAGAAGTTAAATGTCATTATTGGCTATTCAAGTGGAAATGGAATTTTGGGAAATATTTGCTTAGATTTAAGCAAATAGATTTGCAAAGATTTAACACGCAAACTGTTTTCAGTTAAGTTTTTATGACGATTTCATTATTAATAAAATTCGATAATCCCGATTCCCGATCCACTCCCGCTTTGTCTGGCACTCAGCAAAACGGGACGGGGAATTCGACCCTTAACTCAACTGTCCCTCTACCATGAAAAACATATTCACCATATCAAAATTAAAAATTAAAAATTGCTGTTTTTGTCAAACATCTTCCCATAAAGCCGCATGAAACATCAAATACAAGTTATATTATTTCGTTTAATATGGACTTAGGTTAAAACCTAACCCATCTTTACTCAGAATCTCACAGAGCAACAGAAAACCCCATACAAAAAAGTCCACCATTTTTATCCGTTACTAATATTTTGTTTTTCAATGGATACATTAATTTGTAAGCAGTAGTATTATGCATCAGATATAAGTATCATGAAGAGAGACCCTTTCCGATCGATGGTTAGATCCTAAATGACCTTTATTCCCAGTACCTGCCTTCAGCCCTCTACCGGACGTTCACCTAAGCCCCACCCACACATACCATGGCCTAATTAACTACTAGGCCGATCAACGAGCTATACCTTCTTAGTGTCAACTTTTCCTTCCAACCCCCTAACTGGGAGGTGGCGCACCTATCGGTGAGATGTAGTTCACTGCATGCGTAAATGGGCAAACCGCATCTCCCCGCTCCCGCTGTTGACCTAATATAATCAACGCTCAGTTGGGCCTTCAACTCAGTTGTGCCATGACCCCTAAAACCAAATACGAGGAAAGAAAGATGTAGGAAGTCTCATTTCAGTGCGCAGTTGTATCTCTTAACCACAACACGACCTGATATTGCTAATGCTGTGAGCAAAGTAACACGGATTAATCGCAATCCACGGGTTCAGCACTAGATTTTCTTCGGCAAAAGTAGAAGGAGCAATTTTATTCACTGATACCCCGACGACAGGGAGTCCACATTAGAGTGTATCTTTCTTCTTCACGGGGGACCTATCTCATGGTTTCATTAGGAATGCACAGCTACTTGTATCAGCGAGTCGGAATTTGTGGCCGGAAGTGAAAATGCTAAGGAGGGAACATGGATCAAGTCACTGCTGGAGGATATTGGGCAAGGAAAATCAGGTCTTATCCTATTCTATTGCAATCAAGGTGCAATTAAAGTGGTCTACAACCAGGAAATGCACCGGAGGTTGAAACACACCGCAATTCGATACTTCTACATCGGAGAAGCTCAAACCACGGAATGATAAACACCGGCTACGTGAGTTTCCAGAAACAACTGGCGGATACCTTCTCGAAGCCTCTGGCTGCTCAACGTTTCATCTATCTTCGTTCTACAATATTGATAGTGTTCGGGGTGTAGACGCTCTGTAAATGACGGAAACAGTGTGCCTATTAGTATTATCTTTTTTAAAGAGCGCCTAGTTGTCAGGAGTGTGGGACATTTTTCTGTTTGATTGTAATAAGCTATTTACTTTGTATCAGTGTCCTGATTTTGTTTGTTCCCTAGTTTGAGGTGGAAGTGTTGAGGGTAAAAAAGAACAAACTGGGAAGTGTGGCAACGCTGCACTCTAGTTCGTCTTGGGCAGTGATAAGGAAGCAAAAGTTAAAAGAAAGACTTGGGTTTTCATGTATTAACAGGGGCAAAATACACAGTGTCCCGTTACATTTGTTGGTTTTCTCCAATAAATAACATTGCCTCGATCAGAACAGCTAGAAGCGTGGATCTTAACATCGCATCCACATCTGAAGCAGCTGACCAGTACAAATCTATCAAGTTCAAAGTCTAAAAAAAACAGTTTTATACATTAAGATTCTTATGACATTTATGGCAGCTGGGCTTATGACATAATTGCCAAGCTGAAAGATATCTCCTTGGTCTTCAAAAGTTGATTGGTGGAAGAGAGAACCTCTGGCTAATCGGTCGGTATAAGCATCCTAGGTCATAAAGTTCTATCTTCAACGGAGAGATACTCCTTCACTATCATATCGTGATAGCTTTGCATAGGCACAGGATTTTGTTTTTGTAACAGTGTTTTGAGAAACTTAAAAAAGCGTCAACCTTGTTGAACATTTCCATAACTTCTTCATAACAGCCACCTACGTTAATTTAAAATATACAGGAAATAACATCTGCAGAACTTATTATCAGACGTTAAGATGGAGGTGGAAGATGTCTTGGAGGGTTTGGTGATCCCCGGCCCAGCAAAGCCACCAAACAGCGTAAAGACTTCCTGATATCCACCAGAAAATCCTGTAATAAAAGTTAACATTAATTTCTTGAAACTGAAAATCGATCAGTATTAACAATTAAATGGGTACAAATTTTGCATATTTTCATATCAACATCAAAGTCATAAAAAATTTGTGTGTAGCAATAGAAAAGAAACCCCCTGTGATCACCAGGAGTTTTCTTTTACCTGTCTCCGTCCGCTCGGTCCTGGAGAGCGCAACTCATTAATCAGTTCAGAAGTTCACAAGATAAGACGACACTCTCATCAGTGGGTCGGATCAGATTACCCGAGCCTGGTAGAATAATAGTAAATAGTTGTTGATAAAAATAGTTAGAAATACCAAATCAGTTTAAATAGTAGTGATATCATGGAAGATAAAGGTAAAGGTTTGAAAATACTATATATATACTACTCGTAAACTAAAAGTTTTCGCGTTTAATTTTGTGTACGTTTAAATCTAGTCTAACAAAATTGGGCATGTCCCAATTTTTCATTGCATTTTTTGTTTACGTTTAAGCCAATTCTCAAAAAATTTGTCATATTCTGCTTCTGCCAACTTTTTCCATGGGAATAATTCAAAAGCGCAAAAGATTTTCGAACAATTTCCTTTCATTTTCCAATCAAATGCAAATAAGTACTAGACTACAAACCAGGTTACAAAGGTGTCGATCCCCATTACAAGGCGAGGTTAGTGGCATGTGGATACGCTCAGTTGTTTGGTGTGGACTATCTCGATACTTACGCCCTTGTTGTGAAACACTATTCGATCCCATTAGTTCTTGCCATAATTGCACTGAAGAATTTAGACATGATTCAATTCGACATCAAGACAGGGTCCCTGTATGGAGATCTCCAAGAACAAATCTACATGATCCAGCATGAGGGCTATATTATCATTAGCAAAGAGGATCATGTATGTCTATTGTTGAAACCGATTTATGGCCCCAAGCAAGTCTCACGTTATTGATACAGTACGTTCAACGAAGCTATTCTCCTACTAGGATTCAGTCGATGCCTGCAACCATGTGTGTACTATCAAATTACTGCGAAAAGAGAGTACACTATCATGGACATTTACGTTGATGGTGAACTCGTAAGCAGTAGCATCCCGGGTGTGTTAACCGAAATAAGAGTTTCTAAGCACTCACTTCAAAGTTCGTTCTCTACCTGCCTACCGTTTTGTGACTTAAAACTTCTGAGGACCGCCAAAAACGAACGCTTTCTATCAACCAATTGGATTTTATCAAGAGTATACTAAAAAGATATGGGATGGCTCAATGTGATCCGATTGACATTCCAGCTAGTCCAATTCGTCGACTCAAACCAGAGTTGTCCCCCAAGACAGAAGAAGAACAGGGCAAAATGAAAAGTGCCATATTTGGAATGCATCGGGTCGCTAATGTATTTATGTATTTAA
This sequence comes from Daphnia galeata, assembly GCA_030770115.1. Lineage (NCBI taxonomy): Eukaryota > Metazoa > Arthropoda > Branchiopoda > Diplostraca > Daphniidae > Daphnia > Daphnia galeata. Next base: position 1,634,522 of record CM061120.1, on the reverse strand, counting down.
TGGCGATGATAAGGCCAGACATTGCTTTTTCCGTTAATCAAGTTGAGGCTTACGTATCTGCCCCAGGTAACTGGTGATGAAAAGAAGATTAAACTAGTGTTGTACAAGTTTAGTAACCATTTCGAGCCCCTTAAAAGTGAAGTCTTCGAGAGTTTCAAGTTTTTACGCCGCCATCAGCTGCCAGGCGAATCGTTTGACTCTTGCATAGTGTGCCTCAGAGGCATGGCAAAGGTTGTAATCATGGCGCGTCAGTTGAGCCAGTACTACGTGATCAGGTGGTGTTGGGCGTAGCAGACTCACAAACGAGGTAAAAACTTCTCTTTTGAAAACAGATTAGATCTTACCAAAGTAATATAGTCCAGTTATGTGAAGTGGCACGTGCCCAGCTAACACGGATGACTTCTGAACTTACTGTTCAAAGGCCGGAGGATTCGGTGAATCAAATAGTCGACAAGCCAAAACAGTAATTATGGTGCTCAGCAGAGGGTTATTAGTGGTGGTGCAAGCCAACGGGGTGCTTAATTTTTCGGGGTGTGGACGTCGTCATGCAAATGGCCGGTTTTCGGCCAATTACATCACCTGCTTTTCGTATGGAGCAACTGGTCACTATTCTCAACGCTGCCCCAATCCTCAGCCGCGTCGGCAGCGGAATTTACCTAGGGGTTCAGCAACGTCGAAGTCGTCTCGTGTTGGTATGGGATCTGCTCAGAAAGTTATAAAAATGGTGGAAGCTCTTTGTGTGGAGCCTCACTCGTACATGGTTTACCTCGTCGACGGTAGACGTTTTCGTCACACCAGATGGGCCATTAATTTGGATTATTCTTCGTCGTCGCTTTCAGCACCGAGTCCAAGTCTATGCTTCCCCTTGGTGTCGGTGGCTGTTTTTCAAAAACGGGCCGGTTCGCCTGTTGGTCCGGCTGCTTCCGTGCCAGCCCAGCTACTTCCAGCGTCCACTACTCCAGTTCCTCCTCTGTCGGGCATTGCCCTCCTCGCACATCATGCCACATCCTCCCCTCTTCGCACATCATGCCTGATTCGCTATATCGGACGGCTACTCCGGCTCGTCCTTCTTCACACGGTATGCATGTTGCCTGGTAGTCCAGGGGTGGCCGCTGTGTCGGCAAGCAATGTCCAGCAGGCTCCATTGTTTACTCGTTCCGGCCAACAGTATTCGTGCCCAGTGGCTCCGTAGTGTTTATTTTGCTTGCCTTTGTCGTCTTTGTCATGATCTGTGATTGGTGTCAACGTGGAGCTCTGTTTTTCAGCGTTATTTGTTCCATTTTTTTGTCTTTTGCTATTGTGTGTCATTGCCAGGTGCCTTTGTACCTTTCATTCTGTGTCCAATACTGTTGTTTGTGTATCGTACTAGGTGGCATGTGTCTCCTAGAAGTGCCTTAAAGCCCCGCTCTGAAAGGAATACCATGAGCTTAATGAATCTTAATACCATAATACTTAATGAGCAATTTGGCAGAGGCTACTGCCGCAAGAGCAAAAACATTAGAAGGAAGAATTGAGGCAGATGGATTTGAAAAAAAATCTCAATTAATTATTGATATTTTTTCTATTATTATTAAGTTTCAACTTCAATAATTAATTAAAACTTTTTTTTGTAGATGATGATTCACTTCCTAACGGTGTACCTCTTCCATCTGGAACAGATTTCGGGATGGGCAACACAGAATCAGCGGAATTGTTTCGCAAATTGGATTACTTTTCTTTGTCAGCTGGGTTAACCTGTCCAATTTGTTTCAGTCCAGCATATACTTTCTACCAGATGGCTTCTTGTGATTCATTTGGCTGTTTAAATTGTTATAATCGTAAATTTTACCGTTATGTCAGACCTCTTAATGTAATTAATTGAAAATTTTATTTTTAATTTGCAATTGATTAATTAATAATTTCTTTTAAAGGATATTTAACCTTTGAAGCAACAGAAAAGGACGTATACAGAACATCCCGTCAACCATGTTGTTTCTATTGATAGATCTTTCAGAGGTGAAGCTATCGACCATTTCTCATTTGAAACTTCAAATTCGATCAAATTTTCTCAAATTTTTGAAGTAAAGAAAAGTTTGTAATACATAATAATAATTTCTTTACTAATAATTTTGTTCTTTTATATCATTTCCTAACAGAGAAAGTCATGTATTCAACTTTTTTGATTGTTTTAAAGCAAAAGGATCTACTCTAGCAACTTATGACACAATGTCACACACTGTCAACAAAGACTCTGAGGATTACAAACTTGAGCCATTATGTGATTTGCTCGATTGAATTCAATTTATCTTTATTCCAGGGCTGGGTAAAGTCACTTTGGTGATGTTCAAAATATCCGGACTCAGTGTGAAAATATCAAATTTGGTAATTTTCATTTTTTTTTGGTTTTAAAATTTATTGCATTTGTAATTCATCAATTTGTTCAAGATTAAATTGCTGAAAGATTTTGATAAACTGTGCAATGCCGAATTATCAGAAGAGGAAATGGTAATTTTGACTGCTTTTGCCGAACAATTGGCTTTGCCTCAACCACGAGATGCCGCCTCTTCGCCTGTGAGTCAACATCCCTAGAAGCGGTTCTTGGTAGGTAGTCGGTAACAGTTAGAATTACCATGTTTTTACCTCCGGTTTTTGGTAATTTTAGAGGCTAAATTACGTTCACCAAAACGCGCGAGGGACTCTGACAAAAAGTAGAGTGTGGGGCAATATCTCCAAGTTTATCTTAGGTTTTTACTGGTATTTTGGATCCTATTGAACATTCTCGAAAATGGGTTGAAATAACTAATTGCAAACAGGTAAAAAATACTTTAAATAATGAAGCGCTATTCCACCCATTTTTCACTAGTTTTTTACTAGTAATTTTAACCAAATTTCAAAACTCTTAAATTAGAAAATTTCAGGCTAATAAAACTTTTTTTCCCTCGTATATCAGACTAATTCATAACCGTCATCAGAAAAGGTTTTTTAAATCGGTATCCATAGGGTTGGCAGAAAGTAGTTTCTACCGACTTTTTCTATGAAACGGCAAAATTCAAGTCTAAATTACTCTTTTGTCTCCCCTTTTTTAACCTAACTTGAACCACAGAGATCAAGGTTCAGGGATTAACATCTTTCCGATTTGGTTCGTATTATACACGTTAGCTTTTGGCCAGTCTGTCGAGGGAAAAATTTTGGCTGGTGGCTGAGCTTTTCGCGGCCAGGTGTTCCGCAGGAGGTGCTGAACACGGCATGGCTGAAGGTGTGGTGCACTGCAGTGGTCCTTATCCAAAAAACAAAAAAGTTAAATAAAGTCATGGAGATAGGGACTTCACCGGAATAAGCTGCTGATTTTTTACTTTCCGAAGTCCATCTACGCTGATCTCATAGTGTATTGCGAATGACCAGCCTTCTATCTATCTAGTTGCTCAATTTGATTGAAGGATTTTTGAAAATTCGTCCCCAACGAAACAAATGCCTACTGAATCCATGTTGTTGGATAGTATAGGCGAAAGAGCGAAGATAAAAAGGTAGTAATAAAAAGATTACAATTTAATTATTTTGTGGTTTTTTTTTGTCATTATCGTTATGTTTTAGATTGCGTAAAGCGGATGACACCGTATCTTGACTGGATAATCTGTAAAAAAGTGTGGGAATACGAAACGGATTAAAACAAAATTCTAAGTGTAAGTAAGTAGTATCTGTATCAAGCTTCGTCCGCGGCGAGTCCTCTTATATTTTCTCCCTCTCTGAACCCCCTATCCCCTTCATACACACACCCGCCACTTAAAACCAGGCTTATGAAGCTCGCCGATAGAGGCACTACAGTCGAATTCGTCTTCTTAGGAGGGGGAAGGGAAAAAACGTCGACTGCTGGACTCTCTAAAGAGTAAGCCATCTCCTCATCTCTGAAGCGACCTCCATTTTTAAGGCTAGAGATCTGAAATAACTTCAATTACTACAATTATACCATAATTTATAACAAGAAATTTAATCAAATTTACATTGTAAATGATGAAGAAATTAGAAGAAATAAAATATTCAATTTCCTTTTTACTACTCTACTGTTGATGAACAGATGGATTCGTTTTGTGGTGAGAGTTGGCTGCTGAAAACGTTAATCTCACAGAACCGTCCATTTTTTTAAAGCTCTCCACAAGCGGCCCGTTTATTTTTCCCACTAAAAAAAATAATTGTTCTGACTTTTCACTTACGTTTCTCAGGCATCAATACTATAATGCCCTCTTCAAATTTGAACAATTTTGAAACAGAAAAAACTCTTCATTCTCCTTAGAGAACTTTTCTGAATTTCATTGGCTTTCGAAGGCCACGGCAAAAAAAACTTCAATGGAACTAACGCTTTAAGATCGCACACGGAATAGAACTCTGATCATTAATGTTCACTCGCCATCTCGCTAACCATTAGGCTTTCACGTTCTTTCAATTTAAGTTTTTTCACGTTTTAGAAATTATATAGTAACCCTGTACCAAAACTGACTTTGCGGCCAGAAAAAAATTTATTTTTGGACCGTTAAAAAACCCAGTTTGAAACCCATAAATTAGACCGCAAAAAAGCCGTCTTTTATCAAGCCTATTCGGACGGTATGAAAGACGTTTTTTTTATCCCAAATAAAAAAATGTGCGTCTAAATTAGACCGCCAAAAGCCGACTTTTATCCAGCCTATTCAGACGGTCACATAAAGACGTCTTTTTTCCTAAATTAAAACCAAGCGTGTTGTCTGGGAATTGAGACAAAATGAATGAACAATTCGAGTATCAAGTTATTAAGAATCCAATACATTGAAATCGTACAATGTCAAATTTTAAAAAAAATTCTACAAAATATTCTTTCCGCCGTTTTTTTTCAACAAAATTATCAATCAACCCTTCCTCGTCATTTTTCATCACGACACATTGGAGATTAAGCTTAAGTTGCAAATCTCCTACAAGGTTCTCAGGTCCTGAGTTTCTAGCAAACATTTGAAAACGGCAGCCAACGAAGGAGGAACATTGGACCATTGTTGTTTTTAAAATGTAGTTTAATCACGCTTGGATATTTTTACTTTTTGGATGGGCGGATTAGATATGATCTCGATAGTACGATTGACTGGTTGCAATAAAAGTTTTGCACTCTTGCGAACAAGATTTTATAGCTTGCTAATAATACGATTTCTATACGCAAAACAGCTGAAGATTTCAAGGGAACCAGAAATCGTCTACTTAGAATCCTATAGGGCTTATTGGGATAGCAAAAATCCGACTTTCATAAATCTGGCAACGCATGCGTTTTGTAATCGTTTTCCGTTTACATGGCAAAGGCCATAAGAAATTTAAGTGTCTTCAATAAAATAGACGTAACTCGTTCAATTCGCAATATTTGTTGACAAGAATTCCACAGTGCTCTAGGTAAGATATTGGTCGTTAATTTCATGTATAGTTTACTCGGATAAAAAAATTATAACGTGCTAAAAATTTAAATACAAAACTTAGTTTTGGTTTTCTGCAGGCCATTCTCGGCATGGCCGAGTTGGACGCATGCGTTGCCAGATTTCTGAAAGTCGGATTTCCGCTTTCTTAAAAAGACATATCATGCCGAGAATGGCCTGCACGTTTACATGTAAATCTACATTCATATATGAATTCCTTTGAATGCAACCTACTATATTCAAAAATAGTTCATTATGTATTGCCCATTGTGTTGAAAGAGAAATTAATTTGGCTTGATAAACGATGAAATTTTACAAAATCTTGATTTCATAACATTTACAGTTTTTCTTTACAGTGTTTTAGAGTGGCATATTGTCAAATTATGGTTTACACTTTTAAGGAATAATGAAATGCAAAACAGTTGTAATGTCCTAAAAGAAGTGAATACTAACAATGTTCAAAGTCCTCTTTGAAAAGTTAATCTATAATCTATATCGTCTAACTTTTAGCATGATATTTCAAGCTAAAGTATAAGAAAGGGGTCTAGTGGTTAAGGCGTGTGGCGACCATTACAAAGTAATGGACTACAAGAAATGAATACTAAAAAATATTCAAAGTCCTTTTGAGAAGTTAGTTTTTATCGTCTATCTTTATGTACAGAACCCACCAAATGATTAAGTGCACCCCCCCTTTATTCAATGCTTTCTTATGGCAATATACGTGTCCCAGGAAAACTGAAATAACTTTTGAAAGCTAGGGCTAGAATTTTGTATTTTTTTCCCCTAAAAGAATAAAAAGGGATCTACAATTCTTACGCACATAAATTTTTGTCCGATGCTTCCCTGTGGTGCTACGCGATCTTTCACTTAATTAGGTATACTTGCTTTCCACCCATAAGCGCCATGTTAAAACCGTTTTTTTTTTTAAATCGATAAAAAATACTTTACAACAAGATAGTGAAATCTGGTTTGCACTCAAAGATAAATTAAGTTTAATTTAATGATATTAAGAAATTTTCATAATTTTAAGGAATTTTTTAAAATTCTATCCCTATGCAAGGGGTCTGCAACTCAAATTTCCTTTAAAATGTGAGCAAAAAAAGGAAAGGTGTGGAAGAAAAGGGAACAGAGAGAAAAAAAGGAGACAGAGTTACTAAAGTAAAGGAAGCGTAAGGAAAGTAAGGATTTCAGCCAAATATTAATAATAAATAATTTTCCTCTATATTTTATGTCTTTTCTCGGAATATAAATTTGTATACAAGCCAACTTAATTTAAATACTTGTCTCTGGGACGCGAAAAACTCAAACCCAAGGGCTAGCATCAACTGTATTGGGGCCTTGGACATGGCCGTCGGCTAAATTAAAAGTAAAATACAAGAAAAATGAATAAAATGAAAAAAGGGAAGAAAAAAAATAAAAAAAAGAAGAAAAAGAAATTTCACAAAATAGAAAAATAAGTAAGGAAAAAGAACTCATCAGTAAACAAAGAAAACAACATGAAAAAAAATGATTAGAGCGAAAAAAGGGGTGTAAAGTAAAAAAATCGCGTCATTTTAAAAATGAATTTTGAATTGCGGAGATTGAAATCTGTGTTTAGAAAAACTGATAACGAATTTTTTGAGGGATTACCAATTTTAGAAGATCATGCGTTCGTATAATTCTCTTTTGTGAAATTATACCATAATTGGCAGAATGATGGCATCCCGTGCAAATTGAAAAATAGCAATAGTTAATCATAGTTCGACTTTAAGAAACTTTACTCATAACTGTAGTAAACTGTCCGAATTCACTATAGTTTATTGTGGTATCACTATGATAATTTGAACCCTTGGCCCCTAGGCTAGTAGCTTGACTAGATTAAAAGGGCCTATTTCAAATCTTTGAATGTAAAATAAAGGCCAAGAGAAATCAGCTTCTGCTGTCCTTCACTAAGAGCGGGGTGGACACTTGGAAAAAATGGCTGTTAGAATGAGGGGGAACTTGAATACGTCGTCCACTGAAATCGTCATAACTCGAGTAATCAAATCCGGAAACAAAATTCCTTTTGGATTCCGGTTTTTAAAGTCCTATTGTAGATCCCCATTAGTTGTCACTCCCAAAATTAGTTATTCGAAAAGCACACCACGATTTCTAGAAAAAAGATATACAAGACCCCTTCAAATCTAGTAAAATTCAAATTTCCGATTTTTTAATCCTAATTATCTCCTAAACGGGAAGAAATTTTTTCATTCGTTGAACGCAGGCAAATCTGGCGCGCAAAGACGAACAAGAATATGATCGCTGGTTAAAACTTTGATTATGTTTGATTTAATTACCGTTACTATTTCCAATACTTTCAGTTGTAAAGGAACTCAATTGGCAAGGACAAGTGCCAAATCCATTGAGTTAGACCCGATCCAATCACATAAAACTTGGCAAAGTTGTACATCTAAACAACTCCAACATGAGGTATAAAGGCCACTTTAAGTATCTTAAGGGGAAGTCTGAAAACAAATTTAAAATGCAAATTGTTGACCATTTTTTCAGTTTTTCGACGGAAGAGGGATCTAAAATATTTTTTATTTTTTTTATTTTTTGGGTTTCAAGTAAGTAATCCTATGTAACACCTCAATCTAAAAGGCCAATTGAAACCAAAAAAAAGTGCTAAATGAAACATCCTAGACTGGATGCATGGCTGCGTCAAAAGCTGACTTGATGTCAAGGAAGGGACAGCAGGTGATGATTTTCTTTTTCTTATTGGTTTCGATGAGGCTCGTGAGCGAGAGAGTTGTGGTTTTGGTTGAAAAACCAGCCTTGAAGCCATGCTGACTAGGGCTGAATCAGTCGTGAGTTAATGCTAACCGTTTTAATTTATAAAGAGAATAATTTTTTCAAGAAACTTGTAAAAGGAAATTGAAAATACTAATAGGTCTGAAACAGCTGGGGACCTCGAAGTTTTGGAACCAAAAAATTCTCTAAAAGGGGGAATTCTTCATATCTCCTCAAGGTTAAGCCGTCAGCCGGACCCCTCTTTTTGAGCAAAAAAACTTTGAGGGATAGGGAGAAGGTTTTAAAAAATTCCTTCAAATTATGAAAACACCTTAATATTATAATATAAATATTAATTTATCTTCGAGTGTCAACCAGATTTCGCTATCATGTTGCGAAGTATTTTTTATCGATTTTTATCGTATTTTTTATCATTTTAACACTGCGCTTGTGGTAGGAAAAGGGAGTGTTCTTAATTTGTGAACGAGGATGTAGGCGTTTAAGGGTAAGTAAAATTAATGTCAAGTGTGTATGATTTGTCGATCGCTTTTTCTTCTGATCGATAAAAAAAAATTCTATCCCTAGCCGTTAAAAATTACGCGAGTTGCAGTGAGATAAGTAGGGGGTTGTCCTTAATTTCGTGGTGGGTACTGTATATTTATAGAGGAGTACTTGCATCAAATGCCTCACACAAAACAATAATATGCACGCGCTCTCCTGCTGTCGTCGTCGTCGCCTTCTTCGATTCCCAAAAAGAACAATGAAGCCGGACAAGCCGGATGACACCAGATATCGTCGACAGATGATGGATTAGTGTACACGCGAGGAATTGAGTGAAAAACATATGTAGTCGATACGTTCTCATCCAGTAATGTACGAAAAATAAAGACGCGAATCCGAAATAAAAAACAAAAGTTAAAATTTTGCCTAAACTTGATTGATTTGCCTGATATATTTGGTTTATTTATGCGCTCTGTTGCTGAATCATCGCCATCAGCTTACCGGTTGGCTTATGTGGCCGATGCCGATGATTCCCGATGCTGGTAGGCCTACATATAATCCTTCCCTATATTGAAAGATGGTGACGAAGAAATTTTTATTTTTATGATTCTGTTGGCCATCATCTTCTCCGATTAATGTATTGAAAAGAGCCAAGAGAGGATAAGAAGTCTAAGCGTCCATGAAGTGTTCTTCCATACAAGCGACCGTCACGTCTTTTTCATCATTCGGTTTTTTGTCTTGCGTCACTTGGTTTCTTTCGTCCGGGATTCTTTTCCGTAGGTGCTAAATTGGAATAGGCGTCAGTTGCAGCGTACTTGTCCATCTGTTCATGTAGAAGGCAGTAATTAATGAAAATAAAAAGTAAATTTCTGTATATAGGGCTCTTCGGGATCTGATTTGTTTTGCCGATTTATCTAACAACGCAGCAAGGCAACGTACTTTTTTTAAAAGCACAGGGATAAATATACACATTTTATCCATCGGTTGTTATATATAATGATACTGTGTATGTACACTACAGTTTTTTATAATTTAATTATTTTTATAAGTCCATTTATTTTTATTATGGCATCTTATTTCATTCCATTTAAAAAATAAAATTCATTATTAGCCCATGCTACTTTTTATAGTTAAGGAATCTTTTTCAAAATAAATTTTCTTGAAGAAAGAAATTGTTGTTCAAAATTTAGATTTGAAATAATTTGGTTTTCCCTTTAGGTTTTATGATTACTCTGAGTCATCAAGAATCTTGAAGTTCAGTATTTGTCCTCTTTTAACAATTCCTTTGGATTAATTTGAAATTTTATACGATAAGTGTTTGATGTACCAATCATTTATCAACAATGAATAAATGATAAGATAATCTATGGAAGGTAAATTAAAATATATAGTTTTTATTAACATTTTCTTTATCAACAAATATTTAATGTTTCATATATTTGTATTAATTTTAATTTCCTATTTTCTATTTATTTTTATTAATTTGATTATGTTTGACTATTTAATCAATGCTCAATACTTATATATTGGTAAGTTACATAATATATCAATACAAATTTATATGTTTAATGATGACAAAGAGTTGAAATAATTGAAAAACAATTTGTTGTATAAAGGTAAACATGGCACTCCATACCCCATGGTCCAAATCCGTTTCTGCTGATTGCTTCTTGGATGATTTTTGACGTAGAAAACAAAGTCGGATGACCGCAACCCATTAGTGCAATAGTAAAGAAGCCAAAACTAAGAAGCCACTCTGGCTTCATGGTACTCGCTTCTTCGGAAAGTGGGTTCTTAACTTTGAACCAGAATCGTATAAAGGACCAAAGCTAAAAAATGAAAAGAAAGACTGCGATCATTTTAAGTGGCAAAATTATTGGGATTCTTTGACAAATACTCAGCAAGAAATTCTAGTCTATGCTAATCTCATAGTATTGAAAGCCTGTCGAAGAAAATTTTTAAGATGGCAGATTTACAATACCTCAGTCAACATTTTAAAAAATGATTTTTGAATAGTAAACAACCGATGAAATATGACAAGGCTAGTGGTTTTGATGGAAGAAACTTCAGTGATTGTTAAATTAGTTAACTCATAAAAAAACTGTGGGAACACCATTTTTTAGCAGTACAGAGTAAGTTAAACTTATTTTTTGTTTCCATTCAATTGCAATAATTTTTCGGTTGTTATTTCATAAAAAAGAATAGATATTTTAAAACTCAATCAGCTTACAACATATGTATATGATCAACATATACATATATGTTCACATTGTTATGTGTTGTTATTATATGTGTAACATGTTTACATGTTACATGATCATATGTTACATGTGTTTGTCCATATATACATATGTTTGTCCATATGATCAACATATACATATGTTCATAGTATATCAACAACACAGTATATGATCTGTCAAATGCAAAAACAAGCACAGCCACAATAATGCATAAACGATTGGTGACATTTAAAGATTTATTCAGGTTAAATCTTAAGGAATTCTTTGAAAATATGAATTTAAATTTTTTAGGTCGTCATTATTTGTCCATGAGATTTGATACACCTCTTACAACTGGTGACACTACGGTTTCTTTGATATCACCTACTTCTTCTTTATGCCGTTCCCCTCTCCTAATTCATTTTTGGATTTGCGTGAATCACTTCCTAATCTAAAGTTTACTGACAAGGTAGGACTTTGTCTCGTAGGACCCATTGAAAAAAACGCCTTCTTGTCCTTGTTCTATTCTTCATTGTGTTGCAAAAGCCAATTTACTTAAGGATTTTTTCCTCTGGCCCACAAAATCCGTAATTCATAAGTTGACCCATGATGCTTCTTCTGTCATGAAGGACGTGAAGTTTGCGATGCATACAGAAGTAGTTTAGAAAGAGCTGCCAAAGCAATTGGGAGATATTCTTGATTGCAAATTTGCTATGGCTAAAACTAGTAAGTTTATTTTTTCCCCTAAGTCCGTATTTGAATATTCCTTCAACATGTAAAAATGCCTGAATTTCAAATGTTGCGGGTCTATTCGTCTATAGCACTGGGCCAGCATTCTCCACTACGATTTGCGTGTCAACGGAGTAGCCGTAGGTCTGCTACTACTATATATATAGTATACATATGCTACTACTACGGCTTGGATCCCTGTACCTTACGCTTGGTGGTCTTGACAAAGCGGTAAACCGGAGAAAAGTGCAGCGCAACAGGACTAACGAGGTTAGAGGCTCTGCTGACTAGCTGGACGGGGACGCAACACACAACGAAGGAAAAGTAGGGAAAACTGAGGATTTTTTTCATTTTTTATTCAGAATGCCCCCGAAACGTCGTCCGTTGACTGAAGCCGAAAAAGAAGAGAAAAATAGGAAACAGAGAGAAAAATATGCGCAGCAAGATCCCGAATCAAAAGCTAGGAAAGCTCAAGAAAATAGAGACAGGGCCCAGTACGTTCGAGATAAGAAGAAAAGGCAACAAAATCAGGACAATCAGGATAATGAAGGTGCGGAAAGAAGAAAAATACAGCGTCAGAATGAAAGTGTAGAAAACAGATAGGCCAGATTGGAAGCTGATGCTCAGCGTCTCAGAGAAAATAGAGCAAGAGAGGAAGAAGAACAGAGAAAGGAAAGACTCAGAGAGCAGGCATTGCGCCAGGAAGCTCTTCGCTTAGAAGAAACAGAAGAAGAAACCAGGATAAGGCAAGAGGAAGACAGGATAAGACATCAAGTTCAGCGCGATCAACAAACAGTAGAAGAAAGAATTGAAAGAGTAATGTCCGATAGAGTACGCCATCAACTAAACATCGCTAATGAAACCCAAGAAGAAGCGGAGGATCGCCGTGAACACAATAGAGAACATATGGCCGCCTATCGTGAAACGGAAAATGAAGAGGAAACTCAAGAAAGAAACGAAGAAAATAGGCTTAGAATGGAAAGAGTACGCGAAGAACAAGAGGGAGAAGAAGAAATAGTTCGTGCAACGATGGCTGTTGATCAATCAATCATTATTCCCCAAGAAACCGAAGAAGAACAGACATTCCGGGAACAGATCATGGCAGCCCGTCTTCGTGCTGGATTGCCCAGAACACATCGAGTTGCATGCAAGCGGATCTCTTCTGAACAATTGGTTCCACTCCATGACTGTCGACCAATGAATGTTATTTGCGAAGAATGTGGGGCCAGGCATTTCAAGGGAGAGAGACCATCCGACAAGAAATTCTCTCAATGCTGTGGAAAAGGCAAAGTGATTCTTCCCTCTCCAAAAGAATGTCCTGCACCCCTTGCCCAACTTATGCAAAATAATCATCCAAAAGCCAAGTCATTCATGAGGAAAATCCGGACGTACAACAGCGCACATGCATTCGCTTCGATGAGGGCCGAAATTTCTTCTCCTCCTGGACGTGGGCCATACTGTTTCCAAATCCACGGTCAGATATACCACAACACGACTCCGATGGATAAAAGTACCAACAACCCACAGTACGCGGATCTCTATTTCATGGATTCTTCCCAAGCTCTTGAATACAGGGACCATTACGAAGTGAACGCTGGCTGTTGCAGAGATTTGATGGAGGAAATCGATCCCATGCTCCGTCGGTTGAATCCCTATGCTGCCGTCTATAAGATGATGCGCCAAGTCCTTGAAGAAGAATACCAGCGATCTCTTACTGAAAATTTACCCCATCGGACGGTTGGGATGATTATAAGTAGCGATCGCAAGAATCTGGACAAAAGACGCTACAACAATCCAACCACAAATGAAATCGCTGTGCTGTTTAAAAGCTCTAACGGAGAGCAACCAGCAGAAAGAGACATTAGAGGCCATTTGTATATTCCAATTAGGGGTAGAAAATTCATCCAGATCGATACACAAAAGCCCATGTGTGATCCGATGACATATCCCTTGCTATTTCCAAACGGAGAAGACGGATGGCATTCTAATATGCCTTACACCACCTCTACACGGAGAGAAAGAGACTTGGCAGCAGCAGCAGCGATGGATGTGGATGAAGAAGATGTAGACATCTTTCCAATGATAGGCGAAAGACTACCGAGTACCAGCACAGAGGACCAACCTGTTGATGAACCAGAGGAACCTGACCAAGAACCAGAAGATCCAGTTGATGAAGAAAACGATCCTCAACGATTGAATAGAAACACTGGACATAGAAAGCGAGTAACTCAATGCGAGTTCTACAGCTCTCTTATATCCATTCGTGACTTTTTCAACGTCGTCTTGGCCGGTGGACCTCTCACTTAACAGTGGTTGGCAGATTCCTACGTCAAAATAGAAGCCAACCGAATCAAGTACATCAAAGAACATCAAGCTGACCTCCAAATTGTTCAATACAACGGTCTGATGGACTATGTCCACAACCGAGCTGAAAGAGAAAATGCCGCCGTTGGATCAGTTTACATTCTCCCTTCCAGCTTTATTGGCAGCCCAAGACCGATGAAGCAATCATACCAAGACGCTATGGCAATCTGCGGCAAACACGGCAAGCCAACTTTACATGTAATCCAAAGTGGCAAGAAATCACCAACAACATTCCCAACTATCAAACAGCCTCCGATCGTCCAGACATAGTAGCAAGAGTATTCAATCAGAAAAAGAAAAAGTTGGTACATGATATTGAAAAGCGTCAAGTGCTGGGATACGCCACTGCCAGGATACATGTGATTGAATTTCAGAAACGCGGATTGCCACATTGCCATATGCTCATTTGGATCGAAAAACATGACGCACCTCAATCAGCTGAAGAAATAGACACCACCATTTGCGCGGAAATACCGGACAAGGCCACCAATCTAAGACTGCACAACATAGTCATGTCCCACATGATACACGGACCGTGTGGGGCACTAAACAAGAATTCCCCGTGCATGGATGGAAACAAATGTGCCAAAATTTTCCCGAAAGCACTGTGCCAGGAAACTGTACTCAATGACAACGGATATCCCACTTACAGAAGAAGAGATACAGGTGTCACTTATCTATTGAAAAGAGGCCAAACGGATTTCGTAGTGGACAACAGATGGGTGGTTCCCTATAATCCATGGCTCTCTCTCAAGTACGATTCGCACATCAATCTCGAATACTGCGCGTTGATTGTCAGCGTCAAGTACATCTTCAAGTACTGTCATAAAGGACATGATTGCATGAAAGTCAATCAAAAACTTGGCACATATCAACAACAAGAAGGACAGGCACCAACGATCGAATGGGATGAAATTACCAGCCACTTGAATGCCCGGTACGTCAGCGCACCAGAAGCAACATGGAGGATTTTTCAATTTCCCTTAGCAGATCGATCACATTGTATCGTCCGACTGGCAGTCCATTTACCGCAGTCCGTATACTATGGTTTATCCTACGAGTTTTACATCATACTCGAAGAGCTTCCCTCGAGAAGTGCAATTTCCGACGCTGTTGAAAATGATGAATCGTCTTCCTTCGTCCTCGCTCTATGCCAAAATGGACCTCCAGCTCGTATTTGGCCAGAATACGAAGACGTGGGTGATACCATCCATGATGAGGAACTGGTGTATGAGAGTAGAAAATCTCACTGGCACTTTGAATGTTATTGCACCAGAAAACCGTTCTGCATTATGTGTTTATTGATTATGGTTCAACAGAAACAGTTGAGAAAAGTATCGTGAACAAACTAACGGAAATGTTTTTAGGACAGAAACTTTGTGATGTGCAATTTAACCATGAAGAAGAAACATCTGTTGGTGCGCCTACCTTAATCCTAGCATTCTGCAGTCCGGTTTTCTCTGCCATGTTCAAATGTGGTTTCTCAGAGCCGCAATCTCGAACAGTTGCCATCGACGATATTGACCGTGAAGTGTTCTGTCAACTGCTCATTTACTTATACACTGGAAGTGAGAAGAACGCATCACTCAGTCGCTGTTCGTGGCGTCTGATAAATACGACGTGGAATCTCTCAAGAATGAGTGTGTCAGTGCGTTGAAGAAACAACTGAACATCAATAATGCGATCTCTATGTTAGTTTGGGCGCAGTTTTATTCAGCCAACGACCTTTTTGACCAAACTATGAAACTTGTGGTTTAGAATGGCAGTGAACTATTTGGTCAGCCCGAATGGGTAGAGTTGATGAAGAATCACCGTTATCTATGGCTCCTTATTTCTCAAATGTGACTCGCAGCTGATGGGTATAAACGGTTTTACAAAAGTTCGCTCCTTACTTGAAGAACACTCGAAGACACCATAACCTGGGCAGACTGGATGCCTCGTGTCTCTCTCTCGATTCTCTTGAGTCGTCTTATCCCTCTCTTCCCCTCCGCTACGGCGCAGTGAGAGTTCGTTTAGTGAAGAGAGAAAAAAGGAGTGGCAGAAAGAGTTCAATCTTTGATCGAACCAGAACAAGCTCATCCTGGGGTTGAAGTGCCTGTAAAGGAACAACAGCAAGAAAATATAAATATGCCGAGAAGATCCTTCAGAGAAATCTGGTTTCTCAAAAGGGCTTCTCGACCCCCGATGAAACGACGGAGACAAAATTGATGTGTTCTATTAACTCTCTTAAAAATTTTACTGAAACGCTTGACCTGAGAGAAATAACAAAAGGGGAAAACGCAAATAAACAAGTCCTAGATAAAATTGGTTATTTTGTATTGGTTTTCAAAAATTACAACACTGCTTACCAAATCAAAATAAATGTGAAACAAGTTGCAATTTTTAAGGGCAATCACTTTCTCTCTCGCCATACCAAGATTATAGAAGCAGGGTACGTTGGGGTATCAGACGACAAGAAATACTGTAAATTTATTTGGAATTGATGAAGTAGTAATATTTTGTCTAAATATGATTTATTGTTAATTGTGTTTCGTCTATATGTAAAGATTGTTCTTGTCTGCTTACGGTGGTAATTACCTAAACTCTAATGAATATATTATTTTTATTTGAAACTAAATGATTATAAAATTAGATTTCATGTTCAAAATCAATTGATGGATGTGAGACTAGATGCGATAAGAAAATTTAGGTTAAAGGTAGTTATCGTTAGAGGAAGGTGTGCGGTAAGAAATATTTTATTAGGAATAATTCTTGGTTTTCCATGTCGCATTTGACTTTTCATGAAATTTAAGATTTTTTAAATGAAGAAAGATGTAAATTTTAATCAAATAAAAAATTAGATTGGAAATAATAATCCTTATTAAATGCTATGGTAAGTTTGCAACGGCTAAAAATCTCCCAATCCAGTATGGCAATTCTGTTTAGTCATTCCAGTCTCAAACTAGTAGAGTATCATATTCAATTGTAGTAACATTAAGTAGTATATCTCCAAAAACACTGGAGGTATTTAGCATATCACCTCCTTTCAGAACGCCAAAAAACCAAATGAAATACTATAAAAAAAATGTGTCTGCTGGCTAATATTTTACAACGTTGCCAAATGTATGAAATTCTAAAATAAATAACGCATCACATATGTATAGAAATTGAACTGACTTGAAAAACATCTTATTTATGAAATGATTTTTTAAGAAGAAGGATGAATGATTTTTTTGTAGAAGGCATCGGACCAAATCATTACGTTTTATGACATTTTAGAATTTTATACATTTGCCAACGTTGTAAAATATTAGCCAGCAGACACATTTTTGGGATGGTATTTTTATTTGGTTTTTTTGACGTCCTCATAGGAGGTGATATGCTAAATACCTCCAGTGTTTTTGGAGATAGACTACTTTATGTAACTACTATTGACTTTGAAACTATAATAGTTTTAGACTGGAATGACTGAACAAAATTGCCATAATGGATTGGGAAATTTTTAGCCGTTGCAAACTTACCATAGCATTTAATAAGGATTATTATTTCCAATCTAATTTTTTATTTGATTAAAATTTACTTTTTTCTTTATTAAAAAAATCTTAAATTTCATTAAAAGTCAAATGCGACTTGTAAAACCAAGAATTATTCCTAATAAAATATTTCTTACCGCACACCTTCCTCTTACGATAACTACCTTTAACATAAATTTTCTTATCGCATCTAGTCTTACATCCATCAATTGTTTTTGAACATGAAGTCTAATTTTATAATCATTAATTTTCAAATAAAAATAATATATTCATTAGAGTTTACGTAATTACCACCGTAAGCAGACAAGAACAATCCTTACATATAGACGAAACACAATTAACAAAAAATCATATTTAGACAAAATATTGGTAAAATTCAATAGGTTTACGTACAGAACAAATCATGGTAATGGTGAAACTAACTTACTTACTTTGATTTTGAATCAATTCCAAATAAATTAACAGTATTTCTCGTCGTCTGATACCCCAACGTACCCTGCTTCTATAATCTTGGTATGACGAGAGAGAAAGTGATTGCCCTTAAAAATTGCAACTCGTTTCACATTTTATTTTTTTTGGTAAGCAGTGTTGTAATTTTTGAAATCCAATACAAAATAACCAATTTAATGTAGGAGTTATGTGTATTTGCGTTTCTCCTTTTTGTTATTTCTCTCAGGTCAAAAAGTGTTTCAGTAAAATTTTTAAGAGAGTCTATAGAACACATCAATTTTGTCTCCGTCGTTTCATCGGGGGTCGAGAAGCCCTTTTGAGAAGCCAGATTTCTCTGATGGATCTTCTCGGCATATGTACATTTTCTTGCTGTTGTTCCTTTACAGGCACTTTACCCCAGGATGAGCTTGTTTTGGTTCGATCAAAGATTGAACTTTTTCTGCCACTCCTTTTTCCTCTTCACTAAACGAACTCTCACTATCCGTCAGCTGAATTATACTCTGAAAAAGGAAACAAAAGTTACATAAAAAATTCATAACTATCGGTATAGTTAATAGGTATTCGTATAACTATAGGTATAAATACGGAGTTTCATACCTTGTCAACATATTTTTGGCAGAGTTGTTCGCTTTGGGAATTGTCTGCAATTGACGATGAGGGAGCTGAAATATCCCGTGCAACAACTAGATTTTTAGCCTCTTGTGTGACTTTATCTTCAAACAAAGTCCTTTCTTCTTCCAGACTATTATCGGAAACCGATAACATATTCCTGTAGATATTGACGACACATCAGCTTCTTCAATTGACGAATTTTGCGATGAATTGATAATTTCTTCGTGAGGTTCCGCTCTCGGTTGATCCGCAGTGCCGTTGGTTTCGGGCAGAAGATCCGCCACTTCTTGGTTGACTCGAAGAAACAAATCAATATCAACTGTCTCCAGTTCTGTCCATTCCTGTAGGACACACAGCTCGCGAAAATGGGATACACAAAACTGCATCGCTCTTTCATAAAGTTTATGAGTAGAGTAAAATTGAGACCAAACCAAAATGTCGATGACGTTCTGAATATTAACTTGAGTCAGCATCATGTTAAGAGAGTGATCCTTTAACTTGGCAACTAGATATTTGTCTGCCAACACAAAAAGATCCCGCGTAGTCTTCTCCGACAATAGAGGAGCGTTGTTTGTGTTTAAAAACACGAGGAACTGTTTGAAGACCTCGATTTCGCAGTCGATAATACTCATTTTCCGTGACTTTAACTCAAGACAACTCGACTGGAACATGGCGGAAAGTACCGGGCTTCCAGCTGACAGAATTTCCGCGTTAGCACCCACAGATTGCCCATCTTTGAACATAAACAGGAAGTTGCACCTCGTTTGGTTGAAGAACATTTCAACCAGTCCGTCGTTGACGTTATCCTTCCCTTGATTTGATCTCAAATCTATCCATACGGTGATGTGGAAGGGTATGTCCGTATCAGTATGAGTAACTTGCCAAGTTCCATCTTCAACAGCTAACAATTGGAGATGATCGGTAGCACTGTCCTTGTCCAACCATATCCTGGTTGGATAAACATTTATAAGTAGTACTAGATCAGGTTTGGCTTGATAGTTAAGTTATAACTTCTGTTAGATGGACGGATAGTTATAAGTTCGAAAAAGAGTAAAAATCCCCTCCCCTCCTTCGATACACACAATTCAAATGGTTCTTGAAAGAAATGGTCACTTTTCCACATGACGTTTTATACCTTAGCAATAACTTTTTGGCTGAGTTAGCTTTGGGAATTTGATGAAGCTGCTGACATATCCGGGTCAACGACTAGATTTTCTTGTAGCAAAGCACTTCCTTCAGCCTCTTGTATGACTTCGTTAAGTTCCGCTGTATATATGTTCCGCTGAAATATTTCCAACATATCATTAAAAAATTATAACAAATCTTTTGGACTAGACAAAATTTCGCCAATATTGTAAGTTTCCTTAGAAGACTCTTTTCTTAAAATTTCATCACGAAAACCAGCAGTTTTAACTATGTCAATGATTTCCTCTTTTGCAGTTTTTGTATTTCTTTCTTGGTATTTTCTTAAGATTTTGCTTGATATGGGCGATAAAATAACAAAATATTAGAATCCAAATAATAATATGATGAGGAGGTTATCTCCAAACTTTTCATTCAACTACACACACATAACATAACAGCACGGCCTTCCTCTACTTTTGCCCTGCTGCTTTTTTCAAATTTGTAATACCAATTTCCACAAACAACATCTAATAAATCCCCAGATGTTTATTAAACAAAGCATACACTTTCAAAGACATGATGTTCACAACTTCACAAAGTTCACATCGACCGTAACATTTGAAATTCGTGAACAAAACAAACAACTAAACGTCCTAATGTGTATGCGACAACCTTTTTTGAGGCAAAACAAAAAAGGGCAATAATTTTTTTCGCCCAATTTAAAAGCTGAATAGCTACAGAAGAGTATTTTTTTTAAAGTATTTTGTGTAAAAATAGAAAAACTTTTAAGACCATCCCATTACTATAAAAAAGAAATCTACGGAGGGACTATCCGGAATAAGGTCCGGGACCTTATGTCCCATGTGAACACTATTTCGTGACTTAATGAAATTTTACGCTTACTCCCTAACACATTGATTTCAGTGAAGTATGCACGATAGGCTGCTACAAATTTCGGCCCATTTATTTGTCCATTTTTTAGCCGTTTACCCTACCTTTGGAGAACTGAGTGGCACAGCGTAGTTATCCAGAACGATTTTCAAATAATTTTCCTAACCTTTTTTCAACTCTTTGAATTTTACTTGACCCATTTAGCTGCATATTCCGTGGGATGTCGAGAGTTTAGCGAGTGCAAGTGTCCCATTTAGCGCATTGGACGAGAGTTTTTTCCTGTAGAAATTTCCAGATTTCTACGTTGACGTAGTTTTTTTCTACCTTCTTGTCTCGTCAACTATTCCAACTTCCTCGGGAACACGAAATGTTCATTAAACTTCCTTCATTGTTGTCAGACATTGGGTCGTCTAAATCTTGTTCACTTCCCAATGATGAAACAGGATCGTTAACATGTTAAGTTATTATAAAGTTTGTCGCTTCGATTATGTCTTAGCTTCATCGGACTCAGCCTCCTCCAATGCGTTGTAGTCAGGTACTTCAAGTGCAGTAAAGTGAGTAAACGTGTTTCTTTATACGGTATTCAAGACAGGATTAATTACGGCAGTTGTTGGATTAACAGTTCCTAGGAAAAACAAAGATATGTTTTTGGGGAATTCTTTGTAGAAAAAGTCGGCAACCTTTGGATTACCTGAATATTCGACCGCAAAAAGAAAAAAACTTGGCATATTTTTATAGTTTTTTTCTTTTGCTGAAAAAGACAGTTCAGATGCGGCTAAGCGATTAAAAAATACGTCGTTTCTGGTCCATTTTATAACTTTCTTTAACTCTTGTTCACTCTGTGCGAAGTTCTCTTCGAATTTTGACGTTGTCCCACGGTCAAGTTTCACGAACTCTACAACTGGATTTTCCCATCCACCGTAGTACTTTATAATGCAGTAATCAATTCCCTTGGTGTAACAATATCGTTTCCTAAAGTACGTCTTAAAAGTTTAATCAATTAATTCAATTATTTTCTTAGTATATATACCTGCTTTTCAATAGTCATAAACAACTTGCGTACTTTGTGCAAAATGAGCGTCTGGAGCGTATTTCCCGACCTGAATTTCAGCATGCATAAATTGGCATACACGAATGGAATGGGGATAGATAAGATATTGAATCATAATCAAAAGAGCGGAGCTTTGATAACAACTGGCATTATCAGATTGTAGAACAACAGTTGTCAAATGAGGGAACCATTTGTTAATACCAATAACGACTGCCTCAAGAATGGTAAATCCTAACAGTATGTATGTATGTATGTTTTGCATTAATATCCCGCACTTTCACAAAAATAAGATCAAATGACGGCAAAGAGTGCTATGATTTAAATTATTTACTAAATGAATTGAACGTTAAGGAGAATAGATGAGTCTTAATGAGTTTCTTGAATGTTGGGCGGGTTTAAAATCATTTATGTTGTAAATCATTTGCGGCAATACTAAATAAAATTGGAGAGAGTGCAAATTTTCAGCATTCATAATTGAAATCTAATCTATACTAAATTTCATAAAAAAACAGCGTGACTTTAACAACATTTTAGTCGGTCAAAAAATTCCGACTCTCGGCGGAAATGCAACACCCTAAAGTTACGGCTTGGACGGATCCTTATGGAGAATTTCGACACGGTGACGCCACCATTTACAGTTTGCACTCTATTACACTGGCTATATTTCGAATTCTCACAACGAGAGCAACAAATGCTCGAAACCTCTATAAATGAATGAAGAACAGCTTTCTTTACTTAATTTCTTCAGAAAATTACTAGATATTCTCGTTCGTATGTGTTTCACTTTCTTTCACACTGAAGTTACTGATTCTCATCGACGGTCCACAAAGACCTATGCATCGAAGCGTAAGAACAACTGAGACTAGCAAATTCTGATGGGTAGAGTATGCTTTCTCTTTTAAGAGAAGAACAAATGAACGCTTTAGTGAAAATGGCAAGGGACGACGAAATTCTTCGAAATGTTATTAAAATCAACCGCAACCCTTTGGTTAACGACGCAATTGAGCTAACGAAAATGAATAATTCTTTCTAAACTCTCCTACCCACTAACAGTACACTCGGGTCTATAAATTTCAAAAAAAGGTGCGAAAAATAAATTTTGTGTAACACGGCAAAATTGTGTTTGCGCTTAGTGTTATGCAAACAAAAAGAAATGAGAAAAAACTGGCATGAGACTAGAACAAAGACAGTAACGATTCGTGATGATAAGATTTAAGCCGTTCGAAAAAGCCAACCAACCGTTTCACCCATGCACATCCACACATGCACAAGTTCCAGCCGTTACGCCATACTCTTCCTGACGACTCGTTTATTTATGTTTTTTGACGTTCTTCCCTATTGTAATTAAAGAGGCAGACCACGTTGACGTTGTCTTGATCCTTCCATTCCGTTTGGGACCCTGTAGAAGCCGAGTGACTCTCTCTCCATCAAACCGGAATTTCCCGGTAAAAAAATTACATGTAATTTTATGTAGTTTTTTACATGCATAACCTGATAGATTTTTCATTTGTATGTAGCACTGCATGAAGTATTGCATGTACTGTGACATAAAGTAATATACATATACATCTACATATTAAATAATAAAATGAAATTCAGATAAAAGTAGCTGGATCACCCATAGGTTCAATGTCTACACCAATTACTGCTGCACTTTGACATTTCATATCTGCAAATCATCCTAATTTAGTATTATTTATTAGTAACTTCTTGAAGTAAATGAGGAACTCTGAAAGGTAAATTAATAATATCCTATGAGCAATTTACAATTCAGCATGATAGTAAATTAAACATACAAAAAGTAATTTTAATTTGTTGCATAATTTCAAATATAAAATTACGGCAACTTTTCTAATGATATGTTTTTTCATAATAGAACACAAATATTATTAGGATGAAATGACTGAACAACAATTTGCAGGTAGGGAATAGTATCTTGCTATGGGTAATAATTATAGATTTATGATTTCCTGCAGACATTTCCATTACTGCATTTATACTACATGCCGTTACATATAGCGTACACTATGTTTTACAGGCTGGTCGCAGATGTCTCGTCGATCCTTGGTGATGAATCGCATCGTCACTTTTCTACTGAGGAAAGTCTATTCTTACCGACTAGTCTATAAGAGTCAACTGGTCAATTAGAGTGTATCTTTTTGACTGCTAGTGTGTAATTATTATTGTATTAAATCGTATGTGTGCAAAGTTTAATAAAAAAACGTTGGCAGATTATATTTTGTTTTAATTTCTGTGTTTATTGTTGATGAATGCTTGATTTTAAACTTAAATTTAAAAAAGGGGATACACTCACTTGGTGCTGGAATATAGTGATACGTAGGATAAATTTACAAAATGGTACAGGAATTTACATAACTAAAGCCTTTATTTTTGTAAAGGTAGTTATCGTAAGAGGAAGGTGTGCGGTAAGAAATATTTTATTAGGAATAATTCTTGGTTTTACAAGTCACATTTGACTTTTCATGAAATTTAAGATTTTTTAATAAAGAAAGATGTAAATTTTAATCAAATCAAAAATTAGATTGGAAATAATAAAACGGTAGGCAGGTAAAGAACGAACTTTGAAGTGAGTGCTTAGAAACTCAGTTATTTCGGTTAACACACCCATGATGCTACTGCTGACGAGTCCACCATCAACGTAAATGACCATGATAGTGTACTCTCCTTTCGCAGTAATTTGATAGTACACACATGGTTGAAAGCATCGGATGAATCCCAGTAGGAGAATAGCTTTGTTGAACGTACTGTATCAATAACGTGAGACTTGCTTGAGGCCATAAATCGGTTTCAACAATAGTCATACATGATCCTCTTTGCTAATGATAATATAGCCCTCATGCTGGATCATGTAGATTTGTTCTTGGAGATCGCCATACACGAACGCTGTCTTGATGTCGAATTGAATCATGTCTAAATTCTTCAATGCAATTATGACAAGAACTAATCGGATCGAATAGTGTTTCACAGCAGGGGCGTAAGTATCGAGATAGTCCACACCTAACAACTGAGCGTATCCACATGCCACTAACCTCGCCTTGTAACGAGGATCGAAACCTTTGTAACCTGGTTTGTAGTCTAGTACTTATATGCATTTGATTGCTTTTCTTCCCATTGGGACCTGCACGATGACCCAAGTCTTGTTTTCCATGAGTGAATGGTGTTCTTTGATTGCTTACTTCCAAAACTGAGCTTTCGGACATGAAACAGGTTCCTTAAAGATCATTGGAATATGGCGTTTGACTGTTAAGACACTCACTGAGGTGAAACGTTTTTCAAAAGTGAAAAAAAACAGCTCTGACCCTGCCCATAATTTTGTGGCCTGCACATTTTTGCCTCGTTCGGCTCAATCTTGTCGTAGTAGCCACGCGGCCCTAGACATCATTTTCTTGTTTCGTGCATTCCTTGATTACCATCAAATTAACTGCTTCATTTACATTCATCATGCACCCTAATTCTTTTTTTTGCCGTTTGCCGTCTTGTTAAAATGTAAAATTTTTTTCTAGGAAGAAAAAATCATATATTTCGATCAACGTAGGAAAACTCATAAATAAAATGTTCAAAAATCTTTTCCGCTTTTGAATGATTGCCATGGAAGAAGTTGGCAGAAGCAGAATATGGCAATTTTTTGCCATATTTACTTTTATATATTTATTATTTTGCCATATTTTGTCTATATATTTATTTAGTTTTTAATATATATATTTTTAGACTAGATTTAAACATAGACAAAAAGGCAATAGAACAAAACTTAGGACATGGGCAATTTTTTTAGACTATATTTAGACGTGAACAAACTAAAAATTTAGCCGTCGAACTTGATTTTTATGTTTCGTTTATACTTTTAAACAAATATGTTGCTATCTGTCCCATCTCAAGTACGACATGGGCCAAACATGATTCCATCTAAACCACAATTCTGTCAGGCTATTTCTGTGCCCCGTCCCAATCTTTTGTTATCTGGAGTCCCATCTTCAGTAGGACATGGGTGACAAATGATTCCATCTCAACATCATCAATTTTGTCAACCTCTTCCTGTTTCGCCTCATGAAGAACCATCCATCGCCTTTCTACAACGAAAAATATTGTTCCAATTGTTAGAAAAAAAATGAAAATATGGACTAAAAAATGGCTGTTTTGGAAAAAGAAAACCATCGCAAGGTTTTCTTAAATTGCGGGACAACGCGTCAACGTTGAAATTTTGAACTCCCCAGCCAACATCAAGGAACAAGAACATTTCCCCTATTATTAGATTGACAAAGACAACAACATTCGCTGCGATTGCTTTAGCAATCCAACAACCCTAGTAGAACGAGATATCTTTTAGATATCTTAAAGACAAAGAGTTATCTACTAGAAACATATCTTATTGATAACTATCTAGTAACCTATTGTCATCTCTTAAAGATATCTTTCTTGAATATCTAATATATATCTTTCTTGGATATCTTAAATATATCTATTATACATCTTTGATAGATATTTTAAATAAATCATCGAAAATGCTTTTAAATATACTACGCCACTTCTGTTTCACTTTCTTATTATTAGCAAGCTATAAAATCTTGTTGGATTTTGCAAGAGTGCATGCAACCACTTTATTGCAACTAGCCAGTCGTACTATCGAGTTCATATCTAATCCGCCCATCCAAACAGTTAAATTATCCAAGCGTGATTAAACTACATTTTAAAAACAACAATGGTCCAATGTTCCTCCTTCGTTGGCTGCCGTTTTCAAATGTTTGCTAGAAACTCAGGACCTCAGTTCCTAGTAGGAGATTTGCAACTTTACCTTTAATAATCTCCAATGTGTTGAAAAAAGTGGTGGAAAGTATATTTTGAAGGATTTTTTTTTAAATTTGACATTGTACGATTTCAATGATTTGATTCTAAATAACTTGATACTCGAATTGTTCATTCATTGTGTCTCAATACCCTGACAACACGCTTGGTTTTAATTTGGGAAAAAATATGTCTTTGTGTGATCGTCTGAATAGGCTGGATAAAAGTCGGCTTTTGGCGGTCTAATTTAGACGCACATATTTTTATTTGGATTAAAAAAGACGTCGTCTATACCGTCTGAATGGGCTTGATAAAAGACGGCTTTTGGTGGTCTAATTAATGGGTTTTAAACTGGGTTTTTTAACTGTCCAAAAATAATTGTTTTTCTGGCCGCAAAGATTATTTAATTGGTCTAAAAGGAGTTTAAATTTGTCTCTATCAGGATTTACTAAAGATTTGTCATTGTAACTTAAGGGAAAAAGTTAAAGTCCGTTTAATACAGTCTAAATATATAATTTCTAAGTTCACGAAAGAACTTGATAGTGTAGTGGTTAGAGAGGTGGCGAACATGAAGGATCAGGGTTCGAAACTATTTAGGTCTTTTATTTTTATTTTAGATATCTTACGTAAAATGTTTTTATAAAGATGTTTTCCGAATGTTTTATAGATATGATAAAAGGGTGATGTTTTTGTATATATTTAAAAGATATCTGTAAGATGCCAACAAAAAAAAGACACCAGAAAGATATGTAGATATCTAAAAGATATCTAAAAGATATCTCGTGCTACTAGGGAAGGTATCGGACATCGATATGTTTCGTCTTCAACCTCTGATCAGGATGATGCACAAGCTGGAGGGCGCTTTGATTATTGCAATAAATTGTGATCGGTCCATCCTGGCCCTCGTGCATATCCGGAAGAGTCCGACGGATCCACACGTCCTTCTTTGCTGTCTCGCTTGCAGCTACATACTCAGCTTCCTTCGTAGATTATGCTACGCACGTTTGGCAACGGCTGGTCCACGCAATTGGTCCTTCGGGGTTGAGAAAAATACTGCCCGTTGAGTCATAACTGCCTTGAGTCATGACAACCAGCACAATCTACATCGATGTAACCAGTAATCCAGCATCGAATCCGCAGCAAACCAACGAAATTTATGCCAAAATTGGACGTTCCTTTTAAGTAGGTGATGATCCGACGAACCAAATTGACATGAGAAGTATCGTGTCTCTTGGTGAATCATGCCACTAGTCATACTGTAAAAAAGATGTCCGTTCGGTTGACCACGGCAAAGTAGAGTAAAGCTCCAACAGCTTGTCGGTACTGAAACGTCTCGTCGAGCTGTGCACTCTGAACAGGTTTGACTGCATGGAATTTGGGGTCAGCTGGGACTCTGACGCCGGGTTGCACGATTCCATATGGAAGTTCCTCACGACGTGATCAATGAAGTCGGGCTGTGATATGTGGATCTGCCGCTTCTCCCTGTCACAGATGATAGTGCTCCGACAAAATGCTCAAGAGGATAAGATTTTATCTGAAACTCATGGCCGAGTTCAATGAAAAAAGGATCGATAGCTTCAAGTCGATTTCTAGCCAGAATTCCATCGTCCACCCAGAAGTTCAAGTACAGGTTTTCTTGCCCCCTAACTCTAGTGAAAAGACAAGGATCAACCTCACTTTGGTTGAAAACTTGTTGCTCAAGGTAATCGGCGAAGAGTTTCTCCAAGACGTGAGACGCCTGTCTTAGTCCATAGATGCATTTGTGAAGTCAGAGCACCTTTTTTTGTTGCCCCGGAATGGCTAAACCTACGGGATGCTGTTGATAGATCTCCTCCTCAAGACGGCCATTCATGGTAAAAAACCTTTATTTTTGTATAGATACTGGGATGCGAACATATGACAATTGTTCTATTTGCTATAATTTACCAGAATGGATAGTTCTAGTTATTATTGATACATCACTTTTTACATCACTAATTGTGCATAGGATTTTTATTGTGTATAGGTTTTTGATTTACCAAGCCAAGCCACAAGATGTAAGCTTGATGGGATCAAAAAGTTAGAGAATGAACGTGTGTGGCACCGTTACGCAATAACTGTTGGAATAAAGTATTAACAACTATGTCTGTATGCAAAACAACTTTCTTTATTAGGACAACATACCTATCAGCACAAATCACTTTCATCAAGTAGATCACTAGACCGTGATACCTGTCAGACATAGACAGCACTAAAAGGGCTGGGAACAGAGAGAAGGGTAGTACTGAACAGTTAGATAGGGTTGTGCAACCACCACGGTTTGGCAACATCTCCAACACCTCCTCTCAAACTGTGGGGTTTTGAGGAAGTGGTTTTACCCCAATCTGATTCCGCAACAAGATGAATCGGGGTCCCGGAAGTGGCTTTGTCAGAATATCGGCTAACTGGTTTTCTGTTGAAACATATGACACCTCGATGTTACCGTTGAGCTGCTGGTGTCGAACGAAGTGGTATTTGACTGCTATATGATTGGTGCGTTGGTGGAACTCAGGGTTCTTGATGAGGCGGATGGCTCCTTGGTTGTCACAGAGTAGGGGAACTGAACCGATGTCATCACCTTTCACTTCTTTCAGAAGTTGCTGGAGCCAAATGGCTTCTTTTGAGGTTTCGCTGGCTGCCACGAATTCTGCTTCAGTCGTTGAAAGGGAGACGCATTGTTGGAGTTTGCTGCTCCATGACACTGGAGCTCCATTATACAGGAAGACGAAACCGCTAGTTGACCGGCGATTGTCCATGTTCCCTGCAAAATCTGAGTCAGAGAATCCTATAAGATTGCTCTTCTGTTGTCCATCAAAGCATAGGCCGAGGTGGGCAGATCCAGCTAAGTAGGCAAAGATTCTTTTCACACCATTCCAGTGTCCATCTCCAGGATTTTGACAAAACTGGGACGCTTGCCCTACGGCGAAGGCTATGTCAGGTCGTGTCATTGTCATGACATACATGAGACATCCGATAGCTTCCCTGTAACGAGTTGAAAGAGGATTGGTCGAATCAGGTGAGGTATTAGGTGACATTGAGGCTGTTAGGCGAGCGTTTGGGTCAGCTGGTATAGACTTTGGTTGACACAAATCAAGATTAAACTTTTTAAGAATTTTGTTTACAAAATCTAATTGAGAAACATAGAGTTTTCGATTTGGACGGTCTCTGAGAATATCAAGCCCGACGAAGCGATCTGCTGGTAGGGAGCGTATATCAAAGTGTGTGTTAAGGTGACAGAGGATAGCGGTGGATACAGTTTTTGTGTTGGTACATATAAGGCCGTCGTCAACAAATATACACACAATTGTTATTTCACCCTCCTCTTGACGACGGTAGTAGACGCAGCTATCCGAGTCGCAACGAGTAAGGCCAAACTTTAGTAGGAATTCATTAAACTTTGTGTTCCAGGCTCGAGGGGCCTGCTTCAGTCCATAGAGCGACTTCTTGAGACGGCAAACTTCTTTTTCTCGCCCGGCTGTGATAAAACCTTCGGGTTGTTCTAGGTAGAGTTCTTCTTCTAGTTCACCGTAGAGGAAGGCCGTTTTGATGTCTAGTTGAGTGATTTCAAGATCCATGGCTGCAACAAGAGAAAGAATGGTGCGAAGAGAACTGTGCTTCACTACCGGTGCATAGGTGTCTTGATAGTCTAGTCCATGGCTTTGAGTGAAGCCTTTTGCTACTAGTCGGGCTTTGTAACGAGCTGGGACATCTTTGTGGCCCGGCTTTACTTTGAAGATCCATTTCGCCTTAATAGCCGTCCTTCCGGGTGGAAGAGGTGTTAACACCCATGTCTCGTTCTTCATTAGTGAGGCGTATTCATCATCAATGGCTGGCCTCCAGAGGTGGGCTTCATCCGACGTCACGGCTTCGTTGTAAGTGAATGGTTCATGTGGTTGACTGTTACATGACAGCAGTCCTAGATTACGTCTCCAATCTTTGAATTTTTCTGAATAGATTGGTTGTCGATTAGACCGCCTTAGTTGAACAGATGCTGAATTTTCTTCTGTTTGTTCTGTATTCTGTTCACCTTCAGGAATATTTTCACCTCCGTAAATTTGTTCATCTTCTGCATTCTCTTCAAATTCAGTGTTCTTCTCAGCTGACTCTGGATCTTGGGTTGACAGCTCGGTTCCTGGCTCAGCTGGTAAGTGTGGTGTTTCTACGTCAGGAGTTGGGCTGCCATCTGTTGTTTCTTCTGAAAAATTGGATTCAGGAAAAATGAGAATGTGTCTTTCTTCACTACTAGGACCTTTAAAGATATTATTCTCATCAATTAACACATCTCGGCTGATGACCACTCTTTGTTTCTCATGGATCCAGACTCTAAATGCTTTAGAAGCATCAGAGTAACCAACAAATATACCTTCTTGACTCTTCGGGTCCAACTTTTTCCGGTTTGCATCTGGTGTATGGACAAACGTTCGTGCTCCAAAGATTCGAAGATATGAGATGTCTGGTTTCTTGTGGAACCACATCTCAAATGGTGTTGCGATTGTTGATTTGGAAAGGACTCTATTCAACGTGTATACTGCATAGGCTACCGCTTCTGCCCATAGTTTTAGTGGAATGGATCTTGTATAGATAAGACTGCGAGCTGCTTCTACAATAGTTCGATTAGCTCTCTCTGCCACACCATTTTGGGCAGGAGTGTGTGGTGCACTAGTTTCATGACGGATGCCTGAATTCCTGAGCCATGTGGAGAAATTTTTACTGGTATACTCGCCTCCGTTGTCGCTACGTAGAGTTTTGACGATTCCTCCTGTTGAGTTCTTGAGGTAGACAGTATAGGCACGAAAGAGGTCAGGAACTTCGTCTTTATTCTTAAGGAAGTGAACGATGGTCCAGTTGCTATAGTCGTCTTTGAAGGTGACAAAATAGCGTGATCCGGATGGCGATGGAGGAGTTATTGGTCCACATACGTCTGAGTGAATTAACGATCCAATGTGAGTACCTCTAGTTCTTCCTTGAGGAAGAGATGACCGATGCATTTTTCCTAGGGTGCATCCAATGCACGGGACTTTTGAATCTGAGTGGTTGGGAGATAAATTTAGACCTACAACAAGTTTTTGATTTGCCATTTTTAGAATGTTGTTATTTGATACATGTGCGAGACGCTCATGCCATGTAGACAGGGGGAGAATCAGGTTCGCTGAAAGAGCAGAGTCTTCATCGGCAACTTTGGCTGTGATGTTCAGTCGATAGAGCGTGTTGTCTGTTCGTTTTCCAACAAGTTCTAAATTACCATTGCGATAGAACCTGGCTTCGTTGTTTGTGAATACTACTTTTACTCCTTCGTTGGTTGACGCTCCAATAGAAAATAGATTTGTTCCAAGTTTTGGGACGAACAGTACGCCTTTGATGATCAACGAGGCTTCAGCACCATCTATTGTTGTTGTAGCTCTAATATCACCTTGTCCGGCTGTTAAGAGTTGTGTGCCGCCGATACCTGTGACGTATCTTGGTGTCGAACTATCAGGCTTAAAGTCCCACAGGATGTTTCTCTGATCTGTCATGTGGCGAGTAGCGCCTGAATCGGCGTACCAGATGGAGTCATTTCGGATAGTCTGTTGAGTGGACGAATGATAGCTGTGATCACCATGGTTGTTGTTGTCATCACTGGCCAGGTTGGATGTTTCTGCAACAGCTCCTGTTTCTCCTTTTCGCTCGTTTCTAAGCCTGTTCCGACAAGTGGCGTAGAGATGAGTAGTGTCGCCGCAGTAATTACATTTTCTGATGTATGGGTGTCTGGATGTTGTGCCCACTGGTCTACTAAATCTCCCTCGACCGCGACGGTTGTTGTGTCCCCCACGGGTGTTTCGGTCGCCTTGTTGAGTAGGAAAGTTGTTCGAGAAGAAGGCTGAATCTGCAGGATCTGACTGGCCGTTGTTGTAAATCTTCGTCACATTCTCTTCTTTGAGTAGTCTCTGGGTGAGCGTCTGGATGTTTCTGTTCTTGACTGATACATTGTCCCAGACAGATAGGAAATGTCGAAAACTAGGTGGTAGTGTGACCAATATTTTGGTCATTACCTGAGCTTCAGTTACTGGCTCGTTGAGGTCCTTGAGTTGAGCAGCAAGTAACTCAATGGCAGAGATATGTGACATGACACTGTGCTCTAGACGAAAATAAGTTAGAGATATATGAGCACTGAACACAAGAATAATGACTACCTGGGTGGTACTTGTACTCAAAGAACTGTTGCATCAAAAGATGCTTGTTCTCAGCAGCATTCTGTGCATGTTGTGTGGTCAACCTGACCCACATATCGTTAGCTGACTGGCATCCATAAAGGGTATTCTGTTGCTGTCTCTCTATTGTAGCAAATAGGTAATGACGAGCATTCACATCTTTGGATTTCCAAGCATCAATCAACTTTTGATTGGAAGTCTATTAAGAAATACATGAGTAGGAAAAAATTTACTCGTAGACTGAGAATGGCAACTTACAGCAGCAGGTATCTTTTCCACTCCATCTACAATGTCAAGTAAATTGAGTGACTCTAGCAACAATCTGCAGCCAAACTTCCATTGTTGAAAGTTGCTTCCGTCAAATTTAACTATATGACTGATGTCTTTTGACGTCGACACAGACATAGTTGAAACAAGATCAGTATAACACTTATTATAACAAAATAGCGTATTCTGGGCCCATAACCTGTTGGAATAAAGTATTAACAACTATGTCTGTATGCAAAACAACTTTCTTTATTAGGACAACATACCTATCAGCACAAATCACTTTCATCAAGTAGATCACTAGACCGTGATACCTGTCAGACATAGACAGCACTAAAAGGGCTGGGAACAGAGAGAAGGGTAGTACTGAACAGTTAGATAGGGTTGTGCAACCACCACGGTTTGGCAACATCTCCAACAATAACAGCAGTAATGAATTTCCGGGATGAAAGAGCTGAAATATTCATCCAAAATTGGGAGTGGGACACATACTAGTATGGAAGTGGGACGCATCATCAAGGAACAATCAGCACTTGTTACATTGTAAGTTTAGATTTAATGTATTGGAAAAATGAAATAATAATCGTAGTTTTTTCCTATAGGTATAAAGTTGGAGATCCAACTAGCTTGAGTCGAATACTCTTTTAACTCAAATATGTTAAAAGCTGCCACACATGCTGAACATGACGAAATTAGACTATCCCTCTTGTCGAAACGTGAAATTTCTCAGTCTTCGAATGTTCAATCAGGTGGGTTATATGGCTTACTTTATCTATATGGCTAACTTCAACTATTGTTATATGGCTTACTTCAACTGTGTCTATTTCATCAGAACAACCGAGAGTAGAAACCTTCGTTTTGTATTTCCCAACCATTCAGTCTTGGAAAACAACTGAACCAAAGGTTGACTCAATATTTTGGGGAATTGTAGCTAGTATTAGTCATGGTGGAGAAATATACTTGCGCGACGTCAACAGTCAACAAACTTTAATTTTGAAGGATAAAGTTCTGAATGCGGCTTACAACGGAACTGTGTCTTCTCCTGATCATCAAAAGTGCCATCCAGGTGATCTCTGCATAGTTAGGTAAGTCAGAATTGACAAAGATTTTTTCCCCTTTTTTTGTACAGAGTCGATAGTATTTTTTTTTTGTTTTATTTAGAAGTAAAGTTCAAAAAACTTGAGCCCGCGCCACCATAATGAAGACAGATGAAGACCCAGGATGTGTTACAGTCTTTTTGAATGATTATGGAATAAAGGATACTGTAGATAGTCGTGACATCCGACGGAAAATAATGCTAGAAGAAATTCCTGCTATTTCTATGCGCTGTAGAATTCACGACATTCGTTGGTTGCTCACAGAAAATGGAGGATTGGCAGACAAAAACTCTCGGGTTTTTTCACAAAACAATGGTGGATAGACAATGTTGGGTAAATGTCAAAGTGAGCAGCAATCCACTGGAGGTTGAATTGATTTCCGCCAAATTAACAAAAATTTCCATTTTTATTGTAAATCATAATTACGCCGTGTTTATTAATACATCAAAAGATTAGTCAGAATGTGTTTTCCTCCAAAAAACACTGTAATCTCTTTTTTTTTAGTTTTCTTTGTTTTTTGATTTAGAAGACAGATAAAGTGAATTTCTATCTGTCTATCAACCAGCACTTGTATGCAGATAAAGAATCTCTTCCTAATTCTTTTATTTAATGAAAGAATTGTAATACTGGTCTGTTTTGAATGGTATATGTGTTGGAATCACTTTTTTCTCATAATTTTGTTTGAACAGCCTACTTATATTTCGCCAAAGCAAGTTTTTGTTTTCAAAATGCAATGTGATGGGAATACATTGATGTAATCAAATTTGTTGATTTTTCACTAAATCAGCAAGGGTGATGGGCAACAACAAGGAGGGAAGGGAGAGAGAAGAAAAAAGTAGATGGAGATAAAAGTAACAAAAGTGTAATGTAAGATATCTCTCCTTGCTGGCCTAGTAGTTTACCTTCCGGGTTCTCGGTTTTTTTCACCCACGACGCACACACAAAAAATGACACCAAAATCTAGTTAAGCCCCAGGCACCATGATAAAAAGAGAAAACGCGCATCAATTATTTCATATTTTCATCCAGCATTTATTTCCCTTTATCCGGCTTCAATTTGGTTGCTTGTGTCAACAACCATTGCAAAAAAAATCTAATTTAAACAGAGGAACAATATTTTATGAAGGCTGAGCAGAAGGTAGAGTTAAACTGAGAAGGACTGGTAGATGCAGTGTTGTTGTTTGCAGAGTGAGATGAGAAAAAACTTGGTAAAGTAGTGCCTGCTGGAATAAACTTGTCTCCGCGTTCATACTGAAACCTACTGGTCAATTTGTTAAAACATTTTACTATAAAATTTGATGTGACTTGATCAAGGGTTTGCAAAGCTCTTTTAATTAAATGATAACATTGTGAAAGATTGACTATGATCACTTAAGTTTGGAAGATTCTCATCATTGTTGTTGAAAGCAGCAAATGTTGTAAATGTTCTTAACAGTGAAGTGTAACATTAGCACAACCTTAAAACAATTATAATATTTGATAAAACTGATTATTTATAGCAAATGATAAAAATTCTAGACTATTAGAACCCTACGATTCACTCTTTTGCATAGAGTAAGTAGCAGCATTTTCACAACAGCACCGAAAATAATTAAGAGAAATTTAATTGACTGTAACTTAAATCTTATATATACACATAAATACTTAAAAATTATACATGGTATTCCATTTGGCATTCCATTAATCTTACATTAGATTTTCAAGAATTGGTTGTTGGTCTTCTACTGCTATTGCACGTGTAGCTGAGGGAATTATTGTTGATTTACTGATTGATTAAATTATTTTTGTTGATATGACACTCACAACACACACGCAGAAATTTCTTTTTAACATTCAAAAAGAAAAACACATAGAAACAACGGCCATTTGATCAGTGGGACGGTTCCATAACAACTGACTCGAATTGTCCTTGGATTCTTCACCCCCTTTACTTCATCCCCTTTTTTTCTTTTTTTTCCATCCCCCTCCTCCCCCTCATTCTCGGACAAAATACTAGAGAAAGCAGCGCAACATTTCCGGATCAACATAATAGGCAACATTTATTCTCAAATGTAGCAAAGTTTATCGGATTCCAACTTAATTTATTATAAATTCTGACGCTTTGCCCTGAATCGCTTTCCTGATTCTCTATAAATAATTGAATATTCATTCAAAATTTGTCACAACTAGTCAAACATTTCAAGAAAGACGAAAATCAAAAAACGATCGCTAAACAGGAATATGAAAACTAGGAAAATAGGTTCGTCGTTTGGTTTGATGTCGTAGACCCACTTATTGGAGCCAATCGCCTTCGCTCCTTCAGGGCATGTCACAGCCGACCATGCCCCGTTGTTAACTAGAGACTGGAACTCCTCCTGGGTGGCAACAATTCATGTATCCTTGTTCGGACTACACATGGCCTCTCGATAGCTGGCTGGAATATGTATCTCATCAGTATACAACCGGATTCTGGCCACCTTGACGGGTAATTCTTTGACAGGTAAACGTCCACGTAAGGACCGGCGTAGTTTTGGTACCGTCTCCATTTCCTTTTTTCAGCGGATAATTGAACTACAGGCACAACACAAGGCTGTGCAATCACCTAAAAATGCAGCAGTGGCCTGGACTTGCTCTGATGGGCTTGTTTTACCACTAAGATTGCTTGTTGCAGTCTGCAAAAACTCCTCCTGGACCCAATGATCACTGATAGAAGAAACAGCAGGCTCCTCCTGGCCTGGACTTACTCTGATGGGCTTGTTTCACCACTAAGATTGCTTGTTGCAGTCCGCAAAAACTCCTCCTGGACCCAATGATCACTGATAGAAGAAACAGCAGGCTCCTCCTCAACTCGGTTGACTAGCGGCGAGCATACCTCTTGACCAGTTGTTGTGGAAACCTCTTCCGGTGTGCCTACCAGTCGATGATGCTCGTCGAAGATGACCTCTCGGCTGACTTGGTGTCTGGATCCCAGAAGCAGTATGCCTTCCTAGTCTCACAGTAGACAATAAAAATGCATCTGATGCTTTTCGGGTCGAGTTTGTGTCGTTCTACCTTCAGTATATGGACGTAGGCTACGCAACCGAAAACTCGTAGGTGAGGCAAATCTAGTTTTTGTTGCTCCAGGCTTCAAAAGGGGTGACGGAAGTGGTTTTACAGAGCACTCGATTCAAAGTGTATACAATTAATTGTGCAGCTTCTGCCCATAGGTAGGTAGGAAGACAACTTTCTCTGATAAGGTTCGTCGCACTGTTGGTCACTGCTTCACCGAAAAACTCTAATAATGTTTGGTCGTCATGGAGACAACTCCGGATGCCTTCCTTGACTGTACGGACGCCTCGCTCCGAAACCCCATCTTGCTCTGGCGTATGAGGTGCACTTGTCTCATGATATATACCCTTGTGGTTCAGCCAAACAGCACTTCAGCCAAACACGTGACTCGATCATTCACCACCATTGTCAGTACGAAGGACGCGTACCAGATTTTCTGTTTCTCCTCGGATTTTGTGAATAAGGTCCTGAAAGGAAACAGCCGCCTCTGACTTAGATGTATACGTACCGATTTTGATTGTTTAAGTCGGGAAATTCTTTTAACACACTGTATTTTTAAGTTCGCACTTTACGAGATGAGACATACAAGTGAAAATCAATAGACAGATGGATGACAATAACTTGAACGTTACGGGACGGTCTCGTAAAAAGAAGTGCCTAAAGCAGACGTCTTGTTCGATCTCGTTGTCTCGTTTCCCCTTCTCTTGTCTCCTTTTCTCCCGCTCAGGTTGAACACAATGCGTGTGGATTTGAAGCCTCTGCCAACTAGTTGGTATCCGGAACATGGCCGGCTCTGCGTTCGTTCACGGACGCATCTTCCGTATCCCAAGATTCGAGTAGGCAGAGCTTCACAGCTGGACGATGGAGTTCCGTCGTGTTTGTTGGAGAACGAAGACGGACCTTAGCAGAACGAACTACACCATCGGGTCCAGCGAATACTTCGGTGACACGGGCGATGGGCCATTTTCCACGAGGTGTATCGGACTCGATCACAATCACGATGTCTCTGACGTTTAGATTCTTCTGTCCATGCAGCCATTTTTTTCTTTCGGTTAGACTAGGCAAATACTCCCTCATCCAACGTCTCCAGAAACAGTCGGTGAGGTATTGGGCCGTCCGATATTTTCTTTTGGTCGTCATATCACTTGCGTCGAAAAGATCGTACGGAATGTACGGATTTTCGTGACCAAGAAGAAGATGATTTGGCGTGATGGGTTCGGGATCGGCTGGATTTACGCTCACATACGTTAGAGGGCGGCCATTTAAGAGTTTTTCTACCTGGACGATGGCGGTCATCAGAATGTCATCCGTGAGTGTTTGCTCGTTGAAGACAAAGGCGAGGGCTCGTTTTGATGACTGGACCAGACGCTCCCATACTCCACCGAAGTGTGGCGCGGATGGCGGATTGAAACTCCAAGTCACGTTTCTTCTTTTTCTTCCGTCGCGTATGGCCAGTTGATCCATTCGCTGAAGGCATTCGGCAAACTCACGTACGGTTCCAACAAAATTAGTGCCATTATCACTGTGATAATGCTTGGGGGTCGTACGACGATCTTCAAAACGACTGATGCAGTTGATGAATGATGCGGTATCGAGGGAGAAGGCCAGCTCCAGATGTACGGCTCTTGAAGACATACATGTAAAAATGCAAATCCAGCGTTTTACCTTTCGACGGAAGATTGTGACGTTAAATGGTCCAAAAAAATCGACTCCGGTGTAGGTGAAGGCGGGGTGGAATGGTTTCAATCGATATCCAGGAAGAGCTGCCATCATCGGACACAAAGCCTTTGCGTTGTTTCGCTTGCATGTAAAGCAAGTATTAAGGACTCTCCTGATTGTTTTTCGTCCACCTTGGACCCAGTAGAGTTTGCGTAGCTCGTTTAGCGTTCTTTCGGGAGTTGAGTGTTGAAACTCAAGATGAGTACTGTAAATGAGCAGCTCGGTGAGTTTTTCGTGAGCGGGAAGGATGATTGGATGACGAACTTCTGGTGATACTGGTGCGTTTTCAATTCGTCCTCCTACTCGTAAGACGCCATGCGAATCAAGGAATTTGATTACCGGATGATGAGGCAGGAACCACGTTCGACCGGCTGGTCGTATAACTGATTCTTCATCAGACAGCTTTCGGGCATGACCAAGATTGATATATTCGTTGATGGCTGTTGAATATCGTTGACCGAGGTTCTTGTCAGTGACAAGTCTTCTTTCCAACTTGAAAAAACGATTAAGCACTGATCCACTGTTGTCGGGGAGATTTGGCTCGTCACTTTTCCAAAGTAGTCCAGACTCGTATCGGTCGCCAACGAATTTCGTCGTGTCGTTTAAGATATTGATAGCTCGTAGTTCCTCTTTTCCAATCGGCGCTTTCGCACCACTTCTGGCTTCGTACGTTTCGATAAGGAGGAAACGATTGATGGCATCAGCAAGATCTTGATCGGCTGAAAGCGGCAACGAGAGTGAGTTGCATTGGAGTTGTGTAGTAACGGTTGATGGAGAAATTGGTCCCGCGATACACCATCCAAATGCTGTTCGTAGACCTCGAGGAGCTCGTTCATTCAGTGGATCTTTTCTGATCTCTAGGATTTCTTGAGGCGCCATATCGCATGATCCGATAAGCACCTCCACGTCGACTGACTTCCGTGCCGGAACTTTCAATCCAGCTAGATGAGGCCAGTCTTTGACGACCTTCTTTAGATCAATGTCGTCGTTTCGAATTTTCAAGGCGGGAACGGCGTAACATACTGGAATGTTGAAAGAACTGCGTTTGTCACGAGAATAGATTTTGAACGATACCTTTGTTGTGTCGGCTGTTGGATCACAACCATGGAACGTTCCGATTTTTAATTTTGTCTTTTTACCCTCCAACCTCAATTCGTTTGCGAGTGTGTTGGTGATCATTGAGATTTGACTTCCGGGATCCAGTAGTCCATATCCGGACCATGTTCGGCTGTTTACTTCTATCAAAACAGGGACGATGGGTAGCAAAGTCGTCTCGTCGTCGTCACCATGAGACACTGTTCCATTGAATGGATTGGTTGAGGAGGGGTGATGAGTTGAACTTGATGACGGGATCTTCGGATACATCCGCGGCGCTCCGTGGAGTAGAGGATGATGCAGTCGTTTACATTCTTCGACACCACATTCTTTTGCCTGTGTGCACTCAGAACTAAGATGGCGGTTGTCGAGACACCGGTAACAGCACCTTTTCTCCTTAATAATTTCCGACCGTTGGGTTGGATTGAGGGCCTTGAATGTTTCACAGAGATGGAGTCGATGGGCACCAGAACAATGAGGACATGTCGCGATCTTCACTGTAGTGGCGAATACCTTTGGCGACGATGCCGATTTTCTCTGTTTGTCGTTGTTGGGTTTTTGTTGACTGCTGACTGAATGCTGGGGGGTGGAGTTGACACCTACACGAACGAAATACTCGGTCATGGTGACGTCATCGAGCCAGCTATTCAAATCGATTATTGTCGGCAATCTACCTTGTATCTTGTAACTCACTTCGGCCCATTTGCTGCGTAAATTAGGCGGCAGCTTTCCAACTAATTGGGCTAGAGTGGTGCTACTTTGTAACTCGGAACCATATCCACCCAGTTGCAAAGTTGCGACGACTGAATGGAGCGTGGACGAGAATGATTTTAATGAATCGTAGTCACTATCTCTAAATGATGGTAACTTTAAAAGCGATGAAGAGCAGGCAGTGGAAACAATTCTTGCGTTTCCAAACTTACGATGCAACTCCTTGAGGGCGAACGGATACAGACCGGGATTGAGCAATGTTTCACCAAGGTGATTCTGGATCTCGCTGGTTAAACTAGTACGGAGATGATGCTGGCGCTCTGCGTCACTAGAACAGGTGTCGTGAATTTGTACCTTGAAAGATTGTATGAACATTGGCCAGTTTCTCGGATTGCCTTCGGCGGTCTTGACGATGGACGTGATGTCGGCGGTGAGTCATGGCGATCAATTGCAAATATCCAGGCATCAGGGGTGTAAACCGACGACTGCTGCTGCATAAATGGATTTGAGCCGGAGGCTATGCCGGATTGGATTCGAGGCGTTGAGCTGCGGTACAGAGCAGCTGGCGGGAGAAACGACGAACGATTGTTTGTTTGAAAAGGCTGATTTATACTTGCGTTTTGTTGCCCGGTTTCGAATGACGGGATGAATCCTGGAGCATTGACGTTGAAGCTGGAGAACGGCGTAAAACTCGGCTGAGGTACGGCCGTCTCGTGTTTGAGGAATGTCGGATGCGTTGATGGTGTAAATCCAGATGGCGCAGGAGTAGCAGGTGGACGTGTTGGCGCTAGTGGAATATTTTGACGGCT
Source organism: Daphnia galeata (assembly GCA_030770115.1). NCBI lineage: Eukaryota > Metazoa > Arthropoda > Branchiopoda > Diplostraca > Daphniidae > Daphnia > Daphnia galeata. The sequence goes on along the minus strand of CM061120.1, from coordinate 1,593,191 downwards.
CGTTGTATCAAAGTTGGGCAGCGTTTGATTTCTGCCGTTGTCTTGGCCGTCTGTTGATTCACCTTGAAGCTGCTGACGCAAAAGAGATCCTGTTAAGCGTTGTTTTTCGAGTTCCATGGTTAACTGCCGATTTTTGCGTGCTGCTTCAATCCGCTTCTCTTCCATCTTTCTGGCACTTTCAATTTGCTGGATACGTTCTTCCTCTGCGGCTTGTTCGGCGGCTTCGTTTCTCTCCTGTTGAATTTTCAACTCCGTCTCTTTCTCTAGCCGCTCTGCTTCTTGTAGTTTGGCGAGTGTTGAAGAAGCTGATGATTTTGCTGATACGCTGCTCCGATTATCAGTTTCATTTTGTGATTTCAAATACTCGGCTAGGCTTCTGAGCGCGTTGGTCTGTCTTTTTGCTATTTTGTCAGCCCACTCGTACTCTCTGTCGGATTGTTCTTGTTCGAAATTGGACAATTGGATATAACGTCGATGAATTTTCCCGAGCGTGTCATACTCGCGAACCATCAGTCCTTGTAGCGTTTTGACTTGTTCGACATCGTCGATCAGTCGGACGGCAAGAAGAGCCCTGTTGAGTGCTTTTGTATGATTAGATTTTGCGTATTTTCGAATGCTCTTCAACTGAGCGGGATCTTGTATCTTCGTCCACTTCTCTCCTTCCGTTTCACCATCCTCTTCGGATTCGTCATCTTCTTCGTTGTCGACATCTTTTTCGGCTTCGCCATCTTGATCTTCTGGGGTGGTTTCGAGAACAAACTGCGCGGTGGCCATGCTGGAATTATGGCACACGAGATGAGTCGATGACGAAGAAACTGCACAAACACACGCGGTCAATCACGGATTGGGATGGACGAACGAACACACAATTTCAGTTAAATTTAGGGACAGTAAACGAACACACACACGCGGTCTGCAATATAATGAGACCGTTTAAACGAACACACACGCGTTCTGCCACGCGGGACTTTCGCAATTTTAGACACGTTATTAGACACACGAGCTTGTCGGGAGAAAGATTACAAGCTAAGTTTACGACAATCAAGTTTAGGTAGCACTAGGGACGTAGTCAACTCGGGTTGCTATGGACGAGCACGTGTGGCCGAGTTTGGCTATTACAAGTTCTACACTAATTTTAACGCTCGATTGTGAGTTTGTTCACTAGGAACCGATACCAGCACTAATTGTTCGTAGCGTGGCATTAACGATGCAAGCGATACAGCACGATACAAGAGATTAAACAATCAAGACCGTTTCGTCGGGATTCATGACTTCCCGGTCGTATGCACCAAAATGTATAAGATACGTACCGATTTTGATTGTTTAAGTCGGGAAATTCTTTTAACACACTGTATTTTTAAGTTCGCACTTTACGAGATGAGACATACAAGTGAAAATCAATAGACAGATGGATGACAATAACTTGAACGTTACGGGACGGTCTCGTAAAAAGAAGTGCCTAAAGCAGACGTCTTGTTCGATCTCGTTGTCTCGTTTCCCCTTCTCTTGTCTCCTTTTCTCCCGCTCAGGTTGAACACAATGCGTGTGGATTTGAAGCCTCTGCCAACTAGTTGGTATCCGGAACATTAGATGACTTGAAATCCACTAAAGTCGTCTCTGAAATGTAGTACCTAGCACCCTTTAGACTGTTCACTTGCAAAAAAAGTGGAGCCGATGCATCTTGTCCATGGCGCAGTCATGGCAGGATGTGTTCGGGGGTGGAGAGCCTCTTGGGAGTTCAAGGCAGAGCGGCCTAGTGCCTTCTTATCGGACATCTCAATGATTTGTCTGTAGCTGATGCGGCCTAGAATTGATGTCCTGAAGAGATCTCTGAGAAGGACAACCAATGAACGCTTCACTGTCTCGAAAAACAGTCATATCGAGACGGCAGAGCGTGTTGGCGATTCAGGTGGCTGTCATATCGAGTGCTCCATTTCTTTCAATGAATGCGTGTGACTCGATGAAGTGGACCTCACCTCCTTCTACAGTAACAACTTGGACAGGAAATTGATTGTTGCCGCTTGAGGGAGCATAGAGAACGTCACTGATAATTCATTTCTTACTGATGCAGTTGACTGGCGTTACGATGTGGAACTTTCCTTTGCCAAGGACAGCAGAACGAGCTATTCCAATCCCGTTGATCCATCTCGAGTAAGTTTCGAATGATGTGCAGTAACTCAGCATTCATTGTTGATCAGTTATGTGACTGGATTCGCCAAAATCTAGAATAATGTCGGTTCTGGAACAATTGCTTGTTGAGAAACATGCGGCAAAGCCATCAATCTGGCATTCTTCTTGGGAAAGTTGTGCTGTGTTCAGCTCATCTCTCTGTTAGGTCTCTGTGTACCATTCTTTCTCTGTATGTAAGTACTTATCACAGCCACCCTAGGGTACTACAATAGTGTGATTAAAATCACAGTCCTTTACTTAATGAACAAAGATGTGGCAGTGGCTGCAGCCTCAACACCCACGAGAGCATTTATTTCTCAGCAACCCAGGTCTGTTTTGGGTTCCTTGAGTGTTGCCCCTTCAATTTCTTTGAGGATAGGGACTTGGCCTACGTGAGAGACTCACTGTTTTCCGAATGGGACAGACTGCTCATCGATTAGCCTCAATGGGCATTGGCTTCATTTTCGGTGGTTCTTGACTGAGCCTCTTGTCAATAGTTTGAGTTTGTTGTTCACGGAAGAAAATCTTGTTAGCAGAGCTTCACCCCCCCCCCCCCATGTAGGAGATTTAGTCGTTCCTCTTCGAGCACTTTTGCAGCACTCTTTGAGCAAGTCTTCACTAGTGAAGACTTTGAATCTTGGTCGGACTAGTGGTGAGAATCTTTCGACAGATTTCTTCATCATCCATGGCGCTAACAGCTTCTAAAATTGGTTGGGGAATGATGAAGATTCAATATGAGCTCTCGTGCAGAGTTCAGGTGTAGTTTAGCATCCCTTGGTTTAACAATTAATAAGGATTTTCGAAATTTGTTCTTTATATTACGTATGTAAAAGAAAATATGTATGAATTAAAGTGTTCAATTTAGGCTAGGATTATTATTACATCAGCATAGAGCCAACCTTTACCATCAGCAAAAGAAAATCCACGTATTATCTATTTGAATCTTAATAAAGGATAGACCAATCCACAAATTTTAAATTTTTAAAAATAGCTTTCTTAATTTTTACTTGCCACTAGATTTAATGCCCAGATTGGTTTCTCCCCTGTTTGAGAACTGCAAATCTCATCGCGTGATGGAAGTTTACAAACAACACATACAGTATGAGTTTAGAAATATAGTTTAGTATAATATAAGCTATTTTGCTTTGAATAAGAAATGTTCGCGGGATATTAACCAAAATGAAGAGAACCATCAAGACCAAAACCAAGAAAAGTTTTATTCATATTGAGGTAAAAAAAAATTAACATAATAAATTACGTTCAACAACAGGAATTACATGTCTTTACTGGGCAGAACCCATTTATTCATATATTATTCAGAATTAATCAGAAAAAAAAATCTAAAACAAAATGACATATTGAATTATTGATAGCAACCGACTCTTCCTGTCACTTCAAAATACCATTGACAAACATTCTCGCCATCATATATAAATATCTACTCTCTTAAAATTTATCGTGAAATCCTTCACAAAAATTAGTCCTGAACGTTTTTTGCGACAAAAGTCGTGAAAAAGACGACAAACGATGTAGTTTTATTCCAGTTATTTTCTTGTCGTTTAATTTTTGTCGCCTTTTACTCCCTAAAAATTTCGCGCTTCTTAAATTTCCTTTTAATTCATTCACGACCATTTCCGTCGTGAAAAAGACGATAAATTTATAGTTTTTAACCGCTGTTTTTCGTATCGTTTCAAGTTTTCCATCTCTAACTCCCACTTACTTCCATATTAAGTTCAACACATTTTTAATCCTTTTTGTAAACAATCCCCACCCGCTCCACTCGGCTTTCACCCACCACCCTCGCCATCATCGGTCAACACCATTTTGGGCCAGGAAAAATTTCGAAGTCATATTCTATATATTTAGAAGCTTAATTTGAATGCTGGGATTTAAAATATGTATATCATACCTATTTTTCGGGAAAAAAGTAGGGTGAAAATGACTTCCCCCTTTCGTATTACAGGTATATATATTATTTCCTTCACGACGGACAAATAACCCAGGAAAGGATTTACACTATTTGTCCGTCGGACGGAAGAACAGCAGTGCTATATTATTTCCGTCCGACGGACGAATAGACTCTACCTTTGAAAAAATTTTATGATGAAAAAACAAATCTGGCCTTCCCACTACCTCGAAAATGAATACCATTTGTTGCACATGAAATGTGCGAAACCGGATTGAAGAACGGGATATATTGCTCCCCATTCACTCTGTAATTCTCAGCTGTAATTTCCAATAAACAAATAAATCAAATAATAAACGTAAATCTGTGTTTCATTGATTCAATTTTTCATTAACAATTCTCAACTTAATTTATTTGATTTGACGTGAAATTATGTCAATTTCTTTCTATTCGTAAGGGTTCTTGTCATTTGAAAAACAAGGCTGAGGGAGTATCAGTCAATAACAGGAGAAAACGCCACACGTACAGACGTTAAGATGTTGATATTCACGTTCAACATGAGCTTCAATATCGCATATTCGACTTTCTGATTTCCTTTTTATTTCTGCTCTTTGGAAACTCTAGATGATAAAATTGTGTTGGTTGTCCAGCAACTCATTCCCATTTGGGACGTTTTGGAGTAGGATTTGAATTGATGCAAGAATTTTGTATAATAATACCTGTGTCACCTTATTGTAACTTTGTAGGAAAGTCACATGAATTTGGTTAAATAACATTCATCTTGTGATATTTCAAAATTTCCAATCATGAACTGTTTTCGCGACAGTCTGTTTAAATAAATATCTAAATCTGCACGTTTTAAGTGACTATAATTTTCGTGTTTTCTCCCATTTAATTTAACTTTCATTGTCAAAAGAATTCTATTTGCCTATCAATTTATATTCCGGCTTGGATTTCATACGAAAATGCATACATCAAAACATATGAAACTTATTCGGGCTACATTTCCGGTGGGAGAAGACAATCGGGAACCTCCGTATCAGACTCGAGGCAAATGAATGGAGTTGTTGTGTAAATGCCGTGTTTGTGAAGAAACTTTCGTCGGAAAAAAAAACACAACAAGGCTTAAACGCCATCTACAGCACCGACACCAACGGGATTATAAAATGATGGAATCAACCCGAATAACCAGATTTCGCAAGGAAACCATTTTGTAATAAACCCGTTGTAATCCGAAGAAAAACTCTGGCTGCTAGGTTTGACAAAGATGTCTTTTGATTTTACGCTTGGTGCTGACATCATCTTCGACGATTCTGGGGAAGACGAGATAACAGAACCGAAATCCTTAATTTCATAATCGATTTCATCTTCTACTAGCTGTGCTGCATCGAAAAGGCAGAGAAAAAATTGTGACAGATCCAACAAGGTAGCAAATTTTATCTGTTATTTGATTAAACTTTGGTTTCTACCAGCACACGGTAAAATTTGGCTATCCTGTCTTCCAGTAGTCACAAAATTGTGCACAGGCAGAAGGGATTCTTCGAGCGAGATTGCATCTTTCCTTTATACCTCCCGTTTTTTCTTTTCATTTTTGCGCCTACTAGTTCTCTGGTTGGTTTTCTGTATACACTGTAGAGCAACTGGAAGCAAGCCCTAAACAACTCAGACATTAAGGGAAAAAAACTGGAGAGAAAAAAGAAGAAAACTCCCTTGAAGTGAAATTACTAACTGAAAACAAACAGCAGTCAAAAAGGTAAGGTGTTTGGTAAAATCTATTACCCCCTGGAATCCGGGAGGTTATAGACCAAATGGCTATTACCTTTTGCCGCCAGGGGGACACAACATAAAGCACGAGATAAAAATTACTATGGAATAAAATCTATTACCCCCTGGAATCCGGGAGGTTATAGACCAAATGGCTATTACCTTCTGCCGCCAGGGGGGCACCACAAAAAAGCAGAATTACTATGGAACGCCAACCACGGACTGCCTCAATTTTAATTCCATGTTTATTTTATTTATTTGTTAAATAATTTCAAAAAAAACTTACGTATTTTACAGAGGGCTAGGGCCAACATCAAGGTGTCTGTTAAGAGAGAAAATCTCAAAATGAATTTGGCATACCAATACGCTGCTTAGCATGACCCTCCTGCTGCAAACAGTGTCACCTGTCCCAGTGCAACTTTTTTCATATTTTTTAAGTTTTTTTTTAATTTCGAATCTTTTTTAAACAGCGACTAAGGCAACTTTCGTCAAATAAATCCCCTAACTGATGACACCGTGAACGTTGTTTTTTAAAATTTGTAGTGGTAAATTCCGCAAGGGAGAGCTTTTTTTTAATTTTCAGAAAACAAAAGGGTTATGGCAATGCCCTATTTGTACAAACTGTACTAAAAAACAAAGTGACATAAAAAACCATATTATTAATATGCATTTTACATTAATTAATTGCTCCGAAGATGGCTGTTCCATGTTATTTGTCACAAAATGGGACATGGGATCGTACTTGGACGAAAAACACAGGCAACACCAATAACAATTTTGTGAATCCAAATTCAAAGACTTAGCAGGATTAAAAGCGCATGAGAGAAGTAAATTAAAGAAGAATGAATGTCCAAAATCCTTTTAACGTCCCAAACCAAGGCGACAACGGTCGAAGGAGGGAATCAACCCCTTCTTTTCAAGGAGGAAAAGATTCAGATGTGGCTTTGTCCAACATGTACTTATGAGACCAATTCAGAAAAAGAGGTTTTTGTTTATTTCATTTTTTAAATTTCGCTTTAGGATCGTAAAAATGTTTCAATGCCCCCATTGCGTATATAAAAGCATATATCAAAAGGATATGGGCAACCATATCACAACTTTGAATTAGATTCCCCAAATATGCCAAATCATCCGGGGAAATATAGCTGCAGTCACTGCAATGGAAAATTCCAGGGGGAATCGGGGTTCGTAAGCCACATAGGAAGAATAAAAAATAGAAATGGAAAACCGAAATTCCCACCAACCAAACGTCCGAGGGAACCTCGACTGGGCGTTTCCAACCAGAGGAGGATTGCAGAGGTAAGAAGAATCTCATTGAAATTTGTGTAAAGGGTCATTTTAATCGACTTTTTTTTATAAGATCCTGCTATTGAATAACTTGAGCGGGATATAGATCTTCAGGAGAATAATATTTTTGAATCAAGTCAGATATTATTGGCAATCCTACAAGCTCAAGTTAACAATATTTGGGGAAAAAGTATAAGAGTTAAAAATATTGGAAAATCAACTTCCTTCATTATTAATGTAGGCCACTTAAACTCTTTTGTTGTAGATACAGATGTTGCGAGTAAGGTATTCAAATAAGGATGAAATAAGTCCCCAAACTGATGATACCCTGTATTCCCCTACAGTCGTCGAGAGCTCGTTTGAGTCTACTGGCGATTAATTTTTTTATTTCATTTTTTCAATTTTAAAAAATTGAGGATGGAGAGCGAGGGAATTTGTGTCCGTTCGAGGCCAACTTGCGGGCCCTTGTGTCACAATTTTGGAAGGGGTAGCTGAGCCGAGAACAAAGGAGGGGGCGGTTTTTAGCAATTCAAGGGGATAGGAAGGCAGCGTTGTGACGCTGAAAGAAAACAAATATATTGGGAGGAAAATTTGAAATATTTCCGACGCCTAAACCAAAATCATCCTGGTTGCGTCTCGCTGTACGAAAGTTCCATAAAGGGGGTGATGGGTCTCGTAGTTAGGTTTTTGGCGGTTTTGTGGGAGGATCTGGCCTAGATAAAGAGCCATCTGGTTTTTACGTCCATTTGATTTCTCTCAGAAATAGTTCCGAAACGTCCGATAGAGGCGCTTTATCTAGGCCAAAAAACAACTACAAGACCCATCACCTATTGATGGCAACCTAGTTATTTTTGAAACTAGGTATTACTATTACTTTTTACCGAGTTTTCAAAAAAAAGTAGGTAATGCTATTACTAAATACCTAGTTTTAAAAAATTACTAGGTAAAGTAGTGGCCGAAAAACTAGGTACTAGGTAATAGTAAAAAGTAGCGGCAAAAAACTAGGTAGTAATTTTAAACTAGGTAACCTAGTTATACCTAGTTTTTAAAATACGATAAAAATTAAATGACAAGACGAGCAGTTTTATTCTTCGATTATGCTTTTGTATTATCTCTCCAACTTGAGTTTTGAATAAATTATGAATCTAAATTTCTGTTAAACCAGCACAGAGTTTCAGATTCAAGAAAAACGTAATAGTCAGTCCCATACGTTTTGAAAGGAGTTGAAGACAGCATAACGGCGTTCATCATCGGCATGTATTCATCGTTATGTGAAGTGCCTGCTTGCGGGTTATGCGAATGCATTCGCTTTGCCATTGAAATGAAGTTGACTCACTTGCCAATGAAGGCAGTGACAATTGCCAAAGGAAAGAACATAGACTAACTTAATTAGGCTCTTCAATACAATACAATAAATCAAAAACATAAGAAATGCTTAGAAAACTATGAACAAATTCATACGTGAGAGTAAGACTCAGAGTTATTCAGGTGCAGCTTGCGAGTGAAATAAAGTTTACTCTTAAGATGTGTGACTTAATGTGACAATTTCCAATAAAGAGTTGCTAGACAAACTAATTAAGGCCCTGAAATACAGTTAAATACATTACAAAACTAAGAAATGCTGGTAAAACAACCATTTATTTCATATTCATACTTAAACGTAGAGTTATTCAAATGCAGAATTGCATGCAATTTCCAATAAAAAGTAGATAGACTAACTCTGTCAGGGGTCAGGCCCTGTCAGGGAAAGGGAACTAAGGAAACAAATAAATAGCGATAAGCGATAAATTACAATTAACAGACATTTTGATTTTTTATTCATTTGACAACAGTGTAAAAAAAAGTCAAATTACCTAGGTAATGTTTTTCTTATTACTAGGTTTTTTTTTCAAAACTAGGTTTTACTATTACTAAAATAGCCCGGGGAGAAACTAGGTAAAGTAGAACTAGGTAAAGTAGTGAAAAAAAAAACTAGGTATTACTAGGTAACTAGGTAATACTAGGTATTACTACCTAGTAATGCCACCAATACCATCACCCCCCAAATGGAACTTTCGTACAGGAAAAAAATGAAGCAAATAAAAATAAGGAATATGCTGCCGAAGGACTCAAATCACGTAACCCGAGATCGAGAGCCGGACGCCTTAACCACTATACAACCATCTGTTGAAATAACATTAAAATAATTGATGTAAGAATTTTTCTAGGCACGGTTGTCCGAGGGAAGGTTAGCCGAACGAAGTATGTAGAGAACAAAACGCACACCAGAGGGAAGGATAACCATATATATTATCCTAAAATCGGATGAAGGGGAGCAAGTTTGATGGCGACAGTTGCCATGTTAATTCTCTTATGGACATGTCGAACCAGTGGTCTTTATCTATGCTCTGATCATGGTGTATAAGTATGGTGGAGTAACTCCATGCTTAGGATAGGCTATCTCGGCTGAAACCAGGTCGCAACTGATCAGCGCCTCCCCCTTTGAAAATTTTCGAAGTCCGATCGCACAATACTTTGTGTATTTATGTCTTATAATAAAGCTATAAGCCTTTTTTTATCGTTATTCGACTGAGTGGATTTATTTTACATTAAAATTATATAAAAAGAACCAAAAAATTTGAAAATTTCAACCAGATTTCGTTATCTTATTGCTAAGTATTTTTTTTTTCGATTTTTGAAAAAGCCGGTTTTAACATGGCGCATATGGGGGGAAAGTAAGAGAACCTAATAAACTGAACGATACCGTAGCGCCGTTGGGGTTAATCCTACGACAACTTCATGTGTAGAAAAAATGTAGATCATCATTAGATCTACTCAGGGAAAAAAAGGAAAAAAATCTAGCCCAAGCGGTTCAAGAGTTATTGCATTTTTTCTAGGACACGTAGTGCCATAGGAATGCACTGAAAAAGGGGGGTGTACCTAATAGTTTGGTGAGTACTGTATCAATGACTCAAGTCATTATTTAAGTCATTTTTCAATGACTTGACTTTTTGACGATGATATTTGACGTATGCTTTTCCGGTGACGTACGACTTGTACGTTTTTTTACAACGACAAAAACTTTTGCTGACTGATTTTTTATACCATTTCATCGTTTATTGAAACCACAGACTACGAAGTAAAGACTGAACTCGGCCCCATAAGCCTGAGAGGAACAGCTTGGGCGATGCTTGAGCTTGCCGCTAGGGCGCAGGTCATATGATTTTGAGAATTTCTCAGCTATTTTGCCCGTTTCCCTACTGATTACGTTCTTCACACACATGGGATTTGCGAATGTTCTATTTGGTACAATTTTTCAAAATTTGCACCATTGTTTTCCATTGCCCTTCACGATGACCCTTGAATTATTTCATAATTTTCGATGTATTTGACGGTTAGTTTTAAAAATACCCTTTTTCGTCCTGTTTGTTGTTTGATGTTGTTGATGATTTTTTAAACTAACCGTAGATTATAGACCTTATTGCGATTCTAAGTGCGCGAAAAGCCAAAAGTCGTGCGCAGCTTACTGCAATGCGCACCACTGTGGCCTATACCCGAACTAAACATTGTTTTATGCTTGACTACCACTCTATAGCAAATGCTTTCCATTAAGCAGACGATGCTGAAAAACTAGCGTTTTTTTTTCTAACTCCCGTGTCAAAATAAAAAATCCCTTAATTGCACCAAAAAACTTCAAAAAAAGTAATTTCTTGAGTGTTTTATCAGTTTTTCTTTAAAAAATGAAAAAAAAGTAAAAAAAAAAGTAAAAAGCAATAACATACATAATGGACCCTCGTAGGTTTGAACTATAGACTGCTTAACTATGTCTGCTTAATGGAAAGCATTTGCTATAGAGTGGTAGTCAAGCATAAAACAATGTTTAGTTCGGGAATAGGCCACAGTGGTGCGCATTGCAGTAAGCTGCGCACGACTTTTGGCTTTTTGCGCACTTAGAATCGCAATAAGGTCTATATCGAATATTATGAAATAATTCATGGGTCATCGTGAAGGGCAATGGATAATAATGACGCAATTTTCAAATCATTGCACGAAATAGAACATTCGCAAATCCGTAGTATGGAACTTTCAACACAGCGAGAAAATCAGAAAAGCAACCAGGATGACTCTGATCAAACAGAGACAAATAGGAAAAAATTGACATCTCATTTCGGTAATTTTTTTTTTGTTAATTTCAAATTTTTTAAGGAAGAATAGATATTTTATTCAGCTGGCAATAGTACTCAGTAGTCTAGTTTTCTATTATGATTTTTCGTAAATGATTTTTCTTCATGAAAATAGGAACATTTCATAACTATTTTAATCGGTGTTTCTTAAAGTAAGATGTTTTGCAATTTCTTCATCCTCTGCGTCAATTTCGTTAATCAGGAAAAACAATATCTCAATAAAATCCATGATGGTCGGTACTCGGTAATAGTAATTTACATTCTGAAAAACGCGCAATTTTTAACGCGTTAATTTGTTTTAACTCGAGTTAACTGACTCAAAAAATGCAGTTAACGCGTTAAGGGTTAAAATAACATTTTAACGCGTTAAGGGTTAAAATAACATTTTAACGCGTTAAAGAAATTTGGCAAAACGCACAGCTCTGTGCTAGAACTTTATTCATTACACATAATTTTAAAATTTCGGTACACTAAAGAGTATAACCCTCAGGGATTAAATTTTTTCAATCATTAATTCATCTAAAGATCTAATCCTTAAATTAGTTTACTTCATTAACTGCAGTTAACTGCAAAGAAAGGTACAGTTAACGCGTTAAGGGAAATAAAAAGCAATAACGTTAAGGAAATTTGGCAAAACGCACACCGCTGACTGGAAATCCGTAAGAAGTTATTTTTTTAAAAAAAAAGACCTATAAATGTTTAACGTCTTATCTTATACTCTTATAGCCTATTCTCTTATTCATTAAAAAAATGGGAAGAAAGTTGGCACTTTTTTAGTATGCCTGATTTCTTTTGTACTGTTGGCTTTGGCTTAGATTATTTTGCTATAAAGGAACTCCAAGCATTACCAACGACAACTCTGCAACAAACACTTGTTGGTAAAGTGTTCTTCCAAAACGAAGGTAGATCGGATTTACTTCTCGCTCTTAAAACTGTTGAAAGACTTTTCGTTAAAGTAGTTCACGAACAAATAGAACCCATTATCGAGGGAACTCTCGACGATTGGCTTACGTGTAAGCTTTCTGGTAAAAGTAACTCCTTCAGTGCTTGTCTGTGTACATGGAGAGAAATTACTAACAAAACTCCAGACTCCCCGGTCAAGTTCAGAATCAATTCTAGACTTTCAGGATATTTCCGCAAGGCGTCAAACTTTCAACGTGTAACATCTGTGGTAGGGAATATTTTCAAGCAAAATTTAGATTCATTTGTCACTGATGTTAAAGAACCAGATCTTGAAATTTTCCTACATCTGAATGACAATTTCTTAACTGTTGGACTTCAAGTTACGAAGAAACCTTTATCTGACAGGAGTTATATGAACCACATTGCTGTGAGATCTACAGTATGTGTCGCTATGTGTATGGCGGTTGATCTGTCTAGCAAGGATGTCATCTTAGATCCTATGTGTGGAGCTGCTACAATTCTGGTTGAAGCTATTAAACATTTCAGTTGCAAGTCTGCAGTTGGTGTTGATTGTGATCAATTGCAACTTAAGTTTGCACAAGCCAATTTGAATTCTAGTCTTACTTTTCGTCATGTGGATTTGATTTGTGGAGATTCACGCATCATCAGTTTTAAACAACAATGGTTTGATGTGGTGTTGTGCGACGTTCCTTTTGGCCGAAAATTTGGTGATTCCAAGGAAATCCAGGGTTTGTTAAGAAGTATTGTGAATACAGTTGACTTTGTTCTCAAGCCTGAAGGAAGAGTAGGAATTTTGATTAGTGAACAGTTACGACAGACACTAATCGATCTTTGCCCGCATTGCTGGTCCCTACTGAATCAACACCCATTGCGACTCGGAACCTTACCAGCTGCAATCGTGACTTGGAAAAAAAAAATTACGCTGTAAAAGAAAACGAAAATGGAACGTTCAAGCGAAAATCAAGGCGAGCTTTCCCTTATAGAAATGATCGAGAATTTTAATAAACCTGATGGAAAAAGAACGACTGAATCGTCATCTTCTGCGAGTATAGCGATCGCATTGAACGAAGAAATGAATCGTCGTCAGGTATTTGTTAGTTTTTTTTTATTAATTATCATTATTTCCTACTTACCACTTTCTCAAATTGTTATCCAAATACAGGAGTGTGAAAAAGTTATGCAACAGTTATACACGGAAATATCTGAATTAAAACAAGAGAATGCAGTCGCGAAAGCAGGCATCCAGCGTAAGGATTCCCTGCTCGTGCAAGCCCAACAACAGTGGAAAACTTTGAAAGTCGATTGGGAGCAGAGACTCGAATTAGCCAAAGATGAGAAAAACCGCCTCGATACTGTAAGTTGGCGCAATGATGACTTGTCCAAATGTTCAGCATTCTTTCGGAAAAAAAAAAAGCCAAAAAAAAATTTATGTATCTTTTTTTCTCCTTGATAGACAGTGGCTCGATTGGAAGGGCAGTTACATATTTCCACTGCCGAAGCCCGAAAAATAAGTGCGGAACTGCAAACAGTTATGCGAGTAAATGACGAGCGTGACGAGATGCTTCACAGGCTTCAAGAGGAAAACTCAACACTAAAAGAGAAAAATGAACAAAATCAATCTCAACTACGGGAGGTAAAAAAAAATCGATCCTTTAAATAAGGTTTCTAGTTAGCGATTTACCCGATAATTTGTCGACTTAGGTAATGGTGGAGCTTGACGACAACAAGAAGGAGCTCAAACGTAACGAAATCAAAATGGATGACTTAAAACGGGAGAATCACAGGTTAAAGAGTCAGATCGAAGATTTGAAAAGGGAAAAGGTGAGTTTGGTGAGAGCGAGATTTTGCCTTCTTTAGGTATGTTGCATTAATGCCATCTTAATGGCTGTGGCATTCACATATGTTGCTTGTCACTGTCAACCTAGTCAAAGGAACTTGGACGACAGTGGCACATTTTTTTTGCTAGGGACATCGACTGTATTGGTAAATTGTACTCTGTCCCGTAGACAACTTTCCTTCCCCTCTTATCGATCTGATTGAATTGTCCTTTGTTTTTAACCTATTAGTTGATTAAACTATTTTAGTTTATCGAACCGAAAAGTTAAATAATTCTCCAATTGGCAAGCTAACATGTGAATAAATCCATCTACTTCTTCCAGAATAAGTCTATCGCGGAACTGGAATTACTGCAGCAGCGGTTTGAAAGCAGCCAGGAACAAAACGATGCATATTGCCTTCTTCGAATCCAAGAGGCTACCCAGAACGCCGAGGATGAAGCGAATCGACGTCTTCAGATTTGGCAGAAGGAAGTGGATTTGAAAATGAACCACTTAATCACTACCCTAGAACAGCAATTGGGTATCCTTAAAGTCAAGTAAGCTGCTTTGTCATTGATTGTCGAAACTTTTGACGTTTGATCTGACCAACATCTGAATCGATATTTAAAACAGGAGTTTAGCCGAATCTCAAGATATGGAAACACGCCATCAAGAAGAAATTACGGCACTACGTCAAGAAATAAAATACCAGAAGAAAGAACATGAAAATCTTACCCGGAAAATGCGTGAATTAGCTGAAGCACAATGGAATACGGTTAACAGAATACCTTCTTCGGGTACTTCATTGAGAACTATTGCTACCAAGTTAAAAATTCTTTTACTTTTAAAAATCTTCTCTTGTGGTTGCTTACAGGACAACGGCAAACAGCTTCATCGCCTGTTTCTAGCGAAATCTCGGATACCCCCTTGCTTAGTAAGGTATTACAAGTGAGAGAGAAAATAGAACTTGCTATGTTTTATTCAACCCACTGAACTTACGTATCTCTTGTGTTATTGCAGAGACACGGACCTCCGCCAACATCTAAAGATTCCAATGAGCCCGCTCCAAGGAGAAAGAAATAATTTCTCCTTGAGATGGAAATTATTTGTACATCTTCAGTATGCAGGTTGGATAAAAGTAAATTTTCTGTATATTTATAAGTGCCAGACTTAAACATGAGAGAGGACATGTGAAAGGAGAAAGGGCTTAATGCTAAATTTTTCTGTTGGGCACACATGTAGTACTCTGTTACAAAATGGAATACGAAAAGGATGAAAATACATAACACATTTTAAAAGAGACAATTCACGTTTGGCGACGACCATGTTGTTCAGTTTAAAACATGTAGTAGTAGATTGAAAAAGTTGGATGTTTGTGAGAAAAATTGCTGAATGCATGAGCTCGTTGCGCTACTTGGCACTACAAGAATCGACTTCAAAATAAGGCTTCAAAAATCAGTTAAAAATAGAGTGTATTTAATTTGTGAAAAATAGACAGTATTTCCGGGAAAGAGGGAGGTTTTAGAGATAATTTGAAAATCTGCTGAAAAGTGAATTTAAAAACAAAAAAGGAAAAACAACAACCTAGGAATGACTAGTTCTAGGATGGACAATTGAGTCTATACACGCTATGCACCCAACGAAACGAAGCCTTAGCAAAAAGCTTGAGTATTGATACACAGTAAGGGGAGGGGTAGCCATGTTTTTAAAAACACTACAAAAACATGGGACAGGTCCTTCTCATTTTTTAAAGTTTGTAGTCTGTTACCATTCGTGTTTGGGCGGGACTATTTATTGGTCAGCGCCAATTTAATTTTTTTTTTTTTGTTTGTTGGTTTTTTGTTGTTATTGTTAAAGTATAGAAAACATTCGTAACTACAAAAGGTTTAGATTTTTGCATGTATATCATATTTGAGAATATATTCTTATATGGATATAAAGATCAATCACACATACTGGGTAAAGAATCAGAAAGCCAATATTGCCCTCTGATCTTTTCTTCCCCAAGTTTCAAGTAAAAAATCGCAAAATGGATGCAAAACATGGTTTTATTATATATAATATTTTTTGTATCTATATTCATTTTTTTGTCGGTTTTGTGTCTCGATTTGTATCTAGATGGACGAAGACTGTATAAATTGGACAGAACATTTTGGAGTGAACACGGAAAGAAGGCGCACTGAATTGGACACGTCAGAATTTATTGGAGAGAAGACAACACGATTTCATCGCTTTCAGATTTGTAGTAAACTTTGTCAAAAAAATGTTCTCATTGAGGAAGTACAACGAAAGAAATATAAGAGAAAAATAATTTTGATAAAAATAAAATTCAAAGTCTCGAATGTTAGAACACACATTTCATAGGAAGGTTAATCAGAACGTTGTAAATCATCTTCATTTGTCGCCTACGGATCACAGTCGAAAAGAGATGTTTCGATGATTGATGTCAAAAAAGCATTGAACATTTATGTTCCCAAATCACCACGCCGGTTTTTTGCTTTTGTCGCTTCTTTAGTTCCATTCTGTTGTACCTCCTTCACTTTTAAGAAATCTAGGTTATTCAATCAATCATCATTTATTATTGCTTGATGCAGGCAGTGCAAATCAAAAGAGTGAGAGTCGCATGATTGCAAATCATGATAAGGGATTGAGAAGGTGGGGCAGACTAAACTGGTCAGTTTTTCGGCGGCTTCTCACCGTTTGCTCTTGGTGACACCTGCCGACATTTTGGTATGAGTCTGTTGATGTTTGGCCAGGTGGGCCTTTTGGCGGAAATTCTTACCGCATAAAGGACAGGAAAAGGGTTTCTCTCCCGTGTGCGTTCGTATGTGTACATTGACCGAGTACTTGTCTTTGAAACCCTTGGTGCAAATGCTGCAGTAATGAAGCAGCCTCTCTCTTCGGGTCCCCGTCTCCACTCCGACCGCCTCTCCAGGTTCAAGCATTCGGCTCGAGTCTTCGTCGTTGGCCAACTGTGCAGCCAACTCGGTTAATTTCTTCTTCTTGGAACCGCGCTTTTTACGGGTCTTGGCAACGGGTTGTGCACCAGTTGGCCTTGCCGTCGCTGTTTGCGAGTTTCCGGCCAGGGTCGACGGAGCTACCGTCGAGGACGCCGTCGATGACGAAAACTCACCGGCTCCTGTAGGCGTTGTCGTACAAATGTGCTTCAGAGATTCAGCCACCTCTTTTTCGAAGGTCTTGAGCTTGTCGAGATCCTCGATGTTACACATCAAAAGATCCTCGATTGTGGTCAGACAATTCTCTTCTCCGACTGGATGGCTGCTGTTGCTCGTCCTATCTGGTCCGTCATACTGGTAGTCACCGGAGAAGATATTTCCTATTGACATGATAGTGTTCCCATTTCCATTTTCCTTTAAAGAGGTGGGACATCCAGCGTCGTGTCGGTTGTCGTAATGGACATTGCTGCCAGATCGGACTGGAGAAGTTCTTGAACTGATGTCACTCATGGGGCTAGATGCCGCGTTGCTGTCTAGCAAGCAATGGTGTCGTTGTTGTTGATGCTGTTGGGGGCTAGAACAATCACTGTAGGTTGGATTGTTAGATAAGGCGCTGCCAAGAGGAGTCAACGGAGGCGTCGCTGGATCGGCAGAGTGGACGGAAGAATTCTCCATGACGCCTCCTACCTTGACCGATTTGAAGCTGTGGACAGGTGTAGAAAGTGCTTTGCGCAGTTCCGGATGTGCTGATGGCTTACTGGTTTGATAACTTGACGCGGTGGTCGTCGCGGTGGCCGTTGCCGAAACAGGTACAGCCGTCGCAACTTGTTTTCCTTGGAGGGCACTCCGCAATAACGAGTCGGAACCACCACCGAAACTGGTACTGCCAATCGGTTTCAGCGTCGATACTGGTGGTAGAGGAGATAGCGTAGCCAATGTTGGCATCGTAGCAAATTCCAATGTGAATTTGACGTCGGTAGCGGTTAGAAATGGGTCGTTGCGAAAGAGCTGACCACTCGAACTACCTTCATTCTCGTCTTGTAGAACGGTGCTGGCCTTCACGACCATAGGAGAGTCCCCATACTGGTCGGAACCGTAGTGATCGCCATTGCTGCTGAGTGTGTCGTGAGGACCAAAGAGAAAACTACCAGTATGGATGTGCCCGCCTGATGACATCCCGTCACCTGAACTGGGCAATCCAACAATCTGCAACAGTGCGTCCAAATCCATTGGTTCGACGTTAACGTTGGAAGATTGACCTTTGTTATTGTGCTCTTGTTCGCTGTTCGACCAGGACAAGTAATTACTTGTCTGTTCTTGTTGCTGCTGCAATTCTTGGTGCTGTTCATGATGATGGTGGTGATGATGGTGGTGATGATTTTGTTGTTGTTGCTTGGGCTCAACCGTGGAATCAGCCTCCATGGAGGAAGCGCACTGTGGCTGGTGATATTCTTGTCCAGATCCTCCTCCGTTGTTGCCACCAGTTTTGGACCAGCCGTTATTATCCAAATCGTCACAGAAGACGTCGTCAGTGCGGCCACCACTGGTGCTACTGCTACCACTACTACTGTTACCTTCGACACTGTTGGCGCTACTGCCGAATCCTTCATCCGGACTGGGCGTGCCAGCTAACCATTCGAAATGCATACCACCAGAATGATGTTGGTGCTGTTGCTGATGATGGTGATGATGGTGGTGATGGTGGTGGTTGACGAGTTGCTTACCACCGCCGCCGTCACCTCCAGCTCCGCTCGCACTGCTCTGCTGTTGATGATGTCCAGTCACCGTACCCACTGAAGTGTCTTCTTCGACGGGGAACAGATGTAAACCAAGATCCCTCAGGCGGAAGGCAGCCGGTGTGTCCGGACAAACAAAGTCAAATAAATCTGTTTTGGACAAGTCATCCATTCGCAACGCCCCGGCTAGGTCCATTGTAGATCACGAATCGGCGATAAATACCGGGTTTTACAGACCGGTTTTCTTGCTAATCTTTTAGTTATTTTTCCGACTTCTTCTACTAGTCTTGGACGAGGCCAGGTAATTTCACCTGCCGATTAACATATCCAATCTGATACAGAGAGAGAAAGAAAAACAAAACAAAAGAGAAAGTTATCACAATTGCCCTAATAAATATTTAAAAAAAAAACAGTACAGTATACACTATACAGAACACAGTCCGCACAGAATAATGACCTGTAAAATCACATAGCAACTAACAATATACACAACTAGAGCATTCGGAATTTCGGCACCTCGTGAAGCATTGTTCAACTACTACCGGAATACCATGAAAGCCAAAATAAACCGACTATTACAATTTTGTTTCCCTAAGTTTGAGTGCCAGTAATGCCAATAATGCTGTTTTTGCTGCTTGTCTGTAACTGTAATAATACACGCAAATTTCATGTTTGTCGATTGTCGATTGCAGCAACACCCCTAATGATGTGAAATTGTTTTATCGCCGATGGGAAACTTCGAAAAACTGAAAGGACATAGAAAAGTTTGGAGAAAGATAGATATTAATTAAAATTGAGCAATTGAATTGTGTAGCTACAAACACGAATTCCTAGTATAAATCGGAACACAAGTCACTACGTCGGACACAATGATTAGTTATACAAGTTGAAAGATGGACAGTTTACATCGCTTTACAGTATGATAGAATAGGACGAAAATTGATGGTATGCTTCCATCAAACTGTGGGCGAATGAACTGAGTTTTCTAGATAGAATCTTATTACTCACTCAGGCGACGAAAAAACACATTGGCCAAGCTTGGAAAAAAGAAAACTTTTTGGTGTTGCAATCGCGAATTTTTCCCACGAATTAACTGCATGCGGCCCAACCATCACATCAGAAGCTACGAACATTTGAAACTAATGCCAATAGCAAAACGGCAAAAGGTTTGCTACAAAATATAAAGAAGCACAAGAAGTTGGTCAAAAAACACTTATTGGAAACCGATCACGAACAAGACCGAGTGACATGACTCGGCTCGTTTACGTTAGTTATACGTATCAACCAAAACCGAACGGTAAACTATGAGTCTATGACCGGGGTGGCAAAGAAAAATCGGGAAAACTTTCACGCGTGACTTCACGGGTTTTTCAATCATTATTATTATTGGCCCCTATTGGCTCAATCGAAAAGATTTCGATCTTGGCGACGCCTGCGGCCTTCCTATAATTAGAGCATCACGCAACTCTTTCCCGGATTTGCCATCGCTCTCATGTATACGCTCTATAAGGCTTGAATTATGTAATACACAGCATCGTGGTGTGTGATGATGCGATCACGAATAATGTTGACCGATTCTCCCTAGCCCTTCTATCCATCCCTGATTCCTACTTATTTTGATCGACTACAACGGTTTACGAGGGCCAAACTAGTATTTGACCTCGATCGGGATCATCCTAGGAAAGGGCGTGACTGCGGGAGCATAAGGAAATCAGCACAAGTAGATGCCAACTTTCTTCTCCGTCATTTTTCTTTCTTTTATTTATTATCATTTTTTTGCTTCTTGACTCCTGACATTTCAGTTTGTTTTCATACATAAATTGCAGCGCCCCTATTTCGTTTCCATAATGTTTTTGTTTGTTTTTTTCTATAAAAAAACAAAGGTTAGTTGAATATTCGTGAGACGATGATGGTTGGATGCTTCATCCATTCATTGAAATATTTAACGCAAACGGGCATTACAGTACATCATACATTGCATAAATGTAGCATTGTAGCATTGTAGCACGTAATGGATTTAGTTGAAAATAAATGACATCGATAATTGAAAAATAAATATTTCCCACAAATAGCGGGACATGGACCTAATTTATTTTTATTCACAGTGGTTCTTTATTCGAATTATCCTGCGACCCACTTTTTAAGGGCTGATGTAATTGTTTAGGAAATCGCGAAAGAGAAAGAGAAAAAAATGCGTTTTTATTCGCTGTAAGTAGTGGTATTAATCCTTCCGCAAAAACCGCGAACGAAAGGGAAAATTGCGAATTCGTATAAATTTTTATTTTTTGTATAAATTTTATTTTTTTGCATTATCTTTTTTCCCTATGTTCATTTTACTAGATTTTTTACGTGTCAATGGAAAGTCTCTTTGTGGGTTGTGAGCTTCCCAGGTTGTGAGCTTCCCAGGGCGATCCTTTACACGAAAATATGGTTTATTATGCTATCCATGGTTTTTATGCTGAACAGGTGAAAAGCGACTCTCGCAGTCTCGCCTTTGATCAAGGTAAAATTTTCATGATTGATTGCCGGCTCTCTTTTTCTCCAAAGAAAAACACGCCTGAATTTTTTCTGGCGAGTTTCATTTTCTCTCTATCTTTAGTATAGATTTTTCCTTCTCTGAAACTTTGCTTTTCCCAATTCTCTGAATTAAAAAAAAACCTTATTCAGTTTAAAGTTACGCTTCAAGTCAACAAATTTAGCATTTATTCTTCACTCATATTGATACAGGTTTTGAATTTGTTCTGTGTGACATGCTGACGTCATCATTTTATGATTTTATTGCCTTTAGTGAAATTGCTGAATATTTTTGGGACTTAATATGTTAATTATATAGAAAAAGGCTTAAAGTATTTTATAAAGGAAAACAAGAAAAAGCAACAAAACAAGGAGATGGAACAAAAACAGAGAACCAGAAAATGCTTTTCTCTGCCACCAGTTTAGCCTGCGCCTGCCACACAATAGTCATTGTCTTCCCTTCTTAACGGGGTTCATTAAGATTCTGCTGGTTTCAGGTTTTCACAAGCAATAGGTCTTGAACCAGAGAGAGATTTCTTTGCGAGGATAAGGAGATTTGGAATTTTCTTTTTTGTTATGGCTTTGAAACTGACCCCGTTTTTTTTTCTTTGATAAGAAAAATATTAAATAAATAAATAATACAAATTTTCCACTGGGAAGTGCAAACACGATTGGGCTTTTCCTAAATTCGATCAGCGTTCGATTACCAATGTAACGGTGAATCCACAGCCGATATCCATCACATTTACGTGCATTTTCTACCAGTAACCAATGGCGCTTTCTCTCAACTTTTGTTTAGATTTTAAAAATACAAAAAATAAAAAATAAGAAAAAAAATGTAGGTAAGTCAAAAAGTAGTTCTTCGATATCGATTTGAATTCAGAAAAAAGGGTATGGCCATCGTGACTATGGAGTCTCAAATCAAAGTTCACAATGTCCTGCTGTCTATTCAATTCGGCATGTTAAAGTTAGAGAAGGGAAAATTCGGACAAGCAGCAAAAGATACAATCAAGAAATGATTCCCAAATCAGAAGAAAAGCGCGTAACTTTATCAGGTGAAGGAAGAATTTTTCTTTTCTACCTGTTGTTCAGTTACCTACATTTTTTTTTAAAAAGTAAAACTTTATTTAAGTAGATAGGAGGGGAGACGAAAAAATCAAAAAGGTTAAAAAACAACGATGAGTACAGCCAAAACCTGATCTGTGATAAATATGGTCAGTTATTCACTTGGGCGGTCCACGATGGGAAAGTGCAACGTTAACGTCATGTGCACAACTCTAGAAACTAAACAGCGCGAGAGAGAAACCCAGCCATCCCAGGCGAACACGCGAGCCAGCTCACATAATAGGTAGAAAGAGGCTTTCGGTCTTATTGCATTGAAATTTGCTACAAGAGAATAGAACTTGGAAGAGATGAATAAAATGAAGAACACGAACGACTCTATTCGCTGTTTTGCTATTTTCCTTTCATGGCTGTCATTATAGAAGTTTTTGTGCAGAGCTCTCAAAATTGGAAAGAAAATGGGTTTGAAAGAAGGAGAAAAAAGAAAAAAAAAATATGAAATCTATAAGCCCAAAATATAAGGGAAATGAGAAAAACGCCAAAAATTACTTTGCGATGGATTAAGGTTATGCAAATTGGCAAGTTATCTAGTGACTAGACTAACCAACCAACCATATTTCGTTTTTTGTTTTTGTTTATCTAAATTCTTGTTGTCTTCCTGCTGAGACGGAGTGAACGATGATCATATCCACACGGCAACAAATTGGGGCATCTGTAGAGACAATACATCCAAGCACACAGTGACTGTATAATGCGCGAATGGTGCGTGAATTTCTCATTTCAAGGGAAAAGCCCGCATCATAAACCAACCGGTGTACATAGAATATAATCGAGGTGAAAGCTGGTCGAGACGAGTTTTGGTTCTTGTTTTCATCTTTCGGTTTTTGGACGTCGTCACCGTCATCCAAAGATGAAATAACAGCACGACATAGTGCAATTACGCTCTTATACCCCGAGTCAAGGTGAGTTTCTTTTTCTTGTTCGTGTACGTATATTGCGTATTTTTTCTTGGTGATGTTAATGTGGCCCACCTTCACTCCGCCATACTTACAAATTTGTATAGTTATGCTGTTGTTGTTTTTTTTTTGTTTTGTTTTCTTTTATTCTTGAGACAGCATGCAGTGATGTAACGCTCGAGATTGGTTCTGTACTCTACACACACAAGTGTACATCCAGCGTCTTCCACCATCACTCATCTTTTGCTTATGCAACCATTTTTGGCGCGCGTGTGCGTGTGTGTTCGAGCAACGGTGCCCAAATGCTGATTCTCTGAGAATCAATCTCGAAAAAAAAAATCCGTTCGGTTGTATAATAACTGACAGCCGCTGCATAGAAGAGAGAGAAAAACGCAAAAATAAGCGATGGGAGTTGAATAGAGGTAAGAGTGAAAATGAGGGAGAAAACAAAACAAAAAAAGGGAAGAAAAAGAAACATATTTTTGACACGCACGAACACGCACAACGAAGCCTGCGGCTGGAGAATAACATGTGATGTTGTCTCTCTTTTCTGTTGTTGTTTTGCTTTTTTTTTTCGTGTTTTTGCTTGAAACTATTTGGTCGATGAAGAATCAGAAGATGAAAAAGAAGCCATTGGCTTAGGACCAAGTCGGTCAGTCGACCTGATGGATACCAAAAACCAAAAAGCTGCGCTCTTGTCTCTTATCATGGAACGTGAATCATTCAAGTCGGGCGGAGTTGGTGCATCAACTAACCAACATTTTTACGGTCTGACGGACAATGACTGAAATGCCGTAATCGCCGCTCGTCGTCGTCGTCGTCGTCAACCACTTTTCCTTAAACAATTTCCTTCTCAATTTGTTGTTGTTGGATCAACCAGAGCGAGATCGCCTTTAGCTACTATATGTACAGGACAGGAGTGCAGACGAAATGAAATTGAATAAGAAGAACGCGATGAGAAAAAAATGGTAAAAAATACATCACGATATCACATTTGAGTCGACGAGAAATAGAAAGCGTCGTTCCTTTGAGCTTTGATACAGACCTGCACACTATAAGATACACGTACGCTAGCTAGACGCAACAGACAAATATCTATCCTTGTCTACGTACGGTTTTTTTCAATGTAACCAAAGTCTAAAAGTCGGCAGAGCGATTTGGAAGTAAACCAGCCAGTATGACTGCGTCACTCTATATAGCGGCGCTCAAACAACAAAAACATAGATAGCAAACAACAACAAAAATCGTAGGGATTTTTTGCGTCCTCTCTATTCAAATAACCCCTTCATTGTGTCGCTGTTCACAATAGGACCGATGGGTCTCAGCGACACGACGGGACCATATCTCCTCTGCATCTTTGCAGAGATTGCAGATCAAAAAAATACAAAACAAAAGACAAAAGAAGCGCGTTTGCGCGACCGTTAAAAAAAAAACAAGTTTCATTGAGATGAAAAGACAAACGTCCATCGATCAAAACAGTGACCTAACACGTCACGTCGCAGACAACCACAAATGCAAAAATAGTCTTAGCAATGGATGGATAACCCATTGAGCAGCAGCAGAAAGACGAAGACGGAGCAGTTCATCTGACCGCTTCTCATAAAAAAGGGAAATTCAATAAGGTAGCCATTTTTATCGCTGTATTTTGAGCGTCCCAGCTCTTGCTCTTCCAAGAAATCTGAGAACTTGGCATGCAGACGGGCTCATTTGACGAAATAGGCAAAAAGAAACCGACCATTCGTGAGGGAGAACAAACGAGGACAGCTGACTCGTACATTCGGATCCATCATCCCCGAAATGCGCTGTCTGCGGCGATGTTATTGAGGTAAAGAACTCAGATAAGAAGGCACAAAATAGAAAACAAAAATAACAACAAAATTTTCAAAGACGTGAGCGCGGTAGAAACGGTGAAATGTTCATTAGTGATTTGCCATTGCATTCTTCCTTCTCGCATTGGCAGGTGGGCGTTAAGAAAGTCCAGCGTTTTTCGGTCGTGAGCGACGAGTGTTCTGTCTGTCTGTCTGTTCTGTTGTTATTTTTGTGGTTCCTTATATTTTCTTTCTGGATTTCCCCCTTTTATTGCCAAAAAATTCTTCCGTTTCGCTATCTATACACTGTGTCAGGCAGCTTTTCGATTACAAATTCCCACCCCTGAAGGTTGGTTGGCACAAACTGTGCTCAGCAGCGCGCTTGCCTGTCCCACATAAATATAGGGAATTGGAATTTATTTTTAAAAATACATCAAAGGTTGAAAAGGAAATCCCGAAACGACGGGAAAATCTATATCACGCGATTTTTGAAACAATCTACCGAGTTTTGGGGTTTGCGGTAAATAAAAACAAAACAAAAAACTTTCTTTCCATCGAAAACGCTCGACCTATCTTGGCGAAATCGTCTGCGGCTGCGAACCGTTTCAAATGACCTATCTGCAGCTGTATATACTTCCGCAACCAAGTCGAAGGGTGGGCTGACAAGAGAGAGTTTGACTTTGCTACTTTTTTATTGTCTCGGCTTCCTCGCCCGCGCCGTCTGATCGATCGCTTTCCTCCTTTCACGATGTATTAAAAAATACCGTACATCGATGAGCATTTTAAGCCTATCGAACCTCAAAAAAAAAATCCCAACAGATAGAGGAGAAAGAAATAAGGAGAAGAAAAAAGAAAGAAAAAAAAAACAAAACTAGGTTACGATATCACGAATGTCGGAAATCGTGTTCTAGTGGAGCTGCTCCCCCACCGCGGGCTTGCTAAATATAACGAAAAGAAATAAAATATCAAAAATAACTGAAGAGAAAAGCATTTTCACTTTCCGAGTAACTATCTCACCGTTATAACACGCTTCAAGCACAATTTGACTGTTACTCTAGTCTCTCTTTCTCATTTATTTCCTGTCTTCTCCATATACGTAGAGTATCAATGTATCATATGTAGGCTATAGTGTATACCTACGCTGTATACAAGACATTAAAACCATGTTCTTGAATGGCTCCGGATTGTCTCTAGACGGTGATTTCGACCATAGTGCAATTAGCAGTTATACAGTCGCAATTTTGTTTCATTTGTTTTTTGTTTTCTTACATTTCATTTTCTCAACTTTTATGATGTATATCGTCACTTGCTCTTTTTAAATTTATTACATGGACGTCTTGAGATTTAAAACCTTCGGGTGGTTTTTTTTTTTTTTTTAGATTTCAAATAAATAATTGCAAGACGGATTTAGACAAAGTGAACAGACGGTCGACATCCACCCCGTTTTCACTTGACAACATACAGTTAGACTCGTTTGAAGGAGATTTAGAAACTGAACGCTCCGTTTTCTCCTTTTGGGCAATTACTCTTTGCCTTTTGCTTCATTTCTTTTTGTGCTGCGTTTTTAAGGGGTTTTTTTTCCGACTTTTACTGATTAACCGCCGAATGGAGATACGATAATAGCAAGGCTTGTCTCATTTTGACTTGATTTCTAGGAATTGAAACCAAGCTAAGTTTTTTAAAAAGCAAAAAGTAAATATACAAATACAAATCCCAAATAGCAACAGCACTTGTTGCGTGAGAGCAGTAGGTACGGTGAGACAGGTTCTCCCCCTAACTTGACCCAATTAAAACGGGAGCCAAGAAAGAAGGTGTGGTCGCCCGTTTGGAATTATAATGCGATACCTGTCCATGCACACTGTTGCACGTAGGCCAATCGATGACGAGAGAACTCCCCCCCAGGAGATCAGGACCAAACAGGGAGCCGGATTCAACCAACAACAACATCGCGCCACATTTTTTTTAAAAAAAAGGTCAAAATGGGGCAAATAACACAGGATGGAATCGCTTTGTCCAATCCCCTCAATACATAACATAAATGAGTGAAAAAGAAAAAAAAATAAGCTAAAACATGATTTTAAAATAAGAAAAAACGAATGAAACACGAACAAGAAGGAAAGAGAGAACAAAACGTAGAGAATTTAAAAAAAAAGACAAAAGGAAAAAGGACTCAAGCAACAATCGAGAAGCGAAAAAAAAGAGAGAGAGAGGCAACAAACGCCAACGAACGAACAAACAAAATTGTTGGAATACGCGGCGAGATTTCACCGAATGCGGAGACGACCACACCCAAGTTATATTCAAGTCGGTTCAGAACAAATGGGGTCCCGAAAAAACGCCGCGTGACTTGGCTGGTTGTTGGCTCATACAAGTCGGAACACAGCCAAAAGGAGAGAAATAGATGATTATTATACCCTGGGCTTTTTTTTTATGAACCGAAATTCGCGACCACATAAACACCCGTCAATTCCGACATTCCTTGTGTCGCTTTTCTGGATCGTGCGGCTGCCGACAATGGTGATGGGGCCGTTACCATACCAAAAAGCCCCTGCAAAAGCCATCCATTGAACATCGTCGGTCGCGTTATTTGAACGAAATCACCCTCAATGTCTTGCGCTTGCCCACTAGCCGCGCGAATTTGGGTTTGGAATTTCTAAATTTCAGCCAGTCATCGAATGAGCCGGTGGCAATGTGTCACCACACAACATAAAAAAAAGATTCAAGATTTCCGAACGCCAAATAGAACGTAGGAATGAATAACCACGAGCTAGTCCGTGATGCCAAAAGCACAACGGGGTAGCGGCTGTGGCGGACGATTGAATTCAAACTCTCGTTGTTGTAAAAGTCAAATGGATTTTTCTTCGAAACTATCCTCATCCGTCTGATGACGGAGTCGCTCGTTCCCAACAGCTCATCGATACCAACATCGAAAACAACAAAAACAACAAAAACAACAACACAGCGAAAAGAAAAAAGAAATAGAGAAGAAGAAATAACAATTCAGCCTATCAAAGACACACGAGAGAAAGTTGCATGAGCCTCTGCGTGAAATCGCTTTTGGCTGATGATTCTTTTCTTTCTGTCTGTTGTCGTGCAGGTTCCTTGTTCCTTCTCTCTTTCTTTCTTTTTTCCTCTTATAGTCTATCTCCCCCTTCCTTTTTTTTCTGCATCGTTTTTTATCGCCTCCCGCCGAGATGACCGAACTGCGCGTGAGTTGTATAAGTGTTGTCGTCGTTGTCGCTGCTGGATCTTTCACACACTCATCTAGCAAACCTATACTGTCTATAGTTACGAATCGTGTACTCTCTCTTTCTCTCTATATGTCAGGGTTTTTATTTTGTTATTTTTGTCGTTCGTTCCCTTATAAATGGCGTTTTTTTTTTCCCCCACACAATTTGGTTATTGTGTATACCTCCCTGTGTGTGTGTTTCTCACACCACCAGACAGCCTGGAGTCGTCCGGCGACTTCCTCTGCTTTTTCCCGTGAATACTTACAAAATGAGATGCAGGCACGAGCAGGAGCAGCAACAGCAGCAGCAGCAAAGCGAAAGCCCTGAAAGCCAGCAACCTTGTTTCCATGTCGTTTCGTCTTGGCATTGCCTGCTGGAAACAGCCATACATGGACAGTTGGATGGGCGCGATGCGGCACCGGTTGCAGTTGCAGCACCGGCACCCACTCCTCAAACTCAAACGTATTGGATACACGTTAATGAAGACGTGTGGTGTGGCTGTTTCCTACACGTCTCTTTTGCCTTTAAGGACGCGGAACGATCGAGTGACGATGTTTATCACTTGTCGTCCCTGACTCAATGTTCCCAATTGGGCGGAATAACTCAAAGTCTCTAACGAAAACAACCAAAAAGGAATTTTTTCGATGGAAATCTATTGGCCACCAGCTCTACGCTGACGTTGCCTCCCGTTGACAACATATTTTCCCACTATAGAAGGAAAGCACATCACATACCATCCCCTTGCCACCCTCAGTCTTTTTCTCATCGCCCTCTTTGTTTCACCTTTTCTTTTGTTTCTTCAGGGTTTAATCATCCCCTTGTTTTCCACTCGAGGGACAACCGGGGACAACAATAAGAAGAAGCGAAAAGATACCGATTTATGGAAATAAACAAGACAAAATATTCGACCAAATCTAAACTGGAAAGAGAATAACACTGTGGAACGAAAAGGGGCTTATATATTTCCATATACACTTATATAGCTAAATATAAGCACGGATATGTGTAGTCTACTGTAAGAGTTGGATCTAGGTCAGTGGGGTTCGCGAGGCAGCACTTATCCGACAGCGCCGTCAGTCAACATCAGGGAACCAGAAGCCAAGGGGGGAAAATAATCAATTCACCAGATCCTCTTCCTGTTTGTTCCACAAGATAAAAGGATAGAATTGGGAAGAAGAAGAAAACAAGAGAGTCAAATGGAAGGACGGGGAAATACGAGAACCGTCCATCACGTTGGAGCTTAATATGTCGCCTACAGGTGTAGCGGAGAAAATCCAGTAAAGGTACTGTAAAACTGCAAAATCCTTCGGTCTCCTGCTGATTTGACAATATAAGGGCCGGTGGGACAACGACGACGACGACAGACAAGAAACTGCATATCATTATGTGTTTATTTTCCATTCAATTTTTGTGGCTTTCTTTGAGTGGTCATTTCTCTCCTTCTGAGTTTCATCACCGGTTGGAAATAAAAATAATGAGAGGAACAGTCGTTGCATTCAACCCAACCAACTGTGTGTACTTGTGTATAGTGTAGCCTACATTTACGTTGAAACGTCTGCTGGTTCGTTCTTCTCGTCTCCGCTTTTTTTTTAAGGGGGTGGGAGAGTTTTGTTATGTAAGAATTTAGAGACAAAAAAGAAGGGGGGAAATTTTGAATTGCATCATCGTGGATCCGTATAAGGCGAAGGATAAAGCTCTCTATTTCGTCCGTATAAAAAATGGAATGAAAAGTAGAAAAATTCACATCTGTCCCCAATGTTGGGCCCTGTTATATTTGGAATCCCTGCGTATCTTTTGTTGCCAACGTGCATCAGCATGACATCGTCTTACCGCACGTTTCTCTTCATTCTAACTGATTTCCACCATTAAATTTCATGCCTTTTAATGTCCGTTTTAGGAAGTTTTTTTTAATTTTTAACTGTTACCTCTCGTTGCATTATGCATTGTCGTGACACTGCTGCTCCCTTCTAATAAATAATACATTCGAGCAGATTTCAATATGAACGTTTAATCGCTCGACTGATACGGGCCGGCAAACATATAGGAAAGATAAGGAAATCCAATCCAACTGTTGATTTTGAATGCGTAGCTCTACGGAACGGAAGTAGTGGAGGCAGGGGGGCACAGTATGATTACATCCCGGATGAATGAGAGAAGAGAGAGAAAGAACAATGAAGAGTTGGGCGGAAGTTGGCAAGTTGGTCAATGTGACACAGAATGTTGTTGCATGTTCGAGTCTTCGACCACCAATGAACGAGAGAGCGCGCACGCGTATGGGCTTGTTTGCGTGTGGATTGGGTCACTATACAAAATCGTCTTTAGCCGTCTCGATTCTAGCCTCCTGCTGGTCTCCCAATGAGGTTCTTCCGCTGTGCTTTTTTTTTTGCGGTCGATGTTTTACTTCACTTTTCCCACTTTTTTTAAATTTTTAAGTTGGTTATTCTCTTTGTTTATTCTCTTTCTAAATACCATACGGCTCGTTGGCCAAGGTTGTCATTAGTCCCGTATGTCAACCGGTTGCTGTTCGCTGCTGTTCGTCAGCTGAAACAAATTGCGTTGACTTGTGCTGTTTGCTTGGTTCTTTGCCTACATCAATGCCAGACATTGCGTCACAAAAAGACATCATTCAAGGGCCACCAACATTCTTCAAGCCGATGTTTCTCGTAAATGTCTCGCCACAAAGACTAGAAATGTGTCATTTAAGTAACATTTACAGTGACGCAATCTGGCTATTAAACTATCTGCGTTTTTCACGAACAAATATGGACAGTGAATTGAATGAAATAAATCCCAACTTTTTTGGTGACTGTGATTTGCGAGCAAAAAGAAAAACGAAAGATTTAAATATAAAACGTGTACAGCAGCGCCACAACGTATTTAGGACATCTAAAGAATTTATGGAAGAACTGAAGAAGTATGAAGGATGTGTGAGACAAGAGAAATGAGATGTGCGAAAGCACTTCACCTATAGTTCATCTCGAATATCATTTAAAATGCCCATGCAAGTTATAGCGGCCCAGCTGTTTTATCACTGTCAAATGGCTCAGACTTCCTTTCTCAATCTTTGTCTAGTGTGTTTAGAAATTTAGGAAATTACGGTCGAAGGAGAAAACGGCTGTCCCTTTTTTTTTTATAGGTACCGTGTATAATAGATATTACTGTACGACTGTAGATTTTATTCTGTATATTGTTTTCCGTTGTTTTCTATGTCGTCCTGGTTCTGGGAAAAATAATCTCATTTTCTACCGCCCACACGCGCATTCATTTCATTTTCAGCCAAAGAGCACACAGCACTACACTTGCACTGATGTTGCCGACGAGATATCTTGTTTCAACCCGTTTTTTTTTCTAGTCGGGGACTCGGGGAGTCTATTACCAGCTCGTAGCACTTGGCCGTTCTTGAGTTTTGATTTTCATCGGACACGGCACGACACGGCATGACACGACAATCCGATCCATCAAGTCTCGAATTGCACCTTTTATATCGAACAAAGTTTTCACTCGCACATCGACCATAGCAAAGGGCTGACCGAGTCACGATCACGCGCTCGGTAGAGACCCAGCATAGTGTGGCACAGCAGAAAGCAGGGCTTCATGATGCATGTGCTATTGTGCTGGTATGGAGGAGGGCAAACCAACCCAGCTGGGAGGGAGGCCTACATATTTTTGTTGTTTTCTCAAATTTTTTATTTTTCTTTTATTTGGATTTTTTTTGTTTTTGTTTTTGTTTTTCACTGAGCCATTCGTCAGCTTTCTTTAGTTCGCTTATCTACGCTCCAATGGTAAAACCTACGCAACCAAGTTGTACTCACAATTTCTCCACACGCACTTCGGTTGAAGGTTTTCGATCGAGAAACTGTCCGTGTGGGAGGACCGGTATTGAGCCAGACCCACGTTCTATCAATAGGTGGTCGCATCTATGTTTAGCAAGAAGAAGTCAAAAAGAGGAAGAATGGGGTCGATGAGCAAATGCTAGACTGCTAGCGTGCGCGAAGATCTTTCAAAGTCATTACAGCGCCCTTTTTTTTTGTTAACTGCACATTTTTTGTTTCTTCGGTTGAGACTTGAGAATAATTAAGGTCGGCGTAAACAGTCGTAGAGTGGGACGCTCATTCAGATAGACCTATCATCATTAAAAGCGAATTTCTCATTCGCGCGCCGCACAAGGTCTCTCTTTCTCTCTCGCCGAGTCTCGTCTTGAGTCTTGACGAGGACTCTCTCTTTTGCTGCAAGGGTTTCTCTTCAAATGCAGCAAAAGGGTACGACGACGAGTTAACTTAGGGCAGGACGCAGAGCTTTTGGCGAGTTGGATTACCTGTTTTTCTGTTTTCTTGATCGAGCAATACGAATACAAAGATTGCACGTTCCAAATAATCCATCATGATTTCGATTTCAAAACATAGGGTGTCTATGGGACTGCTGTGAGTACGTGAATTATCGTGAATTACTACTATACTTAAAAATGAAATGGGTTTTTGTACATTTTAATAACTTGAAAAACGGACGATACCTGGAATTTTATAGCCGGTCTGAACCGGACTTGTTGCTGCCCTTCCAATCAAGCTGCACCCCCCCCCCCCCACCCCTTTAATAAAATGATTCAAATTGTTCAGTATACACAAGAGTGTTAATACAATCAAAATATTGTTTTTGTTTTTGATGTGATGAGCTGTTTTGTCTCGGCAGGGGTATAGACATTAAAATGAAAGAGAGAGCTGAAAGCTGGAGAGAGTAGAATATTGAGCTGCTGGGAATTGTGTTGCCCGGGCATGTATTGTCAGAAATGATGACAGTTTGTCGAGATATGTGATGTCGCTACCTTTTCTGGCCATACATGTCAGATGTTATGTGCCGCTTTTGGTGTCCTAAAACAACCAGTGGCTCGATCTCAATGGCTACTTTATTCCCCCGGTTATTCCTCACAAACCTTTTTTTGTTTCGTTCTGTTTTTATCTTTCCTTGTACGTATAATTGTATACGGTACATATATATATGTATATGCACGACCATATATAACGGTATAGGGCCATGGGTTTGAAAAACAAAACAAAAGTAAAAATAATGCCTCCCCTTTTACTTGGTCTTCTTCTTCTTCTTCTTCTTCTTCTTCTTCTTCTTCTTCTTCTTCTTCTGTTGTGAAGAGGTGAGGAGCTGGTGAGCAAGAAAGAGAGAATGAGAGAAAATTCATTGCAGACCTACTTCCAACGGTGTGACCCACATAAGACCCCTTAACACAAGCGGCGGCGGCGACGGAGGAGAGAAGAAGTTGGCTGCTGCCGTTGCCGCCTCCGCTGCTCCACACTCCACCAGGTAAACGCGAGTTTCGTCTCTCTATAAATAAACCTAGCCAGCACTATCCACCTGCCGTTTCCTCTTTTTTTCCCCTCACAAAAGTACCTCTCCCTTCCTCTATTTCCCGTCCGAGCTCCGAGGGCTTAATAGGACTCGAAGGGTGATTTGGGGAATGGGTTGGGTTGGCGTCCTCAACGACCTGGGAATTGATGGGTCTCTTTCTCTAATTCCCTGCCTAGCTTCTCCCCCTTTTTCCCTATAGAAATGAAGAAATTTCAAGATTCCTGTTATTCGACGACAGAATAAGATAGAGATATTTATATTGAAATACGAAAACAAGAAATGAAACTAGAGATTTCTGGCGAAAGAAGGTTTTTTTTAAAAAATAAAATCTACTTATTATTTACATTTTTTTTGTTTTGTTTTCCGCGGGAAAACATTCGTCGTTTTCTTAAATTGAAACGGCCATGTTCAGACTTGAAAACAAATAAACAACACGGTCGACACGCCCTAACGGGCAATCTCATTCAGGACGAGTCTTAACGTTCTTGTGAATACCAATCGAATTGGTTGTTCTAAAAATAGCAATGCTGTGGTTTGAGAACCTGAAGGCAAATGACTGAAACGACCGCAAGTATTTCGCTTGTTTTTTTTTGTCTTCGTCAATAATTGATGACGTGCCGATGCGTCTAATTACTGGGCTGCACATGTAACAACGAACGAGAGAAACTGTTTTCCCTTTCTAGTGCACTCGTTCCCCTTAAAAAAAAGGAACCAGAAGAAGAATGAAATGAACGTACAGGGGGGAAAAAAACAGGACATTAACCGCAGGAAAAAGAAAAGTGTCCAAGGCAAAGAGAAAAGAACTAGCTAGTAGCTACCTACAAACCCATGTACGTATGTACGTATATACGTATGCGTGCATAACATAGACATGCATAACTGTATCCTAAGTATAAGTGCAAAAAGGAGTTGTGCACATGCACCGATGGCAATTTTTTCGTTTTGTTCTAAATTCTAATGATCTGACTGGAGTAACCCCGTCGAGCTTCACTAAACCTCCCGCCTACATGTAACCATATGTAGGCTATATACGTTTGCCATTTTGGATTTCCTCCATTGTGTTGGGCTCTTGTTTTCGTTGTGTTTCTCTGATGTTTTGTTTTGTTATGTTTATGTGTGTGTGGGAAACGTGTGATATCCCAAACGAAAAAGAAAACAGCGCATCGTAGACAATCAACTGATGTAGAAATCGAGGATAAAGAAGAAGAAGAAGAAGAAGAAGAAGCGAAAAAAAACCCCCAAAAATTAGTAAGAGAAAGAGAGAAGAGAGAGACCTACTTTGTGAAACCACGGAAAGCAAAAGTGGATGGGGAAGAGAGGAAATCCCTCTTAGAACTTAGAAGTTGATAGAAATACAAACCCACACACTATATAGGTAGTAAGTACAGCAAGACTACCTCTACTGACGTTAGCTGCTCCATCGCCAACTGCCACCTTTCGGCGGAACGGGTTGACCTCAATATTCGCTCGTCCGCGACGCCCCCGAACCGTAATGAAAATCGACAATAAAATGATGTCGGACCTAGCTAGTTTACTACAGTAGTCGGTTATTATGTTAACTCTCTCTCTCTCTTCTTTTTCTTCTTTTTCTTCCACTCACTCTCCCCATACGCTCTACATCAATAAATCGTCTAATCTGTTAATAGACGTCATCGACGGCCGTCCAGCAACGAACCTCGTCTCACACATGGCTCTATGACAACCATGCCCAAAATGACAAGTCTGTCTCGATGGCTGATGTGAGATTTCTGAGAACAGCTGCGTTCCTATTTGGTTTTATTTCTTTTCTCGATTTCCACGACGAGAATTCAAACGAAAGAGAAACGAGGCATCAGAGCGTCGGGCTGATGGCTACCTCACTAAACTATACAAAAGGGAAAAGCATCCATAAAAACACAGAGACATTCCGATTGGTTTTCTGATACTTAAAAAAATACTTAAAGGAAATAAAAGCCAAAAAACCCAAAAATCCGAAAAACAAAAACCCCCAAAAAACTACGCAACTTCTTGTGTGATTGAATTGCACGCGCGACACTGACGACAACCGGTTGCGTGTCTATCAGTGGTGACCCACATTTTCAACACTATTTTATACGTGATCTGCGCTGCATCGCCAAAATGGTCAAAATGACTGAAATTCAATTTTGACTCAAGTGATTAAATATTTCGATAGAAACATCACGGACGGATTTCTGCCAATTAAAACAATTATCTACACTACGTTACTGGCACGCAAATCTATCAAGGTCGAGGATTAAGGGGCATAGGTGTTGATTGAAATCACATCCGGAACTGCCGTACCATATCCGTATGGAGAACACGGACGTACGTGTGGCCAATCCTTAGAGGGTCAGCAACATTTAGATAGGAAAGTGAGGAGGAAACAACTCATGTGATACGGTCAGAAGGCCGATAAATCTTGACTACCACACAGAATAACAAATTTCCACTACGACACCTTCACACTGAAACGTCGCAGCAGCTATACCATTTTTTATGATGCAAGTTGTGCAGATATTATTTATTTTTTTATTTTTTCTATTTATTTTTCTGATTGGTGTTTCTCGGCATTTTCGTGTAAAAATTATTATCTCTTGGCTATATACGACGATGGCACCTATATTTGCCGCAGCGCGAGAAAGCTACCTACCTGAGTCGTTTCGCAAGGTCGATGATAATAATCCCTTCTTCTCTCTCTCTCCTCCCATGCTGCGCGTTAGCGAAGCTTCACTTGATATAGGATTGTACTCTAATAATAACTTGTGCAATTATGTCAATGTGTGGGTGCATGCGCTTGCCTCCCTCGTTTCGTTTCTGCCTAGCTATGCGTGTAGACTGTAGAGCCAATGTCTCTCTCTCTCTCTCTCTCTCTCTTTCGCGATTGTTGCGCCTTCTTCCCATCATCAGCGAAGAAGGAGAGAACTTTCTCTCTCGATTGCGTCGACCCAGTCTACTATAATAGACCAACACAGACAACACAACAACAACATATACAAGTATCTCATGCAGACATCTTTTAGCAGCTGTCCGTTTGTTGCTGGTAGTACGTTTAGAGATAAATCCATAGACAAACACACCGTTCACGTTATTATACACTATTATTCGGCCACGTAATAATGAAACAGTCAGAACGTCGTATTAAATATGTCTAGCAACTTACCGCTTGACGGACAAATGATGGTCCTTTTGCGTTTGCAGCCAATTCGCCGCTTCAATCTTTTTTGTGTCGTCGTTTTTTGTCCTATAATACTGTATCATAGGAAAGGTAAGAGAACTAAAGGCAACGTTCCCTATACGCGTTTCCTGGCGAGACGAGACGTCACAATAATAATATCCTTGGAAACCAACTGCGTGTTTGAATGTGTGTATCGGAATTTTTGTTTGGCTTGTGTTGTAGCGCCGGTATCGTAACAATATACTTGTGCGCGCGTTTGAGTCACTCGTCAACGATACACCACCGTAGAATCACTCAAGGAGTAGTCGAAATAATAGAATCGACTTTTCCAGTCACTCACACGTTTGAACTGAACAAACAAAACGGAAGCCAAAAGACGCACGTGTTTCCAGCAAAGAAAAACTAATCAAACAAGTAGCAGATGATGAATTCAAAACTGATGAGATCGCACGTCGAATTCAATTGAGAAATCTGTTTTCTTCTGGTTGTTGTTGTTGTTGTTGAGTGTGTGTGTCTTTGTGAACTGAATGTTCGTTTACTGTCGTTAACAGCAAAGACGTGGAAGAAGAGAAACAAAAAAAACCAGTTGTGAAAGAGACTTAAGCGAAAAAAAAATGGTGGGAGCGACACAACCGTGTTGTCCGATCCACCAGGTAGACAGGGACCAACTGACGGAAACGGATGGAGGTGAGCGAGGTAGACTAGTACCGTAGTGTATACACTACACTACACTACACACACACACACACACACACTACTACCTTACTAAGCCAAGCGCCGTCCATAGGAGGTGCGTGTTGTGAGCACAGTGTACACAGTAACCTGGTTCCCCATCTTTTCTCTACCACCTCCTTCCACCTTATTCTTTCAAAATCCATCCTACACCTCCCTCCTTCTCTACCACACAACTCAAAGAGTAGAAGAAGAAAAAAAAAACAACTTCGTTTCTTGCAGGTGAAAACGACTGAGCCCTTAGTTTTTTTTTGTATACAATTTCGTACACACACAAACACATAGCGAAACTACCTCCCGGTCTATAGTATAGCCGTGACTCGGTGCTCTTTTCTTTTCCAGTCGGTTGCTGGAGACCGGTCAGACAAGTCTTTTTTTCGTTTATTTTATTTTATTTTATTTTTTTATTTTACATTACCCACTTTTTAAAAAAAGCACAAATAGCGCCGTTTTTCGTCGTCGGGCCCGGTTATTTTTTTGACAGACTTTGCTGAAGCCATTTGTTTGTTTATTTTTGTTTGTTTTGTTTTTAATGGAAAGGGGCTCTCTGATAAAATTCTTTTCTCGGAATAAGAGAACAAAAATCCAAAAAGACAAGCGACCATTTTACTTTGACATTATTAATGGAACTGGTGGTCATTTTCCATTCATTGGGTTCATTGCAAACGACTGGATTATGCCCAAAGACGAAA
Organism: Daphnia galeata; assembly: GCA_030770115.1. NCBI lineage: Eukaryota > Metazoa > Arthropoda > Branchiopoda > Diplostraca > Daphniidae > Daphnia > Daphnia galeata. The sequence continues at coordinate 1,554,944 of CM061120.1, read as the reverse complement.
CTGAAAAAAAAAAAAACGGAAGAAAGAAAAGGAAACCTGATTTTTGATTACGTCACATAGTGCTGGAAGCGCGAAGAAGGCCATCAGAAGAGGTAGGGCTCGGCGTAGGAAAAACAATAAAAGAGAAGAGTTGAGAACAATAGAAAATGTGTTTTGTTTTATTTGGTCTGCGGCGGTAATAAAGAAATAGACGACAAAAGAGAAGAAACAAATGAGGAGAGAAAATGGAAAGAAAACAAACAAAACAAAATGCATCGTTGCCGGCCGTTTCATGGCAGAATTTCGAATGCCCTCAAACCTGATTTACGAGCGAAAAGAAGATGACAAAAATACGTTCTGATGAAACGCAGCGCTCAAGCACTCACGTTCCTCTTTTTTTACTTTTTTTAGGGAAACGTTAAAAAGTAGAAAATAAAATAAAATAAAATAAAACGTGAATATTTTTCTCCACTTTTTTGTTTTTGTTCGTTTTTGGTTTGTAGTTTAGTTGAACCTCCGGCTCTTTGTTTTTTTGTCTCGGGCCTCTTGACCTACTCAAACTTTATAGTAATGTGACCGATATACCATAGCGGATCGGCGAGTCAGGCTTTTCTCTCGTCTGTCGTGTCAATCACAACATTTGAATAGTAATAATGCATCCCATCTATGTTCGTTTTGGATATCTTCAAATGCCAATCAATCACAACTTTCTATTTTTCTCGTATTCCCTATTTTCTCGATGAATTCAATAAGGGAAATGACTAAGCCTACGCAGACAAATAAATGGCATTATGCCTCTGAAAAATCTGGTATCATATACGCCAGTACGTATATAACGGTAAATTATCGATTCAGGTATTAGCCATCAGTATGAATAATAGAATAAATAATATTTGGTTTCTCTGCATCTATTTCTGCATACCAGTACATACTATGTATACACTCATGACTAGTATATGCTGTAGAAAACTGTACATTCCGATTGACGGCGCGTAGTTGCGATGAAATCGAAAACGGAATGTGCCAGATTTCCCCTGCCGTCACTCAATTCCAATCTCGAGAAAAGATGGCACGACAGGGAATAAAACATTGTTTTGCATTTTTAATTGCCCCCCTTTTGTATACACCAATAGGGACTCTCTCTCACTCTCGCTCAGAGTTTCCAGAGTCCATCGCCTATCTATAGAATTGGTACCACCATCTATCAATTTATGCCTTTTTATTCATATTAGCTAAAAACAAACTTTACGAGCGCTTATCCGTTGAATTCGTAGACCATTAGCATTTGAGCGTTCGCCACTTCCGTCGATACAATACGAATATAAGCCAATTAACTGAACACCTGTTTCATTAACCGACATAGAAGGAAGTTATCTATATACCAATATCGTGATTATCTTAATTTCTAATGTACGGTAGTGTTTTGCAAATGCAAATCCACTTCTTTTTTAAGACGTAAATCGTGTTGTCTTTGAGAATGAGGAGGGGGGATTCTGATTCCACCTTGACGCCTTCAGTATAGATTATATATTGAAAAAAAGAATTATATAAAGAAAAAAAAACAATTTCAATGTGTGCGTTTCTACTTTTAGTAATTAAGCAAATGAGAAAGTACTGCCAATCACCCAAGTGGCCGAAATCTATTGCAAAATTATGCACCTACCGCTGTGATTTACAAATCAAAAATTGCAAATGTAAATTTAGTAAGTTTTTTTTCTATATACCTTCCAGGAATAGAGCAGTATGGTTATTTATTGTTCTATTCACGCCCTCAATATTATGTTGCGAAATTGTTTAGCTAAAACATTGCAAAAAATGAAGAAAGAAAAAAAAATGACCAAAATATGCAGAGGAATTTATCTGTACAAATGAGAAAGTAACATATGGTTTCCTAGTATGAGTCGCACATTTAATAATGACATTGAATCAATCCCTCCGTGTGAAAGAATTCTCAACTTCTGTCATCTTCTTTTTTTGCGGGGCGGTTTGATATACATCTCATTTTCATGTACATTACCTCAATTCTGCGAAAAGAGATTATAGCAACGAAAGTGATAGTGTTTTTTTATACAACTCGAACAGTGTTTTGGTAGAGTTATTTTCACTACATTTGTTTTTTTTCATGTAAAGGATTAGCATTTTTCCTTTTTTATGCGAAAATTTTGATTGACAACAATTTTGATTGAGAACAATTGATTGACTTTTCTTTTCAGTTCGGCAGTTATTGTGTTATTTAATGTTCATCAATCAAGTATTATATAAGTAGACGAAAGGAAAAGCATGAAAAGAAGTCTATGGCTCCATCTTGGTATAGGCAGAACAATATGTAAATATCACACGCTGCACTGCGTTGAAAGGTGTCAAGAAACATCTTAACAAGCACGTCTTTCTTCGTTTAATGTCGATGAGTATTTGCATGGAAACAACCATATTTGTTAAATAATACTATATAGCCTACCTAAATTGATTCGTGTTACAAGCCCCAAGGGGGAAAGAAATGAGTAGGAATAATCAACGGTAAATAGTGCACTGTTTAACGATGTTGGAAAAAGATATAGGCCTAAAGGGCGGTCGAGCCTATCGTGCATCTCATTTTATACGCAGCGCCAGTGCACCTATCCTTTAAACGGCCAAATCCAGCATATCTAATAATAATACACCCTGCTGGCCCTCATTTGAATGAAGGTTTTTAGTACTGTACGATTACAAGGCTAGTTGATTACTATATAAATCTTATGATTGGTAGGTTTGAGATTTGACTGTCAACATGTGTTTACCAAGCTTCTCTCTCACAACACCAGCAATATTGAATAATGATTTGTTTTGTGTTGTGTTGCTCGTTTATTTAAAAATTCCGATATTGGTCTTTGGGGGGGTCCCTTTACTATTTGTCTATCTGTTCGTATTTATTTGTTACTAATAGAGTATTATATGAACACGTTAAGCGTACTATTATTTATAACCTCAGTTTGACAGCTTTTAGATTCTTGATCAGAGTTTTTGATTGGCATAAATAATATGGAAGTCGTTTTCAGTCACTATAAGTGAGTGTACGACGAATACACAGCATATTTACTTAAATTATACTGCGCTACTAAATCGGGAGGCTGACAAGACACATATTTAAAAAAAAAAGAGAAAATAGTAAATAATAGGTCACATCTAGGTATTTTGCAACTGACAAAAATTGGCGCAAAAGGAGTTTTATTGACACACCTGTTCATCAATAAACTTTTCAATTTAAGGAATTCTTTTATTCGAAAAAAAACGACCAAATAACAAACCACAAACAGGAAATTACATCACTATTGTGCTGTGTCTTACTCTTACTCTGTGTCTCACTGCCCATATTTTCCAGAAACCAGAAAGGCTTGCAGAAAGGGGAATCGAGGAAGGTCACCCAAAGAAAGAAACAAGATAAGCAAATAATATTTTGCCTCATTAGAAACTATGAACAGCAGTTTAGTATTGCACATACACAATGTGCCGAACAGAAACGGGGAAATCCAGAAACCGGAATGATACAGCAATTCACTAGACTTTCGGCTAATTCGGTGACGCGTATAGAAAGTGTATGGACCGTGTTATTATATTTGAAGCATTTTTTTTTACCCTATTTTTGTTTCGCAATAGGAAATAGGGCAAAATGTCTCCTAAATTTATACGAAAGCAAGGTTTGATACATGATGGAATGATATGTTAATTATGAATATGGCTGAAATAAATTTCGTGTTACAATTAATGCATTTATATTAGGCCTGACAATCAAACAGATGTCATGGATATTAAAAGAAACGACTTTGTACATGGTGCGCATTTATTCACCGACAATTTGTTATTTCAGCGTGAACAGATCATGACGTCTTGGAAGTACGGTATATCAGTCGGTCAATTATTTCATTCAACAATAACAAAAAAACACAAAATTTAAGCAAAATTCCCGTATTGAACAATTGAATGAACAATTGAAGTTTGAATGAGCTCGAATAGGCGTAACGTGTTGTTAACGTGCAAGTGTTGTATTTTCATGATCGGATCAACATCTAGGTCAACGAACGGCAGCCAAGCATAAAAAAGAGAATCACGGTCGCCTTTACAGTCGCCCTTTGATTTTCGGCGTTTTCACCGGCAAGTTGTCGCATGTAATCGAGCTTTGCGAAATGATGTAATGCTGGACTGACAATGATTGGCTTTTCTCTCCCGTTTAAAACAGTATTGTAAAATGTAAAATATAATAAGCTATTATCTTTTTTTGGTTCACATAATAGGGTACCATAATAGCATACAATAAACTGACGTTAAAAAAGATTATACGGTAATAAGCTATCGCTATAGGAATGAGGTCATCATAGACCTCCCAATCTATGCGTATAAATACACGCAATTGTCTAAATTTGATAGAGCGCAAAAATCTTGCGATAACCCCTATAAACTTGTAAAATAAATTCCTAAATTTCTGTATATTTCAGTATAAATATGCTGGAATAAACTGTGGGGCACTGTTTCACTGATATCGATCCGTGAAATCGGCTCTATTTGTTATATGTGATCAAGAGGAGGTAAACAATACGTTATTGATTATATTATAAACTTTCCTGGATATAGGCCTACATAACAATGATATATTTAAGACCGCTAGTCTTTTGTGCCCATGAAATGTACCGTACAACTTCTACAAAATAATTTTAAAGTCCTATATTTTGTATTATGATTCAACATTATGATGTAATATGCAGCTGTAGATCTGCAGGCAATTTGAAACCATGGTCCTATTATTTTTCAAGGTTTCTTATTTTCTTTTCATTTGTATTGTATTTATTCATTTATTATTATTTTTTTAGGCGGGAGGGGGGGGGACTAATCAATTGCTCAACCAAAGAAAACCAGTAAATACTAGACTCGACTTGTTGTGATTGCGCAGTATGCAGTTCGCTACCGATAGGTTTCTATTAAACAATAGCCTTTGGATTACTGGGCCCCCATCCACCAAACGTCCAAACCCCAAAACTCCGTTCTGAAACAGAAACAAACACAAAAACGAGTCAACAACGAATCAATGGGGAAGGGGAAAAGAATGCAGGCTGTTATTGTGTCAAGGTTTTTCTTGACATCCTCTTTGTTCTAATTCGGAGACGGTCCGATGGGCGCATTGAGATTTGAAATTTGACTGATGTGGTCTCAACATTGCAATAAATAGCCGCTTTATAACTGCGACTAGTGGTGGTAGTTTGTAAATATACGAATAATGCAATGTTATATACGCTTGACCCAACTGTTATCGCTGTTGTTTGAAAATACTGCAGTATAGACAGAATTATTCACGGCCCAATCTGGAAAAAGAAACACAAAAGCAACTACTATCAGTCTCTGTCGTTTGTCACGTCATTCGTCACGCACCACGTAGGTATACAAATGATGGCGCAACAGAATACGACACTCGACACACCAATGCACAATTCGGCGCTCTTCATGTTGTGGCGGAGACGACTATTTTTATTCAGAACGAAATTTTTCTTTTCTGTTTCAAACCAAAAATGGAAATGGTATTTTTGGAACATAAGAGATCTGATCTACTGTCTGATATATGCTAACTGTGTACGACTTGTATACGGTCCCGTAGAAAAATATTGAGACTTAACTGTAAAAAGAAAGAGAAAAATGAGAAAATTCCCTTGATTTTCCCCACGGAGTTTCGTTTCGGATGCCACTTCCGGTCGGAAGAATTTTCATTTCTTATACCTTATAACTGTAAGGAACAAAAACAAAACAAAAAAAGAACAACAACAAACGAACAATGCGGTCGCAACCACCTGCAACATAATGCATAATTGATCTGCCATCATTTCATGAATGTAGGAGGTGCACTTCATCACTCCGTTATTACCCGTCTTTTGGCAACATTAGCCGAGTCTGCACAGCTACCACTACCTTGACCCGAACTCGCGATAACATGCTTAAGCTCCCATATCAACTCTCGCTTCAGATCGTTCGTGGATTCTCGGAAAATTGTCTTGAGCGCCGTTACGATCGTGATTTGATGGATTGCATCATCACACAGCAGCAACAGCAACTGATTGCCGCTCGATTGTTGGTTTCAAGCCAAAAAGAAAATGACGTCATAAATACAACTTTCATTGATGTCTTCTATAGACCTTACGGCACTGATGATGAGGTACGTCTTGAACTGTAGAATTTCTCTTTATCTCCCACAGAATCGAAGAACCAAAAAGAAGACGGCAACATCATTTTTTCTTATTTGAAATTTTCTTAAATAAAAGCTAATAATAAGCGAGGTTAGTCGGATTAGAAGATAGATAGAGCTCCTGTTTTTAATTTATGATTATTATCTAAAGTCAATTTCGCAAATACAAAAAATATGTACAATTATGATGCGTGTTTATATATTTTGTTATAAAAATGTACGCAGTATTTATAGAAATAGCAGAAATAAGAAATCTAAATTCTGATGTGCGAAATTCGCAGCATCAACAATAACAAACGACAAAATAAAAATAAACCCTGGGAAATTCGCTAGGATCTTGTCCTTTCTAGGAAGGGGAAAGTTTGATTGCGGTAAATGGCAAATCACGAATTTAATCATATCCATCATAGTGGGCAGTCCACCATAGAAATCCTATTCAAACGTCATAGAAATCACATCATCTGCTGACATTTAACCAACTTGGGAAACTCTTCGTCTGATTGTTCGTTCAAGTTCGCATCGTAAGAAGCTAGAATGGGTTAGTCTTCTGACTTTACTTGAACACTGGTGGATGACTTGCAATATTTCGTAACAAAAATGAATAATAGTCTTGACCAGCAAGTCTTGACAAACAAGCTCAAACATTTCATGCCTTCCTCTTTACTGTGATATAATGAATAGGCCAGTCAACAAACTTGGGTTTTTGGGGCATTGTTATTATTATAGTGCCCATTCCATACATCAAGTGCGGCGTACGTGCTACCACTGCTACCCATTGCAAATAGGCAAGCGAATAAGGTCATAATTATCAACAAATTTGTGGGATTTTCCCTGGAAAGGGACAAGGCGACTTTAAGTTGTTGGAAACGTTTTTGTCACCTCTTTTGCAGTCAACTGGACACAAGCGTATCAATGTGATAAGGTTATTAGTTTTTCAGTTAGGAATGTTTATCATCAAATAGGAGAATTTCAATAATTTCCTAAATTGATTTTAAAATATTTGCTTGCGTTTATTTTCGTCAAAATATTTTTTATGCAAGACTTATTGATATAGCTAAAAATATTTTAGCACAGTAAACAGAACGCCATCGAATAATTATCTATTCAGATGTTACCTAATTCACAATTTCAAATACTGCTGACGTTAAAACTTGATTTGAACAAACTTTCGAAGTTTCGAACGTACGTCTCCGTCCGACAGTGTTTGAACTGTACTACGTACATGACTTGCAATGTTGCAATAACAACAGTCACAACTCGCAACAAAACAGGCTCTAACATTTTGCATCTTCCGTTCTTAAAATGAATTGTCTAAAAATCGGGTCTTTGTTGGATAATTATGATAGAACACTATTCCATATATGTAGCTAGTAGCTTATAAATATTAGTTTGTTGTACGGGCACACGAAAATATCGTGACCCTTGAGGATTTTCTGGCAATTTTCTTTAGAAAAATTAAACAGCACTAGGGGTTTGACAAATTCTCTGTTAACAATATTACGTGAACCCAACTTGTAAAACTTTGTAAAAAAAAAACCACTTTTCTAATTGTCGCTTCACCTTTACTTTGCGGATTTCTATTTTTCCTAGCGCGTTTTAAACTATGATTGAATTCGTTCTCGCTTCGATTGCAGAATAAATAATAATAACAGGTATAGTATTACTAATTGTGTATTAATAATATTACAAATAAAAAAGATAAACTATTTCTGGATTTTTATTATAGCTATTGCATTGTTTGCTGAGAATAATAACGCACATACATTGTTTAACGTTTTTCGTGTTTTTCGATTCCCTTTTCAATCCTATCAATTTGAAACTGAGTATCAGAAGTAAAATAAAAAATTTGCCTCCTTTATTCACGACGTTAATCGAACTTGTTTATTAAAACGAAAAAGGTAGTGACTCGCAGGAAATTTTTTTTATCCGGATTGTGTTAAACAAGTGAATCCAATCAACTAATAAATTTTTTGACATTTTCAACATTTTTGGCGATTGGGGAAAGTAGCTACTTAATGTAGTTAAAAGTGGGTAAGAAAAGAATTAAGTACCTGGAGTGCATTGGACCATGTTACATATTAGATTATTATACAGAGAGCTTGCCGCTAATTTATTTACTATCAAACATAAAGCAAAACATGTTTCCAAGTGCTCCAGCGTGAAAATTGAACAGTTATTTATTCCTTAGCAAGAACTCGAATAGAAATGCAACCCAAGGGAATTGAATCGATAGGCATTAGTTTTTGTTTGTTTTAACTTTCCCTTTTCCTAATCTTCGTTTTCAACCATCCTTTCTATTTTAACCATATTTTTCTCGCTGTTATTAGATAATTCTTAATCATATTTTCAATTTTCCCGTGGCATTTCCTGATTTTTCAAGACTTTCTCTCGTCCTTTTTTTCTTTGCTTAACTTTCCTGGCAATTCTGACAAAAAATAACTTTTGCTCAGCGCAGCGCTCAAACGGTACTCAACGATGGAGAAACCACCACCTCATAGACGTTGTACCCTCGGGGTTTTCCCGTTTTATCTTATTGGCGTATAATTTTCCTGGAACTCAATTTTTCTGTTTGAATGGGACGACAATAATAACAAAAATGACTAATAATAAAGCAAAATACTGATAAGAATAGGAAAATTTTTTTATGGGTGTGACACTCTATAACTTGTTATGATGAGGGAATGTCTATTTGAGTACAAGAGAAAGTAAAGTAACGCAAGTTCTTTGTGTAAAAACGTGCCAAATATAAAGAATGCAATCGTAAATCGCGAACTGCTACACAGCAGTGACACAGCTAACAAACTTGGCGAGTAAAAGTGTCGGATTCAACACGTTCTGTTTACGAGACGGTTGTTTGTATCTCATCTAAACCCATCTAAAACAATACAATTGACAGTGTGGCTCATCAATTTGTTTTTCTTCCAATTAAAACAATAATGCAAAATTCTTTCCACTTTCCAACACATGTCGACAATTGTCGACCATATAAGTAGCCTACTATCAAGACAATGCTGAAAAAAGGAGAGAAGAAAGTGGCGGGGTGTAAAAAGTTCACGTAACTTGAATTTTAGAAACTTCCTGATTCACAAGTCGATTGTTTCTCATCTATTTCTCGTACGCCAGCTAAACAGCAGTGGTGCTGTATTATTGGGAACACGGTGCCATGACAATTGCATTGAAACAATCCAAAAGGCAAAATCTCTGAGAAATAGTTACTATATATAGGCTTACTGGCTTACCATCAGATTACATGACTTAAGGTAATTTACTGATTTGCCAACTTGTTTTCTGCTCTGCACGATGAAACCAAATAGGCAACATTTATCGTGCGACAAAGTTTATATGCGTCATTGATCCAAATTCGGAAATTCGTTCATCGATCTACAACTTCGTTGATTGATACGCGCAACTAATCTGTTTTTCTAGGGTCGACTAAATTTTCACTCATCCATAAGTAAAGACTGCTATAAGTGCGCTATCTATGGGTATGACTTCCTGCAGTAGTGTAGACCGAAAACACAGTCATGCGTCCAGTAAAATTTGTTACATAAAAGAAATTAAATTGTTAAAAGTACACACAGATAGACGTGCCGTTAGAAAAAGCGTAGACCGCGTAGTCTACTGGTACTGTATAAATCACATGAAAAATGATTGTCTGTAAAACTACACCATATCCAAGTTTGACTTTTAATCTTTAGTTTGACAAATTACTCGAGTAGGCTACTTATTCTTTTAATTTTGGGAATGGCAACAATCAAAGTACAAAAAATCTGTCATTTTTCAAAGAGTGTTTTATTTACAAATTTCAACAGCATATTTATCGATATTTATCAAATATTAAAATTGTATTTTTTTATATAATATTGAAGTTAAATGCTCTAAATTCGTGATTTGCAATCGATTTATTTAAGAGTAAATTCTGGAATTGTTTTTTTTTTATTTCCCAATTTAAAAAAAAATATTGTAGTAACAATCTAAATGTAACCTGAAATGTATAGTATACTACTGACGTAGCGTAAAAAAACATATTGCACGTAAACATATTGCATGTGGCACAGTATATATTTACATTGTACATATTTACAGCTTTTTCTATGAATTCAATATCTCATTTGTCTCATTGAAAAGATATTTATATCATACATCCTTGAGATTCCTTAGTGACCGCCACTGAGGATTAGAAAGTCATCTTAAAAAGCGTAAAAAGCACATGAATGGTCAGAGTAGATTGATTGGCGCGGGCAAAATAAACACAGTGCAATGTCTTCCGTTACTTTTGTCGAGGCCACGATGATATATTATATAAGAAACTGTTCCATAGAAATGTCCATTTTGAAGGACAGTGTTTTTATTTGTGATGGATATCACGAAGAGCCCATCATCTTTTTGCTTTCATCGTATTATCTCTACATTCACTCGAGGAGATTGCTGCAGAGGCGTCCAATGCACCACGAGTCCGCGATTGAGTTACATGTTTAGAAAACTGCGAGGAAAACTGAGTGGATTTTTCTACGGAATCTATACGGGGTGCGTTATAGACGCGGAACTGTGGGCATACCGGATCTAAACTACTCAAGGTAGACTGCTACATTTCAAGGTGGATTAGTAGCCTAATAGTATTGACATAATGAATTTTTTCGTTCAACTTCAATAGAGACGAGCGATGCATCATTCGGATTCCAACATATTACAGTTGAAGTTAATAATTAAGCATTAAACCCAAACAGATATCCAACTCTGGAATCACGTCTACCAAAATGGACGATTAAAAAAAATGATGTCGACTTAGCGCCCCAAACCATCCACCCAGTTACCCAACCAGTCAAATAAAACAAACTGACAAGAACAGTAAATAAATTTGCATTTAATTACGTTCAGTCGAATTTCCTGAGACAATTTCTCTCTAATTAAAATAAAATAAAATAAAATTTGAAAATGGTGAAAATGCACGTACGAACTAAAATGCGAAAATGGGTTATCGGCTTATCGCCAAATTGATTGGCAACTTGGCATTAGTTAATGTTGAATGTTGATAACTTAAACCAATTTGTGTATGAGAAAAGCAAGAATATTGAGGTGAAATTTGCGCTATGTGTGGTTTGCGAGATTTGCAACAGTTTCCAATCCGTCGGTTATATATTTGCTTGAAAAACGAGTTCTTATTGGCGTTGACAAATACCGGAGCTCTCAAGTTTCAATGGGCGTGGAACATTTGAAAATGTTGTAATCGCCCCCGTTTGATTGTGAATTTCGCTCAGTCACGCGCCTTCTGGGTAAACCTATAACTATAATACTTGCAGAATGCCAAAACCTGATGCAGCCGGATGCAACCAATTGATTGGTGTACAAAACCAAAAAATCCTATTCAATATATTCACATAGGACTGCTTTTAAAAACTGTCGGCTTTTAGCGTGCCATGCCTGCAGAAGATATAACCAACTCAAAGGCATATTATCGATCGTTTTCCTGGAAAGAGAATGAGAGAAAACGAGAAAACAAGCTCTCAGATCCCCCGTTTCTGAGTTTGAAGAGAAGGGAATGGCCGGCAGAAGCACTCGCCAAGTGAAAAGCTATAAAGAGAGAGAGAAAATCAAATCTCTGATATGTCCGATCCAACATTTTCGCTCGTTTCGTAGTCAATAAAACAAATGCCGTAGCTATATACCTAGCTAGAGAGCGCTTGAAATATTTCGATATTGGCTACTATAGAGCGCACAAACAGAAGCCGAATAAGAAGATGCCAGCACATTTGTCGGTTCCCGTTTCGTTTCTCTTGATTTGTCGTCAACTCGTCTACGCAACCTTTTCAAACTGCTCACCAAGAAATACCGGTACACATTATTGATGATCCCTCCCAAAAAAGGGCGGCAATGATGGATTAAATCGTGTGGATGACTGTCATATTAGATACACCTTCTCTGAAAATAAAAGCCTAGATATTTGAAATATCGCTGTAGTACATCGAAATAAGTACCTTTGATCTTTAAGAAAGATTGAATCCCCCCGTGGATTTTACAGTGTATGGTCTGATGCAAACAGCAAACAGCACGAATCTTCTGTTTATTACATACCTTTGGTGGCGATAAGCACCTGCCACTGATCACGTAGTAACAAAAAAACGAATCTTGAATGGCCACTTTCCATTCCGACTCACGTGACACGTTCTCATAACAAAAAAGGATAAAAAAAGAAAAGAAACAGGATTGCAACGGCTATAACGAGGGCCTTTTCCTAGGGCTATATTTGAGTCTTGTTGACTCAAATAAAATGGCACTCGGAAAACGGCAACATATAGCAATAATTATCAAGAAAAAGAAACGCAAGAAAAAGAAAGAGGGGATTATTTTTTAAAAAATATATTCAGGTCTGTAATATAACTTGATAGCATTCTAGGAAAATGTGAAATTTTTTCTTGTTGCATTAATTTAAAATTTAAGCCTTAATTAAAAAACCTGTACAGTTTATCACTCAGTGCTCTCTTGTTGTATTTCACTTTGATGACTTCGACTTAGGGTCGGGTCTGCTGACCTGCATAAACATAGAGATGTGTGTAGTGCGTAGATTGATCTAGTTAGAAAAATAACTTCCTAGTTCCTACTTCTAACGGAATCTATATAGCGACATGCCCAAGGCTAGCTTTGACCCGCCATACATATACGTATACAATACCTTATATGCAGGATTAATATGGACAGTGAGATTTAAAAAGTAATATATATAGCCATTATAGCCTAGCTGTCCTTATAGCTTACATGTTTGTGACTATCAATGAATTTCTATTTTTCTTTTCTATCCATTTATATTATTAGGCAATTATTTTATTTATTTTTTCGGTTTTCCAGTTTTGGCAGTTTCCACGTAATTATCATTCTCCACTTTCAGTCGGAATGATGAGATATAATTATTTGATGTGTAGGCCTATGGGCATTATACTTTCACTTGTGAAACAATTTCAATAATAAGCAAGGCTAGGAACTTCATGTACTAACATATTTTTTTAAGAAATATTTTTTTGCTTAAACGCGCTGAAACTTTGAATCTGAACGTTTCGTCGATAGCGGAAGCCAATTCCGGCGAGTTTATTTTACATTTAAATACATATTTGACCTTTTTGCCGGTTTTTAGCAAATATAAACACTTATTAGCCACATGTAGCCACTTTTATCCGTTTTTTCAAAAAAAAATGTTGCCAAAATTCGACAACATGACATTATCAAATTCTCGATTCATCATCCGCTAAGAGGTCGTTGGTTCTGCTGAGCCACAATTATAACTTTTTTACTTTTTAGTCCTAATAAGAAATCACTATAGTTTTTTACTTAATTTCTTTTCTTTTAACTTCAAAATGCCAAAAACAGCTGAATCGAAGCCAGTTTAATTCAATATACGGTTACAACTTCCTTTTTAGACACATATTTTTACTTTTTAGCACATATTCGGTGCTTTTTAACCATTTATTTTATTAATTTATATGTAATATTCGTTACGTTTTAACCACATAAAGTTCCTAGCCTTGAATAAGCCATGTGCATTTATTTTTTCCTTGTAAAAATGTAAATAATAGCGCTAAAAATGAAATTATGAGGGCCATGCCTTTCAGATTTATTCTCTCCACCTTGTTCGTCGACGCGTATACACATTCTTCGAATTCGACGTTAAAGTGAAAAGAGCGATTTTTACGGGCACTGAGAGAAAATAAAGGGCTCAAACTACTTTTAATATATCATGTCATACGATAACCAGTTGACGACTTGAGGTGTGCTCGCATGCCGACAAAATACGGCGAATCAATTCTTATTAAACATATCAGACGCGTTCGTTCTGCGTTGCTGCGCTAATATATATATACAGACTGCCAGCAGCTGTCTGATATGTTATGTAGTCGGTAACCTCCGTATGTATTGACAATATTTGACTCTCTATACTAAAAAAATATGTGAATTTCGCGAAATTCAATTCAATGATCGACAAAAACTACAAAAATGTGTGAGGGATAATCAACCTGAAATCGACATTGATTCATCAGGGACGAACTGATGACGGCCGTTTAGCAATAAGCAGAATAAGCTTATATTACTTACCACGTTTCAATCTTTTCCGCGTATAACAGCAACAAAGGACAAGTGGTTCTGCTGGTATATACGAAAAGACACATGTACGGCTCCCATGTGTTGTGTCTATCTGCTGGCTTGTCGTGGCTTGTCTTGATTATTGTTAGTTCACCGTGTCTACTATTAAACTTGGCAATGATGAAAAGAGCTACACATTCGTGAGTTAAGTGCTGTATACACATCGGAATGTGAGCATGAGGACGGGAAAAAAACTATCAAAATTCACCACCTTTCACTCATCACGTTCTTGCAATTAATTTTGAATATTTTAAAATCAATTGGAAACGATAGGAAAAAAAAGTATAACGGGACATGACGCCACGTTGTTCTACGAACCTGTCCAGCAGGCAGCAGCAGCATCGATTAAAGATCGATAACTTGGTGCCAGTTTGACGTAACCTAACCTTACCTAATACATATGGGTTAATGAAATCCAGTTTCATTTCGTTTGTACATGCAACAGAATTTATAATGATATATGACCTAATACGTTTAGATCACAAGATGGACGACCTCAAGGCTCAAGAAAGGGCTATAGTTGTACAAGCACTGTATAATGAATATATAATTCCGTATAATTCACGTGCGTTGCGGAGTTTGATTGGTTGCCAAAGAAGAAGCAGATGATTACACAGAGACCTATTATTATTTACAAGTTTCACTTGAAATTTCATTCATATCTTACGTATAAAGCCTCATTTAGCTGTCCTCCAGACTCTCTATATTAGACCATAAATATGGGGTTCTAGGTCATCAGAGCAAAAAGAAGGAGACGAGTAATCACAGAAGAAGGAGGCTACAAGTATACGTAATAAAGAAGAAGAAGAAGAAGAAAAGTTGAATTCACTTTCTCGGATGACGAATACATCTTTTTGACGCTTTTTGACTTTTCTTTTTAGATGAAACGATATTATAAAGCGACCAACCCCGTTACTCCAGTCACGTTATGCGTAATTTGTGCGTATGTATCATCATTCTTCATTTGTCGTTTTTTTAATAGAACGACACTATTTGCCGCGTTTTAATTGCATTCTTGTCGCTACTCGCTGATTGCCTTGTGTTTTTCTTACATAATGTCGATTTTCATTTCAGTTCGAGGTTTATTTTGCTAATTGAATTTCGTGCAAGTATGTAGCGGTGGCCTTGTTGTTGCGAAGAAGAAACGGAACTCTCGAGGCCAAACAAGGAAAAGAATAGAACGAAAGAAACAGAAACAACAAAAAACAAGAATGGAATGAACGTCGTACCGGGATACACAAAAGAAAAGAAAAATAGAAAAAAAAAAGCGAAATTAACCCAGCAGACCTTTTGGCATTTTGCCTTGAGCGCGCACGTCAATCAATGCACCGACTATTCTTGGAACTAGTGAGATTTTTTACGGAGAAAAAAAAACTTGGCAAGAGAAACACGAACAAACGCATAATCACGACCGTATAGATGATTGGCGGTCGCAGATTCTCGGCAGAGAATAACACCCGCAGACGCTGTATCTTTCTTTACGGTGGCAACATCATTATACTAGTTAACAAAAAACAAAAAAAGGAAAAAAACATTGATTCACCATCACCTCGACGAGCACGCGCTTCAGGGACGCTCAGTATAAAGTTAAAGGCGGTTTAGCCTAGGAAAGGTCTTTTTCGGCTTGATCAATCAACCCCTAGAAGGAAGAGTGTATAGAGCTCATTGAATATTTTCTGAGTGAATATAAGAGACTCAGTTGAGCAAAGAAATCCAAACATTTCCAGATTTCAACTCTAACCAGAAAAAGGAGGACCTAGCGGAAACTCTCTACATGACACATATAGGTACACAGATTAGGTTCAGACTGAGAAAAAAATAACGGCAGATGAGTGAAAGTTGACGAACAACTCAAAAGAATTTAACGGGCGAGCCAAAATGAATTCTGGTTTTCGTGTTCTTCTCCAGCTAAAGTCTTATAACTCCTTATGTTCTTCGTTTGAATCATTTCCCTTTTTCTAGAGAATCCATCCCATTTTTTCCATTGATTTCTTCTAGCTGTTTCGAGTCGCTGTCTTTAGATAGTTAATTAAATCAGCTAACAATTTGGAAGGTAAAAATACAATGAAAAAACCTGCCCGTGCTTTTTTTTGTTGGCTGTTGGCGGACGTGCCGACGTGCTGCCCTGGAGAAAATCCCGTCAACTTGAGCCAAGAATGAGTTTGTTGTTACCAACTGCGCTGCATAATATGCTCACGTGAATTTTTGTTGACGCGATCAGATTTAGCTCTTGCCTTTATTTTATTATTGGCCCATATACATATATGTTGCTGCATCAGGAACACCTCATTTTCGTTTCTTCAGTTCTCATGTTTAGCCACTTTCCATTATTGGATTTGCGAATATCGGAGGAAAACAAAAAAATTAATAAAGGAGCAATCATACGCAATAAATGTTGCCATCAGACAAGAATTGATCAATTACGAATGACCAAAATTGACAAAGAAAATGATGGCTATCGATGGCTAGTCGAACGTTGAATTAATGCATTTGTTACATTTGCTGTTTTCACTTTTCGATTTTTATTGTTTTAGTCATTTGCAGCGTTTGTTTGGAAAGAATCCAAAAGGAAATGAGTTCTTGTCCAGCGTGAGAGAGTTGAGACACAAAAGGACACTGAAATATGACAAAAACGAAACAACAACAAATGTTGCTATAGCTGTACATTGCATCTATGAGAGAGGGGTAGACCGAATCCGCCTTATCACAGTCGAGTTACCATCAAGTGAAACTGCTGACCTAGTTTCAGTTTCTAGCTGCTGATGGCGTGCCTGCTTCTAGCGGTATTTGTGTACGACTTTGCAAAGCCAAGCCTGTTTTTTTTCTTTTTTTTTTCTTTTATTCTTTTTCTTCTTCTTTACTTTGCTAAGTTGGATTTATTTCTATTTTTATTTTTTCTTGTAGGTTTTGTGTTGACTTATCCTACATAAGCTGATGTTGCGGCACCACCAACTTTTGCTCTCGTTTCAATGTTAAGATTTGCGATGCAAAGGAAAAAAAAACAGATGGCCATTGGCTTGAAAATCAGGCAACAAAAATGTCCGTGCGGTATCTGCGGAAAGGCAAAATAGTTGCGGTTGCGCTTTCGTGTATTTCTGACAGCGACATCAACGAACGAACGACCAATAACGACACCAATGTTCTCCTTCCTATAGACTCAACCAACCCCATCTGTGACAGTGAAAACGCGGGCGTCAAGGAAATTAATAAACCACGTTTTCTCGTTCATTCATTCGCGGGGCCTGGGATTTTATTTTATTATTTTTATTTTTTATTTTTGGCTTTGCCATTGTTTCCGTTTCTTTTCGTTTCTCTTTCACTCGGAACTTTTTTTTCTTTCTTTATTCTCTCTTCACTTTATAAAATTGTAATGCATATTTTTGCAGCTTTTCAAAGGAAATGTCAAGGACGCATTGCGCACGCTCATTTCCTACGAAACTTTCCATTTCAGAGCCGCTAGATTTTTTTATCGTGTCGTTTTTTTTTGGCGTGAGCGTGAGTCGTCTATTGCCGCTCCATTCTTTTTTTTTTCTTTCCATTTTTGAGGTTCTTTTTTTTCCTGATTTTTTTGTTGATGTTTTCCGTACTGTTTTTGTTGTTTTCGAGGTACCCATGAACTGCGCAGCAACGTGAATATATTTTCTACCGTTATTTTTATTGTGTACTATAGTCGCAGAGAGTGTGTCACGACCACAATTGCTCAGGAAGTGTTACACGCAAAGGGTGTCTCGATTCTTTTCTTCTTCCCCCCGCCCAATGTTGTATATAAACAGCCATTCAATTTTGTGTACTCTACCAGCAACTGTATAGTTTATGCAGCTGTTCTACCAATTATGGATCCTCTCTCTCTTTCAATTTGATAATCGTTGAAGGACGAATTTTATTAATTGGCGCATTTTACGGCAAAGATTCACCAGTTTGTTGATTGAAGATTTGATTGAATTTTGATTGGCGTCTCGAGATGCAACTCGTTTTTCCAAAAAGTTAATCATGAATGTCTTCATTCATTTTCTCAATGACAGCCGCTTTATGTTCACACTGACTTCATATTTGCGTAGGCCTCTGCGCCGTTCCCTATGACCTATAGCCACATCTTCAACAAACAATCAATCTATAAACGGTTGGAGAAGAGCTGAATTTTGGGAAGCGACTCATGACGAGCCAAAAGAAATCGTAAAAGGACGAAATTCTTTTCACCCGCCTACACATCAAAGTTAAGTGTGAATCAAAATAAGAGAAACGCTTAGATGCATATTGGACACATTACCGACTCTCAAAAATAAGTCGTTTCATAGAGAGTCCTATTTGGCAGCATGTTTCTTTGACTTGGAGTGCTGTATTTGTATGAGTGAGAGTTTTTTAGAATTCTTTTTTTTTTCAAAAAAAAGAAAATTCATTTTTCCCCGTATGATTTACGACAGGGACACTCCTATCCGTTATTCTATTGTTGCGGTTTTGTAGCTGTTTACTTTGAGTCTTGCTAAATCCATTTACCAAGAGCGAAAACGGCTCTAGAACACGGAACGTTAGCGTCTATTTAACTTGCAATATCTCTCGCAAATCGCAACAATTACAATGAGACGCATGCAGCTAAAGAGTTGAAGGAAACGTTTTCTCTATTTTAAAAAAGATGAATTGATTAACAGAAAAAATAAATGAAAAATAGCCAGGGACATTCAACGGGAAAAACGTCACTTATATATTAACCTATAACAGATGAAGTCCATTCTACGTGACTAATGACTTCATCTCACAATGCCAATGTCTTCATTTGAGCAAAGGCCATTCAACATATGATTTTCAGTTTCCTTTTTCAATTTTTTCCCATTGGGGCTTTATTGTGATAGAGACTGGAAATAAATGACATGGCCGTGTGGAAAACGAAGAAGTTGAAAGAACCAGAGGCACGGTGTATTTAACAAGCTAGCGACAACTTTCTTTGAAGCGCAGCAGCAAAAAAACACACGCCACGTTTTACGTTTTGTCTTTCATGTTTTATTTCTATCTTTTTTTGCTGCTGCTGCTGCTGTTGTTGTGGTTTGTCCAAGTCCAAGTGTATATGGTATTGAGGGCCTTGCGTCTATCTTAAAAATACACTGCCATTCTACTAGGACTGACAGAAAAAGTAAATATATTTTTTTTTTCTTTTTTTCTTTTTTCTTTCTTTTTTGTATGTCCATTAACCAATTTACAAGTCTGATAGCATAACAACAAATAAAGAGACAGAGAAAAAGATGGGCAGCTTCCTAGAACTGCGATTTCTAATTCTAATGCACACACACACACACACACACACACAACAGTCCGTGTACGGATGACGTGGAACAGGTTTGCCCCAAAACACTGCTGTGTATATAGTTATACTTCGTGTGTCTGTATATAAGTAGACAAGATTGGAAGTTTTTGGCTGCCGCCGTTGCTGTGCGCCATGCAATGCGTTGGCTATATTATACAAGCCAATCATCCGTTATTATTCTTTCTTTCCTCAAAATGACTTGCAGCGCAATATTTGCATAAAATATCTATACTTTTGTTCTTCTTTTGCCATTTAAAAAAGAAAATTTCATTCTACAGTTCATATAATACGATGATGAGCCTACGACAAGGTCAATGGTGCCGTAATTTGTAATTTCAAGCCGCCTCCGATGCAACATCTTTGATTCGTTTTCAATGCGGAAAAAGAGTCAAGGTAGCGCAATATCGGTCTGTGTTACATGTTGATGACATATCCCACCGTATCCCACCAATTGTACAGCAGCATCGTGCCGCGTGCTATTCCCCCAATTGACCTTCTCAAACAACTTTTTTATTTATATTTATTTATTCACGGTATAGAACAGAGAACTCATCTCAGCTCATCTTTCTTTTTTAGTAGCTAGTTTTCCAAGTAAACCTTGGTCCAACGACGATGCCTCATACATTTTGGCACGTTTGTTAGTCAGGTTTTGCTATTCAACAAGAAAATGAAAAGAAAAAAGGGTCATGAAGGACAAAAGTGCTGCTGTTCAAAATATTCTCTATATACGTACGATGCATTACATCCATCAGTCATTAAAAAGCGTTGGCAGTGTTCTCATCGACCTTTTCTTGTCTTTATTATATCGGGATCGTTTCCTGTATCGTCCCAACAAAAGTAACGACGTCAGCGACAAGATTTCATGTTGTTGTTGTTTTTTCCACTCAATCGATGAGACTTGTTGAAGAATGAAGATGAGAACACCATCCGACTGTATTTCTTCCCCTTTTTACATGGAAGATAAAAGGTTTGGCACGATTTATGCGCCATTAAATGGTCAAATTGCTCTGTCGTGATTTCGAAACCGACCGCGTCTTTTCTATGTATACGACCTATCGTATTTTTTAAAAAAGGAGAAAGTTATTAGACAAAGATATAGCTCTATAATAGCTACAGAAATAACCTCGACAGCAGTGTTTTTATAAATAAGTAGTGCACCTAGATTTCCCCCCTCCGCTTTGAGGTCAAAACTTGCTTTTCCTGCTACAAAACCATATTAAATCTATTTCATTATTTGTTTGTTTTTTTCTAAAAACAAAAAAAAAAAGATTCAATTTATAATGATCAATTCATTAATTCATTCTATTTGTGACCGTGGTGGCAAATCGGTCGGCAAATTAATTTATTTCCCTCCGAAGTATATATCCTTCGAATTGTTATCTAAACCGCGCCCAATCAATTAAATCTTGATTGAATTATTCCATTCATGTCTAATGGTGTCCTATATGTTTATTCAACAGTATACGACACGCAAAGATATTGCAGCGCGATTGAAAGCCGGAAGTGAGTACGAATTGTATTCACCTAAATCACATTTTCCCACACTTATACTGTATATAAACAACTCCAAAAATCTATTTCCTTTTTCCCAAAATAAGAAAAAGAAAAATATTATTTCTAGCTTGAAAATGGCAGTAGGTATCAAGTGAGCACACACACCAGCAGATACGCATTCTTAAGCAGTTAAGCGTCAGCAGCTCAATTTTTTTTTATTGCAGTACCTTCTGATGGGAAATTGAGGGGCGCCTCCTTTTTCATAGTGCGGTTATCCAGATTTTTAAAAGTACCTCGTCTTTTTTCATTCCTCTTTCCATCCTGAAAAAGTAAAGAAAGAAAAGTCTATAGAGAGAAAGAGAAGACGAAGGGAAACGCCTGTTGCGATACAGTCCGTCTTTCTTAATAGGCTCATATAGTCAATTTGGACAGCAACAACGGTTTAATATAGGCCTGACAACAGTTTTGTTTTTCATCCTGCATGTTAATCACCATAAATCTTTGTTGTCTTTTCTTCCATAAAGGCCAGCACTAAAACAACAAGAAAAAACCAAAAAATACTTTACGCTTGTAGGTATTACTGCATGTGGTACAGCGCACTGCACGGTGGGCTTCTCCCTGAATGTATGTTTGCCAATGCCGCACGAAAGTGTTTTTTAAAAGTAGACAGCAGAAGCCAAACCTTTTTCTATGGCGTGTTACGTCTGAGAGGATGACTATCCGCATTCTTTCTCACTTGGCACAACTTTATGATGAATTTTGAATTATATGAACCTGAACCTTATTTAACGGATGAAATATCAGTCAAATTAGCCGCCGATATCATTAGCTTCAAATACATTACAATATTTCCATCTTTACACAGTTATTGTAAGTAGGCTAAATATTGCATATGGACGTAACGATAAAGTCTTTGCATTTCGTTTTCCTTTGATTATTCCTAGAATTGATAAAAAAAAAGGGAAAACGGCACTGGCGTCTGTCTGTCATCTATTCAACAAATTCTTTCTTAAAGTGCATGCAGTAGTAAATGTACACACATATATATACTGTGATCATCATCAACAGCAGCCAACGTCGTGTTATAGAAATGAAATTTCCTCGGGCAGATCGCCTCCAACTATTGACGTATTTAAATACATTTTGACTCGTTGCAAGTTGATGGACACCAAGGCGATGATACTTCCATTCTGGCAAGCAACAACATTTACTACTTCAGCCATCCTTGGGAAACAGAAATTTAAAAGATTTTGAAACGTTTGCGGACGTTTAAGACACGTAAAACATGGCCGTTTTTATGAATGGTTCATCATGTGCGTTAAACGACTTGAGTGCTAAGTCAAGTCTTGCCAAACTTTCACGATGTAGCTACATATAATGATGGTCGAAAAAAAGAGAGACAGAGAGAAAAAATGAAAATATAGTACTGGCTACTATTAGTATATAGGTTCCGTCCTTCTGCCGGCTGATGGCCTCGAAATCGTTTTATATACCGACAAGTCATTTATGCGTTACTAGCGCGCGTTCTCTATATAGTTGTCGAGCTATACGCCACCACTATGTTTTGAATAATATAATATCCAACAAGAAAAATGCGGCAAACCGTTAGAATCCAGTTCTGGCTGTATATTAGTACGACGTGTGCTGTGCTGATCGATGTGTTGTATTGCAATGTGTGCAGTGTTTGGCACTCCCCACAATAAGATTATCAACATCAATATCCACAGTTGTCGCGCTCGGGTACCAAATATGATGAGGGATTTTGGCTTGGCTTCTTTCGTAGAAAAAATTGCGGAAAGACCTTGGATGTCGCAGACATTGGCTACTCACGTCGAGCTCAAGGATTTTCATCTATCTGTTGCACACATCTTTTTTAAGTCTCTCTGCTATACGAATACGAAAATAAAAGGGTCTCTCAAAGTGGTTACGAAATAATAATATGTACCACCACCGTCATTCGTTCACGGGCGCCGTTAAAATATTATAGGATGTGTTAGATATTATACGTACTACCTGTAGGCGCTATATCATGTAACATGGGTGTAGGATTGTACAGAACATTGCGTCATCTCTATGTTAATATATGACGTGAAATGATACAAAAATGAAGTCATGTGGAAAATCGAGATTTGGAAACAAATAGAAGCGAAAATACTTTACTTAAAGGCAAAAGAGTCTACTGCGCTGTGACCCATTTGGCTATGCGATTTTCAATTAAAGATAAAAAGGCAAACGTGACGAAACTACTCGAGTATATACGGCAGCATGTCTCACGACTCTCTGATTAGAAATCCATACGGATAGATAGCATATTATAGCACAGAAAACTCTCTTGTTTTATTCACTTTTTGTTTTCCTTTTTCGTCCTTTTTATCTTGGTAGGAGACTTGTTTGAAATTCGAAACAGCGCAGGCCACTAATCGTTATCATTGGCTGGTACTATAGTGGTCGATGCGATAATCATTCTATACAGTAATCTATATAACTTGTTTGTCGAAGCCGACCAGCTTGAAATCAAACAAACAAACAAAAAATATATCAATTCAACATTTTGATCGAATGTTTCACTAAAATTTAATGTTTATTTTTTTTGTCTGTGTGTGTTTTTTAAAATGATCATTGAATGTTTCTTGTTTGAAAAGGTGATCGAGAGTACATAAACTTCTGGCACTTTTGTTGTTGTTATTGTTGAATGATGTAAGCAGGGCATGGAACAATGCCCTGGGTTAGTTTGATTACAAGCTCAATTACGGGCGGGTGCAGAAACAGGTCATGGACGATAAAGGTATGCACGAAGAATTGAGGATGGCTGAATTATTGTTTGTTTTTTCTTCTTCATACCTCCCGCTGGGCGGCAAATAAATCAGATGAGTTAAGATGACGAAAATAAACACAGTTCACATCTGTATAAAAGTGTAGAATTGAAATATTGATTTGTTTATTTTTAGCATTTTGGACGCTATAGGGCAACGATTTCGGAAGTAAGTTTCCTTTTTTTTCGTTTTTCATTCTTAAACGTTTCTAATGAATGTTTTTACCATGGTAATTTGTAAAAGTTAAATCGCCTGCAACGACACGAGATATCGAGGTAGTTCTAAGCCCACAAGCAAGATTCGCATTTTTATTATAAGCAACACTCAATTGGTTTTTACTTTGACCACAAGCGATACAAATACATGTACTACGACGTACGTGGCCGTACGTAGTTATTCAAATTTCAAATTTCAAATGATAAAATAAAATAAAATAAATAAACACAAATTCTTTTAAAGGAAATATTTAACGAATTCCAGCTGCTGTTTCGTGATGTTCACGTGATCGTCCACCGTGGTGTGAACGAGCAGACTTGTTCCAAACTCTCTTACATAAGTCTTATTCTTCTATTTCAGCGTGTCAATCCCAAGTATGTATAGCAGTTTCATTATGCATACAGTTTAAAGAAAATACGAATATAAGAGGCGTTTCACGTCTCTATATACGTGTAGTACATACATCTGGTGCTGTTGTAAGTGTAATCATGTCTCCCTCATCCATTTTCTCTCTTCGCGCACAGCAACAGACTGTCGATGGAACTTTTTTTGTGTTATCAAGTCAAGACACAAACATCACGACTTCTCACTCACTCTCTCTCTCTGTGTGTCTCTCTTTGGCATCCCTGATTGTTAGAACTCTTTTTAAGTCATAAAAGAAGCGCCTAAAATGTATATAGAAGGGCCTGTATATAATAAACATGTGAATTTCGCATTTGTATATGAAATATAGCCTAGTACTGGAAGAAAAAGAGTCCAAGTTCCATCTGTAATGCTTTCATCACACACGTAGCTATTTTCATCAAGTTTTCCTAATTATATCGTGAAATCAAAGAGGTTCATCCACATCGACGTACAGTACGTAACTGCTGCAAGTGCTGCATGCGTGTGATGTAAAGTTACAAAAAAAGAAAAACAATTAATAAAGACTGAGGTGTCGGCCACTTCTCATGGACGTGGAGTCGACAGTTCACTAGAAGTGTATTATGTATGCACATCATGAGCTCTCGATTATTTTGCTGAAAAAGGTTTGGTACTTCACAAACTTGATATCGTTATTATAACAAAATCCATTCAAATCTGAAATCTTTGTATTACCCAACTCAGGGCCAAACCTAGAAAGGGAATTTGTTTTTTCTTTCGATTTTCATATGAAACGTTAGTTGCGACCAGCACCACACATTTCTTGTTATAGAAAAACCGCCGTGTAACGATGTAATGAATCAAAATGCGGTTTCGCCTCTAACCGGATTAAATCGAGACTTTCTAGGGCTCTACAATAGTATATCTGTACGTGTATATAGGGTGTGTTTTTACGGAAGGCGATACACATGGTGAAATGAGAAAAAAAAGATAAAAATAAAAAAAACTTTCTCGTGTGTATTACCGACCGGTATTTTATATATAATAACAATAAGTGCATGAGCGTCAGCGTCGCTTTGTCTGGGCCGGTTTCAAAAACTGGAGCCCCGTGCCGAATCGCCAACCAAATTTACGTTGTGTATCAAACTACGCGGGGTTTTTTTTTCTTCTTGTCCGCTGTGCTTTTTTATTGGGCCCGTGTGTCTGCGTATATTAGAGGCATGTTACATGTGTCGTCTTGCCCGCATCTTCTTTCTTGCCGACAATTCTTTCCGCTTTAAAAAAAAAAAACCCAAATTTTAAATTGCCGTCGCATATAAGGAACCGTACGATTTCTTCAGTTATAAGCAACCCACACACGAGGAGGCACTAGCTGATCATTTGTCTTTTGCGAATAAAAACAGCCTGATGTTTGAAAGCAGCAGCCTGTGTGGGCATACATCACATAGAGGCAGATATTGGCTTCGATTCAGATTCATCGACTGTGCTCTTTTGTGAATCTGCTCTGCTGTACATGGTTATCATTTTTCATGACTGCGTCATTTTTTTCTTGTTATATTCTTTTCATATAAAAAACAGGCCGTCCACACTTGGCCACACGCTGAATGAAAATTTTGACCATCATTTTTAAAAAAAAACTCATAAGAGTCACTTTCTCTCGTTATTTAGATATTTATTTACACACTTTATAATACGTTATGAATTATGTTTGACGACTCCATTTGATATGTAAAACTGGCTTTCAAACTTTCTGAAGTGCTTAGTAGGACAACTAACTTATATGGCTATATATAGTAGTATACACTTGAAACAGTTGAACATGGTTATAACCCGGTTATTACAAAATCATTACAAATTATTACAATCATTACAAAACCCGATTTTATATTTTGATTTATATACTTACAGTATGTTTTGTTTTTTTTAAATATTTGATTGCTATTATAATTCGATGTTTCCAAATATTCCACAATTGTACTTCAAATTATATTTTCTTTGTTTTTGTCTTTTATTGTGTGTCAATGTTGATATCCTTGATGTAAGCGAGTTGAACTTTGACTTTGACGAACGACTATAAACACCGAGTAAGCCAAAATTGATACCCAGCGTATTATTTTATTATAATTATCATTTTTATTTTCAAGGATCACACTTGCTATTTCAAGAAATAACGGTTTTTCCGTCTCGTATACCGTTCGTAAAAAACCCACTTTCTATGTAAACGCCGTGTTCCTCGAGGGCATCCATAGTTTTTGTTTGAGAGAATAACTCCGGCAGTCCATCAGCAGCATCACGAGATGAATTCAAGAAATTCAAACGCAGCATGCAGGCCTATTTCTATATTTCTAACTCTACTTTTCAGCTGATAAAAAGAAAAATCTAAACATGCCTGCAGTTGCCTGCTGTTTATTATGTTCACCTTGACAACGTCTTTTTTTTATGACTTTTAACTTCAATAATAACAACAAGTTGACCTAGAGAATGTCAAAACTGACCTAGAGTACACTTACAAAGTCACCCCCTCAACGGTATAATATACCGGAGTGACTGGATCGTCTATCAGAACATATAGGCTAGACGACTAAGCTGCTAGATATATAGGGCGGGCCTACAATTCCAAACATATATACAATACAGTCGCAGTCGTCGTCACAGGTATAAAGAATATAGACCTGACAGTGTAACTTCATCTATCCAGCAGGCGGTTTTCCCTGACCTATTTCATGAGAAATGTCATTTTCCTTTTTGCTTAGCAACTTGCTCCGTGTCTTGACTGTTGCTGATGAAACTGCTATCTGAAAAAGGAAGATGAAATGCAAATTGATTTCCCGCTATAAATATTAAATATAATATTGTAGAGTTACAAGCAGTAAAGATTGAGATTTTTGATACAACCCACCCGGATTCTCTTTTTATTTAAATTTCAAGGAGGATTGGACAGGAAAAAAACGAAAATAAATAAAAATAAATAAAAAACGACGGGTGTGATCAACCGAGGACGGATGCCTGCCCTTATTGATTTGCTAATCACATTTCAAATGTAGGCTATCATATACACACACGCAGAACAGAGAGCAGTGTATTATACAAACGGTTAAAGATAGAAATAAGAAATCGATGTCACATTGATATTCTCTACGGCGTAGGTAGGAGGAGAAGGAGGAGATGTCTTGTTGTAAACCAATCGCAACGGAAAAAAAGTGCCTTCAAACTTTCCATCCACTTTTTGAACCTGTTAAACAGGTTCTTAACTCTATGTTGACGATGTCGCACATAGAAAAAACCAAAAACCAAAAACAAAAATATCCAACCGTTTTTCCGTCAACGACCCCCTTTTGGCGTTGAGTGTCTTTAATAAACGGGAACTACCATGTTTCGTCATCAAATTAAAGCGTCGCCGTCTTATGATGGAATATCACTGATTTTAACAACCGTCTTCTTCTCCGTTCTTTTTTCCCCCCTGTTGCGTATACCTTTGCCGGTTGATTATGCACAGTACTGCTATAAATACACCACGATTTCTTGGTAGGGGTGGGCAGCTTATATTCGTATATGGAAAAGCTTATCGTTCGCCGTTACATCAACAACGCACACATAATCGAAAAAAGAAGAAAAAAGGAAAAAAAAGAAAAAACAACTTTCCGCTTAATTTTTTACGGGTCTGCCAGCAGAAGTCTGCATTGAACATGGAATCCACCAACAACAATGCTGCGCTCGCGCCCAGCTCTTGTAAGTCAATTAACTTTCCCCTCATCACCAATTTGGCAGTGTGTGTCTGTATATATGCGAGCTGTGCAATGCATAACCACCGGTTTCTTACGCAAAAGGGAAACGCAAGAGGGTTCACTTGTATAATTACACCTTGTCACGTGAGTTTTCAAATTTTTTTTTGAACATTTTTAAATTTCTCATTAAAATTTATTTTTTTGATGATGTTCTAATTTTACGGCTAATAGAGTGCGCTGGCTGCCTGGCTGCAATCGTATCGACTACTATGTATACAGTACCAGCAGAGCTATCTTACGGTCTCTTAGGATTCCGTCATGTCAGCCATGCTGAAGACGCTGATGACTCGAAGCGAAACCTGGGTAACTGGGTTCAGGGAAAGTGGTCCATTTATTCACATGGCCTCGAGCTAAACGTGTACTCTAGCCTACTTTAGAATAAGACACATTTATTCTGTTAAGCGCTATATAGCTACGTATTATATATATGACACAAGCCATTCGATTTCGATGCTCTCAATCCCGATGGGATCCCATTGCAAAAATGTCGTGAGTACAGTACAAGAATTAGACAAGATCATCGCTGTTTTATGTACACATTTACGTTACTCTTATCAATTTATCTTCGTGCTGAAATAATTACTATGCAGTATATGAATCGAGTTTTATTCAGTTTAAATGGGTATCACTTGAACTATTTGAATTGAATAGAGATTCAATATTTATATACGTACCCTTTGGAGATATTTCTGAGAATCCTTATGCAATTTAAGCAAGTAGGGACTTATGTGCCAGCCCTCGAATTTATTCTAGGAATTGGGAGTGTTTGATGGAAAGAAAAAATAAAATCTCAGCTGTCTTGGACGTTTCATGTCATCGTGTACTAGCTAGAGAAAGTTGATGATTTATTGCGCGACTTATTCGTTCGTCAACCGGTTTTTTTTTTTTTTTTTTTTTCGTTTCTTCCCGCTGGGGTACAAGTCTCTCGACACGCTATAAAAATTGCAAAGGCGTATGTCTATTTACGCCCGTAATGATACTCCAACGAATATGCTCCTCGAATACTTAAACAGTTGGGACGGAGTTGAAGAAAACAGCTGCAACGACTCTCGTTCGTACGGGGGTTGCTGGTAACCGAGTTACTTGATCGTTGCATGATGGGGTTGCAGCTGACATACAAGGAGAATAAAATTTTTGGCAAACAGATGATTTCATAGTTCGACAGCAGGTGACTTTTTCTCCTTATAAAATATTATTATCTAGTAGGACAAGGTAGCATTTTATGATTGCCAATGAGAAATGAGCCATGCCGTGTTTGTAGGTCAATTTGCGACACATTTACGATTTCTGTATAGGAATCTGTGTATATCTTTGCGTTAAATTATTATTCGTTGATAGTTAGAAGCAAAAAAATTGTTGCAAAGATTTTCATTATAGGTTTTAAAAAATTCTTTTGGTTTTGGTTTAAAAAAAAATGAAAAAGTTTACGTATAAAATTAAGTAAAAGGGGCGGTCAGGGTTCAGGGATCATCCTTCATACTTTTTTAAAAACAATTTCATGGATCCACCAATTAAAAAATGGGTTTTTTTTGCTCAGAATTAGACAGTAAGAAACAAGGATAGTAATTAAGTTCACAATTAGAACTCACACTTTGAAAAAAGATAGGAGAAATTAGCCATATAATATTAACGACATTAAATATTTTTTATTTCATGATCTTGGAAGAATCCGTCTAGGATACAGGCATTGTTAGGTTATACCTTGCTTTAATAACACCTTGTACATTTTCCCCGGTACTCTCTGTTAAATAGAAAAAAATCACCTTAAGAGTATCGTGTAAAAATAATGTTGATTATTTGGAAAGAAATTGGAAAGCTCTTAAATAAACACAGGTAGATAATCTAGATGGACTTGGACACATCCATAGTTGGCCTTGCGTATTTTAGACGGATAATTTTCCTAAATACACGTGACTAAGACAGATTTGAACATACAGGCCTACAGTAAAATATTTATATTTTAAGCAAAAAAAAAAAAAAAATAAATAAAAAAAAAATAAAAAAAAAGAGATTTATACACTTTTTTTGTTATCAATTATAGCACCATTTTCCCTTCAGTAAATGCTAAATTTTCTTCTGTGTGTGTTGAGGAGCTAGTCAAACTAATAGTTTTTCGATATCTCAAACTTAGATTCCTATCATTTACGAAAGTATTCAACCAAAATTTGTCAACTGTAACATCTAAGATAAATTTGTTAAATAAGTATACTTTGTTCATGAATGAATAAACCAAGATTATCCACTTGCAGTTGTTAAAAAATCAAAATCACTTTATTACAATGACGCATTTTGTATTCATGTTTAGGTTGCCGCCGTTGCCGACAATGTTACGGGCAGTGGTCGGTAGTGGCGCTAGCGTAGCGCGAAGGGTGGTAGGGAGAGAGTTTTCGGGTGGGCTCTGGTCGGGTGAAAAAAGGGGGCTGCGTCGTCTGCTGGCTCTCCCATTAACTTGGCCATCTCCTTATCTCTGGTATATATTGATAAATCAATTACAGTAAAAGTAGTTAGTAGACGTACACGCATTGCTGAGTTCCCCATAAGATATCGCCTAAAGTACCGATCTAGTTATGACTTTCTCGATTTCGTAGAATTGAATGATTTTGAATCCAGTTAAAAGTGGGAAAATATTCAGATAAAATCAGAACAACTATAAAAAGAGGTCTCCAAGTATCTGCCACAGTGTCTCGGGGGTGACTGCATTTCGTCCGAAATTCCGGTGATTTCGTACTTAAGAAGTTTGAATTCTAAACATATTCCCACTCACTTCTCATGGGGTATTATGAAAAACACCACGTTATTCCGCATCTGAAAGTTACAGAGATTCGTCCTAAATTTTCAAATTCCCCAAAATCTAAAAAGGTTTCATGGATGAATATGAATAATTTATAGATTTGAAAACTATCTCTTCAGGGTTTCGTAAGATTCACTTATATTTGGGAGGGAAATTTTAAATAGCAGCAGTATATATTCACTTTGCTGAATTATGTTAAAAAGAAAAATATTTTGCAATGGACATGCACGCGAAATCATAGAAATAAAGAAACGAGGTTCAGGAGGTTCTATGAATACTGAACCAGATCGCAACGACCTTAGTATTTTTCTGGCTTTAAAAAAAAAATACTGTACTTCATCTTAAGACACAATCGAAATTTTCTTCTACAAATAAATTCAGAAATATTGATTTAAATTTGTAAATAATAACGGTGAGTATGACAGCATTGGGCTTAGTCGAGATAGATCTCGACGAATAAATTCGTACTAAATTGATATGATTTCAAGGTCCTATTCTGATTTTCCGAAGAAAAGAAAGCTTGTCACTAAATTGCAAACTCACAATACGACGGAACTATTGAACTGATTTCTAATTACGTAGCCTATTAAGAAAATATGAACAATGAACTGAAATGCTATATCGATTACATTTTCCATTTTTTCATTCAAAGTAAAAAACCAACAAATTAATATCTCATTTTTTGGCCGAAAACCAGTTTCAACTACGATCTTTGAATGCACCTTAAGTGTTGAGTATTATTATGTATCGAACAATTGGATTTATGGATTTAGCGCTATTAAATAGTCTGCACCATATGTTGTTTTTAATTGTTGCCAATCGATCATCGCAATTCGCAACTATTTGAGACGTGTTTTAGCAGTATTTCGCTAGCCATCACGATTGCGAGAACCGGATTCACCCCTTTCATTTTATTACTAGCGAGTTTAAAATACTATAATATTTTTCCACTTTTGTTGCGTATTTAATTACAAAATCTTATGAGTAAATTTGGTTGCATATGCATACCCGATCAACGCAATTTACGATAAAAAACAAAACAAAACAAGACATAAAAAAAAACATTTTTTGGTTATAAATGTGCCGCAGAAATATTAGGGAGAGATTTTGTATTTTTTTTCGAATATATTTAATAATAAATAGAGATTTTACCATTCGAATTATCACATTTTATTTTAACCGAAAAAAATTCAGCTTGAATTGCGGCTTGCGAGTTCAGATTTTTTACGTGAATTTATTCAAGTGGCCGAGTCCCGAATGGGATGGATGGTTGCTTAAACTCATAAAAAAAAACAAAAGAATGATCTCAGGCGCGAGAGCGAGCAGACGATAGAATTCTACCAGTGGCGATTGGTTTGGTTTGTCGTTTAAAAAAACTCGTTTTTTCTTGTTCTAGTTCATTTCTTTAGAATAAATTTGTCTATAGAACTAAGCGTTTTAATTGAAAATATGGATTCAAAGAAAAAGGAGAAAGAAAAAGAAAAGGAAAAAGACAAAGATGTCATCGTTTATGAAAAGGAGATGGACATGTCTTCAGCTAGTCGTGGTGTTTGGTTGGTGAAAGTACCCAAATACATTTCAAGTCGTTGGGATAAATGTCCTGGAAATATTACAGCTGGACAACTGAATATCACAAGGTATAATTTGATATACATTTAGGAAAACATTTATTAACCAGCCTCAACTATTCAGGGTGCAAGGACAAAAATCTCAAGTCAAACTAATTCTGTCAGAAGCTATTATGTGCCTCCAGGAAAAAGGAGAGGAACCTATTCCAAAAGAGCACGGATTAATTGTTTCCCATATTACTTCTCAAACATTGGGTGTATTTTCTCAGCAAACCAGTAAGTACCACTCAACATTGACTGAAGAAAATTTTACACATTCTTCAATTAGTTGTTAACATTTTGCATAGGAAAAT
This sequence comes from Daphnia galeata, assembly GCA_030770115.1. Classification (NCBI taxonomy): domain Eukaryota; kingdom Metazoa; phylum Arthropoda; class Branchiopoda; order Diplostraca; family Daphniidae; genus Daphnia; species Daphnia galeata. The sequence continues at coordinate 1,521,954 of CM061120.1, read as the reverse complement.
GAAAAAAAAATTGTTTGATATTAATTGAATATTAACATTTGTTACGTTATTTCCCCAGCTCCAGCCTCTGCAAACTCTCCTATGGAAACTGAGAAGATCACATTTGAAGGCAAAGTTGCCCAGAAACTGGAATGTAGACCAACGGGTATGAAATGGAAAAAATATTTCTAAAGCTTTAAATCAGTATGAATTATTTTTCTTCTTTTTTAGCAAATGCTAGTTACATGAAACTAAAAAGAGATTGTTTGATCAAAGCTGCACAGCCTACAAGAATTGTGAAGCAATTGGATAGAGTGGTTCAAAGTTACAAACCCATTTCTGATCACAAGCATAATGTAAATAACAATTCTTGCCTTAAATTGCAGTTGTTATTTAAAATCATCTACACCTTATTCCTGATTACAGAAAGAATTTGAAGAAAAGAAGAAAGCTGAGGGCAAGAAAGCTAGAGATGATAAGGGCAAAGTTATGGACATGCTATTTGCTGCTTTTGAAAAACATCAGTACTACAATATCAAAGACTTGGTAAAAATCACAAACCAACCTGTGGTAAGGAAAAGTTATCAATTAAAGATTTGCACTGTCATATCTTTTTCTTTTTTGCTAGACTTATCTCAAGGAAATTCTGAAGGATGTTTGTGTGTATAATTTGAAAAATCCTCACAAGAACATGTGGGAACTGAAACCGGAGTACCGCCATTATAAAGAAGAAGACAAAGATTAATCTGAAGTCACAGTTTTGCTAAAAGTTTAAATTCTGATCATTCAATGTCCTAAGTGATTGTAAAATTTCCAATAAAATGTTTCCTTAGGTTACAATTCCTTCTGATATTCTCATGTGATGTAATACATCTTAACACACTTTGAGCAGGTTATTTGGATAAATTTAGATATTTTAGTAAGGTAGTATTATAAGGACTAATATTTTCTCTTATTAAAGAAAAATTAAGGTAGAAGATATTTTTAAGGTGTGTATTTCAAAAGCAGTCAGAATTTAAATTTTATACATTTGTGTAAAAGGTCTGCCACTTCATTAAATGTCCCAATGGATGCTGCATATCCTACACAATACAAAAAATGAGCATTTTTAAGTAAATAGATATGTACAATTCCACAAATAGGATGCTAACACGAGTCAGAGAATAGCCCCTCAGTGCCTTTTTCATGCATAAAACTTAAGTGTTAATATCTTAACTAATGTATTAATTCGGTTCAATCCATATGTTCCAAATTAGGAAACAACGGTAGATCAGAATAAATTTTAATTTAGCATGTCCGCTTGGCCACTATAAGCTAAGTAGAGCTAGTGTGGTTCAAAGGAATGCAACATTTAAAGTTAATGAAGAAAATTCTAAATTAAATTTAAAACATATATATTTACCGATATCGCCAATATCATTAAATATTGCAGATGGAACATAAAATCATCCATGAGGGCATTATAAAAACCTCACATGCTTCAAATGGCGCTACATCTACAGCTCTTATAGCTTTCTTGTTACAACGCTGTTGAATTTGGACTTCCTGTCGGAGTTGACAGATAGAGAACTAACTAATAACATTTTGAAATTTTACAATCAAATATAAATCATTCAAACCAGTTTATAATTTATTATTTCTAAAGTAATAGTTCATACAGTTTATAAATGAAAACCTAAATAAACTTTGTTACCGAAAGAAGAATTCCGTAAGAGGGGGTTGAGAAGGAGGCAATGCTGTTTGTCAACTTCGTCTACTAGAGAATTACTGTCCATCTTTCTTTCTCTCGTTGACCGGTCTTATAAAACGTGAAATGGCTACGGCTCAGATCTCGAAAAAACGAAAGGCAAGTAATTTTTAGCACATGAAAACCATTTTTATTTTGGTCTTTTATATTAATTGCTTAGTATTGAAGACGTGATCGATGAAATGGGATAGTTTTGAGCTAAGATGCGATAGATTTTGGAGGATGAGAAATTTCTATTCTTGACATGTCTATTGTCAGTGTGCTTGAGTTTACCTAATTTTCTTATTAATATTTTCTATTAAAGTTTGTGGCGGGAGGTGTCTTCAAGGCTGAATTGAACGCCTTCTTGACCCGTGAATTGGCTGAAGATGGGTATTCTGGAGTTGAGGTAATTATTTGAAATTACTTTTTGAATTATTTTGTAAGTGAATTTGATTATCACATTTTCTTACTAGGTGCGCCTTGCCCCTACTCGCACAGAAATCATCATTTTAGCCACTCGTACCCAAAATGTTTTGGGTGAGAAGGGCCGACGGATTCGCGAGTTGACGTCAGTTGTGCAAAAGAGATTTGGCTTTCAAGAGGGAACTGTTGAGCTCTATGCTGAGAAGGTTGCTACTCGTGGCTTGTGTGCTATTGCCCAAGCTGAGTCTCTGCGCTACAAACTTATTGGTGGTTTGGCTGTTCGCAGGTATGTGTAACATGTCAACAAATGAATCTCAGGCCTTAAAGTGTGAAATTGCTTTAGAGCTTGTTATGGTGTCCTCCGTTTCATCATGGAGTCTGGAGCTAAGGGTTGTGAAGTTGTTGTATCTGGCAAACTTCGAGGTCAGCGAGCTAAGAGTATGAAGTTCGTCGATGGTTTGATGATCCACAGTGGAGAACCTACTAACGTTTACGTCGACACTGCCGTCAGACACGTATTGCTTCGCCAGGGTAATGTTTCTGTGACTATCCTTACTTGAAGACATTTCTAATCAGTTTTATTATAGGAGTACTTGGTATCAAGGTCAAGATCATGTTGCCGTGGGATCCCAATAACAAGAATGGACCTAAAAGACCTTTGCCAGACAATGTTTCCATCCTGGAACCCAAAGATGAGACACACATTGCAGAGGAACTCAAAGCAACCAAGATGTCTGACATTGCAGCAGTACCTCCTACCCAAGCCGTTGCCTAAGGAGTGTTTCGTCTTATTTACTGGGCGAGTGTCGATTAACTACCGTAGTTTCCAATTTGAAACGAGAGTTAAAATACATGCTTTGCCTGGTCAAGGTTGTGCCTCTATTTATTCTTCCTATACCCTTTGACTTTAAATATTCATTCCAGCATTCCACTTAAAATTTGTGTGATGAAATGATTTCTCGAATTAATAAGTGAATAATTGCATTGTATCTTGCGGTGAAGCTTACGTTCGCCACGAATTAACGTGATTTTTCAATTATTTTGATTAGCCTTTAGCCCGTGTGCTTCCAAGTTTCAACCTTATTTGTAGTGGTTCTGCAAGCGAAGGAGTTGGTTGCTGAAAATAGTACTCGTAGGAAAGTAGTACTAAATGCAAACAGTGAACTTTGAAATACGGATCAACGTTGAACTACTGCAAATATTGTGTGAATTGTTTATCTTATGCACTGTTTTCAGGTTCTCATGAAGAATTGAAATGTTGCCGATGTTATCGTTTATGTGGTTGCTCGTCTTGTTGGAAAGGTAAGTTTTTTTTTAAATTTAGTATATTCAAGCTAATAACACTTCACTAAATGATTATTGGCTGATACAGAATGAAAGCTAGAAAGTAGTATATTACTTGAAACCGAATCTAAAAAATAGGTCGTTAGCCTGACAATTGAAAATCGGATGCTTTACTTGTGAAGCATTGAAGCAATGCAGAGTATAGCCTCCAGATAGATGCGGATGAATTCTATTGAATATTCAACAAGAGTAATAATAATAGTGAAATTTGTGTGGCGGGAGTAGTAGAATGATCATGTGTTTAACTGATGTCAGTATTTATCTGATTCAGCAGTTCCCCAAGCTCTGACTAATGGCTCATGGTCTGAATCAGGGAAAGTTCTTTCTTTTTTAACCGTTTTTTGTGTTTATAATGCCAAATTCGTTGTAGTGGTTGTACAACAGCAACTTTGCTCTCTGAAATAGGACAAAATGACGGAAATGTAATTGGTAGTTGTCTAGCAGATGAATAAAGAAACTACATTTATGTTTCTGCTAGACGTCTAGAAAAGGTATTTTTCGATCTGACCCAAGAGAAAACTATGAATACGTTTGATGCGGTCCTTTTTATTAATGTTGCTAACCGAACTTAATTTCCGAGAATAAATATCTCGATGCAAAATATTTTAAAGAATGTGTGAACTGTCAATTTAAAAACAAAAGATATTGTCACGTCTCAAATGGAGTAAGCCTTTTTTGTTTTCAAATAGACTCGGTCGTATTGACATAGACCAATAAGACTAGCAACGTGCCGAGAATTAAATGTGATGGGGAATAATTTAAAGGTGGAATGAAGGGTATTTGAGGGATCGTAGCGTAAAAACACTAATCGCCATTTTCTTACATAATAATTTAGAGAGCACTAAAAAATTCCGTTTGATAAGAATTCGGTTGGGCGGTTGCTTATTTAATGTTTAATCACCTGATTCACCTCACCAATCGAATCTAAAAATCGCTTATTTTATTTTAGCTCTTTTGCTATTGTGTAATGTTGACCTACATATTTGAAAACTACTGATGATTTATTATCAATAAATCTAACAATTGATTTATTACTTTCTGATTCGAGAGATCGTGTTTATAATCCTTATCAGTTTCATGGGTTAACTCCTTTGAAAGAATGGAAACTTGTTTTTTTAAAATAAGTGAAAAATAACCAAGATAGTTATTCATTATTATCTCATTCTAAGATTTTCCTCAACTGCTTGTTATGTCAAACACGTCCCAAGGAAGAAGAGCTATGAAACGCCAGTTGGCTATTTAGTCTGTAAGTGTAATAACTTGGAGACGCACGTGGTTTCCAAACGATAAGAGATTTCCGTAAATATTTATTTTCACACTCATATCAGGTGTTGTCTGACTGTTGAATTGTAGTTCAACAGGCCAAGGTCTTATGATCGTCAAGTCTGTCTATGAACAAAGTCTTTATAAAAATTCAATGTGAAATTGTGAATTTTGTGTCTCCCAGTACAGTTTTTCTTAATGTTTAGATCCACACAGAAATAGTATGTAAGAAAATTTAAAAATACGTAAAAAACAAGAGAATTGGATTGTAATGGCACTTCAATGCAAGATTGTCTAGACAAGTATTTCTAAGTAATTTTTTTAAAAGACGTTTTTAGTTGGTAACTATGGTGACACAACACTAAATATTTCAAAATGGAAAAGCCTCCTCTTTTTACCGCCACTCTGTCCACTCGGGTAGCCAAGCAACGAATTTAGCTTTGAGCTTCAGGGCCTTTGATTGCAGTAGCTACGCATGCGCACGACTTTGGCTTGCTTGCTACTCTCTCCCAATCCCCTCCTTCTTATAATATCCCCCTCTCTTTCTCTCTTGCTCTAGGTCTTATCGTAAATACAACGTTGGAGAACATGACGTCGAACGGACGAGTGTATTTCTTTCGCTTCGTCATTTTTTCTTTATTATTATTTAACTGTTCCGTAAATTGTGCCGGTCAAGTGCCTGATGGTGATATTCAGTGTTTATACAACGAGCCGATTGAAGCCCATTTACACGAAGACGGTCATGGGATATTTAGGATTAAATTGTGCGCTTGTAGTGGTGTCGACGACCTCAACGTGGCTGTCGTGGCCAAATCAGAGGCACTGTGTCACTCGACGGCCGGCGTACACCTAGAATGGGATCGGAATGCAACTATTGATCGACGCTGTTTGATGACTAAACCGTCAAATTTCGATCCACAACTTGGTAGCCTGGTTCTCTGTCAACCGATCAGAGAAGGATGGACGGCCCCTCTCGTTCTGCCTTATGTGTAATCGCTTTAATCTATTCTTTATTAACCTAGGAAACCTCAAAATGACTGGATTTGAGTAAAACGCTTTTTAAGTTGAGCCACGTCTCTTTATCTTTTAAATTAATCCATGGATCATAGTTTCTATGCGGTGGTTTTTTTTGTTTTGTTTTTTGTTTTCATTTTTCCGTCTGTGAACAGCTGACAAAACAAATAGAGAGAGGAGATTCTCTTCTCCTCCTTTAGATTACAAAACACGGTCGTATTACTTGGCTGGCGGGTACTACTTCGACTGTGTGTAAAGACTACTGTTCCAAAACAAAGACACAACGAGCTACTGTAATACAGAATAGTCAGTCACGCGCATGCGCTCTTGCCTGTGTTTTTCTGGGGTTGGGTGTGTAGAGAGCTAACGGATCGTACGTTTGTGACGTCAACACTGCGGTTCCTCATGGAAGTCACGTGATAAACTTTCATTTGAAGAAGGGCAGAAGTTGCCCGGGGTATCGTTTCATCATGCACGCTGCGGTATTTTGAGCGGACTTTTATTTTTGAAGGAAATCTTTTTGTTCTGAGGTCAATATTTTTTATTTTATAATTGATAAGATGATATGAGAATCGTAGAATAGAATAAACACCATAAGTTGTTTTACTTAGGAAAAATATTTTCGGCATCATCAAAATCTAATATTAAGCATTTGATTAAACTTTCAAATTCTACAATTGTTTTTTTTTGTGTGTGTTTTCTGTAGCAACCGCGGCATTCGTTCAATTAATGAGACCGCTTCGGCTATTGTTGACTTTGAACCTGCTGTAATTACAGGCCTCCGCGTTGAAGAGGTCGATAAAGGAGTGAGCTACGAAGACGGAGTTTCGATTGTCTTAGCTGGAGCAACCGTAAGCATAATTTTATGGCTTACTCTTGTGTACTGTAGCGCGGAACTTGTCAACTTTCTAAGCGCATCATTGATCAAACAAATAATCCAAGTAAACCTTGTTGTCCTTGTCATGATACAGCCATTACATTATTCCTGTATTATAATTTGTTTCCTTATGGGAGCTACATGGAATGGCCTCAGTCTATTGATTTTCAATTAGGACCCAGTCCACGCCAGTAACTGGTTATAGAAAAATTTTCATTTATTCATTTATTTATTATAATCTTTTCTAGGTGTCGGCCCGTTTGTTTGGGTTTGACTTTAGCAATGAATCCGAGTTCCGCTTCGTCATGGCAGCTCGCGATAGAGGTGCCGACTGTGATAACTTGCCCTTCGCCGTTAATGTTCACGTAAGTCAATCAGGATTGGCTAGTATACTTGTGCCGTCTCGAGAATAGTCTGCTTTATTGAGGTTACCATTGCGCCTACGCTGTTTATTCTATACGGACGTGCCTTCATGGCAGATCGATAAAGGCTCATTGACGGCATTTTCGACGCTGGTAAGTTTCCGCTTGCCGAGCACTGATCAGTTCGTCGATGAAAGTCTGACGGACGAAGAGACACCAGCCTTCTACATCTGTTCGTTGGAGCGTGCCAACGGGCACAGTCACTGGACTCATCAAGGCAGGGAACCGGGACTCAAAGTGCGGACCTATCAGCGTGCCCTTCCCCTTTGGATTCAAGTGATCATCATCATCTTTCTAATGGCATTTTCGGGTCTCTTCTCCGGTCTCAATCTGGGTAGCGATTATAACATAACTAGTCCAATTCATGCCTAAGTGAAACCGTTGCTCAGCATCGCTTTAATACGGCGATCGTTATGTGATCGTTCAAAAATTAGGTTTGATGGCGCTTGATCGAACTGAACTGAAAATCTACGAGAACACCGGAACAGAAAAAGAGAAACAATATGCGAAAACTATTAGTCCAGTCCGCAATCATGGAAATTATCTCTTGTGCACTTTGCTCCTTGGAAACGTATTGGTCAATAATTCGTTAACCATTTTGCTGGACGATTTAACGTCAGGAATCGTCGCCGTTATTGGATCTACTATAGGCATCGTCATCTTCGGTGAAATCATTCCGCAGGTATAGTGTTTGGTTACGGTTACGCTCTTACAACTATCAAATTACCGTGTTGTCTGATTTCTTTACAATAATATTTCGAAACATTTTTCCTCCTTGGAAATAGGCCATTTGTTCCCGTCACGGACTTGCTATTGGAGCGCATACAGTATGGATTACAAAATTTTTTATGATGATAACCTTCCCGATGTCGTATCCCATCTCTTTGATTCTGGATCGTATATTGGGTGAAGAACTCGGCGCTTATTATAACCGAGAAAGGCTAAAAGAATTGATCAAGGTAAATAACTCGATTTATTTCCAGCCACTCAGCTACTCTGCTAAAAAAATTCTAGATGTTATATCCTTCCCTAAAGTAAACTTTTACATTCTCTGAGTTATGTGACGCAGATGTTAACAAGAAAACATCCGCATTGCTGATGTTTTCTGTTCTCCGCAACGTTGCAAGTGTAGGTCTATAGATGTTAATGTTGGCACTGTACAGAATTTGAAAGGAAACGTTTTATTAGAAAATTGTCTATTATCAAGTCTATTATCAAGTTGTGCCAACTTTTTAAAAATCAAATTACTTGGCACTATTCGTTAAAAGAGTCTTTTCATCGATCTCAAAACTTATTAGTAGTATCTAGTAGGCTACTTAAATATTTTGCAGGCAATGGTAGTCATATACTTGGATCGAATTTATTACGCTTTTAAAAATATCTAACTCAGGTTACGAAAGAATACCATGATCTCGAGAAGGAAGAGGTGAATATAATTGCTGGTGCACTAGAACTTCGACGGAAAACTGTTGGTGACATTATGACTCGTCTGGAAGACGTCTTTATGCTTAGTTATGATTCCCTACTCGACTTCGAAACCGTCTCTGAAATTATGAAGCAAGGTACGTTACTTACATAAGTATTTAAGATAAAAAAATAAATAGAAAATATAGTTGTTCGTTGTTCATATAAAAGGATTTTCGCGTGTACCAATCTACGATGGGGAGCGGAATAACATTATCGGATTATTGTTTATCAAAGAGCTTGCTCTGGTAGATCCTCAAGATGCCATTCCATTAAAGACGCTCTGCAGGTTTTACAAGAATCAGTGCAATTTTATTTTTGAAGATACCACACTCGTATGATTGTAAACGTATAATGTTTTCCCAATAAGTTACAATTTTATGCATTGTATTCAGGACATCATGTTTAAAGAATTCAAAGAAGGCCATAAAGGCCACATGGCATTTGTCCAACGAGTGAATTGTCAAGGAGATGGGGATCCTTTCTACGAAACCGTTGGATTGGTCACGCTTGAAGACATTATCGAAGAATTAATTCAAGGTTAGTTTTCTCGATTTTAAATTGTCAATACTGTAGAAGACGATGATTTATACCCAAGTAATATTTTGATTTGTCACTTTATAGCTGAAATCGTCGATGAAACCGACGTGTGGAGTGAGAAATAATATTTTATCGGTCCCAATATTCTTTTATTATCAATTATCTTTATTATCTTTTAGTGGACAATCGCAGCAAACGTCGACGAGAGAAAGGAAGACTTTTCCAAGATTTCAGTGGCTTTGCCCTGCAGTACCACGAGCAGACTGCTCATAAGATCTCCCCGCAATTGGCGCTAGCAGCGTTTCAATTTCTAAGTTCATCAATTGATCTCTTCAAACCTGAATTGATCTCAACAAACGTTCTCCGGCGATTGATGCAACAAAGTCAAATCATTCGCTTTATTCGCGTTAATAAGGATAAAACGGAATTTCACCCTGCCGAGACGCTCATCTTTCAGCAGGTAACGATGAGATAGAAAACCATGTTTGAATTTAATTCCTAAGATAAGATGATCTAGAAATTCACTTAATTTGTTTAGGGGAAACCGACCGACTATTTCGTGTTGATTCTTGAAGGCCGCGTGGAAGTGACAGTGGGGAAAGAAAACCTAGTATTTGAGAGTGGGCCATTCAGTCATTACGGTTCACAGGCCCTTATGTCCTTTTCGTCGGCTATGGGTCAGCACAATTTCTGATCACTTTTCGTCTTAATTTCTAATATTTTTCTTCATTTTTGCCAATAACAACAGAGTCGGCGTCTTCTACTCAACTTTCTCGCAGTGTTCAATCTGTTCGAATGGCAGTCTCGCCCGACGGTGGAGGTGGTAGCGCAGCGCGTGGGCAAACGTTCGTCACTGATTATACGGTCCGTGCTGTAACTGACGTCGTCTATTTTTGCCTCAGTCGTATACTCTACCAAGCTGCCCGAAGTGCCACTGTACTCGAAAGAACACAGCGTGGTGACGCAACGAAGCGGATATCAGACTGTGACAGCAATTTGGAACATGTCCTTATATTTTCTAATGCAGAAGAAGGAATTGGTTCGGTGAGTTTTACATAAGTTGTTTTTATAACTGATGGGCAATGAATAAATATTATTATTACAAAGGGGGATCACACACTCAACGAAAACTCTCCGCTTATCACGCAAGGCGGATATTGTACAGATTATTCGATGTCCGACACTACCGCGGTTGCATTAGACACCCACCAGGAAGATGAATGTTTATTGAACGGCCCATCATTACCCGCTCAATCCAGTTTCCTTATTGGAGATAACCATTGAAATTCGATCAATGAAAGGATCCAGGAGTTTGAAGAACTATATCTGTCTCTTGAGAAGTCTCTATTTTAAGGAAAAGCTATAGATGAACAAGATTTTCCAAGAGAAAAATTCAGAAATACTGTTTTTGTTAATCAAATGCAAGTGACAAGCTACAGGCACCATGCAAAAATTCAGAAATAACAAGAAATAGATGCCCTTACATTGTTGAATCCCTTGCAATATTTGCACAGTCACACATTTCTAAGAATTCAGTTTTTTTTCTATGCATAATAGTAATATCAAGTATGTTTGTATGTACTTATGGTATAAATATGTTTGAAGTTTTGCACGATTCCGTTTTGCGACATGCAGCCCCTTTGTAACTATTAAACATTTAAACCTGTCGGTCTTCCGTCAAGAAAGTTGTCTAGCCTTTAGCTAGATCTTAATACAAACCTCAGTCTTACATTCTAATGAATATAAAACCTATGTAATTGTCAACAATATCGTCATCCTTTTGCGTTATAGCCGGCTATAGAAACAGAAAGTTAGACAAAAAAAAGTAATTTCTTTCCAGTTATGCGTCTGTCTTGATACTCTTAAATTTTATATTCTTTTAAAAAACAAAAAATAGGAAGGGGGGGGGGGGAGGAGGGAGGGGTTGTTCCAAAACTCGTGTTGTAGTTGTAGACGACAGACAGATGTAACGACTGTATTAACTTTCACACAGAAAACAAAGTGAATACCAAAGGTAGGAAAAAATAGAGTTTGTGGTTATTTTGCTAAAACTCTCCCAGCCAGCAGCACACGCGCCGTGTCGCGCTCGAGGGGTTGTCAACTCTATCCGAAGGTGTAGGATTTTAATTCGGATTTTAATTCGGATTTTAATTCCAAAAATGATTTTTCAAATATTTGCAGATTTTTGGGATTTTTTAGATTTTTTTAGATTTCTGGGATTTTGGGGGGATTTTTTTGGATTTTCTTATGATTTTTGGGATTTATGTGATTTTTTATATTTTCAAATTTTTCAAAACTTATTGGTGTGAAAAAACGAGGTAAATACAGAATCCATTTATTTTTTTAATTTTTTTAGATTTTTGGGATTTTGGGGGGATTTTTTTGGATTTTCTTATGATTTTTGGCATTTATTACGATTTTCGTGTTTTTTTTTTATATTTTCAAATTTTTGTAAAGTTATTGGTGTGAAAAACGAGGTAAATACAGAATCCCTTTATTTTTTATATCCATTTCTGAGACCATTTTCACTGTGCGGAAAGCAGTATTCATGTAGTCCGGCAACGCTGAAAGCCGCCATTTGTAGTCTTTCTTAGCCTAGTTTAGCTGGATTTAACATAGGCTAACGACTTTGAGGACTGATTTCTCCCACTAATTTTGCTACCAGGAGCAAAATTATTGTGGCACGTTGTACGTCAGGATATTGCCAACATTCCAAGTGCCAAATTTTCAAGAATCCTCTACAACTAGTACTTCAAATCGTCGTTACAGTGAAGGGTCGTAATGGTCCGAAACTTTGTTATCAGTGGCTGTCACTCAAAACATGCCAGTGACGTTTCACTTTCTTATGACAATAGAAATCCGGATGATTTTAATATTCTTAGTGAAAGAAGGTCGTTGTGGCTAAGTAGATTACACATTCATGAGGGAGACCTCAAAAAGAAGTCATTTGTGTGTCATAAACATTTTGTTTCGGGTAATTATTATTTATAACTTATCATTTACATTTAAGAAAGAAAACTATATACTATGTTTTTAGGTAAACCATCATATTACCGTGATGTGGACAATGTTGATTGGGCACCAACACTTAACCTTGACAACAACTACTCTACTCGATATCAAAGAAGGAAGAGATACAACATCAACAGAGGTATCACCATTTTCATTTATATATACAGTTGACAGTTACAGTATTCATTGAAATTGTATAGATAAATTGTGTAATCTTGACGGTGAGACGCCTTTTTTTGGCTTTCTTTTGTGTGTTTTTCAATTCAGAAATAGTATCCACCATACCCTGTATTGAGAGAAACAATAAAATTAGTAACTATATTTACACAGGGAGCTGCGGTAAAAAACTTATTTTCGTAATCTTTAGCAACTTATTGTAGAAAAGGAAACCGAAAATAAAATACAAAATACAAATAAAGCTTTATTTTTTTTATTCACCTGTGGCCTTAGTCTCGTAGTCAAATAGAACTTTTTTCCTTTGAGACTTCAAGGAAATAAAAAGATTCAAGCAGTCAACTCAATGACCATTACACTGCAAATTTTTTTGGGTTGCCAGATCTGACGTAATAAAAATAATATTTGCTTTAATATGTCAATATTTTAAGTTTCCTATCACTTTTTGTCTTATTAAATAGTTTTGTCTGCTAATAAACATGCCATGATTGACTTTCATCTACTTCTGGAGTGAAACATCAATAATAAATTAGTCCGATTATTTTTCAAAATTCAGATATTTGAAGGTTAGGCTGAATATTCGGCACCAATGTCAGGTATCCAGATATTCAGAATATTCAGATATTTGAAATATTCGACATCAGATGAAGGCCCAAACTTGCTCAAATTTAAAGATTTCGACATAATTTTTGGATTACGTGTTCTCAAGATGAACTTCAGCTAAGATCTGGTCAGAAGTTGTAAAATAAACAAGAAAAAATCAAAACTTCTGGTCTCTAAGATAGTGATGTTTCGTTAGTGTTTTTTTCAAACGTAAGCGTTATCCGTTAAGTTAACGACGTCTGACTTTTTCACGTTGCGTTAACGCGTTAATTAACACGTTATTAAAATATGTCCGTTAACGCAAATTTTCCGTTATTTTAAAACGTTATTTCATAAAAAAATGAATAGGCTACTAGGAAATCAAATCATTCACATCACGGTCTGGATTATTTCAATTGAACTTTATTCTGTTGAAAAAAAAACTCCTAAATTATAATTTAAATTGAGTAATTGACAATTACAATGGAAAAAGCTTCCATCAATAATCTTTGATTAGAAAAACATTGGACGTAATAAATAGGGGGGGGGGGGGGTTGCCGCGTGGGTTTGCCGCAACCCAATTCGAAAAAGAAGTTCTACCATAAAAATTATTTTTCTATGCAATTTTTACACTGTTTTGTTTCGTTCACTCGTGGGATAGAAAGGCTCACATTCAATTCCTCCTCTTCTTCATCGTTGGTTACATGAGCATCGGAGTCAGAATCCGACATTATTAAATTTGCTTGTTTCTAGAGCTTTGTTTGTCACTTTTTAAAAGTAAAAAACCTCAGAAAAATAGCAGACTACTGCTAAATTATTAAATGATTGGTTTTCATAGTCAAACCTACTTCAGTTAAATGGTGGAAGGGCACATAAATATAAATTTCATTTTGAAAAATCCAAAAATTAAATATTTGGCAGCGATGCTTAAAAAAAAAATAACGTCGAAAATAACGACGGAAAAAGGCAAAACGTTAGCGTTATCCGTTAAGTTAACGAACACCAAAAAAGGTCCGTTAACGGACTTTTTACGTTATCCGTCAAAGTTAACGAAACATCACTAGAAATTACTTTCCCACATAGCACGGGGACGTCTTTAAGACAAACGGAAGATGTAAGATTGTCCTGAATGAGGATGTCCCGAAGAAGTCTTTTGGTAAATTTTAAGACTCCTCGCTTGTGTCCTAAATGGCCAGGACAAAGCTTTTTTCAGATGTCTTACTAGACTTTTAAAGTTCTTCTTAAAGTTGTCTTTCTACCTATCAAAGGCGTTTCTGGGACAACTGATTATCACAGAATTTAGGGGAGACCGGAGTCAACGTGGACAAAATTTTTCTTTTTGCAATATTTCTTGTCGTTTTCACTTTTTCCAATTTTTTTTTCGTGTGTTTCGTTAAATGTACATTTGTTTACTTCCCATATTTTTTATACATTTTTCCCTTTAAAAATAAAGTAGTTGTGACGATTTGAAAAAGTCAAATTTTTTGGGCCTTTTTGAAAAAGACGGGGCAAAATTGGACAGGCTCTGTCTAAAACTGGACAATCATGATAAAATGTAAAATAATAAACGGAAAAAATTAAAATTTTTTTTAGAATGTTCATCTGCCCTTTCTTTATTCATGCACACTGATAATGACACGTTTGTGTAAAACAATGAAGAGTTACGAGTGTTTTAGAAAAGAGGGGGGAAAATTTGACATTTGCCTGTAAATTATGCCCTAAGGCGGCAAGCTCCCCTCGTTGCTATAGTTAGCGTGGTCCAATTATACCCCAAAATTAGGTGTCCAAAATGACACAACTCGGTGCTATTTAGTATTTCGTTCATAACTTTTTACTGAAAAGGCACTAACATTTAATTTTTGTATCAATCAATTAAGAAATGAATTGGCTATTTCACCTATCATTATTTTATTCATTTGTAGTGTTTTTCACATTAAAAATACTTAGAGTAATAGGGGGACATATTACATCAAACAGGGTCATTTTTTACATTATGCGATAACAAGAGCAATAATGATTCAATTTTAATGAATATTTTTTCTAGAACGTTAAACGTTCTAGTACATACAAAAATTTAAAAAAAAAAATTTTTTCCCATAACATGGAGCACTTATGGTCTTTGTCTAATATGACCCGTGTCCATGTTGACTCCGGTCTCCCCTACCTCCAAATGCCTAGTAATAGTCTTTTAGACGTCATTAAGAACTGTTAAAGATGTCTATGATAATGTTAAAGGAATTCCAAATGATTGGCTAAAGACAACCAAAATAATATTAAAGGATGTTATAAAGTTTAATTAAAGACTACCTCAAGACATCTAGACAAGTTTTTATTACGGACTTTTTACGTTATCCGTCAAAGTTAACGAAACATCACTACTCTAAGAAACCCAATATTCGGTAAAAAAGGCAAATATTTGGTAGCTAAAAATGGCAAATTTCAACTTTTTTCTTGTTTTCTTTACTATTTATTATAAATGTTCGCAGGCGATATTTTTGAGTAATTTACACTTAAAACTAGTGTAGGATTTAGACTGTAAAATTTTGTTTCCAAAAATGTCCGCCACAAGTGTTGTCATCGTTGTTATGCATACGCGTTGTGGATACGCCACTGAGTGCGGCGGATGTTATTGGAAGCTGGGAGAGCACGGTCAAATTTTTCGATCAGTAATTCAGAACCAATTTGTAAATTCCATTACTCGAATACAATTTGACGTAAACATTCAAATTTAATAACGTAAATTTAATTTTTTTTTTCAAATTTCAAACGTGAAATTCTTGTTGCTTTTATTTGCATAACCTCGTTTCTGTCAACAGAATTAATTGCCAGGATGAATGATATCAATTAAACTATTAGTCCTTAGACGAAAATATAGTTTTACCAAAACAACTACACTAGGGGAGACGGGACCCAACTTGGACACTTTACCACTTTGTACAGTGTCTGGAAAAATAGTTAAACTCAATTTAAAATCAAATTTTTTCATACTGTGTTAGCAGGAACCAAGTAAAGGCGCGCAAATAAAATTTTTTTAATGTGCAGGGAAGTGAGAGAACACGGAAATTATCGCTTATTTTCTCTCAAATCGATTATTAAAAATCGATTTAATGTTAAGCTCCACCTCTCCCTATATCTTCCCTATTCACCAACACAATTTTCTTCATATATAAGAAAAATATTTTATTAATATTTACATCACCAAAAAATAGTTTTTAATTACTCGTTACAACAAGAACTATTATAAAAGGTTTTTAAAATAATTCTGAGACATTTATTTCCTCCTTTTCGGACCCCGTCTAACTTGGTACTGGCACCTGTTTAATTCCACTCCAGCTCGGTAAAAAAAACACCGAAAAATAGAAATCGATGTAACTTCTACAATTTTGAAGTAACACCGTTGAAAAAATCAAGGGGGTGGGAGCAAGGATAAAGAATAACCTTAGTAAAAAAAACAATTTTGCGTAAGGGGGTTGGGAGATTTTAGGGAAAACCACGACTGTCCATGATGGGTCCGGTCTCCCCTATATCTGTTTATCTAAGGCCGTCACTAACAAACTTTGCTAAAGAAATTAGTAAGGATCTATCGGATCTGATAACTCCTTGCACCATTTTGGCGGTTGATTAAAATGCGAAAAGCCGGCTTCGGAATTCAGCAACCACAAACAGAAAAGGAAAAGACCTGGAATCTTTTATTCCGGTCCAGCCCTCGCGCTTGGTGCGCTGCATCTATATCCTACTGCTTTGTTATGACCACACCAAGCGGGTGTGTGGAACACTAATAGAAAACTGGGAATTCATAGGGTGTATAATATCATTAATAACTTTTAAATAAACGTACCCGTCGTAATAAATACAAATGATTTTGATAGAATGATTCTTTAGCTATCAAATGAACCCAAGGGGGGGGGAGGCTATGTGTTTAGATATAATGGAAATATTGATTATAAAAAAGCCCATTTTTCCCATAAGCGCCTGTGTTAAAAAATGGAAACCCTTTCTAGCGGGAAAAAAAAAGGGGTTTTACGTTTAATTTTTTTTAAATACTAAATCTATTCATAATTCCACCAAAATTTGGCAACTTGTAGAATGACAAATTTCCTATCATTTGATATTTTTTTTAAAGTTTTATTTCAACAAAAAAGTATATTTACACGGGTAACAAAAAAAAAAAAGTTAAATCACGATTTAAACATGTTCTGCCCGATATTTTTAAGAAATATTTTAAACATAACTACAACATAACGATAGAAACAGTGCTCACGATAAAAAAAACTGTAGACAATTTGTTTGGGGTCAACCCCTTTTTTGGGCCCAATTTGACCATACTAATTCAAGATGCCAACAAGATATTACAAATAAAACCATTTATAGCTTGATATTAATCGATTTTTGTTGACGATTATATTGGTCTTAATACATCAATATAAAGCGGATATAAGAACTCTTTATGTAAATTTAAAAGAGTTAAAATTTGTCTCTATAAGGTTTTTTTAGATTTATCATTTACTGTAACTTAAGGAAAAAAGTGAAAGTCCGTTTGATATAATGTGTCGATATAATTTCTAAGGTATATAACGAACTAGATAGCGTAGTGGTTAGCAAGCTAGCGATTCAACATGAAGGTCCAGTGTTCGTTGACTCTAGGGACGGTCTTTTGTCAATATAGATATATTCTTTACCTTAGGATCAGAAATATACGGACATTAAGACCGTTAGAACTCATCTTAAAGACGGAGATGCTTCTTTTCAAGAGGAATTAAAGTGGCATTGACCAGGCTTGAAAAACTTGAATTAGACGTCTAAAATCGGTTTATGTTCTGTATGGGTTAAGAGACAGCACTTCTGAAAGAGAAAGGAATTTACTTTTTACCAGTGGTTGTTTTAATAAACATAATTCAGCCGTTGCAGAGAAAAATGCTGGCCTCTGCCTCTGTCCCATTTAACCCTGTTTTTTTTTTCTCTTTACATTTTATTGAATAACTTACAATTACATTTAAGAAAAAATTTATAAAAATTTCCAAACATAAACAAATAACAGGAAATCACTCCTATACTTTTATTTTTTCTTAATTTATCTTTAAACAAATTTGGCAGCGGAAAAATAAAAAAATGTCCCACATAGCCGCGGTCTCCCCTACCACTCGTAACGGGCGACGGCCAACTGGAATCAAAGTCCGCCATTGCGAGAAAAGTTAAAACAATCGTGTAAGGTACTCCTGCGTTGAGAACGAAAGTTTGACAGGCCACTTGGTTTCGCCCTACGATGGCAATTATTTCCACAATGTTGTAGATGATATGAAATTGATTCATCACTGAAATGGCAGCCCAAAAAACGTGTCGAGGGTAGTGCAACTGGCGTGAATTGTAGATCACCACTACAACGAGCATATTGAGCAAAGTACCAAGATCAGCTACAACCTATCGATAACTTTGTGTCGTTAAGGACATGGGCCGAAGGTTCATCGGCACGTCCATACTAATTAATAAAGAAACATTTTCTGGAATATCTACTGAGCGATTTATAATATCTCTAAATAATGCCGTTTGTTTGTGTGTTGACTGTGCTGTGCGTGCTATAATAATGAACCGAAATATTCTCAAACAGGGAATTATATGCGTAGAGAGAAGTATGGCGAATTTGGGACATTTCAACTCACTCCATTCTTCGTCGGCTCTCTTACTGTAATTAGTGAAAGCTTTGCTCAATCAACACAATAGCTTGATATGATTGCGTAGCGACTAATTGTCCATCAAGAAGCCAGTTTAGAATAATATTTGTTCCTTATCTTCCCACGCGTTAAGGTTATACTCTTGTTTCGCTGTTTCAGTTCTTTAACGTTTAGTTATCGACGTTTGTAATATAATTATCAATGTTTGTTGAGTGCATGTAGAGAAGCTGATACTATTTATAATCTCAACATGAGAAGACGAACCTAAACTGTGTACGAAAGAAGTGGAGGCTCAAGGAAAAGACGCGTGAGGAAACAATCGAAACGAACCCACCCCTTTTCCGCTACTCGGCCGCCAAAGATGCCACACCCTTTTAATTCTATTAAATCTCATCAACTTTCGTGTTGGATGTTATATCTGCGAGGGGCTATTATGCTGTGGGACATTTCAATTGACGAATCTCGACATTTTTTAAGACAGTGGAATTCATTTGTTTGCTCCCTGCCTTTTCTCTCGTGCATCTTCTTGTAGTATTGGAATTCTTACTGGTCTACAAGGCTAAACGTTTCAAACTTTCAAATATTTTTTACAAGCCTTTTTGTGTTTCCTCTTTGAAATTTGATTGATTTTCTCTCATAAAATTCAAGAGAGAATAGTTATTGAATCGTTTTGATATCAAGTTTGTACACTGACTCCTTTCAGTTGTAACCCTAGCAGCGGTTTGCGGTAAATAACTTGTAAAAAACCGGTGAGAAAAAACGGTAAATGGTAATTTACGGGGGTCTTAAACCGTAAGTTTACCCAAAGAGTGCGTTTTCTAGCCCGCAATACTTGGTAATTCAACCGTATTTTCTAACCCATGATTTTTTTTCAATTTGGGAATGCAAAGGATGTTTTTACCTTTAATATACTAGATTTTAACCGCAATTTTACCCCAAGAGTGCGTCTTTTTGCCCGGAATAAGCGGTAATTTTACCGTTTCTATAATATTCGAGTTGGGAAATAAATTGGTTATTGTAATTGGGTGTTTTTGCGGTCTACAAACTCCTAATTTTACCGCTTTATTTTTTTTATTAATTTTGAACATTCCACCGGGTGGAACCACCAACCCACCCACCAGTTTTTTTATTCTTACCCGCCCACATCTCCATATTTTTATTTCCACCCACCTCACAACCAAATTCCACATAACGCTTAAAATGTTTCTACGCATTCACTTGGTATCGAACTTTACATGCTTGACTCGATTCTAAGAAACTCATTTTCGGTGAAAGTGGCGTAAAATCATGTTTCCATGACTACAGTCGTCTGCTGCGTCTGCTGTGTTGCTGTTTGAAGCATGGTTTGAAATGTTATTGTCACGTGACTAAAACATGACGATGGAAAGTGAGCCCTTGATTTCAACTTCGACCACCAGGGACCCAAATCAAAACAAACACTTTTCTGCTGTTTTTTCTTAGAACTGGCAATACTGGTCATTGGGTCTAGTTCCCGAAATCTGGCAACTTTTTAGATAGGGACACTGGTGGAGACACTAGCCGATGTCCCTCCTTCATCTCTTCCTCCGTGCTTTAAAATACGGGAGAAAAAAGAGGATTTTAGACTTGAATTTTACCGGTTCAGTGAAAATTTATTTGGGTAAAAATTAATCTTTGTAAACGAGATGAAAACGGATAAAAATAACCTATTCTTGTGTCAGTTTTAAGTTAGTTAAAAAAGGGAGGAAATAGAGTCATTTAGACTTGACGAACTATGACGGTTATGAATTGGTCTGATTTACGAGGAAAAAAAGAGTTTTATCATCATTATATTTTCTGATCTAAGAGTTTTTTTAAATTTGGTTAAAATTACGGAATAGCCCCCAGACGCAAAAATTCTTCTCGGGTTTAGACTTGAATTTTACCGTTTCATAGAAAATGTAAGTTGGTAGAAATTACTAGTGATGTTTCGTTAGTGTTTTTTTCAAACGTTAGCGTTATCCGTTAAGTTACCCTATCTCCTGTCCAGCGTCAAAAATTTGGTTTAAAACCAGTAAATGTGACCATTTTATGGTTTAAAACCCGGAATTCCAACCTCTAGATTGCGTCTTTTTGACGGTTTGCTGTACTTAAAGTATGACCAAACGGTCTTGGAAAATGAAAAAATGGTACAAACAGTCAAACAAACGGTTTTAGAATGGAACATAAATGGGTTATACTTATAAAAGTAACTTAGAATAATGTATTTTATGTTTTTTCTTCTATATTTTTCCTAACAACATTTCTGACGCCTTTAAAACCTTTTTCCAACCGGTTTTCAAAGAGTTGGTTTTAAAAACCAAAAATTAACCATGGACAGGAGATAGGGTAACGACGTCTGACTTTTTCACGTTGCGTTAACGCGTTAATTAACACGTTATTAAAATGGGTCCGTTAACGCAAATTTTCCGTTATTTTAAAACGTTATTTCATAAAAAAAATGAATAGGCTACTAGGAAATCAAATCATTCACATCACGGTCTGGATTATTTCAATTGAACTTTATTCTGTTGAAAAAAAAAAACTCCTAAATTATAATTTAAATTGAGTAATTGACAATTACAATGGAAAAAGCTTCCATCAATAATCTTTGATTAGAAAAACATTGGACGTAATAAATAGGGGGGGGGGGGGTTGCCGCGTGGGTTTGCCGCAACCCAATTCGAAAAAGAAGTTCTACCATAAAAATTATTTTTCTATGCAATTTTTACACTGTTTCGTTGGATTGCAACATTGTAAAATAATTGTAAATAGGTGTGACGTTTTTTTTTTCGTACACTCGTGGAATAGAAAGGCTCACATTCAATTCCTCCTCTTCTTCATCGTTGGTTACATGAGCATCGGAGTCAGAATCCGACATTATTAAATTTGCTTGTTTCTAGAGCTTTGTTTGTCACTTTTTAACAGTAAAAAACCTCAGAAAAATAGCAGACTACTGCTAAATTATTAAATGATTGGTTTTCATAGTCAAACCTAGTTCAGTTAAAGGTGGAAGGGCACATAAATATAAATTTCATTTTGAAAAATCCAAAAATTAAATATTTGGCAGCGATGCTTAAAAAAAATAACGTCGAAAATAACGACGGAAAAAGGCAAAACGTTAGCGTTATCCGTTAAGTTAACGAACACCAAAAAAGGTCCGTTAACGGACTTTTTACGTTATCCGTCAAAGTTAACGAAACATCACTAGAAATTACTTTCCCACATAGCACGGGGACGTCTTTAAGACAAACGGAAGATGCAAGATTGTCCTGAATGAGGATGTCCCGAAGAAGTCTTTTGGTAAATTTTAAGACTCCTCGCTTGTGTCCTAAATGGCCAGGACAAAGCTTTTTTCAGATGTCTTACTAGACTTTTATAGTTCTTCTTAAAGTTGTCTTTTTTACCTATCAAAGGCGTTTCTGGGACAACTGATTATCACAGAATTTACCTCCAAATGCCTAGTAATAGTCTTTTAGACGTCATTAAGAACTGTTAAAGATGTCTATGATAATGTTAAAGGAATTCCAAATGATTGGCTAAAGACAACCAAAATAATATTAAAGGATGCTATAAAGTTTAATTAAAGACTACCTCAAGACATCTAGACAAGTTTTTATAGAGCCTTATTTAAGACTTTTAAAGCCAATAAATTTGAAAAAATACATGTCATCAAAGAGTTTATTTTTTATTCTGATAATTTCATAAAGTATTCACGGGGCCATCTGATTCAAGAATGGCTATACAGAATAAAGAATATAAATCTAATGACTTTCCGAAATCGGTGGTTTCAATCTGTCGACAGCCTTCCGGATGTAAACCTTGCTGACTTCTTCGATTTTCGGGATTGGTGTTCCTACAAAGTCCCCGTGTTTGACAGCTTCGATTACAGCCGACGATAATCGTGATCCTCTTACAGCTAAACCCTTCTGTTTTCCACTGTTAGGCTTTGGTGTTCCCGTCCACGTGTAAAGCCTCATCAATTCGTTGGTCATAACTTCTTTCCAAATACTTCGTAATGTATCTTCCAGGGTTTTTTCAAAAAATCCTCGAAACATCTCGATCTTAAACACACAAAAATTGTTTCAATCATTTTACACATTGATTTAAATTATTAACCTACAAGATTTGATTTGACGTCTTCTTTTAATAATTCTTCTTCAAAATATTTGAAGTCTTCTATGGATCTCAAGGGAAGGGCGACGTGTTTGTTAAAGACGGGATGTGGATTTACTTCGGTGGGTCCACTACTCGCAGCAGACTTTCGACTCAACAAAAGTCGTCGCAAATCTTTTACGTCGGCTTTCACTTCTGCTTGTTCTCTTGCCATCAAACGATTTTGATCTAGGAACAAAAAACAATCGATAAAAAAGAAATATGTCTTTTAAACGATTCGTTCTTACTAGCTAACATTCTGATGACATGTTTCTCGAAAGGTGTGTGTCTAACACTCAAAACTGCAAAATTCAAAAATATATTTACTTAACAAAGAATGTTGTCAATTACTTTATTTTATTTAATACCATTTGATGGTTTTGAAAGTTTGCTGTGGGGAATCTCTTTGGAAGTAGACGGTAACGCAATTATCCCAGCCTCGTCGTCATCATTATTCTGATTGGAATTCAGTCCGCATTCAATGGCTGATCTTTCGATAGGAACTACGACTATTACAAAAAAAGCAAAACAAATTAGCTAACAGCATTGGAAAATAATACACATTTTCTTACCTCTTTCTAAAGGGATAGAAAGTGGTTTACAAACTATCTGGGATGGAATTCACTGCGTTAAGGGCCCATAACTAAAAACTTTGGTCACATCTTCGTCTTCTTCAACGCTATTCTCTTCTGATTCGCTACTATGTATGATTTGGCGACAAACTTTGTTCGAAGCAGCTTGCTGTTCTTTAACAGAAATGTTTCGTCCTTGTTCATATGTTCTTCATCAAAAGAATGTTGGGAAACATGAAGGGTTGCCATTTTTTTTTGTTGAAGCCTTTTGGAACCTTCGGACCTAAGATTTCTGCTAGAATTGCCCAGAAATACCGTAGCAGACTTGGATGTGTCCTCCTCGTGTTTCCGTTCTACAGCTTTCTTATAAGAATCTAATTATAAATTCGAATTAATATTTTGCTGTAATTAAAAAAAAATCTAAATACATTTACATTACATGAATAGAGAGAATTTTACAGTTATGGCGTTTCCAGGACATCTTGAGAATGGTACAATTTTCAGCCTCCCACTGCTGATTTTTCGAAGGCCATGCACACAGACCTTCATGATACCAGGAACTTGGAATCACTTCATTTTCTTTTGTTTTGTCTTCAAATTGCACGATTAAGAATGTAGTCATTTTCAAGGCACGAGATAATTCTAAAATAGAAATAATTGTCAAGTTGAAAAACTACCGTACTTGGGCAAAAATCGGCCAAAAGTGATCAAAGAGGGGGCGTTTTTCAGGTGTATGATTCGCTTATAACCGCATTTGGCTATTCATTTGTTTTAATTTTTTAACGAACCGTTGCCCGTTACTTGGCGCTTATGTATTTAGTGTTATTTCACATGATGTCGTAATTAGTCAGTCTAGATAATCATTTCCGATTTCGATCGTTATTTATGTTAGTAAAAAATCCGAAATGACAGATAGAAGAAAGAGGAGGAAAACAAAGGACGATATATCGTACTTAAAATTTTTGTGTGAGGATGACAGTACAGACGAATCCTCAGCTACAGACAACGAAGTGGGAACGAGTAATCACCAACCAGTTGTTGATGTTGGTAGTTTCAATGAAGCTCAAATACAAAATGTACCATCGTGCGAGGTAATTATTCATTATTTGTTCCGTACACAGCAGCGATTGAAGCAAGGTTTATGGTATATACTTTAAAAAATGGAATACGAAAGATATGAAACCTGTTTTAAGTATTCCTGGCCTTTTTAGTATTTTTTAGTATTCAACCGCTGCTGTGTATTATGTAGCAGTTTACTTAACAAAAATTTGAGAAAGATGACAATTGGTGCTGATCAGCTGTTTTCTTCTGCCTGTCACATCACTGTCAGACTAGAGATAGAGAGCAAAAATTAAAATTATGATTTTAATTAAATAAGGAGACTGTAGCACCTGCTGATGTGATTCATTTTTCTTCTGATGACTATTCTGATTCAACACCAGACAGCGAAACGAATTCTGAAACTGTTTTAACTACACAGTCAGGTATGAATAGAAGAACTACTCTATAAACTAGTAAGACTAATATTTATAAAATTCAAGAATCTAGTGATGAAGAAACTGAACCACCGGCACCTGGTGAACAACCATCACTTAGGGCACAGCTAGCAACCTGGCAAATACGAAATCATATAGAATTCTCCAAATGTGATGAACTTTTGAAAATTCTCAATCCTTTCTTCGTTGATTTTCCTCTGTCGACTCGAACTCTTGTCAAAACCCCGAGAAAAGCAGTAATATTGAAAACTATTCAGCCCGGTAAATATTACCACTTCGGAATCGAGAAAGGCATTTTAGATACGCTGATGTTACTGAAAGTTTCCGAATTACTTGTTGATATCGTATATCTATAGGTCGGAATCGATGGTGTTCATCTGGTTAAGAGTTCTGGAAGTCAGTTTTGGCCAATTGTAGGCTATTTGCCATTTCTAAAAAACTCTCCACCCTTTCCCATTGGCGTATTCCATGCTTTTTCGAAACGAACTAGTTCAAATGCTTTCTTATTGGACTTTATTTCAGAAGCAGAGGAAATTTACGAAATAGGGCTTTCATTTCAAGGCAAATATTTTCCCGTTAAAATAAAAGCATTCATTTGCGATGCGCCAGCAAGGGCTATGATTCTATGCATCAAAGGGCATTCTTCCGAACGTTATGGCTCAGGCTTTGGAACATTTCTTGGTGAATTGCGACAAATGTTTACTTTAGAAACAAGCAGTGTGTTGCTCATCACCATTGCCGATCTATCCTTGAAAATCTTCATTACTTAGATATGGTGAAAGATATCCCAATATATCCAATGCACCTACTTGATTTAGGAGTCATGAAAAAAATACTTGCTTTCATTTTTGGGACAGATCAAAAGAAAAGAAACATTCGAAACGTTACTTTACACCACACGACAGTTGCTCTCGTTGATTCTTTCATAACTAAAGCAACTAGCGGCATTTATTTCAAGAATAGAATTTGCGAGAACCCCTCGGTCGATCAAAGAACTTCCTCGTTGGAAGGCCTCCGAATTCAGAACTTTTCTTCATTTCCTTGGAGTTGTAATTTCCTAGAGGTTTCTCTCCCCTGCATTTTATGATAATTTTCTTTTGCTCCACGTAGCTGTAAAGCTGTTATCTTATGAGCCTTGGTGTGTAACTGACAATGCTTTTGCTAATGCATTACTTTCTCGTTTCGTTACCCAAGCAACGACTCTTTATTCACATTTTTTTATGTCTTACAACATCCATGCTTTGTTTCATCTGTCTTCGGACGTCTTACGATTTGGACCACTGGATAATTTCAGTGCTTATCGTTTTG
This sequence comes from Daphnia galeata, assembly GCA_030770115.1. Classification (NCBI taxonomy): domain Eukaryota; kingdom Metazoa; phylum Arthropoda; class Branchiopoda; order Diplostraca; family Daphniidae; genus Daphnia; species Daphnia galeata. The sequence continues at coordinate 1,495,934 of CM061120.1, read as the reverse complement.
AAAATTACTATGGTAAAATGAAAAGACACCTTAAAAAGAATGATAAACCCCTACAACAGCTTTTCAAGCGACTATTAGAGACCGCACAAAACCAGAACGCTGTGGGCCAGAACTCGGCAGACCAAATCGAATTCATAAACAGTCATAGTAGCAATCCTATCGTTGAAAATATATTCGGCATTCAATTTAGATCTGTAAAACTCCCAGGAATAGGACACTTGAGAGCTGATGACGAGGCTGATAATTGTGTGTTTCTTAAAGACGCGTCTGTTGTTGTAATAGCCGATTTTGTCAAATGTTCAAATAGGGGCGTTGTAGTTGGTAAAAAATATGAAAGTCAAAGAGATGCCTATACTTATCCTTGTAAATCATCTGTAATCGGGGAGTATGTTGTGTCATCCCCTTCTGTCTTCCAATCGTGGGACATAAACGATATTATGTGTAAGGCAGTAAGATTGTCTACCTCAGCCTCATTAGATTCATTTGTTGTATTCCCATTGGAAAGGCAATAATAAATGTTTGATGTTCAAATATAACTATTCTTTCTAAATGTTTCTCTTCTGGATCTTCTAAAAGACATCTTATAGACATTTAAAAAACATCCGTTTAGTTAATCTTCAGTCTTCTATTTAAGAAATCAAGAAGACTTCGTGTTTTTGTCACGAAATTCAATGATGTAATTGTCTAATTTTGGTCTGTTCAAGGCATCAAAAAGGCGTCTTTCTTTTTGTCTTTTTTGTCCTTGCACAGTTGTTCTAAGATAGTCTTATCATGGACGTCTTACAGACATCCTATTTTCGTATTATGTCCCTGTCTCAAGTTAGACTTCCGGTGGACAACCTAAAGACATCTTTGTATTGCCTTTTCCTAAGATAGCCTTGCCTGGATATCTCAAAGCCGTACTTGTTTCACCTTTTCTAGTCTTCAAATTCGGTTGTCCTAAGGTAGGCCTGGTCAGATATCTTTAAGGCGTCCTTATTTAGTCAAAGTTGTCTTTTTCCCGAGGTAGGTCTTGCCAGACATTTTAAAGACATCCTTTTTTAGTCTGGGATATCTCTGGGTTTATTGGATACCCTTGGGATATCTTCAGGACAACCCGGTGCTTTGTGGGAATTTTGCCAACCCGATTTATACCGATTTAAAAAACCTTTTCTGATGACGGTTATGAATTTGTCTGTGATACGAGGATAAAAAGAGTTTTATTAGCCTGAAATTTTCCGATTTAAGTGTTTTGAAATTTGGTTAAAATTACGAGTCCCAAACTAGGGGAAAACAGGTGGAATAGTGCTTCATTATTTAAAGTATTTTTTACCCGTTTGCAACGAGTTATCTCAACTCTTTTTCCTAGAATGTTCTTTAGGATTAAAAATACTATTAAAAACCTAAGATAAACTTGGAAATATTGCCATACACTCTGCTTTTTGTCAGAGTCCCTTGCGCGTTTTGGTGAAAGTAATTTAGCCCTTAAAATTACCAAAAACTGGAGGTAAAAACACTAAAACAGGATAATTCTAACTGTTACCGACTACCTACCGAGAACCACTGCTAGGGAAATATCTGCTAGTGCTGATGAGTACTGTTTTGAAAGAAGCCAGGAAATTACGCCAATGTTAAGAGTATTTGTTACAGCCGGTTATACGGCAACTCTTCAATTTAATGTGAAAGTTTAGCATAACACAGAATTTAATAATATTGTCAAATATTTTGTTAACGAAGAATAACGTGACTACAGAATTGTATTTAACTTTTAAATGAATTAAGGAACTTTTAGACTTTTTTACTCACTCATTTTGTCCTAGTTATGATAGGGATTTTATAATTCAAGTCGTCGGATAAAGCCTATACATTTCTTTTTATTCACTTTGTCCCGTCATAAGTTCCGTACGGTGACGTCATTGCCGCTAATTATATACAAGAGATTATTCCTTCCCTCCTATTATTGATAATTTCCCTTGCGAAGGACTGATTGGGGGCCTAAATACTTGGTAAAGGATCCAATGTGATCCTTACCAAACGTATATATATTCCTTTCAAAATGTTTGACTGTGATATTATGCCCATCAGGTACTTTCTCCCGTTGGCATTGCCTTTTCTACGACTCGTCTACTCCATTTATTGCTTGGAATAATAATAAATTCTTTGATAAATTCTTGGATCCATATCTGTAAAAGTTTTTAATCCTTATCTATCATCAATAATTCAATTTACATAAAATTGGCCATAAAATGTCCTTCTTTAAAATGTCTCGTTTCGTAACGTATGTACCAAGTCCTCTATATTCCCTTCTTCAGTTAAATAAGTGTCACGAATTTCTCATAACAAGAACTTGAGCTGCCGGCAAGGAAATTTGTCGGAGACGTAGACGCTTATGTTTGCCGTCGATTTCTATGGAAATAAATTTTGTTCTTTACATCGTATAATATCCCTGTCTCGCCATGTATGACGTACGGCATCCTACCAAAAAAAATCCTGACAGTTACCATGGTAACCCAGTGCATATAGCATTAATTCCATCTAAGCCCATTCGGTCTTTTTTTTGTAGGATACTGTACATAATACGTGTGTTTGCTTAGGTTTCCATTGTGACACAAGCAGGAATGTAATCAGTAAATAAATTGGAATGAATAACAATTATTAACATTCCTAAATTGACATTCAGGCATGTGCCAAATGGGAATTTTGAAATTAGGAACTAACTCAATTTATCCCTGAGGGTATATATATACGAAGGTCCTTAAAGAATATATATAGGGGGTAGGGTATAGGGGGTAGGGTATTAGGGTAGAATTCAGAGGGTTTATTGTGCGCAAAAAAGTCCAATATGTTATTCGATATACGTTTTCTTCTCTGTTTGACCAATTGTCACCACATTTTGTACTAAATTCTATTATAATTTTGGACACAGCAACGTCGTATTTTCAGTTCGTTTTTATTAGAGTTATTATATTTCATTTGCGTACTCGTTCATTATTATGTTGCCGAAACCTAGTCAGTAGTCGGTTTTGTTTGCATAACCTAACCCTTCTCAACAATCAGTCAGCCAGTGTCAAATGGTAATTTCAGCTAATGTCACAAGGTATTTTATATAGAAATGAATTTATTTCTTTTTGTTTTATTGACCAATTTATTTACATGCCACCGTTATATTAGCAGTAGTAAACCCCAAATTCCTAAAATCAGTATTGCTGCTGGTATTGACTTTGGTCATCCTGACCGATTGGGATTTCCGCAATTAACTCTCTCAGAGGAACTTCTTATTTGCCGTAGTCGTCAATATGTTTCAATTTTGATATTGATATAAGATATTGTAGTAATTGCATGTAATATGTATACAATATATGTACAATATATATTTTATGAATGTTAATTATCAAATGCGTAACATATATTTTATTCATTGTAAAATAGACCTGCTAGAATTCTAGATGAATGTTATATCTTTTCTTACTTGCCAAAAATGTGACAGATCATTCTTGAACTAAATGCGCCAAAAAGCAGTTCAATTTTGCGCACCAATTCTTTTGCTCGCCGATCAACAGTTCAACAATATACTTGACTTTTCTGTGGAAACTTCTTTAATTCGAGAGCGGATTAATGCCCAAGTTTAAAAATACAGTCTATCTTATAATGCTATACAATTTATTTCATCTTGGCTTTACTCGAGGCTTTACTTAAAAACTTAACTTCCAGGTTCAATCTAAAACCCACCAATCGAACCCATATTTTCACCGATAGATAGAAAGAGTCGCTATAAAGTTAAAGCATGATTTATGTCTGGAAATTGATATCTTGACAGAATTTGATTATCTTAAATTCTTAATTAAGTTTGTTTATAATTGTAAAAAGAATAATTCTCCAAATTAGTGTAAATTTGTTAGGTTAATCGGTTGAAATAATCTCAAACACCCCGAAGGACATTACCGAAGGAATCTTGTTTTGTCAAAGAGACGAAACCCAAATGTTATGGTTTGCTGAATGCAATATATGCAGTGTGCAAATTCTATAACAGCAAACATCTTGAGAGGCAATTTTTTTTTTCAAATGTTAAATGTGTACGGCAGCTCCGATTCCTCACAACTGCGCCAAAAAAATACTTGATTGAATTTTTTTATAAATTTACTTGTACTCGTAGAAAAGAAATTATTCATTTTGAAATTCAAAATAAGTGCATCAATTCCCACAACAGGAAATCGCCATTCCCACTTGTGTCAACATTGCAGTAAAAGACACAATTTTTAATAGATGCAATTATACAATAGAACTCGATTGCCTCTTCTCTATTCTCGTCTTAGTAACAAAAAATCCTCTATGCAGACCGGAAGAATCTTCGAAGAAGTGCGGGTTTTTTCAACATTCTTCAATTAGTCTTCGTATATAGACCTAGTTACTAGATATAGGACTATGATGGCGTTAATAATCAACTCTTATGCATTACGCTTGCAATATGTTCTCTATTGTTTGTGTAACTGTTAACTGCTCCAACTCCACATCCACTGACCACTGTTTGACCAAGACTATCACGACTATCACTATTAAGGATTTCTACAATAGGTCTAACAGCAGGGGACAGTTTTTGTCTTGCAGGAGTTGCTTATACTTGCCATTGACAAGTGACGACGTGTTTCGTGCTGGTGATGTCCATTAAATGACATACAATCTGAAACAAGCCATTAGAAACCCATGACGATTGTATTTGCTGTATGTGTAGGGATGTAGGCATTGATTTGACGCGTTTCTATTGTATACAGAACGCGGCTATTTAAGGTGCGTTATGAATGTATGGAGAAGGAAACGGTTGCATTTCCTCTTTCACACAGCAATCCCGCATCAGCAAATCTATCACGGGGCTATATAAAGTTATACTGTGTTTGTTTAAGTTAGTTTGGTTAATTATTAGCATTGATCAGCTCAAGAATTTTAAATTCTATTTACGTATGTGTATTTTTTACCTGTCCGATAAGGCAAATAGAAAGAAGCTTTCCATCCATTTATCGATTTACTGAATCCAAATTAAGAAAGACCATCAAAGCAATTGTAATTTTCACCAGCGTTGAGAATATACGAAACATTAACCATCGACAATTTGATTTCTACCATGGATGTTCATCATTTTTCTAGGATTATTTAAAAAATTATACAACACTTTTTAAATTGTGATCAGCGAAACTGCAACCCAAAACATATGGCAGGTACATGATAAACTACGGCCGAAACACTATGTGCAGCTATACTATATTTTCGTCTTGCGCAGAATAAGTTGGCAGGATCCCCTGTCAAAAGAAAAGACAGTAGAAATAGAAATAGGTAGACTATGATAGCAACACTTGCTGAAATAATATATTGACACCTGTGCTGAGGAAGTTCTAATATGCCAGCTAGAGGATTGACATTTATGCTCAGAGTTTAAAGCGAACTATTCAGTATTGTAATTGATTTTGGTGCTGCAATTAAAAAAATAAGTAAACAGTAGCCTACCGGTATTTATTCTTAAAGAGGCCTTCGATTGACCTTGATTTTGTTGGAAAAAGAGCCATATTATATTAACGCTAAAAACTAAGTTGCCGGCGTTGCCGGTGAACAGAGATACCAGCATTTGAGCATACACAAAGCCAGAAAACGGGGATGCTAGCTGTATATACACTTAATAGACGTTACAGTAGATGTGGCATTGTTGAGTCGGATTAGGACAATTAAAGTTGGTCTTTATTTCATTCGGTGTGCGACATTATTGGTTTTACACGAATATTAGAAGAGAAACCAAATAAAATGTTTTCCTTTAAAAGAATAAGAGCGCGTTTGAATTCTTTGCTAGCGAAAATGTACATCAGCGGGTTGTGAAGAGTATGGACGAAAAGTATGGACTGAACCATCAGTCAACTAAGTAAGGATTAATTCGGTAAACATTCGGACAGTAACTTTGGAGACGAACGCACCAATAGATAAGAATTCGATTTTAACGGGGAATGTACAAAGCCAGAAAGGTAACATGTTAATCGACAAACTGAGAGCGGCTCGAATTCCTTGTCGATTGAGTTTTGAGCGATTGAAAAACCAGGAGAAACAAAGTGGGTCATCCATTTGAGATTCAAGGTGTTGTTGAAGAGCATTGACTGTTGCATCGGCTTCATTTTCTATTGAATTTCGTTCTTGACGAGATTCCTCAATCACGAATTATTATGGAAATTTTAAATTTTACCCTTTTTTTTTGGGGGGGGGGGGGGGCTTTTTCTCCAATATTTTTTAATGAAAAATTGTTGAAACGGCAGCTTGACATGATCCATCGACGGCACATTGCCATGCAGATGAGAAACAATAATGGGATAGGATGTGTTGATCAAGTGTGATCAGTAACAAAACGGTCACATAAATGTGTTCTCTTTTTGTTACTATTAGGTCTGGGCGATTATCTATTCAATTGAAGAGCCTCGAAAATTCTCTCAATGATGTTCTTAGAGCACGGTATTCTAACTTCCTTCCGGTATTCTTCCTCAACATATTTTAGAAATCTGCCTTTCTTTGTTTTATTCGAACAAAATGCACGAAATGAATTTAGTTCTTCACACTAACATTGCTTGGTTACATCGTCATTTAAAAAATATTGAATTATTGAACTTGAAATAGGTTGGGAATTTTTATTAGTTGATTTCCTACAGTGACTTGACTACAGTGCGGCAGCTGTCAAATGTCCCGCCTTAAGTACCGTTTTTTTAATAACAACACCACCTAGTGTTAGGCAGTCACACTAATAGTAGGATCATCACACAGGATCGCTTCATGACGACTGTAGATTTTTTTCAGATCCCGCAGAATTATTAAGGAAGTACGATAGAAAGAAACACGACTCACGTCACTTTACCATGCCAACCCATTTGGAGTGACTTTGAACATGATTCATTCAACCATTCATTCGCACCACATATTATTATTATATTTTTTACGAAAACTAATTTAAAAAAAAAATAATAAATAAAACGGTTATTTTGATTTTGTCGTTGCACCGCTGTCGAGGCGCCATTGAACACGCCTTGTCGGCTTCCATTTCCTCTAGTTTTAGACATTTCGCCCATCAGTGAGATCAGTTCATCACCATGCAGTTGTGTTATACTGACAAGTGTGTGTGTAAGACTGTCTGTATTGAGCTCTGCGTAGTAGGGATATACCACTCTGTCGATGACGTGGCATCTAGCGGTCAGCACTAGATCTACAACATCTCCCCCTTACACTCGGAATAAATACACAACGTGGCACAGTTATAGGGAATGAAACAAAATTACCCATGACAAACAGAAATGCCACATCGAGTATAAACAAATACACCAAGAAACAAGTCGGGATAATGAACACGCTATAGCATAATAACTGCGATGCGGGGAAACTAGAGGTACCCGCCAACCAGATGACATACGCGTGACAAATGTGACAACAAAGACAACACAAATAGAAAAGAAAGAGACTGCAAGCTACTATTCTTGAATGGCCGCTGGTTCCGCTCCCAAGTTTTCATGTGCTACCTGCTCAACCGGATCAGGAGGGGAACGAGACGGACCGTCTTTGCTCTGATGAAAGGGCCTGACGCTGCGCTGCCACCCTGGAACTACTGCGTGAACTCGCTGGCCAGACTTTGGCTGTACGCGGCTTGCGAACAACTTGATGGCGTGCAGCCGGTGATTGAGAATCCGCCGGCGGGATCGTTACGGAAGAAGAATTGACCACCACCAGTGGCCCCGTTCCGAGTCCGGTTCACTGCATACAGCCTCCACAGAACCAGCCAACCATAGGCCAGAGACAAACGCTCTCACTCGTTGACCAACAAAGAGCGCCGATCTGCGAATATCCGGACGACCTCCATGATTAAAACAGACAGATGCTTGACGACGTTGAAGCTGGGCACGAACAAACTCTGCAGATACATACTGCGGGACTAGACGATTTTTTAGAAAAGGCAAGCTGTCAGGAAGGTTCCGCCCCTGTAACAATACTGCTGAAGATGGGAGCTCTGATGATATTGGGGTGGACCGAATCGCTGCCAACGCTTCCCACAGAGACCGCCCGTCAGCAAACATTTTCAACAGCGTCTTTTTAACTGTTTGGATGTGGCGCTCCACTAGCCCGTTTGACTGTGCATATGTTGGGCTGGACGAGACTGACCGAATTTCGCGGCTCTTGCAGTATGCTCGAAATTCTTCGCAATCATATTCAATTTTATTGAAAAGTTTGATTATTTTTTAATGTATATTATTATTTAATCAATAAGCGATTAATCTAACATGATAGAATTGCTGGCAGAAATAGTATTTAAATTAATTTTACATAAATATTTCATTTATATTTTCATTTAAGCATTGTTATATCAGTGTTATATCGTTGTTAAATTGTTTAATGAATGTTAAATGAACGAAATGAATGTTTGATTCGTAAAATGATTGTTTGATTGCTTTTAGATATGGGTTTAATTTAGTATTTGTTGTTAGAATGGTGTTAGATGTTACATTGAACTGGTTGTATGATGTTAAAAAAGTACAACGGCACCCCATACTGATGTGACCGTATTAATATTGAAACCAACACCTTACTCATATTATCATGTGTCTATCAATGAAATCACATTTTGTAAAACAAAAGTGGCACAGTTATTTCTTTACTGTTAATCCGTTATTTTCATAATTATAATATTAACAGTCTATCTCGTTCTGTATAGGTCATTTTTCATCAGTCAACCAGTCCCCGTGGAATGCCGAAGTCGTTTCCATCTCCAGCTTTGTAAATCCACGTTTATCAAACTCGACAAGGGAGATTTGTGCAAAGACGAATGCAAAGAATAAGGTAAGCTTCAACATATTTTTATAATTTGAACATACAAATATGACCAATCAGTCATAATTGAAGTAGTGGAAGATCGGAAGATCCACCCATCTGTCTGAGTGGCCTTCAGTCGTGTCTCATCAGCATTAAAGACTTAGCAGCACCAGTCGTCTGGGCTCTGGGGGTGGCTAGGGATGATTGAAAGTATGAGCTTATTTACGTCTATTTCAAGATATTGGGTTCTGTTTGCAGCCATTTGACATCGGTATAGTATAGCACATAAAGCTGTTATGGATGTGTGTCTCACATCAGCATTTTGTCGTCATCGTCTATCGATTTTTCTTATTCAGCTAAATCTCATAAGAATAGCGCAAGTGTAAAAGGTAGGGACCAGCGCAACTCGATCCTTTTTCCAACACAACAAAATCTTTGCTGTACACACAATGTTGTCATCTGACTGCATCAGTAGAATTTTCTACTTGATGAGCGATTTGATTTGACCCCAATTCGTAAAGCAGCTGCTGCATCTTTTTTTTTAATGAATTGGATTCTATACAATTGTAAATTCCGTGTTATTTACTATGATATTTACATCCAAGGCTAATCTCTCTCAATTTTAGTTTCCTTTATTTTCATAATTCTGTATACAGAATGAGTAAGCCAGTTAAAGACGTATACGTCTTTAACTACGTACTTTTTTTTACATTTTTCTTTATTGTGAGATTAGAGCGACGTGATTTCGTTGTACTCTCTTCCCACGTTCATTTTGCTTACGCACAGTATCTTAAAAAATAAGTAAACTTTCAACATGTTTGCTGTGAGTTATTCTCCAGCACGGTTATCTGATATGTAAGCCAAAAATCATTATTTGATACAAAGTAACAAATGCAAAAAAGTGTACGACCTTTTTGCTTTTTATTTTGCGTTTAAGAAAGTTTACCCAGGATGATGAGCGAGTGATTTTCATTTTGTATAAACTCTGTTTTTGCTTCCGTTCGTTTTCAAGTGTCTATGCATAAATAAGACGGGAAACAGTTTCATTAAAAAAAAAAGATAACTTTGCCAAAAAGCCAAAAATCATTATTTGATACAAAGTAACAAATGCAAAAAAGTGTAAGACCTTTTTGCTTTTTATTTTGCGTTTAAGAAAGTTTACCCAGGATGATGAGCGTGTGATTTTCATTTTGTATAAACTCTGTTTTTGCTTCCGTTCGTTTTCAAATGTCTATGCATAAATAAGACGGGAAACAGTTTCATTAAAAAAAAAGATAACTTTGATTATGATTAAAATTTCGAACGACGCCTTTGTTATCGTATTGTACATCATTTCATTATAAATATTGAGAAAACTCGCCAGGCTTGTTGCTCCGAGCTATAACCAGCACTATATACCTGCACAGCTTAAGTGCTTTTTTTTGTTCTGTCTCTTCTCTTCCCCTTTAGAAGAGTAACTACACCCTGATAAGCTTTTTCTTCATCGTTGTGTTTTTATTGTTTTTAAACGCAATATCATGGCTGCTGCAGAGGCGTGATTGTGGCGTTGTTCACAGAGGTACTGAGCATCTCAGACATCCAATATGTCTACATAATCAATACTGGAGTTCGGCAGTTGTTTCATAATATTTGCCGTGATTATTTTGACATGCGTCTTTTTGTTTGATTTTCCTTGAAATTGTTGATGGTGAACATTTGAATTTAGACTCATGAATAGACGGACGAGGCATACGGTTTTGAAAAGCTGCCTGATTCAGGTAGAGACATAACAATAACGGAAGCATTTTAAATTTTGTGCAAGAAAGCGGAAGAGCATGAATAAGTACTTCATAGTTTTATACTAAACGAAAGAATACTTGACATGCTAAGTTTCGTTCTGAATGGTTGACATTAAAAAAGTTTCAGAAAACACTTCCGAGTTCAAATAGGGACAATCCAATAGGACAATCCAAATAGGAACCAGTTTGAATAATTCGCTGCCGTTGACGGCAGCTGCGCAATTTGATAAAGTCTCAGGAAGACAGAAGCCGAGGAATTATTTGCATTTTACCAATAAATGACAAATTTTTAGTTTATTCAGGGCGCTTTGTGTTCTCTACGGGTTGAGACTCTGTAGTCACCTGGAGAGCCTCAAAAGTGCTCTAATTATGCCCGTAGACAACGTCATTCTACTCTTCTTTTGTAAATTGAATTTCAAACTTGTTCAAGGGAAATTAAAGCTCGTTTTGTATTTGATTTGCGATTTCACAAAACGGACTAAAAAAATATTTTTTGATTCTATTGTCATTTTCAATATTGAATTATTGAACTATAGGGTTGAAAATAATAATATCAATATTGTACAGTAAAAAGATAAAACTTGTAGCTTTCCTCCCATTTTTTACCTCTTTTTTGCCAGCAATATCACCATTATCACATTGTTTTCACACCACAACTTTTTGTGATAACAAATTTGGTTCTTCTTTCGTTGCGAAGTCTTGCCGGTCGGATCTATCTTGATTATATACATCATGAATGAATGCATTTCTGCTGCTGTAAATATATGCGGAACGTATTATTTATGCAGATAGAATATAGAATGGCGCGTACTTAAAATATGAACACAGTGTATGCTAAAAGGATTTTGAACGCGTTACCAAGAAGAACTGTAAACTTCAAGGGAATAATTCAGTACATTCTGCGTCAGGTACAAACTTGCATTTCAGATTTACTGCCGCGAAGCGTCTGTCGTGATCGTCTATCGAGAGGGGAGTGCTGAGGACACCTGAAGAAAAATCAGATTGAAGTGGATGAAATTCACCAAATAGAGACCCAGCATTCAGTTTTTAGTGTCCCTTCAGGTTAGTAATATATTATAGTACAAGTGGACTGTTCTCTAATTAGCCTATACGATGCAATCACCGGCAATCACGTTCACCATAGTAACTATTGTGGGTATTTCATTGTGTTAGGTCCTCCTGGTGGAATTATTACTTATCGTAGTTTGTATTTGTATAACACAACTAACGTCAAAGTAAATTTCTGCCTCACTACTTTTAAACCGATTTGAAAATTACATCCGCGTATACAGAAAATGAAAATATTTCCCAGTTATTATTCAAAATTATTTCCCTTGACTCAAGGCCTGAATATACTCTGGTAATAAATATTTCTAAAGTGATCTTTAGACTGGTAGGCTAACCTTAATCTTTTTTTTTACTGCGTGCCAGTCATGCCATCACGTCGTTTAATTTTCCTTTACGCCTTGCCTTTTCTACATTGATAGCTCTATATACGCTGATCTGCTGGTCTATAGTCTATAATGCTAATCTGCTCTATACGTAAAACCATAAACTTAAAAGTCAATAACAAATAAATCTTTGCGGTTTCAAATGGAATGATAATTACATTTCTGATTCGTGCGGCTTTGTGTTTAGTGACTTTTTGTCGAACTAAGACATAATCGATTCAGCTTTGACCTGAAGTAGGTTAGGAATCGAATGGAAAATGATGCCAGCAAATGGCCAGACTTTCTGATTCATCAAAAGTATTTTAAGCGATTTCAAGTGATTTTATCCTTTTACAGACAAATTATCGTTGCCCAGCTAGGGATTCAGCCATGTATTTCTCCTCGTACGTGATGAACAAATCAATTATCAAGTGTGTCTACTACATTTGCATTGACATTTTTGTTTTAAATGAATCAGGGCTCGTTTGAATTCCGTACTCGTTGATATGTACATCAGCGGACTGTAAATTATGTGGACGATAAACATGTCGTTAATGTAAGGATTGATGCGAAAAACTGCTGGGCAATTACTTTGCAGAAGAATGCACCAATAGATGAGAATGCCACTCACAGTGACGGGAAAAGTACAGAGCCACACAGGTAACGCGTTGATGGACATGCTAAAAGCGGCGCGAATTTCAAGTCGATTGAGTTTTGGCCGGTTGAAAATCCACGAGAAACAGAGAGAGTCAGCATCCAATTGAGATTCAATGAAGTGTGGTGGAAGAGTATCGGTTGGTGCTTCGGCTGCATTTTCCACTTGTTGATGCATCCGATGAGTAGCAGCTAGTTTGCAAAAGAAGAACTTTTAAAATAGAGAATTTCCAAAACTATGGTAATTTCTTTTACTCGACAACAAATGTGTATACGTACCGGGAACGACATTTGTGGAAGGAGTTGGGATAAATTGAAGAGGAATGCGATTTTGACGCAACTGCGACGGCTGTTGTTTTATTGCGGTTCGTGATCGGATGAAGATCATGACGTGCAATATCACACAGACGATACCCAGGATCAGATCGTAAATCAAAATCACGTGAATGTGGGTCAGATTGACAGTACAATTTTGGATATTTTTAAAACCAGTCGAAAACGGACTGGTTATAATCAAATAAGTGACAATGAAGACGATGGATAAAAGAAAAATGATCCCTCGATTCGTTACTTTTTCCTTGTACCACTCGTAACGGGCGACGGCCAAGTAGCGATCAAAGGCCGCAATTGCGAGAAAAGTTAAAACAATCGTGTAAGGTACTCCTGCGTTGAGAACGAAAATTTGACAGGCCACTTGGTTTCGCCCTACGATGGCAATTATTTCCACAATGTTGTAGATGATATGAAATTGATTCATCACTGAAATGGCAGCCCAAAAAACGTGTCGAGGGTAGTGCAACTGGCGTGAATTGTAGATCACCACTACAACGAGCATATTGAGCAATGTACCAACACCAGCAACAACGTATCGATAACTTTGTGTCGTTAAGGACATGGGCCGAAGATTCATCGGCACGTCCATACTAATTAATAAAGAAAAATTTTCTGGAATATCTACTGAGCGATTCATAATATCTCTAAAAAATGCCGTTATTTTGTTTGTATGTTGACTGTGCTGTGTGCGCTATAATAATGAACCGAAATATTCTCAACAGGGAATTATATAGAAAAGTATGGTGAAATTCATGACATGCGCATATCAACTCACTCCATTCTTTGTCGGCTCTCCTACTGTTATTAGTAATCTGTTTGAAAGCTAAATAATAATCATCTTGGTTTTTTTTCAAAGTCGAAGAAAGTCGAGTTAATTTCTTATAATACTTTACGTTTTTAAAATCTTCTTGTCACATTAGTCTGCCTTATCAATCAACACAATAGCTTGATATCATTGCGTTGCGTGCCCATCAAGAATATCCAAATATCACATTTTTCTCTTCAGTTTAGCCAGTCTAGAATACTATTTCATCCTTATCTTCGCATTAAGGTTATTCTCTGTTTCACTGTTTCAGTTCTTTAACGTTTAGTTACCGACGTTTTGTAATAAAAGACAATGTTTGTTGAGTGTAAATCAATTTAAAGAAGAAGCTGATACTATTTAAAATTTCGACGTAGCTAGAGCCAAGTGACGCACGAATCAATAAATATCTTATAGTTCTGCTGTTATTGGCGTACACATTTACTACAGCGACGCGTCAACCTGTCTGCTTGACGAAATACAGAAGCAAGAAAGGAGTTCAACATTTGATAGTTATACATCCAATCACCAATTTATTGAGAACAATGGACAGGTGAAAAAACTCATATCCATCAGTTAAAAAGGAGATTTTTTACAAAAAAAAAATAGACGCCCTCAATAAAAAGTGAAGGGGGACAATCAACTTTCATGGTGGATGCTTTATCTGGGAGAAGCTATTCAGTGGGACATTTGATTGGAAATTTTTAGTGACAACGGAATTTTTTGCTCCCTGCCTTTACTCTCGTGTCTTGTATTACAATTCCACTAATATTCAAGGCTTGACGTTTCAAGCTCTCAAATATATTATTAGCTCTTGAATTGCCACAGAGGATAGTCTGAATAGTTTTGATATCGTGTTCTACGCCGACTTCTTTATTCAGTTATTAATATCCATCACTATAGTCCGTAGTTCTAAGTCAAGTCGTCGTCGGATAAAGTCTATACATTTCCTTTTATTAACTTGATCCCGTCCGAGTTGCGTATACGTTGACAACTTGACATCCTTGCTGCATATTATACAAGAGATGTATTCCTTTCCTTCTGTTATTAATAATTTCCCTTGTGACTAACTGGCTCAGGGCCTAAATACTTGTTAAAGGATCTTATGTGATCCTTCCCAAATGTACATATTCTTTTCAAAAAGTTTGACTGTGATATCATGCCCATCAGGTGGTTTTTCCCGTTGATGGCCTTGCCTTTTCTACGATTCTACTCCATTTATTGCTAAGAATTAAATAATACTAAATATTTCTTTAATCCTTATCTTTCATCAATATTACATTTACATACAAATGGCCGCTATTTCTTTCTTTAAAATGTCTCGTTTTGTAAGGTGTACCAAGTCCTCTATATTCCCTTCTTCAGTTAAATAAGTGAGACGAATTTCTCATATCAAGAACTTGAGCTAGCGACAATGACATTTGTCGGCCACGTAGACGCTCATGTTTGCCATCGATTTCTACAGAATTTCACTCTTAACATCGTATAATATCCGGGTCTTGCCATGCATGACGTATGTTAGTACATAAAACATATGTTTGCTTACGTTTCGATTGTGACATAAGCGGGTTATACACCCTAAGAAGGACCATCTTGTTTTTTATCGATAGGCCTATGTCTTGTCCGCTCCCCAGATGAATCATCTGGAAATTTCAAGATACTTGTCCAACTTTTTTTGTAATGAAACCGCTCTCTAAGAAATACGTGAAGCGAATGGAGCCAAGGGCAAGACAAAAAAATGTAGCCATTTTATTTACACGATGAATAGCAATAAGTCTATGAACTGTATAGTTTTAGCGCGGAATGGTGAGCGGGCGTTTTTTTTACGACAAAGATTAAGTCGGATTAAGTATTTTTCATTGTTATGAGTGTCTTACTGACAAACTTTGAAAACAACTTCGAAAACGAGAAAAATTAGTTGTAATCCTTTTCTTCTTTATACTTAAATAAAGAACGAATGCAAAGTCGGAAATGCATGAAATAAAATTCATCAGCATTCATTCATTGCATGAAATTAAGCCTGCAGTTTATATCGATCCTGTGTGATGTGTCGAAATTGACAAGTTTCTACTTTCCCTGTGATTTTTAACTAAAATATGAATTATTTCTCGCACAATATATGAATCGATATTAATCAATTAGCTCAAATGTTAACTTACTAGATTCGGAACCCAAAGTACAGACGTTCGAATCCAGTTAAATATAAGTCAAAAATATATGTGATAATTTTCTTAATTCAAATCTAGTTAATTTAATTATTCGAATTAGAACTATGAAAAATCCCAAGGACTTTTTAAGATTCTTTCCCTTTCATAATACCTTCAAGGTTTTTTTAAAGCCCTAAGCACCGTCCACCCCTTTTCTGCACCAATGTAGGCGGGTGTGTTTGCAGATAGTTTCATACGTAAAAGTCTTGGTGTTTTTCGTCGAGTAAAAAATGAGTCGATGGGGCATCTGGGCCCACTGCTGGACATAATCATCTGGCGAATTTGTCGATGATCATCGACAATTTAAAGATTACTCTTCTTAGGGTGTAATAAGTAAACAAATTGCAATAAATAGTAAGTAATATGATTCCTTAAATTTTTTCAGGCATGCGCAAGATGGGAACTTTTCTAAGCTTTTTTTTTGCTTGATTGAATTTTTTTTACGATTTTTTACTTTTACTCGTATGTTTTTTTTTAAAGATCTCACCAACAAAAGAGAGAAACTAATAAAATGTTCCGAGAACATGAATATATTTGCCATGGAAAAGCTTTATATGAAATACTAAAGAGTTTTTCAATGCACACTCTAATGCTACCTGCCCTTTGTGTATGGAACGGAAGAGTTTATTTATTACATGTAGAATGCTCTTCGTAATGGACTGTCTAAGTTACTCCTATCCGGACTTGTGTCTTTAACTAGAAAATAAATTATTTATTTTGAAATTCAAAGTAAGCGCATCAATTCTCGCAACAGAAAAATGCATAGTCTTGGACGAATGCGATTATTGCAGCAAAGAACTCAATTTTTAGCAGATGCAATACAACAGAGCACGATTCTCTCGTTAACTATCAATACTTAGGATTCCTGCAAAATGAAGTATTACTAACAACAGATGACAGCATTTGTCTTGCAGGAGTTGCCTATACTTGCATTGACAAGTGACGTGTTTCGTGCTATTGATTTCCGTTAACTGACATACAATTCGGAACAAGCCACCTGAAACCCATGACGATTGTATTTGTTGTATGTGTTGAAGGCTGTAGGCATTGACTTGACGCGTTTCTATTGTACAGAACGAGTATTTTAGACTGTGCGTTATGGAGACTGGAGAAGGAAATGGATGCATTTCCTCTTTCACGCAATTTCCGCATCAGCAAATCTATCACGTGCGGTTATATAAAGTTAAAACATTTTTTTTTAAGTTAGGCTAGTTTAGTTAGTTTGGTTAGTTGGCATTGCTCAGCTCAACAGTTAAAAATATTTACGTTTGTAATCTTTTTACCTGCCGATAAGGTATTCGTGTCATGCTGTCCTGTTTTCGTCCAACATCTGTGTGATCCGTCATTTCTTGTGCTTTTTAAAAAGTTCTAAATTGTAAAGAATATTGAAGTTACCTTCTTAAGTTACCTTCAGAATAGCTTTATGGCATAGTTATTGTGATGACGCCGTCACCACCAACGAATCTAACCATTGCGACGTTTCTTCTGGCTCCACGTACATTTTCTATCATTCTGCATCACTGAATTAGTGAAATTTCTCCATATTTTATAATTCAATAAATAAATAAATTTCTTTGAAAATTAAACTTCCACCTTTGCGTGCGGCTTTTTGTGCTGCTACTATAGTTATCATAAGATCCGTATTGAAACAAAGTCACACATCGCTACTATTTCTTTTCTATATAGTGCCGCTCTTGTCCGTTACTTACACCAAGATGAGAACCCCAGCCCGTTTTTCTCTTCAGTCAAATAAGAAAGACGAATTGTTATCCAACTGGATTTCAGCTGCCGGCAACGCTATTTGTCTGTCACGTACTCTCTAAGAAACGCTGTTTTCTAAAAGGAAACTAGTGTTTCGCTATAGCTAAACATGACTCGTTTGCCACCTCCAACACACGATGTTTTGAAACTGTTTTCAAAACTTAAATGCTTTCCAAAAAAATATCCCGAGGGGGTTTTCAGATTAAAAGAAAGGAAAAAGAGGGGTTGGAGTTGAACATCCCTTCCAATCCCACCTCCTACCCCTCTATTTTGTGCATAGTCTTGAGGCGCGCGCGCAAAATTATTTTTCAAGTTTTCTAACAGTTCTTAGTCAGATTCGAACCCACTGATCTCAATTTTTGTAATAATTCCGCCGACTGTCTCTCTCCCAACTTAGCTATTAATTCATGTGAATATTAAACTTATATAAAATAACATGATACTTTTTAATAAGAAAGTTGGGACTTGGTGAAATTTTAGGGAAACAAGCCGTTGATGATTTTTTGCTAGGATCTATACAAACTCAAGTTTGGTTTGGTTGGAATTTTCAATCAACTCGTTTTTCAAACCAATTCCTGCGACATATACTTATTTCATTCATTGATTTTATACTATCTTTTCAAATTATTACTATTTTAAGGTTTAAAGTTATTCTTAGTGCAAAACACCCTAACAGCCTAATCACAAGGTGATGGTGAAGAAGGAATTTGTTCCACCCACTCTATAGGAATGTGGGTGGTGATCAAAAAGAAAAAAGGGCTTAGGGGGTTTAAGGAAACCAAAAAGGAGATTATCTTTTGTTTTTGCCGTCTTAAGGAAAGGAAAGGCATAGAAAATGTTTGTTTTTACATCCCGCATTATTTTTTATAACACCCGTTTACAACGACCCCACCGAAAATGAGAAAAAGAAATTTAAAGAAATTTACACCATTTTTTAAACTTTGTGTTTCCGTTTTGAAAACTCAGAATTTAGATTAATTTCAAAGCATGGTCCTGTTTCCCTTTTTCAACACAGCGTTTCATAGAGAGTAGCGTTGACGCTTGAAAGTCGTTTCCATCGAGATATACGGAATTTCTCTGTAAATATCAAATCATTTAAATGCATGTGTTACATCTGTTGACGTGCACGACGTGAGTGTCTGTCTGAGTCTCGACTGTTACGTGCGCAAGATCAAGTAACCAAATTGGAATGAATAAATGAGCATTCCATACACTGTCAGTGATACACGATTCAATAACTCCACTCTGAATAATTAGAGATGTTGTAAGTAAATAATATCCAAACCGGAAGATACTCAGCACTCCTTCATTACGTGGAAAACAAACTCGGAAACAAATCAATGGAAAAATGTTTGACTCTTCCAGTCGCTTTGGCCTTAAGAGAAATACTATGAAGCTTCCTTTTCTTACCTTTACTGCATGCTGTCTTCACTGTTGCTACTGCAAGATCTTTCTTCCAATATCCAAGAACGAACTTGGAAAATCATACATTTTGTCAACAGAACTTTAAAACACAATTGCGATTTACGAGGGAAAGTTACTATCAACCTGTTTCAAAAACCAAACAAGGAGGCACTTAAACGTGAGCCTGCTGTCATTGTGTAAAATAACAAAAAAAGTGAAAACTCTTTGAGCATCCACCAGCAGTAGTAACAATTTTGGCTTTTCTGCCTTGGGAAATAGTGCTTTTCGTTATTTTCCCGAAGGTAAACTAATTTGGCGGCATTAAGAGAATTCAATTCAAATCAGATTAAGTGAGAACCAATCTGACTAAGAATTGGAAAGACTTCGGTTCTAGTATCGTAAGACTTACTGAAATTGTTCTATATACTATTGGACGCCTATAGGAAAATTGTACCAAAATTATGGTGATCATCGTTGTATTTTCCCCCTATCCTTATGAGTGGGTGGACACGTATGTTTTATAAAAGAAGTATTAATTAACCCACGCAAAAACCTTGCAGCGTGACTTCTTCGTCTAGTCAGGCATCAGGATGAATACGTTATACCTAGACGGCTGGAACGAACTTAAACGTACGGGAACTTTCATACGTCAAAAAAGAGAAACCCTGACGCTGTTGAATTTAATGCAATCAGCGGTTTTTAAATTCTATAACGACAAAGGAGAGGCAAATGATAAATGTAGACACCTGCGCCCGAAAAGTAATTGATTGAATTTTTCTTATTTGTACTTTTACCCTCATATTTTTTTTTCAAGGAACGAGACTTTATCTCATAAATGAAAGGGAAACGAATAAAATTTTAACTTGAGAACATGAATACCATACTAATTGTACAATGGTACAATTAGAGTGAGCAATACAAATTTTAGTAGGTAGGCAGCCTACAATTTGTGCAACCTACCTCACTGCTGTACACCTGCTACCTCCAATCTCTGTATAACTCTGTGTTGTGTATAACTCTCTGTTTATTCTTTCGATGTAAAAGGTTCTTATTATATAAGACTATCTCTACTCTTCTCCCGTTTTGCGTTTCATAAGAATAAGGGTTAATTTTCTTGTTAATCACGCATCAACTCTCACCACTTTAAATCAGCCTCTTTGTCGCCGGATTCCACATGAGAGACATTAAGGAAAGAAGTACACTACCATTACGATTAAAGAATCCAGCACTTACGGAGACAGACGGGGCAAAAAATAAACCCTTACTACTTTATCTCGAACACAAAATCAGGCCTCTATAATTTTCACCTTTAGTAATAAAAATCCCCGGTGCGAATCATTAGAATCTTCAAAAAAGTGCACCTGTTTTTTTCTTACATTCTTCAATCAGTCTTCGCATATAGATACGAGATAGGCTCTATACTAGCATAAGCAATCAACTCTTATTCATTACGCAATGTGGCACTTTCGATTCGATTTTTTAATTGAAGGCAAAGCCATTGCAATATTCTGTCTGTGATTGTGTAGATAACTGCTCCTATATACTCCTCTCTCACTGTTTACAGCAAATGAAAGTATCTTCCTTGACCAATAAAGGACTGTTGGCCACTATTAAGGATTCCAGCAAATTCAATAACAGCTAATAACAACTTTTGTTCTGCAGGAGTTCCCTAATTCTTCTTGTTATTGACTTTCTATTGGTGTGCGTTAAATGACCTACAATTCGTACGATGCTTCGATATGAAAGTCATGAAAAGTGATACAGATGCGCTGCGTTGCATTCAGTTTTGAAAATTGATAGAAATTCAACTTTTTTTTGCCTGTTTTTGCATATGGGGTACTAATGATCCTCAGATTCAACTCACTGATTTCGTAATGGATTCATTTGGTTGCAAACCTGATCGATCCTGTGCATCATTACTTATTCATCCGCTTCGTCATGAAAAATTTACTTTTGTCCTTGGGTTTTCCCGAAAATCTCTGCACATTTGTATTTCACATTTCTTTTTTCACTTTAATTCCCTTTTAGAAATTATAAAGTTATCCTCTTCTTTTTTTTTGTCTAGTTAATTCATGATTTCCTTGCATTTATAGATTGACTAAACTCCAAATAGAACAATTGTTTCATTTTCACCGGCGCTGAGAACAGCAATCGACATTTATTCTTATAAATTCCTTTTAAGTTTTCCTTTATGTTGTTTGAGAAAGAGCTACATAATAGAACGCTGAATAAGATACCAAGTTGCACAGAAAAACCATTTTTTTCTTTAAATGAAATAGAGCGCGTTTAAATTCTATGCTTGTAAACATGTAAATCAGCGGATTGTAAACGGTGTGAATAATGAACCAGTCAATTAACTAAGGATTGATATGGTAAACAATTGGACAGTTACTTTGGAGACGAATGCACCAAAAGATAAGAATTCCAATAACAGTAATGGGAAAAGTACAAAGCCAGAAACGTAACATGTTCATTGACAAACTGAGAGCGGCTCGAATTTCTTGTTGATTGAGTTTTGAGCGATTGGCAAACCAGGAGAAACAAAGTGGTTCATCCATTTGAGATTCGAGGTGTTGTTGAAGAGAAATGCCTGTTGCATAATCGGCAACATTTTCCATTGAATTTCCTTTTTGGCGAGGTTCAGTTTTAATTACGGTGAAACCTTGTTCGAATAAAGAATTACTAGGGTGAAACTGAGCAATGTAGGTAGATTACGAAAAAAATAGAAGAAAACTTACCTGGAGTGTTATTTTTTGAGAGATTTGGCATAAACTGGAGAGCGATTGAAGTTTCGAGAAAGTTCGTTGGTTGTTAATTTATAAATTTTCGGGATCGAACGTAAATCCTGGCGTTAAAATGACACAAATGATGCCCAGAAGTAAATCGTAAATCAAAATGACGTGCATGTGCGTCATATTAACTGTACAATTTTGGATATTTTTATATCCGGTCCAAAATGGACTGGTAGCCGCAAAATAAGTGACAGCGAATACGATGGATAAAAGACAAATGGTTCCTTTATTTGTCACTTTCTTCTTGTACCACTCGTAAGGGGCGATGGCCAAGTAGCGATCAAAGGCCACCATTGCGAGAAAAGTTTAAACAATCCTGTAAGGTACTCCTGCGTTGAGAGCAAAAATTTGACACGCTACTGTGTCATCGCCAACGATGGCCACTATTTTATTAACTGCTTGAATTACGGAATTATGCAATATTGATTAATCAACGAAATTGCAACCTAATACAAATGGCGAGGATAGTGCAACTGTCGTGAACAACCAATCACTATCACTATCGAAACAAAGAAATTGATCAAAGTATCGAACACAATAATAACCAAGCGAAAACTTTGCTTCTCTAAAGATATCCAGACTAGCTATAGACTTAAAGAAAATTTGGGATTGATTGATTCATTGAACGATTTAACTTGCAAAGTAGTATCAAAACGTATGTTGTGTGCAGAAATTGGTGTAGAACTGAAACGAGATGCTCAGTTCATGTCAAACAAGAAGCTATGCCATACATTCATTTTCCTTGTCTTTTATTCTTGATGCTATGGAAAGATAATAATATTAATGAGAAGTTCCAAAGCCAAACGTTTTTCAATTTTGAAAATTTTGTCTTACCGAAAATCAGTTCGTTTTTTTAACAGTGAAGACTAAACTTGGCCGCACTGTTGCAAAGAATTTTTACTGAAGTGATTTCTGTTGACGTGCTATTTTTTTTACAACTGTTGCAGTGATAATCATCAACACTTGAGTCATTATATCCAACTTTTTGGCCGCATGTTGCAGTTTTGCGAGTTATTCTTGTTTTCCTACAGCAGCTCTGTTAACAGTCATGCCACGTTTGCTTTCGACGTGAAAAATGTTGACAATTTGAACGTACAACATCACCATTCAAATGGGCGCAGACAACAACAATAGAAAAATATGGAACGTTGGGTTGACAAAAGTCGCCTTATGTTCATGTCCTTTTTCCTTTCGCTTTGGAGGAAATCTGAACGCTTGCGCTTCTGCCGGTTATAGGCCTATATCCTACATAAATATCCAGAAATCGAATGTCATTGAAACAGTTATAACTGAGAAAGGTTTTGAAATGTCTGTAAAGGAAGCGCCTTTTTTTATTGATTTTCAATTGATATTTTTATTTTTATAGAAAAAAAGGGGTTATATTTATTATTAAAGATTGCTTGTGTTGTGGCAGCTTTTTTTTGACTGCCTTTACGGAAAATTGCAAAAGTCAAGTGATTTTGCGCATAGCTTTGTCCCTACCGTAAATGTGTTTTAATATTTGTCGATGGGCTTTTCCTCGAAACTGGAGACGACGAATATCTGTGCAGCAGACGGAGACGATGCACAAGCTTAGATTCATTTTGACGAAAACAATTCTTTCTTATCTAATGTCTGGCGTACTGCAGTAAGGAATGAGTGCAACAGATATTGGCAATCAATTTCAAAGCAATTACTTGAGTAAAATTCACCGCCCATTGTTTCGTGGGTCTTTGCCCTCCTCTGTCTTTCTGTTTGGCTTATTGCCCTTATGTACCGCAGTCGACGATCGTGCTATTACTTAAAGAAACTCCAAAAGACAAGTTTAATTCATAGCCCTAATTTCGTAAGGGTGACTGTTTAAATTAATGCTGCTTTATAGTGTGCGTGGTTATCGAAAATCACGTCACTAGCCATTCAAAATGTTTACTCGAATGATTCTATGAATTACTCATCAAAGGTGAACTGTCTTACGTAGAGTTTGCTGGCAGCATAAATGCCTAGCATGTACCAACGTAAGGGTCTTTTTTTGCACTCAACACCATCTATCGTTAGTTTAATTACAACATTATTAAGATCGCGCAGGATCGCACGATAAAATGCTGGCATCCCGTTGGTTTGCGACGTTCCCATAGAAGAAAAAAATAAGATATATAAATTAGAAAAAAAGGATTTCCAAATGCGATATTCAATACTAGATCCAATTTTTTATAAAAATAAAATTGTCATCTAGCAAAAAAAAGAAAAAGCTTTCAGGTGCGCAGTGTTTTTTTGCTCATACGTCGAAAAAACCTATTTTTATGGTATAGATGAGGCATTTATAATTCTTAAAAATATGATATCCATTTCAACAAGTACCTATACCCAGTCTTCATATATTTATCCACTACAACTTCTATGCCCTGTGTGTGAAGAAGCTAGCTTTTTTTTTAAATTGTGAACCTGAACACAGGAGACAGGACCGACATGAGTTATATTTACTCATGTTGCCGTCAGATGGTCTCACTATTCGGAAAATAGAAAAGGAAACAAGGGAAAACGGTTGTTCTGTTTTTATTGACACCATCCCACTCGAAATAATTAGGGATGCTGTTGTTGATAATATCTAAACCGTAAGAGATAGTCAATACGTGGGAAACGAATGTAAAAATTTGAAGAAAAACCTTTCGTGAAAAAAAATCAAATGTTTTATAAATGCAGAAATGGCGACTCTTGTAGCCGCTTTGGCCTTAAGGAAGAAGCACTTCCTTTTACCGTGCTTCACTAATAATGACAACTTGACCTGCGAAACTTCTACATCAACAGGGAATCCAAATCCAAGCAATTCCTATAGTGACCCCTAAGGTTGTGAAATATATACTAACGAATAGTATATACAAGTGGTTTATTATTAGCTATCACACTGCAATAACGTTGATTATTGTGTGCGTTTCCCTTGTGTTAAATCCTGTCTCTTTCAATGTACTTTTACAAAGAATTTTCATTTTGTATACGTAACATTCAGAATAGCTTTATAGTCCTAGTTACTGTGATGCTGTCACCACTAGGGTTTGTGATTTACAGCACTGATACAGCATGCTATTACGACGAACGTTTCCTCTTTGAACCTCACGGGACGTGCCTTTTCTAACATTCTGCATCACTGATATTGCTTCATATTATTTGGTAGTCAACCAATTTTTCTGCCATTTTGATTGCAATCATTCTATTTCCATGAAAATAAAACTTCCACAAACGCTTGGCTTTGTTTGCTACTGCTAGTTATCGTATGATCCGTAGTGAAACGATCAACATTTCGCTATTTAATTTACATAGTGCCGCTCATGTCCGTTAAGTACACTACGATAAGACCATTTTGATGAGATGAGAATCATATTTCAAATGTAAAGACGCGCCTATACGAAATCCTTGATTGAATTTTTGTTTTTAGAAGAACGAGATCTGATCTCATCAAATGAAATGAAAACTCATCAAATGTTATGTAACTGCACCTAGTAAAGGGTTTTCAATGCGTATACTCTAATTTTATAGCTTACCAGCATTACCTGCTCTTTCATCTTTGTTAAAATTAGTCGATGTCAAAGCGTTCTTTGTATTTTGATATCTATTCCAGTGCGGACTTGCGTCGCAAAACTGGAAAATAAATTAAAATTCGAATTCTAAGCGCGTCAATTCTCATAAAAGCAGGTAAGCAGCTAGACCCTTTTACCTCCTTAATATATCAATGTTAATTCCGTTTAGATTGCAAAGAATTGTAAATGTAAAAGCGTTGCCTAGTGCACCTGCCGCATTTTCTACTTGAAAATGTTCTTACAGTTTTATTCTGAGAATCAAATCATGAACTCCTCGGTTAATAAACTCCTAGTTGTGTATTAATAGTACATCTGACGTTATAATTCCCAGAATATATAGAGATAATAGCTGTTATACTCGGAAATAAAATCATAACATTTGTCGAACTTGCAGTGTATATCAGAAATGAATGCAATATTTATTTTTAAAACTCAATTAACTATTAACATATACCGCTAGTTTGCACTTCTGCGAGTCATTCTCGTTTTCCTACACTTCTACACCGAAGCATAACAGCCATATTAGATACCAAGTTAAAAGCTCTATGTGCCAAGAATTAATCTGTCATGAGACAACAATTTTAGCTTTTCTACATCATCAGTCAAGGTGCAGCAATACGTAGAACTTAAAAAAGGCGTCATTTGCTTATTTATTGCATTTGTTTGAAGTAAAACCGACTCCTTCTCGTCTCTATCTCCTTCATTTTAATTTCTTCCCACCTACATCGTTTTAATCCTCCTACGTCGTTGGTATAAGAAAATATAAAATACAGAAGCACAGTATCCTAGGCGTATATTTATGGTGGTCTTCGTGATCTCCGGGCAGAGTTTTCGTACAAACTTGAAACAGATCAAATTCATTCATTTCATTTTTCAGATTTCATATGTCATGTTTCGTTTGCGCCTATTTATCTGTCGTTTATTTCCACTCAGTCGAAATGGATGACATATTTTATCGTCATAGTGCGGCTATTTTAGAGTGAAACTAGATGATGTTCACTTGTGTAAACGGCACCCAACATGGAATATGGTAAAAAAATACCGAAATATTAACTAAACAGGAAAATCTAGGAAAAGATCCAATTATTAATTCAGTTATTATATGTGGACCTACGAGAAAAAAAATCTAAACAGTTACCATGGTTAACCCAGTGCATGTAGTCATGTAATCTGTAAGGCACTTTTATGGACGAGTAAAAGATGCGCTTACTTAAGGTTCAGCCGACACAAAGACAATTTAGGACAGAACTAGTTTATTGTTATAGCTATTACCACAGGAGATCTAGTAGAGGAGTCACGCAGCAGACTGACTGACTACTCGATCTTTTCAGTGGCTTTTTATACTCCACAGTTTACATAGAATTTGGCATACAGTAAACGCTCCTCGGATAAAGGAAGACGTGCATGAGTAAAGGAAGGAAGGAGGACGTGGATAGTGGAAGGAAGGACGTGGCCAAAGGAAGGATTCAGATCCGTGGATTTGTTGCTGTCCATGGAAGGACTTGGGAACATAATAATAATAAAGGAAGATAACATATCGGTGCATTACAAACCTCCCCCCCCCCCCCCCATAAAAGACACGCCCACGGATCTTAAACGGAAAGAGAGAAAGAACACGTCAGTTTCTATTTTTACTTGCGGGAGTACCGATAGCTACTTTATGCAATGAACCGCACATTTGACATATTAACAATGTGGCACACTTGTGTGGTGAACTAATACAAAGGAGACTGATAGCTTGCAATGTTAAAAGGCAACAATTTGTCAAAATAAATTTGCATTATTGAAAATATAATATATTGTCTGTCTTCTTTCGTCTTCGGCGGATGCGGGGAGCTGTATGATTTTTTAAAATAATGTTTTCTCATCTCCAATAGTTATATCGCACATGTTATTGCGGCGGAGGACAGAAAGGTTTCATATCCTTCTCCTCTACGGGTTGGCTGGAACCTTCTTGTCTGTCTTTTGGCGTAATTTCGTAATTATTTCGAAGCGGTAGTCTTAGCATGTTCATTTAAGTGTTTTTGTTAATAACTATATCGTAATTTTTTATTTTATTTCCTGATTCCAACAAGAAACCCATGATGTCCATGGCCTATGGACAGCATTTGGGAGAGGGATCTGGTTGATGAGATAAAATGTAGGCTTCTTCTTTTCGTCGTACTTATGATTGTTTTGCAGCAGTTGCAATCACCTCTCGGTTTTCCTCTTTTTTTTAAAATAACTAACCAAATACCATTTATTTAATTCCATGTCTATTGTCGTTGAATCCTTGCCGTTTCCATCTCGTTCCTCGTGTGAACGGTATTTAAAAATTAATTTCTTTATGAGGATTCCTGGACCGGTATCCGAACTACAGATGTACTGGGTAGATCATTGTTGAGCTCAACGATTACCTTTATTCTCCTCGTGGACACTTTTCCATCTATAGTAGATATGGGTCACTGTTTTGGGGCTTTCGTCGATCGCATTATCCATAATCGACGTCTAAATTTTTTTCTTGATTTATATTTCTTTCCCGCGTTTTCACAATTTCTTCGTTTTGTTATGGTCCTTCTGCTAAGTTTATGTCGTCAACGCGGAAATCTCTGGCGGATCGCTCAGGTGGCGTTTTCTTTTTCGTCATCTTTTAATTGTCTTCATTTTAGGGTAGTTTCTTTTAGTCAAGTGTCCGGCTCTGTTCTGATGACGAATTATAATCTTGCAGGCATGAAGCCTTCCTAGCCAATTTTTGCTTTAATTTTCAATTTATCTCTATATCTCTCAACGGCGTGGTGCTCAAATTCGTTTCGTACATTCGGTTAGACTCGTTTACTACATGCACTATAGCTTAACTTTTGTATTTTCCTTTGTCTTTTTTCTTTTCTTTATTATCGTATCGATGGAAGTGAAAGCAACGACGATTTTGTTTACGCCGTTTTCTTTGTGCATTCGCTTTTTACTGATATATCACCATAAGATTGTCGCATCTGTATTAATAATAAATCCTCGCGATGGTTTCGGATAGCGTAAAATTGGTGAATATATCAGACACTTCCGAAAATCATGTAATTTTTCTTTATGTAATTTTTTTTCTCGGGCCCCTTCACGGACTTTCTCTCCGTGGTAACATTTTCTTAAATGTATGCTTCAGCAAAAATTTTAAATAATATCTCTGGCTAGACTGAGAAAACGATTCTAGGTTGGTTTAAATGGTTCAGGTCTCTTTTATCTCTCGATTTTATCCGATTGCTTTTTAGAGTGATGGGTTGATTTCTCTGTCTTGTTCGGTCTCTTTTTTTTTAAATTTTATTTATTTTCTGATTTTCTGTGTATATTTATTTCTAAGCTACTATGTACTACTGGTTTGACTACTATTGATGAGTTTTGTTACATATCCTCTGCCATGGGTTGAGTGACTGACGTAGGGGTCAACTGTTTTATTATTTCTTCTAAGTTATTAATGTGTTCAATATTTTTCTGACTCTCTAATGATAACATTGCGACAGCAGAGGTTAAGTATTTTTCTCTTGTAATTTTCTTGATTTCAACTATCTTTTCACATTCCTCAGCCATTTCAACGGCTTCTGCGTAAGTTGCGTTGTGGATATTCTGTCTATTCCAAACTAAATCTGATATTGGTGTTTTAAGTCCATTTAGCAAAACATCTTTCTTTGTTTCATTCCTAAGGGCCACTACGACTACATCTTGACTGGTATCTGGTCCTATGCCGTACGAAATTCTGTATAGGTCGTCAATTCTGATTTTAAAGTCTCGAACTCTTTCTGTATCTTTTTGCTTCAGAGTATTAAGTTCTTCTTTTTTTCTGGCCTTTGTTGTGTGGTCGGTGAGACCTGTTATAATGCTAGTTTTCCATATTTGGTAAGTTGCTTTCTGTGCTTGCGTCAGTGAGTCGTTAAAATTCGCTGCTGATTTTGTTAGTTTTTCTTGAAGGAAACGAAGTTTTTGTACATCTGTCCATCCTGCGTTCGTCGCTATTTTCTCAGCAATTTTGAACCATTCTTCAATCGCTAATTTGCTTTCGATATCACCCTTAAATTGTGGTATTTCCTTCTTGGCTGCTTGCGCATTTATAGTTGCGAGGCCGTTTTCTAATATCTGAGCTTGTCTGTCTACAGCAGTTCTCCAGGCATTTACTGCTGCTTGTGTCAATGCCATGATTTCTTAATTTTTATTCGTGACTTAAAGATGAAGATTTTATAGGTATGATGAAAGAGTCATTTCGACAGCTCTTTCTGTTGTGATGTGATGAAAACTGCTTTCTCGAATCTGTAGAGTGCCTTTGTTACTCTATCAGTAAAGGTTTGTTACATGTTTCATTAACAGCCTTTAATATTTATTCTATATACTATTATATATGGTGTGGTAATAGGGCCTACAGAGAATTAAGCCAGTTGAGCGATGTATAATTTGAATCAAACCAATCATATGGTGAACGTAATATCGAAATCCCTCTTTGTTTATCCGCAATTATTAGAAAAGAAGTTTAATTGAATTTTTTTCTTTAAATGAATTAGAGCGCGTTTTAATTCTATGCTTGTAAACATGTACATCATTGGTTTGTGAACGGTGTGAATGATGAACCAGTCAATTAAGTAACGATTAATTCGGTTAACGGTTGGGCAGTTACTTTGGAGACGAACGCACCAATAGATAAGAATTCCTTTCACGGTAACGGGGAATGTACAAAGCCAAAAAGGTAACATGTTAATTGACAAACTGAGAGCGGCTTGAATTTCTGGTCGATTGAGTTTTGAGCGATTGGCAAACCAGGAGAAACAAAGTGGGTCATCCAATTGAGATTCTAGGTGTTGTTGAAGAGAAATGCCCATCACTTATGATATCAGAGATATTATTAGATCTATATGAAAAATATATTATAAAGAAGACTTAAGTTATCCAATCCACATATTTTCACGAAATTTTTTATACGTGTCCCGGGAAATTGCTCCATTTTTTAACTTAGGTTTAATTATTATAAAAATGATTGTTTTTGAACACAAATATACCAAATGGTACTAATACTGAAAATTTCTAGTGAGAAATCATAGAATATAGAATTTAACTCTAATTAATCTAAGAAAATTCAAAAAACAATTCGATAAATAATTTCAATAACAACTATTAGGCTACACACGTTTAAAATTTTCAAATAAAATTAAGAGTGGGAAGTGGTTAAAAAAAGGATTCCTCTAAAAATTCAACTAAGTATGAGCATATAAGCATGAGCTCTATATGTGAGCTCACGTTATATAAAGAACTCATTTAAGCTGCAAAATGGGGATATAATTAGAACTAATTGCAATTACATTTTTTTTAATGAACACTATTTCTACTTACTTTTTAAGTAACTACGCAAAACCCGGACAAAATCGGCCCGGTGGAATCGTTTATACTGTTGGACAGGGTTGTTAATATCGGTATCGGTAGCGCCGCTAGCGATACTCAGTATCGGGTCAGTAGCGGCGTAACTTTTAAAAACGAGTATCGGAAGGGGATCGAAACGGTATCGATCGATACTCCGATACCGATACTTAATCTGTGTTAATAATACACTCTTTGGTGTACAAAATCTGACGTCGCAAATATTTGTGTGGGAAACTTTTTTCTAATTTCCTGGTCTAGCGTCACAAAATAGAAATCCAATTTCTCTTTCTTTCTAAGATCCGATGTTTCACTTTTTTAGTTTAATTTTTTAGTTGTATTCACAAGTCACCAAAAACTGTCTGAAGTTTGCTACTATATGAGTCTAAATGTGCTTTTAAAAGTATCGGTATCGATATCGGTATCGGTATCGCGATACTTCTGAAAACCAGTACCGGTAACGGTATCGCGATACTTCTGAAAACCAGTACCGGTAACGGTATCGGCGATAGAAAAAATCCCGAGTAGCGGTATCGATATCGCCGGTATTATTTCAAAGTATCGTTAACAACCCTGCTGTTGGATAAAAAATATCCGAAATGACATGCATACCGCATGCATACCAATTTTAGGGGTTGGTTACCAGAAAGAGGAGGGTGGTTCCGGGTGGTTCATACTTTTGGGGGGTTAAACTAGAGAAATGACTTTCAATTCATTTCAATTTTAGGGGATAGTTACCTGTTTCTGGTAAGGCTAACCCCCCAAAATTGGTAATCATTTTTAACAGTGGATCAGAAACATTTTCATTAAAGATGCTGTTGTTGGTTGTTGTTGGTTGTAACGCACATTTAACTCGACCTCACGTTTACCAATTGTCACAGCAATCTTATGTTTGAATTTTTAATTGTGGATATTTTGCGCCAAGACAAGGATACCATAAGGATATCATTGGGTTGGAAACAGGCGTAACTTCACAGCGGTTTGAGCATATCCTCCAATGGTTGATGAAACATCTTCGTTGTAAAGACGACGTCGAATATTACCCAACATGAGTATATTATTTGTTTTGATGAAGTTTGTTTTGATGAAAGACGGAACGCTTTCCTCGAAACTGTTGACGACGAAGATGCAGCAGCTTAGTTAGAATGTGGAAGTAAGGATTTCTATTGTCCTTTAGTACAATAAGGATCAAGGAAGGAGTGCAACTAATTCCACGTGTTATTTCGTTGAAATTCGCAATCAATTTCAAAGAAAAAACGTTAGTTTAAATTCACCCACGACACGGTAAAGTTTTGCGGGTCATTGTCCTCTTTATCTTTCAGTGGGTAATTTATTAGCGTTATAGACCGCGCTCAACGATCGTGTCATCACTTAAAAAGACTTAAAAAATGAAGTTCAGCCCGTACGAAAATGAATCATTGAAAATCCCTGCTTAATCAATGACAATCAATGAAAATCAGTGAAAATAACTGAGCATCATAGAGAAATCATTCAAAAATCGATGGGCGGTTTGGAATGTCATTTCAATCTCATACAAATATCACTGACATTTTTTTAAAATGATAATCATTTCATGAAATCATTCAAATATCGTTCGAAAATCAAACGAATTTCTAAAATTTAAACAGAGTCCAAACAAATCATACGTGTCTCATTAGAAAGTCAAAAAAGTCATTTTGCAGTGATTTAATTTAGTAAAGTGATAGAACTTGTCACTGAATAATCAAGTAAAAATCAGTAAAAAATATTTTCATCTAGAAATTCCCAATTTTCAACTGATATTTATTTTTTTCGGTGATTTTGTTGCCATATTTCATTGACAGTAAGTCGTCAATTATCATTGAATCGTCAATAAGAAATAAGCCTAACGATTAATCAATGATTCTCTAGGTTCCATTGATTTTATTATGAATTTTATTCAATGACATCCATTGATTTTTTATATTCATTGATTCAAATCACTTTGAAATAACCTAAGGGATGATTTCATGATATTTCAGTGACTTACAGTATATTTTATAATACATTTATCACTAAGAAATCATTACAGTGATTTTTCACTGATTTTACTCTCCAATGACATCCATTGATTTTTAATATTTTCCAGTTCTAATCACCATGAGTTGTTCTAAGTGCTTTTTTCTGATATTTCAATGATTTTGTTATGAGTAAATGTAAATGTTATGAGTAAATTTGTAAAAACGACTACGCCGGGAATCGAACCAGGGAACCTAAGGTTGTCAACTGCACGCCTAATCCACTATATCACCAATTGATACAATTGTATTACAAACAATTTGAAGAAATTTTTTTTGCGACTTTTAGGGTCTTACAGTGCCTACCAATTTTAGAGACGTAGTAACAGTTTTCGGTAACATAAAATTACCGAAAATTTCGACCTTTTTTTAACAGTGTTACAGTAATTTTCAGTCAATTTTCATCAATAAGAAATCATTCAAATGATTATTTAATGATTCTATACGTCCACTGATATAACAATGATTTTTATCCAATAACATCGATTGATTGTCAACATCTTCCGTTTAAAATCACCATGAGTTGTTCTAAGTGTTGTTTTTGTGATAGGCCTATTTCAGTGACTTACAGTAATTTTTTTTCATGCAATTATCACTCAGAAATCATTCAAATGATTTTTTAACGATAGACAAAATACGTTCTTTCTTTTTCAACACTTCGTATAAAATGTCACGCAATGAAAGTCTTTTTTATTTCGTTCGTGAATGTGAAATTTATAACTCATTTCATTGCGATGAAATTAAAACAACCAAAAAGATAGAACGTAAATTGTCTATCCGTCAAGCCCGAGCACAGCGATTAAGGGTTGCAAAGAAATTGGCATGGAGACTCCTGCTACTCTCTAAGAAACGCTGTGTTGAAAAAGGAAAAGATGACCATGTTTTGAAATTATTCAAAATTCTGTGTTTTCAAAACGGAAACACAAGTTTAAAAAATGGTGTAAATTTCTTTTTCTCATTTTCGGTGGGGTCGTTGTAAACGGGCTTTATAAAAAATAAGGCGGGATGTAAAAAACAAACATTTTCTTTGCCTTTCCTTTCCTTCCGACGGCAAAAACTAAAGATAATCTCCTTTTTGGTATTTTTAATCCCCTAAGCCCTTTTTTCTTTTCAATCACCACCCACATTCCTCTAGAGTGGGTGGAACACATTCCTCCTTCACCATCACCTTGTCATTAGGCTGTTAGGGTTTTTTTCACTAAGAATTACTTTAAACCTTAAATTAGTAATAATTTGAAAAAATAGTATAAAATCAATAAATGAAATAAGTATATATCGCATGGATTGGTTTGATAAACGAGTTGATTGCAAACCCAAAGTTTAGTTTGTATAGATCCTAGCAATAAATCATCAACGGCTTGTTTCGTCAAAATATCACAAAGTCCAAACTTTCTTATTATAGTATACGAATTGGTTTTAGATAATTTTAAATCCAGTATGAACAAATAGCTCATATGGTAGAGCGGCAGTCAGCGGAATCATTATTGAAATTATGATCAGTGGGTTCGAATCTCACATAGGACTGTTAGAGAAAATGAAAATAATTTTGCGCGCGCGTCAAGACCATTCACAAAATAGAGGGGTAGGATTGGGAGGGTAAGGGGAGATTATGGGATGTTCAACTTCACCCCTCTTTTTTCTTTCTTTAATCCTTAATCTGAAAAACCCCTGGGGATATTTTTCATAATCATGGGCTAGTCATTAAGAAATCACAGATTAATCACTGAAATGTATAGATATAATCACTGAAAAATCAGGAGATAAGCATTAAATAATCACAAACTTGTCACTTAAATATCAATACAAATAATCAATGAAAAATCACTCATAGATCAGTGAGTATATCACTTAAAAATCAATGGATTATCAATCGGAAATCACGTGATAATGATGAAAAATTCAATGAGAAATCAGTGAATATCACTTAACAATCAATAGGAAATCGGCATTAATCATTCAATAATCCCATGACAAGTCAATGATAAGTCAGTGCATAGTCAATGATAATCACGTCCCAATTTTGATGCCTAAAATAATTGAAAAATAAATCAATGGAAAATCTGTGATTTCTCAGTGATTAATCAAGGGGGCGTTTTCGTACGGGAGACAATGACCGTCCAATGTCCAATTCATTTGAATGGTTTATTGGCTCTTGCTGCAAAGAAAACGTGGGTTGTTTCGCTTGTTGTTCCGTTACTTAGAAAAGACATAGTAGGAGGCGGGTTGAAATTAGGTAACAAAGGTGAACTGTCTTACGTAGAGTTTGCTGGCAGCATAAATGCCTAGCATGTACCAACGTAAGGGTCTTTTTTTGCACTCAACACCATCTATCGTTAGTTTAATTACAACATTATTAAGATCGCGCAGGATCGCACGATAAAATGCTGGCATCCCGTTGGTTTGCGACGTTCCCATAGAAGAAAAAAATAAGATATATAAATTAGAAAAAAAGGATTTCCAAATGCGATATTCAATACTAGATCCAATTTTTTATAAAAATAAAATTGTCATCTAGCAAAAAAAAGAAAAAGCTTTCAGGTGCGCAGTGTTTTTTTGCTCATACGTCGAAAAAACCTATTTTTATGGTATAGATGAGGCATTTATAATTCTTAAAAATATGATATCCATTTCAACAAGTACCTATACCCAGTCTTCATATATTTATCCACTACAACTTCTATGCCCTGTGTGTGAAGAAGCTAGCTTTTTTTTTAAATTGTGAACCTGAACACAGGAGACAGGACCGACATGAGTTATATTTACTCATGTTGCCGTCAGATGGTCTCACTATTCGGAAAATAGAAAAGGAAACAAGGGAAAACGGTTGTTCTGTTTTTATTGACACCATCCCACTCGAAATAATTAGGGATGCTGTTGTTGATAATATCTAAACCGTAAGAGATAGTCAATACGTGGGAAACGAATGTAAAAATTTGAAGAAAAACCTTTCGTGAAAAAAAATCAAATGTTTTATAAATGCAGAAATGGCGACTCTTGTAGCCGCTTTGGCCTTAAGGAAGAAGCACTTCCTTTTACCGTGCTTCACTAATAATGACAACTTGACCTGCGAAACTTCTACATCAACAGGGAATCCAAATCCAAGCAATTCCTATAGTGACCCCTAAGGTTGTGAAATATATACTAACGAATAGTATATACAAGTGGTTTATTATTAGCTATCACACTGCAATAACGTTGATTATTGTGTGCGTTTCCCTTGTGTTAAATCCTGTCTCTTTCAATGTACTTTTACAAAGAATTTTCATTTTGTATACGTAACATTCAGAATAGCTTTATAGTCCTAGTTACTGTGATGCTGTCACCACTAGGGTTTGTGATTTACAGCACTGATACAGCATGCTATTACGACGAACGTTTCCTCTTTGAACCTCACGGGACGTGCCTTTTCTAACATTCTGCATCACTGATATTGCTTCATATTATTTGGTAGTCAACCAATTTTTCTGCCATTTTGATTGCAATCATTCTATTTCCATGAAAATAAAACTTCCACAAACGCTTGGCTTTGTTTGCTACTGCTAGTTATCGTATGATCCGTAGTGAAACGATCAACATTTCGCTATTTAATTTACATAGTGCCGCTCATGTCCGTTAAGTACACTACGATAAGACCATTTTGATGAGATGAGAATCATATTTCAAATGTAAAGACGCGCCTATACGAAATCCTTGATTGAATTTTTGTTTTTAGAAGAACGAGATCTGATCTCATCAAATGAAATGAAAACTCATCAAATGTTATGTAACTGCACCTAGTAAAGGGTTTTCAATGCGTATACTCTAATTTTATAGCTTACCAGCATTACCTGCTCTTTCATCTTTGTTAAAATTAGTCGATGTCAAAGCGTTCTTTGTATTTTGATATCTATTCCAGTGCGGACTTGCGTCGCAAAACTGGAAAATAAATTAAAATTCGAATTCTAAGCGCGTCAATTCTCATAAAAGCAGGTAAGCAGCTAGACCCTTTTACCTCCTTAATATATCAATGTTAATTCCGCTTAGATTGCAAAGAATTGTAAATGTAAAAGCGTTGCCTAGTGCACCTGCCGCATTTTCTACTTGAAAATGTTCTTACAGTTTTATTCTGAGAATCAAATCATGAACTCCTCGGTTAATAAACTCCTAGTTGTGTATTAATAGTACATCTGACGTTATAATTCCCAGAATATATAGAGATAATAGCTGTTATACTCGGAAATAAAATCATAACATTTGTCGAACTTGCAGTGTATATCAGAAATGAATGCAATATTTATTTTTAAAACTCAATTAACTATTAACATATACCGCTAGTTTGCACTTCTGCGAGTCATTCTCGTTTTCCTACACTTCTACACCGAAGCATAACAGCCATATTAGATACCAAGTTAAAAGCTCTATGTGCCAAGAATTAATCTGTCATGAGACAACAATTTTAGCTTTTCTACATCATCAGTCAAGGTGCAGCAATACGTAGAACTTAAAAAAGGCGTCATTTGCTTATTTATTGCATTTGTTTGAAGTAAAACCGACTCCTTCTCGTCTCTATCTCCTTCATTTTAATTTCTTCCCACCTACATCGTTTTAATCCTCCTACGTCGTTGGTATAAGAAAATATAAAATACAGAAGCACAGTATCCTAGGCGTATATTTATGGTGGTCTTCGTGATCTCCGGGCAGAGTTTTCGTACAAACTTGAAACAGATCAAATTCATTCATTTCATTTTTCAGATTTCATATGTCATGTTTCGTTTGCGCCTATTTATCTGTCGTTTATTTCCACTCAGTCGAAATGGATGACATATTTTATCGTCATAGTGCGGCTATTTTAGAGTGAAACTAGATGATGTTCACTTGTGTAAACGGCACCCAACATGGAATATGGTAAAAAAATACCGAAATATTAACTAAACAGGAAAATCTAGGAAAAGATCCAATTATTAATTCAGTTATTATATGTGGACCTACGAGAAAAAAAATCTAAACAGTTACCATGGTTAACCCAGTGCATGTAGTCATGTAATCTGTAAGGCACTTTTATGGACGAGTAAAAGATGCGCTTACTTAAGGTTCAGCCGACACAAAGACAATTTAGGACAGAACTAGTTTATTGTTATAGCTATTACCACAGGAGATCTAGTAGAGGAGTCACGCAGCAGACTGACTGACTACTCGATCTTTTCAGTGGCTTTTTATACTCCACAGTTTACATAGAATTTGGCATACAGTAAACGCTCCTCGGATAAAGGAAGACGTGCATGAGTAAAGGAAGGAAGGAGGACGTGGATAGTGGAAGGAAGGACGTGGCCAAAGGAAGGATTCAGATCCGTGGATTTGTTGCTGTCCATGGAAGGACTTGGGAACATAATAATAATAAAGGAAGATAACATATCGGTGCATTACAAACCTCCCCCCCCCCCCCATAAAAGACACGCCCACGGATCTTAAACGGAAAGAGAGAAAGAACACGTCAGTTTCTATTTTTACTTGCGGGAGTACCGATAGCTACTTTATGCAATGAACCGCACATTTGACATATTAACAATGTGGCACACTTGTGTGGTGAACTAATAC
This sequence comes from Daphnia galeata, assembly GCA_030770115.1. Classification (NCBI taxonomy): domain Eukaryota; kingdom Metazoa; phylum Arthropoda; class Branchiopoda; order Diplostraca; family Daphniidae; genus Daphnia; species Daphnia galeata. Next base: position 1,457,452 of record CM061120.1, on the reverse strand, counting down.
AAAGGAGACTGATAGCTTGCAATGTTAAAAGGCAACAATTTGTCAAAATAAATTTGCATTATTGAAAAAATAATATATTGTCTGTCTTCTTTCGTCTTCGGCGGATGCGGGGAGCTGTATGATTTTTTAAAATAATGTTTTCTCATCTCCAATAGTTATATCGCACATGTTATTGCGGCGGAGGACAGAAAGGTTTCATATCCTTCTCCTCTACGGGTTGGCTGGAACCTTCTTGTCTGTCTTTTGGCGTAATTTCGTAATTATTTCGAAGCGGTAGTCTTAGCATGTTCATTTAAGTGTTTTTGTTAATAACTATATCGTAATTTTTTATTTTATTTCCTGATTCCAACAAGAAACCCATGATGTCCATGGCCTATGGACAGCATTTGGGAGAGGGATCTGGTTGATGAGATAAAATGTAGGCTTCTTCTTTTCGTCGTACTTATGATTGTTTTGCAGCAGTTGCAATCACCTCTCGGTTTTCCTCTTTTTTTTAAAATAACTAACCAAATACCATTTATTTAATTCCATGTCTATTGTCGTTGAATCCTTGCCGTTTCCATCTCGTTCCTCGTGTGAACGGTATTTAAAAATTAATTTCTTTATGAGGATTCCTGGACCGGTATCCGAACTACAGATGTACTGGGTAGATCATTGTTGAGCTCAACGATTACCTTTATTCTCCTCGTGGACACTTTTCCATCTATAGTAGATATGGGTCACTGTTTTGGGGCTTTCGTCGATCGCATTATCCATAATCGACGTCTAAATTTTTTTCTTGATTTATATTTCTTTCCCGCGTTTTCACAATTTCTTCGTTTTGTTATGGTCCTTCTGCTAAGTTTATGTCGTCAACGCGGAAATCTCTGGCGGATCGCTCAGGTGGCGTTTTCTTTTTCGTCATCTTTTAATTGTCTTCATTTTAGGGTAGTTTCTTTTAGTCAAGTGTCCGGCTCTGTTCTGATGACGAATTATAATCTTGCAGGCATGAAGCCTTCCTAGCCAATTTTTGCTTTAATTTTCAATTTATCTCTATATCTCTCAACGGCGTGGTGCTCAAATTCGTTTCGTACATTCGGTTAGACTCGTTTACTACATGCACTATAGCTTAACTTTTGTATTTTCCTTTGTCTTTTTTCTTTTCTTTATTATCGTATCGATGGAAGTGAAAGCAACGACGATTTTGTTTACGCCGTTTTCTTTGTGCATTCGCTTTTTACTGATATATCACCATAAGATTGTCGCATCTGTATTAATAATAAATCCTCGCGATGGTTTCGGATAGCGTAAAATTGGTGAATATATCAGACACTTCCGAAAATCATGTAATTTTTCTTTATGTAATTTTTTTTCTCGGGCCCCTTCACGGACTTTCTCTCCGTGGTAACATTTTCTTAAATGTATGCTTCAGCAAAAATTTTAAATAATATCTCTGGCTAGACTGAGAAAACGATTCTAGGTTGGTTTAAATGGTTCAGGTCTCTTTTATCTCTCGATTTTATCCGATTGCTTTTTAGAGTGATGGGTTGATTTCTCTGTCTTGTTCGGTCTCTTTTTTTTTAAATTTTATTTATTTTCTGATTTTCTGTGTATATTTATTTCTAAGCTACTATGTACTACTGGTTTGACTACTATTGATGAGTTTTGTTACATATCCTCTGCCATGGGTTGAGTGACTGACGTAGGGGTCAACTGTTTTATTATTTCTTCTAAGTTATTAATGTGTTCAATATTTTTCTGACTCTCTAATGATAACATTGCGACAGCAGAGGTTAAGTATTTTTCTCTTGTAATTTTCTTGATTTCAACTATCTTTTCACATTCCTCAGCCATTTCAACGGCTTCTGCGTAAGTTGCGTTGTGGATATTCTGTCTATTCCAAACTAAATCTGATATTGGTGTTTTAAGTCCATTTAGCAAAACATCTTTCTTTGTTTCATTCCTAAGGGCCACTACGACTACATCTTGACTGGTATCTGGTCCTATGCCGTACGAAATTCTGTATAGGTCGTCAATTCTGATTTTAAAGTCTCGAACTCTTTCTGTATCTTTTTGCTTCAGAGTATTAAGTTCTTCTTTTTTTCTGGCCTTTGTTGTGTGGTCGGTGAGACCTGTTATAATGCTAGTTTTCCATATTTGGTAAGTTGCTTTCTGTGCTTGCGTCAGTGAGTCGTTAAAATTCGCTGCTGATTTTGTTAGTTTTTCTTGAAGGAAACGAAGTTTTTGTACATCTGTCCATCCTGCGTTCGTCGCTATTTTCTCAGCAATTTTGAACCATTCTTCAATCGCTAATTTGCTTTCGATATCACCCTTAAATTGTGGTATTTCCTTCTTGGCTGCTTGCGCATTTATAGTTGCGAGGCCGTTTTCTAATATCTGAGCTTGTCTGTCTACAGCAGTTCTCCAGGCATTTACTGCTGCTTGTGTCAATGCCATGATTTCTTAATTTTTATTCGTGACTTAAAGATGAAGATTTTATAGGTATGATGAAAGAGTCATTTCGACAGCTCTTTCTGTTGTGATGTGATGAAAACTGCTTTCTCGAATCTGTAGAGTGCCTTTGTTACTCTATCAGTAAAGGTTTGTTACATGTTTCATTAACAGCCTTTAATATTTATTCTATATACTATTATATATGGTGTGGTAATAGGGCCTACAGAGAATTAAGCCAGTTGAGCGATGTATAATTTGAATCAAACCAATCATATGGTGAACGTAATATCGAAATCCCTCTTTGTTTATCCGCAATTATTAGAAAAGAAGTTTAATTGAATTTTTTTCTTTAAATGAATTAGAGCGCGTTTTAATTCTATGCTTGTAAACATGTACATCATTGGTTTGTGAACGGTGTGAATGATGAACCAGTCAATTAAGTAACGATTAATTCGGTTAACGGTTGGGCAGTTACTTTGGAGACGAACGCACCAATAGATAAGAATTCCTTTCACGGTAATGTTAGGAATATGGTGAGAAACATGACTTAGCATAAGCACATATATGTACACACATAATCGTCTAATTGACGTTTCGCCTTTAAAAGCGTAAAAGGTATAAAAAGACTTACCACAAATATAATGCGGAAATAAAACACTGAATAAGTAGAATTTAAGTTAACTTGTTCTATTCAACACGAGGTGCGTGAGACACACACAGTATGGTACAGAATAGAGAGAGTCAAGTCGGTAGCAGACAGCAGGAGATCATACAGTGAAAAGGTGTTGCCAGATTGTTGATAAAGATACACGTACGCATCTGTATTTCCAACACTCTCTCTCAGATGCGTCTTTCCTGGTTCCGGTAATTCCTAGTGTGGAACTTGAACAATACCCAGTCTGCTACGGAGATCAGTAAAGCGTGACACAGGAAGTGGCTTGGTTAAGATGTCCGCCAGTTGATCAGCCGATTTCATGTACTCAAGAGTTATCTCTTTTTTCTTCTGCTGCTCTCTGATGTAATGATAGTGGACGTCAACCATCTTAGTGCTCTGCCGCTGATGTTGATGGGCCGTTAGTAGAATCGCCGCTTGGTTGTCACAAAAAATTTGAACAGGCAGCTGCCCCCATCCTGGAATGAGATCAGGTAGAATGCGACGAATCCATACAGCATCTGAAGCCGTTTCACTAACGGCTATATACTCCGAAACTGTCGTGGATTTCGACACACACTTCTGACGACGACTCTTCCATGCGATTGGTCCTCCATGTAGAAGGAATACGCTTCCTGTTGTTGACTTTCTGCTGTCGAGACACCCTGCATGGTCTGAGTCTGAGTAAGCGAGTAGTGCTGGGCCTGATGTAAGTCCATTGTAACAGATTCCAAGTTGTGAGGTGCCCTTCAAATAAGAGATAATACGACGAACGGCATTCCAGTGGGTCTGATCGTGTTTTTCTGAATATCGTGAGACCAAACCGACGGCGAAAGAAATATCCGGCCTAGTCATTAAGGCCAGATAAAGAAGACTGCCCACGGCTTCTCTATAGGGGACATTGGTGAGTAAACCTTGGTCGTTTACTGGTTTGATGAGGCGCACATTTGGATCGGCCGGAACGTCCTTTGGGGCACATGACTCCATGTTGAAAGCCCCAACGATCTTGGTAATGTAGTCTTCTTGTGAGAGATAGATTTTCCGTGCCGCACGGTCCCTTTTGACGTCAATGCCAACGAAACGAGTGACTGAATGTGCCCTTATTTTAAAAGTTTCGTCCATAGTAGTCAGGAGAGCGTCGATTGCTGACTGCTGACTGCTGGCAATGATGGCGTCGTCAACCCAGATGGCCAAGTATGTGCGTTCCTTGCCCCTCAAGCGATAAAAGAGGCATGGGTCAGCAGCGCTGGATTCAAAACTCTGATCCTTAAGAAAACTGGTGAAGAGTTCCCCCCAGACATGTGGGGCCTGCTTGAGACCATATAAGCTCCTCTTCAGTCTGCAAACATCTTGCTCTCGTCCAGAAAGAATGAAGCCCTCTGGTTGTTCCATGAACATTTCCTCTTCAAGGAGAGGTTGAAGGAAAGCGTTTCTGACATCGGATTGATGCATTTCCAAATCGTGTGAAGCAATGACTGAAAACAAAGCTCTCAAAGTGTCATGTGAGACCACAGCAGCGTATGTCTCGTCAAAATCGATTCCAGGTCGCTGGCTGAAACCTTTGGCCACTAATCTCGCCTTGTATCTTGGTGGTGCTCCGTTTGGGGCTGGTTTGATTTTAAAAACCCAGCGGCACTTGATTGGTGTTCTATCAGGTGGACAAGAAACAATTTCCCAAGTGTCGTTCTCTATCAACGCGTCGTACTCCTCCTGAATTGGATCCTTCCACTTCTCGTACTCAGGGCAATTCATGGCATCCTGGTAACTGGAGGGTTCATAAGGTGCGCTGTATCCAAACTTGGCCGACCACGCCTTCCATTCTCTTCTTGGAATTCTACCTCTCAAAGAACGACGGGGTAGCATATGTTGATCATCTTCTGGCTCTCTCTGATCAAGTGGGTTCGTGACGTCTTTTGAAGAATCGATTTCTTCTGGAGAAGGAGATGGCTGCTTTTCTTCTACTGTAGTCGAATCATCAACCCTTTTGACCAGCAACTCCGCTGATGTCGGCTCGACTAAAGAAATAGTGTGTTGATTGGGTTCAAAAACAATTGAATCATTATTAGAAGGATGGGCATGAGCTGACGTTTCCTTTGGTACATCGGCGAGGCGATGATGCTCATCAAAAGTTGCATCTCTACTGATCTTGATGGCTCTTGTCACAGGCTCCCAAAAACGATAAGCCTTCTGAGATGAACTGTAACCAACAAAGATGCAGCGTAAACTCTTTTGGTCAAGCTTACGTCGCTCAGCTTTTGGAACATGAACAAACGCAATTGATCCGAAAACGCGCAGATGGGAGAGATTGGGTCGCTTGTTGTGATATTTTTCGAAGGGGGTGACAGGGAAAGACGATTTGCAGAGAACCCGATTCAACGAGTAAACAGTGAAGTTAGCCGCCTCAGCCCACAGACAAAGTGGAAGTCGACAGTCCTTAATGAGCTCGGTGGTTCCACTGCTAACCTCCTCTCCCCACGAAACAGATGAAACTGGAGAATCGTAAAGACAGCTGCGCGCCCCTTCGGTGACGGTGCGAATACCCCTTTCTGACACTCCATCTTGTTCAGGGGTGTGCGGTGCACTGGACTCGTGGCGGATTCCTTTTCGCAACAGCCACTCAGCAAAAACGTTGCTTGACCATTCTCCACCTCCATCGGTTCTCAGAGTACGAACGAGATTGCCAGTTTCTCCTCGTAAAACATTGATGAGTTCCATGAACTTAGAAGCCGCCTCCGATTTGTATTTGAGGAAAAATATGAATCTCCAACCGCTGTAATCATCTATAAATAAGACGAAATACAAAGCTCCATTAGGTGTGGCTTTTTCCATTGGACCACACAGATCCGAATGAATCAGCTGGCCAGTGTACGTTGCTCGAGTTCGCCCAACTGGAAACTTTAGTCGTTGATGTTTTCCATAAGCGCATCCAGTGCACGGTTCCGAAGGGATGACTGTACTTGCTATATCAAAACCATCAACTACTCCGCTGGCGGCCATTTTTACGATCGTGTTATAGCTGACATGAGCTAATCGCCGATGCCACGTTGAAATGCCTGGTGAGATAGATGAGGGGAAAGCAATAATTGATTCAGCCTCTTCTTCATAGCGTGGGTTAATGGCGAGGTGATATAGTGTGCGCCCAACACGTTTCCCGAACATCATGTTTTCTTCATCTGCAGATGAGAAATGAACATTTGAGCCTGTGAAAGTGGCCATCCATCCAAGATCCGTGGCAGCTGCAATCGAAAACAAATTTGTTCCGAGACCCGGAACATACAGAACTCCTTTAATTGTGGCCGGTTTCTTGACTCCGTTTGTCGTAACGACCCAAATCTGAACGTCTCCAGAGCCCCTTACGGAATAGTTTGAGGAACCTATTCCCTTGACAGTCCAAGAGCCATCTGGTACGTTGATGAAATTGGTCAGCCACTCTCTCTGATCCGTCATATGTTGAGTGGCGCCGGAGTCTGCAAACCAGTCTCCATTGCTTCTTGTTTCAAAACGCGGAGTGATGGACATTAGACTATAGTCCTGATTCTCCAGAGGAACATCGATAACTGCTTTTTTTTCCATGATCTCTCTTGACTCGTTTAGCCATCTGCTCTCTCTCACGATCTGTGCGTTCATGGCGCTTTCTTGTGTTGCAATCAACAGTATTGTGATTGTTCAGTGTGCAGTAATCACATTTCTTTGTTGACTTGTCGTGTTGATCGTCGTGCCGGCTGGTCTGGCGATCCTTTTCATGCTGATAGCGGGCGTTGCTTCGTCCTCCTCTTTTAGGATGGTTACGATGGTTGTGGTGTAGGGCTCTCACTCGACCATAATCGATTGGAAAATGGGCCAATCGATTGATTAATTATTAAAAAAATCCTAATCGATTATGAGTCGATTGATTAATTTTTGCCGTCGATTATAATCTACTGATTAATTTTCATGAACGATTATAATCGATTATAATCGATTAAAAGGAAGAAAAATAAAAAAGTTTTACAATCGATTATAATCGATTAAAATCGATTAAAATCGATTAAATTGTGTTAATGCTAAACAAAATTTTTTTATTTCTTTGACTGAAACTGAATTGAATTATTTGAATACAACAATACATTCTCATTTCTTTTGAAAGTATTCCAAGGCAAAATCATTATCTTCTGTACTGTATACATCACTTTCACTCCACTCTTCTTCTTCTGTAACGTAAACGACTTCGTATTCTCCAGTATTATCAGCGCCTTCAGAGAGTACAGGAATGGAGTCTGCTTCCGTTGTGCTCTTGGATCCGCGTAATGGTTCCTGAGACGACGAGACATTAGCGTCCTGACCATCCATCAACTTGATCCCTGCTCTCAACCAAGACCGTAGGCACATACAGGCCTCCATTGTGGTTGGTTTTAAACAAAACCTGCATATGCCAAGAAGATCTTTTCCGGTGCTGAATACACGCTCACTGGAAGCGCTGGTTGCAGTGATGGCCAGGTAGTCTCGTGCCATGCAGGAGAGACGAGGGTAGCAAGCAGTGTGTGCTTTCCAGTATGACAGGTTGTCATAACTTGAATCTGATGGCTCGCGAGGTTCAGCAAGGTAGTCCTGAAGCTCGTCTTCCAGGCGAGGTCGTTTCTTCACTGAATATAGGTCAGAAAGGTATTCGTTCAGTTCTGTATTCTTGACCGGGTTGACGTCACGAGAAGTCGAAGGTAGTCCGCTGGTGATATTAGGCGTACACGTAGTAACAGGCTTATTTTTGTACTTTCCCCAGGCTTTATCCAGACTGAATTGAAACAAATGATTATAAAATTAATACTAGAATATTTGAAAATGTACAGCATTAAACATACGCTGGCAGGACAAAGGTTTTAACCATGTCAATATCTGAAGAATCGCCATCGCCAGCTTCCCATCTTAAGCCTGTAGTGAAGTACTCAACCTTCAATCTTGCGTCCAACACAGTGGATACTATATAAACGGATGTGAGCCGTTTATAGTACTTTTTCAGCTTTTCAGTTGCAACAAGAGCGGCCTCTCTAGATTCCGTTGAGTGGTCAGCATCAAGATTCCATTTTTCCAAAGACATCAACAGTTTGGTGAACAAGGGAAGAACTGTCCCAAGGGTTGGGTATTTGTAGCCTTCCAGAAAACGAGTTGTAAGTGCGAATGGGTTGAGGAATTCTACTGCTTCTTTAATCTTTTCCCACTCTTCTTCGTGAATCTCAGAACCTCTCCATTCGCGCTGAGTTGTAGTTGCATCTAATGCTCTTTGTATAGTAATGCCTCTTTTAAGGACATAAAGAGTGGAGTTCCACCTGGTTGGAACGTCACGGAGGGGAAGTAACACTCGATTGAAAGGGTTGTCTTCTCCAGGATAATCTTCATCCTCACGGAGCTCTTCCCCGACATCAAAATTGTCAGCAATCAGAACTGACTTGAATAAGGCAATCCTCTGAGGTGAAGATCGAATTTCAATCGAAAGGTTCTTCAACTATAAGCAAAAAAATAAAACGTTACTTTGATTTGAGACTAAGAGAAGTGTAGAACAATGGGTTACCTTTTCGATATTAGGCTTTAGACAATCCAGCGCGTCCTGAGCTGCTAAGTTGAGGATGTGGGCGAGGCAGCGAATCCAATTTTCTTTTTCAAATGGATGATCAAAGTCTTTTGTTAGACGTGCGAGCTCTTCAATAAAAGTCCCGTTGCTGCTTGCATTATCCGTTGTCACGCAGAGAAGCTGTAAAATGTATGGAAAAAATACAAAACGTTAAATACAAAACAGATTAACAATGTAGATGGTTATTCTTACTCTGTTTTGAAGACCGAACTCAGTAAGAATTGATAAAAAGCAATTGGCAATATTGACTCCAGAATGATCGCCTTGAAGTTCACGGAATCCAAGAGTGACCTCCATCATCACGAAATCAAACGTCAGCCATGTCACTGTGACCGCCATCATAGCCAAATTATTGCCAGACGTCCACAAATCTGTGGTAGCTGAAACCATTCCAATCGACTTGCGCTTGAAGTACTGTATGATATCCTTTCGTTCGGAAATGTAACGTCGAAAAATTGCATTTTTAAATGCATTCGATTTGATGAGTCTGAAATTTGGGTTCAGAATGGCACAAAACTTGATGAAGCTTTGCTCTTCAACCAATGTGAAAGGATGATTATTCATGATGACCATCTCCAGCAAAGCTTCCCTTGCGTATTCATTGCTGAAAGGCTATATACAAATGAAAAATAGTATATGTTACTTGCATGTAGTTAAATTTAAAAACGCAGATAATTGGTTACCTTGACGACCTCCAACTTATGTGTAGCATGGTTCACCAAAGTAGCCTGATCAGCGGGGACAATCTTCGTGCTGTGACTTGACATCATGTGATTTCCCATATTACTAGTGCAGGGTACCTTGTAACTGACTGTACAGAAGTTACAGTACGCACGTATCTCCCCCGTTGATGTGGTCTTTTTTGAGAAATACTGCCAGTATTCTGATTTCTTGACTCTTGAATCACGTACAGAAGTTGGGGTTGGAGTTCTTGTCCATGTATTATCACTAGTACCAGCCCCAGAAGATGCTGAACTAACAGAGCGCACCAAAGTTGGTTTTGAGCCCAAAGGTTGGCTATCGTTTAATGTTGATGCTGCATCAGGTGTTAGGTGGTTGGGTGGTGCAGGTGTGCCAGTGAGAGTGATGCCAACTGCTGCAATGCCTGCGTTAAAAAAATCAATGTACCAATATCACCTATCTATTGTTGAAATGACAATACCTTCAGCTGCAATTGATGAGGATTCCATAGGCAATTGAAAAGCCATAGGGAAGGATCCACTGGTTCCACCTCTCGCAGACTTCTTGGCCTGAACTTTGGCTGATTGTGATTGTCCAAATTCATGTCCATCTTGATCTTCTGTATTTGCCTGGAAACCCTGGGTGATTCTTCCTCTGTTTCCTCGAGTGACTGGGCCAGTAAGGCCACTGCAGAGAGCACGATTAGTAGAACCACGACGAGGACCCCTTTTTCTTCTAGTTGAACGTCGATCTGAGTCTGACATTATGTTAATATATAATATGTTGTCACTAATCACTATAACAATAATCCAACGAAATGTACAACATAAATATAAAATCGCATTATAATTTATAATTTAGATTAACTAAACGAAAACGTACCTTGGGAGTTGGGATGTTTCAAATTTCAAAGACCTTAATCGAGTCTATCTATAAGAGTGAGAGTGACACTGACACTTGACACTGAAAATGCTTCTTTTGACAACTGTAAAATGAATTGTAGTGGCACCAATAGCAAAGAAAAAAAAAATGTTTAAGGAAAATTATTTTTAAAAAAAATCGTCGATTAATCGATTTTTTTTTGTTCCAATCGATTGGATAATAAAGAAAAAAAAGCTAATCGATTATGCGTCGATTGATTAATTTTCGCCGTCGATTCTAGTCGATTGATTAATTAATCGATTACAATCGATTGGGAATCGATTATCAGCCAATCGAGTGAGAGTCCTATTGTGGTGTGATGAACCAGTCGATGGATGAGCATAAAGAGCGTGTTGTGTAGACTGATTGTTCCCACCATCAGACGAGGCCGATTGTTTTGCGTGAAAGGCCGCCTCTTGATTGCTGCCTCCTTTAGGAGTCCACCGGCCGATTTCTCTTTCTTCTTGCAAAAGAAGAGACGTGAGAGAGACCATTGTCTGTCTATCCACAGATATGTGTCTCCAAGATGACACAAAGTTTCGAAAAAGGGGCTGGGAGAGTGCATACAATCTTGGTAATGAGCTCTCTTTCCTCTATGGCCTTGTCAACTTCACCTAAGTGATGAGCAATTGCTTTGATGTCAGCGATATGCGTCTTCATATCATTGCCCTCCTTGTATTGATATTGGTAGAATCTGGCCTGAAGGTCGTAGAGATTGTCTGAGGCTTGCTCGAGATGTTGGGCAGATAGGGCCTGCCACATCTGATATGCTGATGTGCAATCTATGAGAATCCTCTGCTGAGATACTTCAATCGTGGACAGGATATACCCCCTTGCCTTACAATCTCTTTGTTTCCAGATCGCAATTGCATCTGCGTTGGCAAGATTGCCAGCAGGAATCTGCTCGTTGGACAGGAAAAAGAGTTGATAAGTAAATGGGGTCTAAAGTGACAAAGCTAATTTAGACTTTTTATACCATATCGGGAAGTAAATCTTCACCCTGGACAATGCCAATCAAGTTGTGTTGTTCGAGAAGGACCCATAGTCCTAACTTCCACACAGAGAAATTTATGCCATCGTATGTAGCTATATGTGCTGTTTCTTTTGAGTTTGACATAGCGCTTGTAATTCTATTGCGTCAATCCTGGGCCCATAACCTGTTAGGAATATGGTGAGAAACATGACTTAGCATAAGCACATATATGTACACACATAATCGTCTAATTGACGTTTCGCCTTTAAAAGCGTAAAAGGTATAAAAAGACTTACCACAAATATAATGCGGAAATAAAACACTGAATAAGTAGAATTTAAGTTAACTTGTTCTATTCAACACGAGGTGCGTGAGACACACACAGTATGGTACAGAATAGAGAGAGTCAAGTCGGTAGCAGACAGCAGGAGATCATACAGTGAAAAGGTGTTGCCAGATTGTTGATAAAGATACACGTACGCATCTGTATTTCCAACAGGTAACGGGGAATGTACAAAGCCAAAAAGGTAACATGTTAATTGACAAACTGAGAGCGGCTTGAATTTCTGGTCGATTGAGTTTTGAGCGATTGGCAAACCAGGAGAAACAAAGTGGGTCATCCAATTGAGATTCTAGGTGTTGTTGAAGAGAAATGCCCATCACTTATGATATCAGAGATATTATTAGATCTATATGAAAAATATATTATAAAGAAGACTTAAGTTATCCAATCCACATATTTTCACGAAATTTTTTATACGTGTCCCGGGAAATTGCTCCATTTTTTAACTTAGGTTTAATTATTATAAAAATGATTGTTTTTGAACACAAATATACCAAATGGTACTAATACTGAAAATTTCTAGTGAGAAATCATAGAATATAGAATTTAACTCTAATTAATCTAAGAAAATTCAAAAAACAATTCGATAAATAATTTCAATAACAACTATTAGGCTACACACGTTTAAAATTTTCAAATAAAATTAAGAGTGGGAAGTGGTTAAAAAAAGGATTCCTCTAAAAATTCAACTAAGTATGAGTATATAAGCATGAGCTCTATATGTGAGCTCACGTTATATAAAGAACTCATTTAAGCTGCAAAATGGGGATATAATTAGAACTAATTGCAATTACATTTTTTTTAATGAACACTATTTCTACTTACTTTTTAAGTAACTACGCAAAACCCGGACAAAATCGGCCCGGTGGAATCGTTTATACTGTTGGACAGGGTTGTTAATATCGGTATCGGTAGCGCCGCTAGCGATACTCAGTATCGGGTCAGTAGCGGCGTAACTTTTAAAAACGAGTATCGGAAGGGGATCGAAACGGTATCGATCGATACTCCGATACCGATACTTAATCTGTGTTAATAATACACTCTTTGGTGTACAAAATCTGACGTCGCAAATATTTGTGTGGGAAACTTTTTTCTAATTTCCTGGTCTAGCGTCACAAAATAGAAATCCAATTTCTCTTTCTTTCTAAGATCCGATGTTTCACTTTTTTAGTTTAATTTTTTAGTTGTATTCACAAGTCACCAAAAACTGTCTGAAGTTTGCTACTATATGAGTCTAAATGTGCTTTTAAAAGTATCGGTATCGATATCGGTATCGGTATCGCGATACTTCTGAAAACCAGTACCGGTAACGGTATCGCGATACTTCTGAAAACCAGTACCGGTAACGGTATCGGCGATAGAAAAAATCCCGAGTAGCGGTATCGATATCGCCGGTATTATTTCAAAGTATCGTTAACAACCCTGCTGTTGGATAAAAAATATCCGAAATGACATGCATACCGCATGCATACCAATTTTAGGGGTTGGTTACCAGAAAGAGGAGGGTGGTTCCGGGTGGTTCATACTTTTGGGGGGTTAAACTAGAGAAATGACTTTCAATTCATTTCAATTTTAGGGGATAGTTACCTGTTTCTGGTAAGGCTAACCCCCCAAAATTGGTAATCATTTTTAACAGTGGATCAGAAACATTTTCATTAAAGATGCTGTTGTTGGTTGTTGTTGGTTGTAACGCACATTTAACTCGACCTCACGTTTACCAATTGTCACAGCAATCTTATGTTTGAATTTTTAATTGTGGATATTTTGCGCCAAGACAAGGATACCATAAGGATATCATTGGGTTGGAAACAGGCGTAACTTCACAGCGGTTTGAGCATATCCTCCAATGGTTGATGAAACATCTTCGTTGTAAAGACGACGTCGAATATTACCCAACATGAGTATATTATTTGTTTTGATGAAGTTTGTTTTGATGAAAGACGGAACGCTTTCCTCGAAACTGTTGACGACGAAGATGCAGCAGCTTAGTTAGAATGTGGAAGTAAGGATTTCTATTGTCCTTTAGTACAATAAGGATCAAGGAAGGAGTGCAACTAATTCCACGTGTTATTTCGTTGAAATTCGCAATCAATTTCAAAGAAAAAACGTTAGTTTAAATTCACCCACGACACGGTAAAGTTTTGCGGGTCATTGTCCTCTTTATCTTTCAGTGGGTAATTTATTAGCGTTATAGACCGCGCTCAACGATCGTGTCATCACTTAAAAAGACTTAAAAAATGAAGTTCAGCCCGTACGAAAATGAATCATTGAAAATCCCTGCTTAATCAATGACAATCAATGAAAATCAGTGAAAATAACTGAGCATCATAGAGAAATCATTCAAAAATCGATGGGCGGTTTGGAATGTCATTTCAATCTCATACAAATATCACTGACATTTTTTTAAAATGATAATCATTTCATGAAATCATTCAAATATCGTTCGAAAATCAAACGAATTTCTAAAATTTAAACAGAGTCCAAACAAATCATACGTGTCTCATTAGAAAGTCAAAAAAGTCATTTTGCAGTGATTTAATTTAGTAAAGTGATTATCACTAAGAAATCATTACAGTGATTTTTCACTGATTTTACTCTCCAATGACATCCATTGATTTTTAATATTTTCCAGTTCTAATCACCATGAGTTGTTCTAAGTGCTTTTTTCTGATATTTCAATGATTTTGTTATGAGTAAATGTAAATGTTATGAGTAAATTTGTAAAAACGACTACACCGGGAATCGAACCAGGGAACCTAAGGTTGTCAACTGCACGCCTAATCCACTATATCACCAATTGATACAATTGTATTACAAACAATTTGAAGAAATTTTTTTTGCGACTTTTAGGGTCTTACAGTGCCTACCAATTTTAGAGACGTAGTAACAGTTTTCGGTAACATAAAATTACCGAAAATTTCGACCTTTTTTTAACAGTGTTACAGTAATTTTCAGTCAATTTTCATCAATAAGAAATCATTCAAATGATTATTTAATGATTCTATACGTCCACTGATATAACAATGATTTTTATCCAATAACATCGATTGATTGTCAACATCTTCCGTTTAAAATCACCATGAGTTGTTCTAAGTGTTGTTTTTGTGATAGGCCTATTTCAGTGACTTACAGTAATTTTTTTTCATGCAATTATCACTCAGAAATCATTCAAATGATTTTTTAACGATAGACAAAATACGTTCTTTCTTTTTCAACACTTCGTATAAAATGTCACGCAATGAAAGTCTTTTTTATTTCGTTCGTGAATGTGAAATTTATAACTCATTTCATTGCGATGAAATTAAAACAACCAAAAAGATAGAACGTAAATTGTCTATCCGTCAAGCCCGAGCACAGCGATTAAGGGTTGCAAAGAAATTGGCATGGAGACTCCTGCTACTCTCTAAGAAACGCTGTGTTGAAAAAGGAAAAGATGACCATGTTTTGAAATTATTCAAAATTCTGTGTTTTCAAAACGGAAACACAAGTTTAAAAAATGGTGTAAATTTCTTTTTCTCATTTTCGGTGGGGTCGTTGTAAACGGGCTTTATAAAAAATAAGGCGGGATGTAAAAAACAAACATTTTCTTTGCCTTTCCTTTCCTTCCGACGGCAAAAACTAAAGATAATCTCCTTTTTGGTATTTTTAATCCCCTAAGCCCTTTTTTCTTTTCAATCACCACCCACATTCCTCTAGAGTGGGTGGAACACATTCCTCCTTCACCATCACCTTGTCATTAGGCTGTTAGGGTTTTTTTTCACTAAGAATTACTTTAAACCTTAAATTAGTAATAATTTGAAAAAATAGTATAAAATCAATAAATGAAATAAGTATATATCGCATGGATTGGTTTGATAAACGAGTTGATTGCAAACCCAAAGTTTAGTTTGTATAGATCCTAGCAATAAATCATCAACGGCTTGTTTCGTCAAAATATCACAAAGTCCAAACTTTCTTATTATAGTATACGAATTGGTTTTAGATAATTTTAAATCCAGTATGAACAAATAGCTCATATGGTAGAGCGGCAGTCAGCGGAATCATTATTGAAATTATGATCAGTGGGTTCGAATCTCACATAGGACTGTTAGAGAAAATGAAAATAATTTTGCGCGCGCGTCAAGACCATTCACAAAATAGAGGGGTAGGATTGGGAGGGTAAGGGGAGATTATGGGATGTTCAACTTCACCCCTCTTTTTTCTTTCTTTAATCCTTAATCTGAAAAACCCCTGGGGATATTTTTCATAATCATGGGCTAGTCATTAAGAAATCACAGATTAATCACTGAAATGTATAGATATAATCACTGAAAAATCAGGAGATAAGCATTAAATAATCACAAACTTGTCACTTAAATATCAATACAAATAATCAATGAAAAATCACTCATAGATCAGTGAGTATATCACTTAAAAATCAATGGATTATCAATCGGAAATCACGTGATAATGATGAAAAATTCAATGAGAAATCAGTGAATATCACTTAACAATCAATAGGAAATCGGCATTAATCATTCAATAATCCCATGACAAGTCAATGATAAGTCAGTGCATAGTCAATGATAATCACGTCCCAATTTTGATGCCTAAAATAATTGAAAAATAAATCAATGGAAAATCTGTGATTTCTCAGTGATTAATCAAGGGGGCGTTTTCGTACGGGAGACAATGACCGTCCAATGTCCAATTCATTTGAATGGTTTATTGGCTCTTGCTGCAAAGAAAACGTGGGTTGTTTCGCTTGTTGTTCCGTTACTTAGAAAAGACATAGTAGGAGGCGGGTTGAAATTATGAAGAGTATGACGCGGAGCCTTACTAGCCTATTACACATTCAGGATCTAAAAAAAATTTTGATCCTCTTATTGTTAGCCTGTTTTAAAAAATAAATAATATTTAAAATTTTTCTTTTTTAAAAATAAAAATCCTAGATTTTACCGCAGATCTTTATGGTAAAGTTTCTGAGTGGCTGAGAAAAATTCATGTGCATGTCCTTCGTAGCTTTCAGAATAGTATATAGTTTTTAAAAGGTAACATTTGAAACAACCGACTCGTTCATATAGGCCTACGTTCGAATTTGTTTAAGAATGTGTGCTGAGCTCTGTTCAAGGCACTTCATGTTTGAATAACTATCAATTGCAATTCCATCATTTGACATATTGATCATGTTATTCGTGGTGCCAACATCTGTGAATCGAAATAATGCACCAGTTGTCAAGTGCTGTAGTCCAACACCCTTTGTCATTTCCTTAATATCTCTCGCAGTGTTGCACAAACATTTCCTACATCCGAAGACGACAGGTATTAGTGGCACCGAGCTTGTCTCGTTATTACAGCAAGTGTTCAACGCTAAGGAGTAATTGTTAGGAATATGGTGAGAAACATGACTTAGCATAAGCACATATATGTACACACATAATCGTCTAATTGACGTTTCGCCTTTAAAAGCGTAAAAGGTATAAAAAGACTTACCACAAATATAATGCGGAAATAAAACACTGAATAAGTAGAATTTAAGTTAACTTGTTCTATTCAACACGAGGTGCGTGAGACACACACAGTATGGTACAGAATAGAGAGAGTCAAGTCGGTAGCAGACAGCAGGAGATCATACAGTGAAAAGGTGTTGCCAGATTGTTGATAAAGATACACGTACGCATCTGTATTTCCAACACTCTCTCTCAGATGCGTCTTTCCTGGTTCCGGTAATTCCTAGTGTGGAACTTGAACAATACCCAGTCTGCTACGGAGATCAGTAAAGCGTGACACAGGAAGTGGCTTGGTTAAGATGTCCGCCAGTTGATCAGCCGATTTCATGTACTCAAGAGTTATCTCTTTTTTCTTCTGCTGCTCTCTGATGTAATGATAGTGGACGTCAACCATCTTAGTGCTCTGCCGCTGATGTTGATGGGCCGTTAGTAGAATCGCCGCTTGGTTGTCACAAAAAATTTGAACAGGCAGCTGCCCCCATCCTGGAATGAGATCAGGTAGAATGCGACGAATCCATACAGCATCTGAAGCCGTTTCACTAACGGCTATATACTCCGAAACTGTCGTGGATTTCGACACACACTTCTGACGACGACTCTTCCATGCGATTGGTCCTCCATGTAGAAGGAATACGCTTCCTGTTGTTGACTTTCTGCTGTCGAGACACCCTGCATGGTCTGAGTCTGAGTAAGCGAGTAGTGCTGGGCCTGATGTAAGTCCATTGTAACAGATTCCAAGTTGTGAGGTGCCCTTCAAATAAGAGATAATACGACGAACGGCATTCCAGTGGGTCTGATCGTGTTTTTCTGAATATCGTGAGACCAAACCGACGGCGAAAGAAATATCCGGCCTAGTCATTAAGGCCAGATAAAGAAGACTGCCCACGGCTTCTCTATAGGGGACATTGGTGAGTAAACCTTGGTCGTTTACTGGTTTGATGAGGCGCACATTTGGATCGGCCGGAACGTCCTTTGGGGCACATGACTCCATGTTGAAAGCCCCAACGATCTTGGTAATGTAGTCTTCTTGTGAGAGATAGATTTTCCGTGCCGCACGGTCCCTTTTGACGTCAATGCCAACGAAACGAGTGACTGAATGTGCCCTTATTTTAAAAGTTTCGTCCATAGTAGTCAGGAGAGCGTCGATTGCTGACTGCTGACTGCTGGCAATGATGGCGTCGTCAACCCAGATGGCCAAGTATGTGCGTTCCTTGCCCCTCAAGCGATAAAAGAGGCATGGGTCAGCAGCGCTGGATTCAAAACTCTGATCCTTAAGAAAACTGGTGAAGAGTTCCCCCCAGACATGTGGGGCCTGCTTGAGACCATATAAGCTCCTCTTCAGTCTGCAAACATCTTGCTCTCGTCCAGAAAGAATGAAGCCCTCTGGTTGTTCCATGAACATTTCCTCTTCAAGGAGAGGTTGAAGGAAAGCGTTTCTGACATCGGATTGATGCATTTCCAAATCGTGTGAAGCAATGACTGAAAACAAAGCTCTCAAAGTGTCATGTGAGACCACAGCAGCGTATGTCTCGTCAAAATCGATTCCAGGTCGCTGGCTGAAACCTTTGGCCACTAATCTCGCCTTGTATCTTGGTGGTGCTCCGTTTGGGGCTGGTTTGATTTTAAAAACCCAGCGGCACTTGATTGGTGTTCTATCAGGTGGACAAGAAACAATTTCCCAAGTGTCGTTCTCTATCAACGCGTCGTACTCCTCCTGAATTGGATCCTTCCACTTCTCGTACTCAGGGCAATTCATGGCATCCTGGTAACTGGAGGGTTCATAAGGTGCGCTGTATCCAAACTTGGCCGACCACGCCTTCCATTCTCTTCTTGGAATTCTACCTCTCAAAGAACGACGGGGTAGCATATGTTGATCATCTTCTGGCTCTCTCTGATCAAGTGGGTTCGTGACGTCTTTTGAAGAATCGATTTCTTCTGGAGAAGGAGATGGCTGCTTTTCTTCTACTGTAGTCGAATCATCAACCCTTTTGACCAGCAACTCCGCTGATGTCGGCTCGACTAAAGAAATAGTGTGTTGATTGGGTTCAAAAACAATTGAATCATTATTAGAAGGATGGGCATGAGCTGACGTTTCCTTTGGTACATCGGCGAGGCGATGATGCTCATCAAAAGTTGCATCTCTACTGATCTTGATGGCTCTTGTCACAGGCTCCCAAAAACGATAAGCCTTCTGAGATGAACTGTAACCAACAAAGATGCAGCGTAAACTCTTTTGGTCAAGCTTACGTCGCTCAGCTTTTGGAACATGAACAAACGCAATTGATCCGAAAACGCGCAGATGGGAGAGATTGGGTCGCTTGTTGTGATATTTTTCGAAGGGGGTGACAGGGAAAGACGATTTGCAGAGAACCCGATTCAACGAGTAAACAGTGAAGTTAGCCGCCTCAGCCCACAGACAAAGTGGAAGTCGACAGTCCTTAATGAGCTCGGTGGTTCCACTGCTAACCTCCTCTCCCCACGAAACAGATGAAACTGGAGAATCGTAAAGACAGCTGCGCGCCCCTTCGGTGACGGTGCGAATACCCCTTTCTGACACTCCATCTTGTTCAGGGGTGTGCGGTGCACTGGACTCGTGGCGGATTCCTTTTCGCAACAGCCACTCAGCAAAAACGTTGCTTGACCATTCTCCACCTCCATCGGTTCTCAGAGTACGAACGAGATTGCCAGTTTCTCCTCGTAAAACATTGATGAGTTCCATGAACTTAGAAGCCGCCTCCGATTTGTATTTGAGGAAAAATATGAATCTCCAACCGCTGTAATCATCTATAAATAAGACGAAATACAAAGCTCCATTAGGTGTGGCTTTTTCCATTGGACCACACAGATCCGAATGAATCAGCTGGCCAGTGTACGTTGCTCGAGTTCGCCCAACTGGAAACTTTAGTCGTTGATGTTTTCCATAAGCGCATCCAGTGCACGGTTCCGAAGGGATGACTGTACTTGCTATATCAAAACCATCAACTACTCCGCTGGCGGCCATTTTTACGATCGTGTTATAGCTGACATGAGCTAATCGCCGATGCCACGTTGAAATGCCTGGTGAGATAGATGAGGGGAAAGCAATAATTGATTCAGCCTCTTCTTCATAGCGTGGGTTAATGGCGAGGTGATATAGTGTGCGCCCAACACGTTTCCCGAACATCATGTTTTCTTCATCTGCAGATGAGAAATGAACATTTGAGCCTGTGAAAGTGGCCATCCATCCAAGATCCGTGGCAGCTGCAATCGAAAACAAATTTGTTCCGAGACCCGGAACATACAGAACTCCTTTAATTGTGGCCGGTTTCTTGACTCCGTTTGTCGTAACGACCCAAATCTGAACGTCTCCAGAGCCCCTTACGGAATAGTTTGAGGAACCTATTCCCTTGACAGTCCAAGAGCCATCTGGTACGTTGATGAAATTGGTCAGCCACTCTCTCTGATCCGTCATATGTTGAGTGGCGCCGGAGTCTGCAAACCAGTCTCCATTGCTTCTTGTTTCAAAACGCGGAGTGATGGACATTAGACTATAGTCCTGATTCTCCAGAGGAACATCGATAACTGCTTTTTTTCCATGATCTCTCTTGACTCGTTTAGCCATCTGCTCTCTCTCACGATCTGTGCGTTCATGGCGCTTTCTTGTGTTGCAATCAACAGTATTGTGATTGTTCAGTGTGCAGTAATCACATTTCTTTGTTGACTTGTCGTGTTGATCGTCGTGCCGGCTGGTCTGGCGATCCTTTTCATGCTGATAGCGGGCGTTGCTTCGTCCTCCTCTTTTAGGATGGTTACGATGGTTGTGGTGTGATGAACCAGTCGATGGATGAGCATAAAGAGCGTGTTGTGTAGACTGATTGTTCCCACCATCAGACGAGGCCGATTGTTTTGCGTGAAAGGCCGCCTCTTGATTGCTGCCTCCTTTAGGAGTCCACCGGCCGATTTCTCTTTCTTCTTGCAAAAGAAGAGACGTGAGAGAGACCATTGTCTGTCTATCCACAGATATGTGTCTCCAAGATGACACAAAGTTTCGAAAAGGGGCTGGGAGAGTGCATACAATCTTGGTAATGAGCTCTCTTTCCTCTATGGCCTTGTCAACTTCACCTAAGTGATGAGCAATTGCTTTGATGTCAGCGATATGCGTCTTCATATCATTGCCCTCCTTGTATTGATATTGGTAGAATCTGGCCTGAAGGTCGTAGAGATTGTCTGAGGCTTGCTCGAGATGTTGGGCAGATAGGGCCTGCCACATCTGATATGCTGATGTGCAATCTATGAGAATCCTCTGCTGAGATACTTCAATCGTGGACAGGATATACCCCCTTGCCTTACAATCTCTTTGTTTCCAGATCGCAATTGCATCTGCGTTGGCAAGATTGCCAGCAGGAATCTGCTCGTTGGACAGGAAAAAGAGTTGATAAGTAAATGGGGTCTAAAGTGACAAAGCTAATTTAGACTTTTTATACCATATCGGGAAGTAAATCTTCACCCTGGACAATGCCAATCAAGTTGTGTTGTTCGAGAAGGACCCATAGTCCTAACTTCCACACAGAGAAATTTATGCCATCGTATGTAGCTATATGTGCTGTTTCTTTTGAGTTTGACATAGCGCTTGTAATTCTATTGCGTCAATCCTGGACCCATAACCTGTTAGGAATATGGTGAGAAACATGACTTAGCATAAGCACATATATGTACACACATAATCGTCTAATTGACGTTTCGCCTTTAAAAGCGTAAAAGGTATAAAAAGACTTACCACAAATATAATGCGGAAATAAAACACTGAATAAGTAGAATTTAAGTTAACTTGTTCTATTCAACACGAGGTGCGTGAGACACACACAGTATGGTACAGAATAGAGAGAGTCAAGTCGGTAGCAGACAGCAGGAGATCATACAGTGAAAAGGTGTTGCCAGATTGTTGATAAAGATACACGTACGCATCTGTATTTCCAACAGTAATGACTGTAAATTGTACATTAGCTGGTGCTATGCTGGCTTAATGGGCGAGACAGTGTCTGTTGAGGGAGCCAATCCTTTTAAAAATTTAGAAGACAGGCATATCAATATAATTTTTAGATAAATTTCATGCACGTCTCGCTAAAAGGTTTTTTTCATTTATTAGTTTTCAAGTTGGCCATATCTTAGCTGCTCCTATTCGTTTCGTCATCCTAGAATCACATGCAGTTAAATCTATGATGCTGTTTAATTGAATGCAATTCAGTTAGCAAATTTTAAAACGACAAAAATCTTGAGACGTAAAAATTTTCTGAATTGAAATCTTAATGTAGACAGTCGTACTCCCGAAAAGGACTAGAATCTTTTCTAATTATTTACTTTGACCCTCATTTTTTTTTTCGAAGAACGAGACATGATGATCTAGTCGTTTACTATAAACTAATAATCAAATTTTAAGAGAACAAGAGTGCTGCATAGGAAATACTAAAGTTTTCAATTCTAGATCTACTTGCTGTATTATATATACAAATCACTCCCGACCATGAGCTATACCTGCTACCTATATGTTAAACGGAAGAATTTATTCATTCGACGTAAAAGGTTCTCCGCATTACTCCTCTCCGGACTTGCGTCATTAACTAGAAATTGAATTCTTATTCTTATTAAACGCATTAAACTCTTGCAAATTGAAATCAGCCGTCGTCAATAGACAAAATCCATTAGAGACATTAAGGAAGTCGTCGAATTCCACTTGACAGGATACTGTCTCTTCTAATAACCTTCGAATGAAATCTCCTTCCTCTATCTCGAACCTTCGTAGAAGTGTGAGTTAAAATAATATGGGTATATTTGAGAATTTATAGGGTAAAATATCAGCCACCTTTAAATTGAGATCCATATTGTTCAGTTTTATTAGCTGACGTGTTGATTGAAGATGAAATTTCCGGCAGGGAGCGCAACTATCATTTTCGACTAATAATGGGAATGCACAAAATCAGAAAGGTATCATGTTGATTGACATGCTGAGGGCGGCACGAATTTCAAGTCGATTGAGTTTTGGCCGGTTGAAAAACCAGGAGAAATAGTCGATGTCATTCAATTCGCAGTCGAGTTGATTTGCGATGGCGTTTCCTGGTGCATTGTCCGCTTGAAGTTGTTCCACTTTCTCTGTATCTGTCAGGAAATAAAACATTATGACAAGAGATTGAAAATTATTGTTGCTTGGTAGAATGTAAAAAAATATGAACTTACCATGAATAATAACGGATTTTGAAGGAACTGAAGTGCCATTGAAGTCTGACGAAAATGTAATGACTGTTTTCTTATAGTTTCCAGTGGAAATTAATTCAACGGTATATGTGATCAATCAATTTACGTCTTTGTCGAAACAGTGTCGAAACGTGGCAATTTAACGTTGCAGCTCAATATTGAAACACTCTTTCTCATCTTAGCCATTTTGATTTTTGTTATGCTGGAAGTCTGGCTGGAACCACGTACAGCAGCAACTAATTTTTATTTGTTTATGTTTTGCAGCATTTAGTTCTTGTATTTCAATCAAGGATTTAAAGCAGCTCTCTAATTTTTGTCATCACATGCATTCGACTTTTTTTCTTGAAGCTAAAAGTCAAATAAAGAATACACGCGCGTGTAATTGGAAAAAAAGATTTGAAGTGTTTTACGACTGTGACTTAGGGTCATCTTTTAGAAAGATTTTTTATTTCTCTACTCGATCAAAACTGCCGACATATTTTACGATTATGGCGGATTATGGTACTGTTTTAATGGGAAACTGGTGTATTTGTTGACATGGGTATTGCTTTTTGAGTTTATATTTCCCATCGCTTCCTCTCTTAAAATGTTATCGTGAAATAGTTCACAAAAATTAGTCGTGAACATTTTCGCGACAGAAGTCGTGAACATTTTCGCGACAGAAGTCGTGAAAAAGACGACAAACACTATAGTGTTATTCCAGTTGTTTTCTTGTCGTTTAATTTTTGTCGCCTTTTACTCCCTAAAATTTCGCGCGTTTTAAATTTCCTTTGAATTCATTCACGACCATTTACGTCGTGAAAAAGACGACAAATTTATAGTTTTTTACCTGCCATTTTTCGTATCGTTTCAATTTTTTCCATCTCTAACTCCCACTTATCTCCCTATTAGGTTCAACAAATTTTTAATCCTCTTTGAAAAAAATCCCCAACCAATCCACTCGGCTTTCGCCCACCACCCACTCGCCCTCATTGGTCAACCCCCTTGGGCCGAAAAATTTCTAAGTCCGAATTCTATATATTTACGTAGTTCAATACCAATGCTGCAATTTTTAAGTTGGAAAACACAACAATAGCCTAGTGATTAGCGTCGTTGGCAGGTGATATCTGGTACAAGTTGTACCATCATACACAGATTCGATTCCCTGTTAAGTCGAAACGCAATCCAGAATAAAATATTTTACTTCCTCGCTTTTCAAGTCTAAGAAATTTTCCTCAGCCTGGGGTGATAGACAAGGGGTGGTTTCCTCTAAAAAAAATTTTGAAAAAAGCTCAATTTTGCCCTTGAAAGAGGATCAGGCCCTTTGTAAACTGCAATGCCTTTTTGCGTTTTTGTCAATAAAAATATCGCGTATTTCCACGACAAAAACTCATCGTGCGATATAGTGTCGTCTTTTTACCGATAACTTTTTAAGAGAGTCGTAGAGTTGATCAGTTAGTATAATATGTGCATTTTCAACATTAAATCGAATCTCCTCTCATTTATCCTGGTATATTATAGGCCTAAACTTAAGTAATCGTATTCACTACCTTTTGATGCTATAGATGAGAAAAGCATTGATAAGCTATCCGGTACATTTGTAAACATTTCGTTGATCCGATTTAAAATTCACATCCTTGCTACGTAATATTATATACATGCAGGAGATTTGTTCCTTTCTTTTTACTGAAAAAAAATTTGAGAGAGTCTATAAGTACTTGGTAATAAAAATCTAATCGTTTTCTGTTTGGTATGATTTGGTAAATGCAAGCACATGCGTGTATAGTATTCTTTGGAAAAGTTTTACGTCGTTATGCACCGCTTCTTTAACGAATGTGATGCTGATGTATCATGCCATTGGGTTGTGTTCCCGTTATTATTGGCTCTGCCTTTTCTACCTTGCTGCATACACATGGAAATTAAACTTCTACATTTGCAGACCAACGTTAAATATTTCATTTTTAATATGCCTAGCTCTCTTGCCTGTGGAAAACTCAAGCCTTTGACTCTTGGGTTTGCAAGACTTTCCGTTGAATTATTTGATCTGTCTGTGTGTCAAAGTGTGAACACATTTATGACGTGTAGTGTATACATTACGCTGACTGTATATATTACTTGTGCTATATCCTGGTTGGCCAATCCGATTCAAACTTGAAGGACACTCCCATGACTTTTACAAGAAATTTTAGACTTCTCCGTAAGTCCTTATTCATTCAGTTTTCAAGTTGGCTTAGTATATGCATAGCCGAGCTCCCATTTGAAGGTACGTATAATACAATCCGATAGTTCCACCGCTTTTCGTTTTTTTTTCTTCTTTCTTTTTTAAAAAGAGCTAGAACATGAATATGTAGGTAGAGGTATTTTTAAAAGGAAAGTTTTCCTAAAAATTTCTACCAACCCTAAATTTATCGATCCTATCTAAATTTCGATATGTTAAAACAGACAAGTTAAAAGCTCCACGTGCCAGGAAGTTGATCTGTCTGAGACATGATCATGTCAGCTTTTATACACCAGCAGTCAAGGCGACGCAGCGATATATGAATCTTGAAAAAAAAAATTGTGTTGCTTGACTATGGTTTATAGTTCTGTACTATTTTAATGAACAAATCTGGCCTCGTTATTCTATCTTCCTTTTTACTATTTACGTTCGTTGTTAACGTAAAACACAGAAAAAGTATCCTAGGCGACTATTTGTGGTGATCATCGTGATCTCTGTCAGAGTTTTCATTTTTATCTTATCAGATGGCTTCAACGTCCGAAACTAACGGACACCAGATTACATTCGTTTATCGATTACTCGTCGTTAATATTGGATTTTTTTTTTACATTTTTCATCGTCGTAGTAGGGGAGAACGGGGCAAGTAGGGTAGTGTATATGTTGGCACTATCGATATTGTGATATCTTTTAATGAAATCTAAGTGTAGGAAAAATTCACGCTTATGCAACCCAAAAATCTCCATCGTTTTAAAAAAAAATCATTAAAAAAGTCCTAAGAGTTCATTAATAAATAAAACAATAATTTTGGCGCCTTAAAATCGTGTCATCAGCTTTGACAGATTTTTTCAATTTACGGGTTTCAGAAATAGAATAAAACTTTCAACAAATAATATTCTTGAAGGAAATTTTTTCATCTTTCAATCTGATATTTTAGTTTATTATTTCTCCTTAGAGAAGTTACTGAAAAATCAATTTGATTAACGACACCTATTCTTGAGGCAAACTGGCCTGACAACGTTGGGGCAGTTTGCGGTATAAATCTCTGTCGTCTAATGTCAAAATGGAGAGTCTTAAAAAATCTGTCAATTTTTGTTAAATTTAAGATGTCTAGGCATTACATTAGAAAAACTGAACGTTGTATGTATCCAGATTGTTACATTTTGAAAGCTGTTAAGAAAGTTGTTGCTGAGAAACAAAAAGTATGTGATGTTTCCGAAGCAACCTCCATCCCAAAAAGAACTCTACTGAGATATGTTAAAAATTGCTTGGCTGCTGGAATTCAAGATGAAGCTGAAGCAACTACAAGCATTGGGGGTTACCAAAAACCTCGTAAGGTAAGTCTACTTATAATTTTTATGTGTATGTGTTGCAATGTTAACTCTTTCTTGTTCGCTCTAGGTTTTCAGCAGCGAACAAGAAAGCAATCTTAGCAGTTACGTCAAAAGGGCCAGTGACAGTTATCATGGAATCACTACCACAGACATGAGAAGATTGGCTTATCAGTATGCTACCCAAGAAAAATGTATTGTCCCTCTTTCTTGGTCGGTCAAGAAGGAAGCTGGAAGAGACTGGCTTTCTGGTTTCATGCGAAGACATCAAGACCTTTCAATCAGAAAACCACAAGCAACATCTCTAAGCAGAGCTACCAGCTTGAACAAGCATAACGTTGGATTCCTTCTTTGACAATGTTGATGTCATAAGGTCTAGAGGCATTCCACCTTCTCGTTGGTTTAATGCCTTATTGCAGTATCTGCCACAGGAACGTCTATTCCACCATATTTTGTCTTTCCACGGTAACATTCCTTTTAACCGCTTTTAACTGAAATGTCGTCTTTTGCTAACAAATTTGTCTCTTTATTGCAGAGTTCATTTTAAGGAATATTTCCTCAATGGTGTCCCCTCTTGGTTCTGTTGGATCAGCGAATAAGTCTGGCTGGCTGTCAGACAAAGATTTCGTTTTGTTCATGATACATTTCATTATTGATGTACATTCAATTACTGATGTATCGTTAACATTTCCACCAAGAATATACTTTTGAATCTTAACTTTATTTATTTATTTATACGTTTTACTGATGTACCGTCCCTTGGACTGTTAGTCCATAAGAATAACATGGGCTTTTATGCCCCCATACATGGAGCGAACTGCCCCTTCAACGGGGCATCTCGTCTTTTAATTTTGATGTTTTCAAATTTACTTTTTGGCCTAATAAAGGTGAGTTTCTGTAAATTAAAAATTCGAGGCATATAGCTCATTCTCCCCTCTTTCTTTTAAGATAATCGGGAGTTCCGAAAGTTTATTTTTAAAAGTATGGTGGCCAAAAAACAAAAAATCGCGTCAACTAGTACAACTCTCCCCTACTGTTTGAATGGGAAACGGGTGTATTCGTCACTGATAAATATGTATTTTGTCAATGTTCTCTTTAACAATTGATATTGATCGGCGAGGAAGTAATGTGTAATACTTGAACTAGTCCCTTAAAATGCTGTGTGTATTACAATACCTACAACATGCTAGTAGTGCTCTGTGTACGTACATTGTACCAACAGTCAAACAGTGTAAATTTTTTTGCTATCCAATAAATCCTTGTCCGATTTGGTAAACCAATTCACTGGAAAGATGAGCGCAGCCAAAATGCAATCTTACGATAGAACCGTAAGACCAGAAAGTATACATGTGTGTAAGCACGTCATATATATCAATGGCAGGTCTACTGAAACGTAAAATCGCCTAATCTTTATTGAACGCGCCTATATAGGAAAATGTTTCTCGGCTGATGGAACGATAATTGCTAGTCTTTCCATTTTGTAATCTTGCGCGGTAGCTAGGGAAATGGCAGCGGCGATGATATAAGCTCATGTTTTGGAAGTAAGTCTTCACTTATTGATTTGCTGGAACATTGCTACTATAAATACAGAATCCTACCAAGAAGTGTTACAGGCCAACGAACTAATAAACATGCCTGGCTCAGGCATATGCCTAAAATGTCATAGAAAAATTAAAGAAGGTTATTTTACGTCTAGTCCTTATTTTCCTTCAAAGGAAGCGCCTCAGTTGGCAGTATATCAAAAAGCAGTTTTTTTTTAATTCATATCTATGCGACTGTGTATCACAAAAACTAAATTAGTTTATCGTCGTTGTGATTAGTATCTTAATGAAAAACAGCAAACGTTTTATCACTGGTATTTTAGGATAGTACAGAGACTCGAGAGAAATCTGCTGGCAAATAATTGTTTTACACAGGATTAATTATTATTATCCAGAAAGGTCTTTCTGAAGAGTTTTTTCCACCAAAGGAAATTAAAATCTTCCCAGTATAATTTGATATATAAACCATGATGTATGATGTGTTGCATTTGTCGCCGTTCAATTCAGCACAGACATATTCAAATGAAACTATTCAGTATTCAGCATGTTAATTATTCATTTTAGTGCCTTTTTAAAGTAGTGAAGACCAATTACATATATGATGAAACATATCTTTTAGAAACAGCCGGAAACAGATAATAATATTTATCAAGCGTATACTCTTGATTCTATGTGGGATGATATAGTACAGAGAAAGCCAGTTGAGCATGAATAATTTCAATCTCTTCGTCAAGAAATTTCATTTTCTTTATCCGTGAATATTAGAAGAGAAACTAAATAAAATTTTTTCCTTAAATGAATAAGGGCGCGTTTGAATTCTTTGCTGTTGAACATGTACATCAGAGGATTGTAAACGGTGTGAATGAGGAATAAATCAGTAAGGTAAGGATTGATACGGAAAACAGTTGGGCAATTCATTTGGAGATGAACGCACCAATAAATGGCGATGGCATTCAACGTGACGGGGAATGTACAAAGCCAAAATGGTAACATGTTGATGGACAGGCTGAGAGCGGCTCGAATTTCTTGTCGATTGATTTTTGAGCGATTGGCAAACCAGGAGAAACAAAGTGGGTCATCCATTTGAGATTCCAGGTGTTGTTGAAGAGCATTGCCTGTTGCATCGGCTTCATTTTCCACTGAATTTCCTTCATTCATTTCATTTCTTTGTTGACGAGGTTCCTCAATCACGGGGAAACCTTGTTCGAATTGGGAATTATCATGGTGTATTTAGTTTTTTAATTCATTCTATAAATAATGTAATAAAACTACGATGGAATCAGAGTTATAAAGAAAAACTTACCCGGAGTACTATGTAGGCCTATTGAAAGATTTGTTCTAAATTTAAGAGCGATTGAAGTTTGGAGAAAATTTGATGGTTGCTCATTTCTGATTTTTCGTGATCGAACGAAAATCATGGCGTGTAAAATGACACAGAGGATGCCAAGGAGTAAATCGTAAATCAAAATGACGTGCATGTGTGTCATATTAATTGTACAATTTTTGATACTTTTAAATCCAGTCCAAAACGGACTGGTAGCCGCACCATAAGTGACAGCAAATGCGATGGATAAAAGGAAAATGGTCCCTCGATTCGTCACTTTTTCCTTGTACCAATCGTACCGGGTGATGGCTAAGTAGCGATCGAGAGCTGTGAGAGTGAGGATAAAACAATCGTGTAATAAACTCCTGCACTGAGAACGAAGATTTGGCACGCCACTTTGTTGTTGCCCATGATGGCCACTATATGTATAATTGCTTGGATTATGCAAAATTGATTTATCAACGAAATTGCCACCCAATACAAGTGGCGTGGATAGTGCAACTGTCGTGAACAACCAATCACCATCGCAACAAAGAAATTGATCAAAGTACCGACCGTAATAACAACCAAGCGAAAACTTTGCGTCTCTAACGACATACGTCGCTGATTCAAAGGGATATCAAGACTAAAAGAAGAATTTTGAATTGATTGATTCATTGAATGATTTTACCAGGAAAGCAGTAATAAAACGTGTGCGCTGTATAGCACTTGGTGTAGAACTGAAACGAGATACTCATACCTGAGGCTCTACATGCAGGCAGAAACATAGAGAGTTTTACATCATCTTACGAGTTGCGCACTCGTATAGAAGAGCGAAAGAGAAAGTAAAACCTATGTATATAACCAATTGTTACCATTGCAGTAACAACATGTCGTCTCAGAGGAGACCTATTTTGAAATTCATTAGCTAGCTTAAGAAACAAAAACAATGTCTTCCATAAGATTTATTTTCTCAAAAAAATATGTAATTAGTACCCTACTACCAACCCGACTAATAAGTTTGTTATAAAACAAAAAAAATATAAAAATATTTTTATTGTATCATCGATTCAATGGCATTTAACCATTTTAACCAAAATCTTTATTCGTTATGAAAAATGTTTATTTTTGTTTAGTCGTTGCACTTCGGGCTCCTTCCCCCCATCTTTTTCTCTTCTTTTTTTGCAAGCTCGTCTGCTCTACGCTCCAGTCTCTTATTCATTATTGTGATAGTGTGCAATGTAGGCTGCACCACAGTTTATCTCGTGGTCAAGTCAGTGGGTTTAGTACCGTTTCAAGTTTTCAACAACGTGTGGCCATAACTATTTTACTTTGAATTTTTTAAATTGAAAAGTTCTAAAAGTATGTACAATGACATGACCATAATTTAAATCGATTTAGCCTGTGTTTGATGGAGGACTTGTGTGCGGAGACGGCGTGACCATCATCTTCAAGGACATCTGACCCTTTCGGTAGTTTTCGGTATAATAATAATTCTGAATTAATTTAGTTTTTCGTTAGCTTCCTGTAAACTTTTTTCCCCTTTCGAATAAGTAGCAATTAGTTATTTCGGACTTTTTATTATGAAGTGTGACGATAACACCAAGTTTCTTCTACTCAAACTTTGCGATTTGTCTCGTGACATGAAGTCTCGTAACGAACTAATTATTGAATTTGCTCCTTCGCTTTGTAATATCATTCAACACTTCTGGTGTTTTATAGATTTCTATCTCTGCTGGAGTTATCTCTGAACGCTAGTTTGTAGGCCCTATGCGTAGATTGACGTTAGCTTTTTTTCAAGTCAGGAGATTTGAAACAATTCACATGTGTTATTCTTTCGGATCATTTTTTCGTTCCGCTGTATTTTCACTTGGCTTGTGTGTAGGTGTCATACCAATAAATCGCTCATTTAAATTGATAAACAATTTTCGTACATCCAAGCGAAACAGGAAAAATGAAAATGAAAGACCGTGAAAGCCGTGAAAGCCGACGAGGGGAATCAAAATTTGTCTTCGTTCAACCGAATACTCTAAAAAAATGGGGTATAGTAAAAGCTATACACTAGTTTGTATAGTTAATTTTCTGTACATTGTATGCAGAAAATGTCATACACCGTGTACTTAGAAAAGAGGAAAAAAAGTATTTTGTGGCGGCCATTATGATAAAATGCCGCCGGCCTTCCAGCCTCATTAATAACGGCAGTGTAAAAAAGGGCAAGGAAAGAATTGTGGAAATGAAGCGAGAAAGGGGATTAAACGAAGGACGAAGAGAGGAGATAGGAGAAAAGGGGTTATGGAAAGAGAAATGGAAAAAGATAATCTTCTTTTTCGGCCTTCCAGCCTCATTAATAACGGCAGTGTAAAAAAGGGCAAGGAAAGAATTGTGGAAATGAAGCGAGAAAGGGGATTAAACGAAGGACGAAGAGAGGAGATAGGAGAAAAGGGGTTATGGAAAGAGAAATGGAAAAAGATAATCTTCTTTTTGGTATTCTTAACCCCCTATGCCCTTTTTTCCTTTTCCATCACCTACATTCCTATAGTGGGTGAAACAAATCCCCCCCTTCACCATCACCTTGCGGTGGCCTTGTTTTGTAAGAGATAATTTTTTAAAGCTTCTTTTTCTCTTAAGCTTTTTTTTGACCTAGTATAACTTTTTCCCAGTACATTGGAATGTATAGTTTTTTTCCTATACAAAATGTATCGGAGCTCAGGGCTATACAGGGGTGCACAGAGAAATCTATACAATTGTATACTTTTAGCATACCCCACTTTTTAGAGAGATAACTGTTTCGTGTGACTATTTTTCTCGTTTTTTTCGAGGATTTTTTTTACCAACTGAGTTGTGATTGTTGCGATATGAGGAACAAATCTCCAAGGTTGATTTGATTGATCTCATGCAATGGGCCGAATGCGGTTATTTCTTTGAAGAGAAATAATCCAATAATTAGTGATGGCATGTCTCTTGATCTTTTTGGTTGCTTCTATTGAGGAATCCAAATTGGAATACCAGTTTCGACATTGTTTACCAGATTCCCCTTAACCCGCAAAGTTTTCCTTTAAATGGCTTTTTTAACGAAATTACTAGAACGGCTTGTGTCCAGTCCTCTTTTACAAATATTAGTCGTTGCAAAAGCAATGCCCGTATTTGTAGATCCGAGTCAACCTTAAATCTGCACCTACTCGTGTCCCTTAAACATCTAATGAAATGAATTTTTCTGTAAACAATTATTTTAATTAGCGCAATTTGCCTTTTTTGTGTTGTGTTGTGTTGCCAATTGTTTGTGTTCAGTTTGCCCATTATTTTTATCATTTTAAAGTTGATCGTCTATGTCGTTCTGTATAGGTAATTTTTCATCGCTCATCAGCAGTCATCGGAATGCCAAAGTCAACACAACTCGGTTAATTCATGTTCATCAAGTTCGACAAGAAAAGGATACTCAGACTAATTGTACAGGTAAACTTACGAATAGCGGAATAGTTTACTGTATTATATGGGGGCGAACTTATTTAAAATAAGCCGGATTTTCAAGAAAGTTCTTCGGCGTCGTTCACAATATAGGAGGCATAGGGTTTTGAATAGCAGCTCGTTTTCAAGTGGAAAGAAAACAAATCAAGAAGGAAAGTGTTAAGCGCAACAGCATGAATGAGTAGTTTTTCTGTTTTCGTCCTGTCTTTAATGATTGAAACAGCATATTTCAGAACAGTTAAAATAGGGACAATCCATCCAGTTTAAATTCGCTAGCGTTCTATAAACTTTTCTCTGAACAACTCTCTTAACTAACATAAAAACTTAAAAATTTGAGGCTTTCGTCATTAAATAAATAAGATTATGCCCGATTGATTCTGAAAAGACCAATTATCTAACATACAAGCTATAAGTCTTTTTAGTAAAATAAGAGTTAAATAGAGAAAAACTTTAATTTTCGGTAGCCTTTTTGTTTGTTGAAATGGTTTTTTAATACCAATTTATCGTAGGAAAAACCACTTGGTATCGAAAACAGGTAGATTTAGCTACACAACCACAAGTTCCATGATTTTTCTCCGTTTCTGGTACGCCTAAAACTAATACCTTTTTTAACAGTGCATTTTTCCATAGGTAGATCAATACAATTCTATTCACTAAGCTATTTCGATGATAGCACAACTGCACAAGCCTACTTGATACATTAAAACATATACTTTCGTCATCTTTTCAAGTGACTGCACGCAACCTTTACTTGTGTTGCAAAAAGATTTCCATTTGCTTGTGTTTTTATTCTCTGAGCTAAGATGATCCTAGTTAAATTAGTGTAATTTGAAACGATGAATGTAACGCCAATATACACGCATAGATGTTATTATTAACATCAATCCAGCCTAGTTTTTTTTCTTATATACGTTGTATATATTTTGATTAGCTATAGCTTTGTGTAAAAATGGGTAAATATATGTGAGACTTTTATCTGCTTTTATATTCATCAATGCCTACCACAATAAAATTTAAGTAACTGAGATTGAACCGGATTGAACTTTTTATTAAGCCCCATGCATGGATGTAAATTCTCACATGAATGTCTTTGGCTAAACCTACCGCCCTAGTAGAACGAGATATCTTTTAGATATCTTATAGACATAGAGTTATCTACCAGAAACATATCTTATTGATAACTATCTAGTAACCTATTGTCATCTCTTAAAGATATCTTTCTTGAATATCTAATATATATCTTTCTTTTTCTAGATATCTTAAATATATCTATTATACATCTTTCATAGATATTTTAACTAAATCTTTGAAAAATGCCTTTAAATATACTAGACCACTTCAGTTTCACTTTCTTATATTATACAGTTTCAAGCCTAACTACGAGAACTTGTTTATTGTCGATTGTGGGGATCGAACCTCTGACTATTAGAATGGTAGCCTCACTCCCTAACCACTATACCAACATTACATACTAAATGAACATAAGTAAGAAATATACTTTTTTACCAATTGGATTTATGTTTTAAGAAAGATAATACATATTATCTGCAACATGTAGGATTCTAGGTAGACGATTTGCGGTTCCCTTGAAATCTTCAGCTGTTTTGCGTATAGAAATCGTATTATTAGCAAGCTATAAAATCTTGTTGGATTTTGCAAGAGTGCATGCAACCACTTTATTGCAACTAGCCAGTCATACTATCGAGTTCATATCTAATCCGCCCATCCAAACAGTAAAATTATCCAAGCGTGATTAAACTACATTTTAAAAACAAAAATGGTCCAATGTTCCTCCTTCGTTGGCTGCCGTTTTCGAATGTTTGCTAGAAACTCAGGACCTCAGTTCCTAGTAGGAGATTTGCAACTTTACCTTAATCTCCAATGTGTTGAAAAAAGTGGTGGAAAGTATATTTTGAAGGATTTTTTTTAAATTTGACATTGTACGATTTCAATGATTTGATTCTAAATAACTTGATACTCGAATTGTTCATTCATTGTGTCTCAATACCCAGACAACACGCTTGGTTTTAATTTGGGAAAAAAGACGTCTTTGTGTGATCGTCTGAATAGGCTGGATAAAAGTCGGCTTTTGGTGGTCTAATTTAGACGCACATTTTTTTATTTGGGATAAAAAAGACGTCGTCTATACCGTCCGAATAGGCTTGATAAAAGACGGCTTTTGGTGGTCTAATTTATGGGTTTCAAACTGGGTTTTTTAACGGTCCAAAAATAATTTGTAATTTATATATTTTAATTATAATTTATTATAATTTATTATAATTATTTATAATTTCTTATTTTGTAATTAATAATTTGTGATTATAAAAGAGCGTGATAGTGTAGTGGTTAGCGAGATGGCGAGTGAATATGAAAGATCAGGGTTCGAATCCATTTTGGTTTTTTTATTTTTATTTTAGATATCTTACGTAAAATGTTTTTATAAGGATATTTTCTAGATGTTTTATAGATATGATAAACGGGTGATGTTTTTGTCTAAATTTAAAAGATATCTGTAAGATAACTACAAAAAAAAGACACCAGAACTATATGTAGATATCTAAAAGATATCTAAAAGATATCTCGTTCTACTAGGGCGGGGAATAAAAAAACAATAGGAAAAAAAAATGCCTGGGCTTGCAAATTTAAAAAAGATCTGTGATTTTTAAACACTTTCATTTCAAGTTTCCAATATTTAAGCTAGGAATAAGCTTAAATATGGTAAGTGGCGCTGCAGCTACTTACAACCAATTTTTTGGCGCCATTTTTTGGGGCGGTAAATAGCTGCAGCGCCACTTACCGCCAAAAAAGAAAGCTAATGCATTTGCTATGGCTACCTACTACAGGAAAATCCCAACATACCCAGTTAGGCTCCGCCCCCTAAAAATGGCCGGGTGACCGTTTTTCGAGAGGCGGGCCTTATACCAACTTTAAACTTAATTTATGGCTAAACCGTGCATTTTTCCTATGGAAACATGATTCACAATCTTTTCGAACTCGATGAGTTTGACAAGATGGAATCATTTTCAAGGGAAAACAATTTAACCCTTCATTCCCTATTATGCCAACCGACCCTTATGGTTTCTTGATATCCAATAGTTTCCATATACAAAACAAATTATGAAATTTTCGTATAAGATTTATTCCTACAATCCTTTGCTTTATTTCCACGTACATTGTGTCAGCTAAACTTGAAAACGCTTAAAAACAGAATTACAGTTAACGGGAAAAAGTTGTTAACAACTTGCAAAAAAGAATAAGGGACTTTCACGTAAGCCTCCTGTCCTTTTGTCACTATTTTGAAAACGTTTCTTAATAATTTCTTGAGCATCCAACTCCAGGGACAATGTTGACTTCCGCTTTGGAAACTTTTGCTGCTGAATAAAATACAACAATTTATGAACACTACAAAAATGATGGTTTCCATTTTTCATCATTCCATTTTTTAAGTTTTGATTTTCTCGACGGTAGCCTACTTTGATTGTATTAAAAGAATATACTCTTTTAATTGCATATATGCAATTGAAATCAAATTACGTATGAGAAGTTAAGAACCAATCAGACTAAAAATTGGTAGTTGTATCGGAAGACTAATTAATGAAACTTGTCTAAACTATTAGAAAACTGTTCCAAAATACTGCGAACATCACAGTATTTTTTTTTTCTTAATGAGTGTGTGTTCCCTTATGTTATTAACCCACAAACTTTGCACAGCGTGACTTTTTCGTCTAGTCAGGAATCAAGATGAATAAGAACGTACACGTTCGGGAACTTATATTCAATTTCATTTGTCGGAACAGAATCCTCGATTCTCATTGAATTGAATTCAATGCGCTTTTTAAATTCAATAACGACAAATATCTTGCGGGGCAGCAAATGTTAAATGTAGACAGCCTCACAACCGCGCTCGAAATAGACTCAATTGAATTTTATCTAATTATTTCTTTTATCCTCATGATTTTTTTTTTTAAGAACTAGACGTGGTTTCATAAATGAAAGGGAAACTAATCAGATGGTAACAGAACCATGAATACCGTAATACTGCACGGAAATACTTAAGTTTTCAATGCTCGCTCTAATTGAATATAAATATAGGATCTACCTCCCCTCTCTATTATAAACTCTGTTAAACGGAGATTTCTATTCCTCTCTGGACTTGCTTCATTAATAAGAAAACGCGCTGACGATGAATCACGCTGAATAATACCAAGTTACCGGTGAACAGAAAAACCGCAACAATTGAGCATGTGTATTGTATAATCGAATGAATTTAGAAAACGCGGGGACAGTTTATCATTCAAAACGAAATGCATGAAAACGTATGTAAGTGTGCGACATTTCTTTTTGTTTATCCGCGATTATAACAAGAGAAACTAAATGAAATTTTGTTCTTTAAATGAATTAGAGCGCGTTTGAATTCTATGCTTGCAAACATGTACATCAGCGGGTTGTAAAGAGTATGGATGATGAACCAGTCAATTAAGTAAGGATTAATTCGATAAACAGTTGGACAGTTACTTTAGAGACGAACGCACCAATAGATTAGAATTCCATTCACGGTAACGGGGAATGTACAAAGCCAAAAAGGTAACAGGTTAATTGACAAACTGAGAGCGGCTCGAATTTCTTGTCGATTGAGTTTTGAGCGATTGGCAAACCAGGAGAAACAAAGTGGGTCATCCATTTGAGATTCAATGTGTTGTTGAAGAGAATTGCCTGTTGCATCGGCTTCATTTTTCACTGAATTTCCTCCTTGACGAGGTTCCTCAATCACGGGGAAACCTTGTTCGAATTGGGAATTATCAGGGTGTATTTAGTTTTTAAATTCATTCTATAAATGTAATAAAACTAATACGGTGGAATCAGAGTTATAAAGAAAAACTTACCCGGAGTATTATGTATTGAAAGATTTGGCCTAAATTGAAGAGCGATTGAAGTTTGGAGAAAATTTGATGGTTGCTCATTTATGATTTTTCGTGAACGAACGAAAATCATGGCGTGTAAAATGACACAGACTATGCCAAGGAGTAAATCGTAAATCAAGAGCACGCACATATGCGTCATATTAATTGTACAATTTTTGATATTTTTAAATCCGGTCCAAAACGGACTGGTAGCCGCCAAATAAGTGACAGCGAATGCGATGGATAAAAGACCAATGGTCCCTCGATTTGTCACTGTGTCCTTGTACCACTCGTGACGGGCGATGGCCAAGTAGCGATCGAGTGTTGTAAGTGCGAGAAACGTCAAGATGATAGTGAACGACACCCCAGCATTGAGAACGAAGATTTGACATGCCACTTTAATTTGGGTTAAGTTAGCCATTATTTGAATAACTGCTTGAATTATGCAAAATTGATTAATCAACGAAATTGCCACCCAATACAAGTGACGCGGATAGTGCAACTGTCGTGAACAACCGATCACCACCGTAACAAAGAAATTGATCAAAGACCCGACTACAATAACAACAAAACGAAAACTTTGCGTCTCTAACGACATACGTCGCTGATTCATTGGGATATCCAGATTAATAGCCAGGATGAAAGTAGAATTTTGGATTGACTGATTCATTGAAAGATTTATCCGACAACGTGTGATGTTTACAGAACTTGTTGCAGAACTGAAACGAGTATCTCAATTCCTGTCAAAAAAGAGGCTTCAGTTTGTACATGCGGAACTGTACATCAGATTCGGTTGTCCTGCGCACTTTGATCCTCGTACTATCTCAATAGTAGCTAGATCACTTTCTTTTTCTTTCTTTTCGCATGCGAATGACAATATGCCGGTTGTATGTGTGTTAATTCCTGGTTATGCAATTTTTAAAAACATTCCTTGTATAACAACATACCAGTGGAGTGGATGAGCTAACAACCAACTTGTTTGAGTAGCCTAGCAGCCGTGTCACGATGCAGAACTGCAGGCTAGACTGCACCATTAGCAGGAGATGAAAGTTGACAGCGGCAGGAAGATGAACATTCGGTTGGGAACAGACTGGCGCCGACTCATCAACACCTGAGACGATGCCTGAGAACAACAATTGAAAAGTTAGTTTTTTATTTCTTTTTTTATGACGTGTTTTTCTTTAAGCTACAATGAGAATTGTCCTAAAGGAGCTATTACCAACAGAAGCAAAGCTGATTTCAATAGTCAAATATGATTGCATTTTATTGAATTAAAAATTTGATTTGAAAAATAACTTGTTGTTTCGTCCACTGGCGCATGCGGCAAATGTCAAATCTCTAAGTTAAGTACCGCCGTAAGTACTGGTCTTTCTTTTTTGTCATAAATAGCATTACACCACCTAGCGTTTGATAGTTATAGCAGTAGTAATAGGATCGCGCAGGATCACAGCGTTCAAATGACTTGGCATTAACCAGGCATTTACTTACCTAGAAACAAGTGCGTATTATTAATAATTTCATGCTAGAACTTTGACAACTTTCAATAGATCTTATTGTAGTTATAAGTGCGCGAAAAGCAAAAAGTCGTGCGCAGCTTACTCTAATGCGCACCACTGTGGCCTATAGGGGAACTAAACATTGTTTTATGCTTGACTACTACTTGATAGCAAATGCATTGTTCGGTTTGTACACACCTACTCAGTTACCAAGTAGTAGTCAAGCATACATAAAAGTGATAAGACTCATACTTTAAAAAAATTTTAGGCTGCAGTGGTGCGCATTGGCGTAAGCTGCGCGCGTTTTGCTTTTCGTGTATACTTATAACTACAATAAGATACTATACGCCTTTGTGCGAAGGAATGCGATGACTATTTTGTTACTTGTGACACTGATATCTTCACGATCTTCACGCAGCAAGATTTTCTTTCACATATTTTCTCACGTTACCTTCGGATGCTCTACCAGCACATGGAAACGAAGTTTGCAGTTTCGATTGAAAAAATCCTACTATAATTGCAGAATTATAGTAGGATTACACATAAGCGCACATAAGTTGCCTTTCATCCCTTCCTTTCCTTAATTAGGACGTCTCATCTTAAACAAAGCTGCCGGCAACAGTTGCCACAGTTTTCCAATTACCGTGTTTACTGAGGAAACTACTTAATATTAGTTATGATAAAACAAACAAGGCTATACAGTAACAATAAGGAACCTTTAGCATAAACTTTATTTTTCAAACAATAGTTAGATTACATATTGACAATATACCAACTTTTGTCATTTATGGATGCGACCCACCGAAGATATTTCCATAATCATCCTGAGACACAGTGTCTCGTAACTTCCTTAAGATCCATCGACGCTATTCGCATTCGCATCGATTCGCATGCATAATCATTTTTGGGATCGCTAAGGTCTTTCTGACTTTATTATGGCATTATCTTACTTGTAATTGAGTTGACTGTCCATTACTGGGGAGTCCACTACTTGAACTAGTTCTCGATTCGACGTGAACCGGCTGAACCGCGCAATAATTAATAATCAGATTAAAATGATTAATAAAATTTGAGCATTCCTTGAACTGCTAGATGGTAGTTTTGGAATTGGGAGTTTATTCAATTTCATTTATCAAACAGAACACAGACGCCGATGCTGTTGAATTGAATGCAATGTAATTTCCCAATTCTATATAGCGATAAACGACTTGATGGGGGGCAGCCCTTTTTTCTCTACTCAAATGTTAAATGTAAACAGTTTCACAGCCGAGCCCAAATTTTAAAAAAAGACGATTGAAATTTAACAAATTTTACTTTTACCCTTCAGGTTTTCTATTTTCTAAGAATTAGACTTGATCTCATAAATGAAAGGGAAACTAAATGGTAAGAGAACACTGAATACCGTACTGCATAGGATAAATCCAAAAGTTTTCAATACTCATTCTAATTGTACACAAGTACCTACCCTCTAGCTAAATGGTACCTGCCTACCTCCCCTCTGTTAAGGGAAGAATTTATTCATTCGATGTAAAAGGTTCTTTGTATTAGACCATCACCGGACTTCATTAACTAGAAAATAAATTCTTATTCTTATTATACGTATCACCTTTTGCCAATGGAAACCAGCCTCTCTGTCGTTGTCAAGAGAAGAAATCCATGAAAGACCCGAGGGGTTCGCAACTCGGCCGCCAGGTGTACGAGACGCCAGAATCGGTTCCTGATTCTGGCGTCAATTTTGAAGATTCTGGCATCAATATCAAAGATTCTGGCGTCAATTTTAAAGATTCTGACGTCAATTTTTAAAACCATATGACCAGTTGATACTGGCGTAATAATTTAATTGTAATGTCCTGAATTAAACTTTTAAAAAGTTCATTAAATAGTGAAGAGAAAATTTCATGAACTTAATCTGTACAGTTACATTTTTTATCGACAATTGGAAAATACTATAATTTTGACTTGGAAGATTCTGGTTCTGGCGTCATTTTCAATGATTCTTGATTCTGATTTGGGATTCCAGAATCGATTCTCGGGCAAGTGTACGAGATTCTTTTGAGTTGCGAACCCCTCGGAAAGACCTAGAAATGAATCTTCGAATTCCATTTCAATCAGAAAACTTTTTTGAATTTTTTTTTCTTTTCACTTTTGTATTGCGAATATAGAAGCCACCTTAATTCCTCTATATTCTCGTCTCAACTAAATTCCCCAAAACGGACCGTAAGAACTTTGGGTTAAAATAATAATAGGCATACACGTATTAGGGAATAAATAGAGTACAGTATCACCCACCTTTATATTGAGATCCTTATTGTTCATGGTTTATTATCTGCCATCGTGATTGAAGATGATGGAATTTTCCGACCGGAAGCGCAACAATCATTTTCGATTAATAAGGGAGAAGGGCGATTATACGTAAGCAATCAACTCATGTGCAATGTATCCTACAGTATTCCTATTTTTCTTGATTAAAGTCGTAGGCCACTCTATTATTAAAAGGTTACCTGCACAAATAATGGCAGCAGCTTGTGCTGATGCACTATGCAGCCTTCAGAAGTTCCCTTTTGTTCTACATCCCATCGGGACCTTGAGAATATAAAAAAAAATTCCTTGCAGTGAAGTTTCATGAAATCCTTAGATAATTTTAAATTTAACAACATTTTCTTCTTGTCTAGTCTGCTTTTCCTTAGCCATAAAACGATAGCGTTTTTATAGTACGGACTTAACCAGTCAATTGGCAACGCATCAATACATTCATGAAAAGAAACTCATTAAAATACTAATAAATAAAAGGAAGTAGAAACACTTGTGGCTTAACGCATGAGAATTCATTGGCAACTGTCAAATGTCCCGCCGTAACTGCGTTTTTTTTTACAGGCAACACCATCTATCGTTTGGTTAGTTAAAACAATACTAGGATCACGGCATCACGCAGGATAGGATCGTGAAACTCATGATAATGCTAGCATTCTGTTCATTTGTTGGACCTTATTTTGTTTGAGAAAAATTTCTAAGTCCATTTCTCACTACAAGCCTATTAACCCATTCTTCTTAATTATAAATCCATCCTATCTTATTTCATTTATTTATATAGTTTTGTTATTCTGCATGACTTAAGCTTATGCAGGCATTAACATTTTCCTTATTTTATAGGTTAAAATAGGAAACTGTAACTAGTGTAACAACAATACAGCGGTCCAAAAAATAAAAAAGGATTAAACTGATATTTTATTCCCAATTGACATTATAGTTTTTCATTTCTAACTAATAACATTTATACAGGCATTCATATTTCCCATTTCAACTGGCTGAAATACAGTAAAATAAGAAAATGTTAAAATCTGACAGCGGTCTCAAAAAATGTAATATGGGCCAAAATTAGGTTTTAGTGTTTTACTCCAAATAAACGCATCATTAACACAGTCCCAACGTTTGATAACATTAAAAACTATCTATCATACAAGCCATAAGTCTTTTTAGTAAGATAAGAGTTAAATAGAGAAAAACTTTCAAACCACCGATTTTCGGTACCCTGTTTGTTTACGTTTTAACTACCAATTTCTGTTACTTGCTGCCGAAAGCCATACAATAGCTGGTAGTTAAAACCGCCGTTTTTTTGGTAAATGGTTTTTAATACCAATTTATGGTAGGAAAAACCACTTGGTATCGAAAACAGGT
Source organism: Daphnia galeata (assembly GCA_030770115.1). Lineage (NCBI taxonomy): Eukaryota > Metazoa > Arthropoda > Branchiopoda > Diplostraca > Daphniidae > Daphnia > Daphnia galeata. The sequence continues at coordinate 1,414,224 of CM061120.1, read as the reverse complement.
AGATTTAGCTACACAAACACAAGTTCCATGATTTTTTCCCCGTTTCTGGTACCCTCTAACCGCCTAAAACAAATACCTTTTTTAACAGTGGGGGCGTATATTATGCACGGTACTAAAGCGGGAACCATGGTAACCCCTTTGGATTTTATTGCGTCATACTGTCAGAGTGACAACACTGTATGTTGATTGTTGAATTATAAATACTTTCAAATTACCAATTGAACGATACTAAACTAATTAAAATGTTGATTTTATTTTTATTTTTTTTTAATGCCAGACAGTCAGATAAAATTTTGATTTGATTCGAGTCGTCGTTGCACCGCGCTGTCAGCAAGAACATACTTCTGTACTTCCCTTCGTGTGGAACATTCGAAGTTTGGAACATTCTCTATTTCTCTAGTCATCAGTTAGCCAGTTACTCAGTTAGTGTACAGTTGTCCAGTTGTATCAGTTGAGATTGCCTCGTGGCCCAGCAGAAATAAGAGGAGAGTGCATTAACAACGTTTAGCAAGAATTTCAAACGGTTATGTAAAAGAGAAACAAAAAGTGTTTTCATTGACGTTGACTAGATTTGATATTTTGAAAAACCAAGCTTGCGTTTGATGAATATGGTGTGTGTGTGTGTGTGTGTGTGTGTGGAGATGGCGTGGTCGACGTGGCCATCATCTTCAAGGACAACGGATCCATTTCATACTTTGGTATAATTGGTAATTTATCTTATTTTATATCCAATAGGCTCATGTAAACTTCTTTACTTTTGAATAAGATAAAGCAGTTAGTTCCGGCTTCCTTTTAAATTATCAAATTAGACGTAGAACCGCGTAGAACGTGGAAGAACACTCAGCACTTTTTAGCTCTTTTGTCTATTTCAGGTATTATCTTTGAACGCGATTTAAATTGTATGCGCCGACTGACGTTAGTTTTTCTAGAGTAGATTTAAGCGTATTTTTTTTAAATGTCATTTTGTTCTGTTGTTTGGATACCCAAAGTCGTTCAGACGGTTCATTTAGTACTGCCAATCGTTGCTCACATGTCGATGATAAGTAAAGTATTCAGGACTGTTCAAGTGCTCAAGTTATTTGTTTGATTGCATCTTTTTTTGCAAGATTTGAATGTCCCCAATCTCGCATAGTCTCAGCTGTATAGATTGTTATTAACGCTTCAGCACATTTAGGAGATGAACGTTATAAGTTTATAACGACTTCCGATTTTACAGTTTCTCCCAAAACTTTTTCTTTATAAAAACTATGATATTTTTGTTTTTTCTTTACTACCTGATTCATAGACAGTATAATGATGCCCCCGCCCGCCTTCCTTTGTTCGCTTGAAAACAGATTCCTAAAATAGAAGAATCGAGGATTTTCTTCCAGACGAAGGGATTGTAGGCTAGGAGGAAACATGTTATTACATCCCGGGATTTTTTTTTCACATATTCCGCTATTGAGATTGCACCCAACTAAATGATTCATGACGAAGAGAAATAGAAACAGAAAAGTGATAGAAAAAGAGTGAGAGTCCTCTTGTTATCTAGGTGGTTGGGGGGATGAAGGCGAAAAACAACAGAAAATGGCCTGAAATATTTTTGGATATTTCAATCGTTAATAACTCTACCAATAAGCCGAATATAAGAAAACGGCGAAAACAGCCCATAGTTCAGGACTAAAACTTTGATCCTGTACAATTAGTTTTTTTTTCAAAGGTCTGGTTTTCTCAAAAACTGATGTACGAAACGTAAAAAAACGCACGATTTTTGGCTACCCCTTTCCGGTTTTTTGCTTTTTTCTAAAAAACTACACTAGCTAGAAAATGGCCGTTTGTTTCGTTGAATTTTACGAAAAATTCTGAACAAACTGGTGCAAATTGTTATTCAATACAATGCCTAGTTACGATTTCCGATAAATCAAAACCCCGAAATTTGGCCTCATTGAGTCGCGTATTCGGTGTTAAATTGTTTTGAATTCGATTCTGTATGCATTTTCTGACTTTTATTTGCTAGATTATGATTATTGTAATTTATATTTACATATATTTATTACTATATAAAATAAGCCCATATTTATAACTAATAATTGGTGTATTGGATAGAGCATTCGGCTACAAATCTAGGGAACTTGAGTTCGATTACCGTAGCAGGTGTTTATTTTCCCCCAAAATTGGAAAAAAGAAGGTCAAAATTACGTTCATTTTCGGACGTCCTATGGATATACACGTTTGACGTCCATGGGAGAGGACATTAGTATATCCTGTAAACATCCATAGGACATCCAGCTGGGATATCCAACTGGATCGGCGCTGACATCTATAGGATATCCTATGGATATATCTGTGCTAGTAGGGTTGTTTTCTTTCAATTCATTAAGGCGTCCTGAAGAGTGGCGTTGAATCTGTAAGCGTTCCAAACTACGGAAAGTGTTTTTTTAGGTATTACATCCCAGTCATCCCACGTTCAGTTTAAATATTTTCATAAGCGAATTTGAAACACATTTTGCAATTCTGCGAGTTTATACAAAATTGACCCCGCAACTTATCCGCCTTTATTAGTGCAAAACGTTTACCTAGGATGATAGACTAATTAATGAGCCTTTGTTATTATATAATATTGCTTATTATTTCATTGAATATTGAGAAAACTCGCCAGGCATGTTGCTCGCACAAAAGTAAAGTGCTTTTTCTGTTCTATCTCTTCTTCTTCAGAAGAGAGTGACGGTAGATGGTCAAGAAGCCACTTTCCCAAGAAGCCAGTACCAAGAAGCCACTGTTAGATCATCAAAGAAGCCAGTGGCTTCTTGGCACTGGCTTCTTGACTAATGTAAAAATGAGTAGTGGCTTCTTTGTCATCCTATTCTGGCTTCTAGGTCAGAAAGCATCCAAGAAGCCACTCTAAATTCTCATTTTACGTTAAGGAATTGTTTGAGTCTACGAGCTAGGTTATAGAGAATTTGGTGGCACGCCGATAGACATAGCGCTCAAATGCTATAAAAGAGGTTATTTTTAAAATAATAGGAAGCACTAGCTGTTCTGACTGGCGAATTTTCAATCAAACTGGTTTGTTTCATACGTCAATTTCCATAAAACTTGTATGTGTAGCTACTGCAAGAGATTGCACCTTTGGCGCATCTTGTCTCTTACTAAAATAAAAATAGTTGTAAATAAATGCGCTTGTTCGAGATGTCTGTACTGTAAACGAATCAGAAGGAAAACAGATCGATATAGAAAACACAATATGATAGAATATATAATAATATAAATAATTAAAAGAATGGGCACATACCAAATAAATAATGGAGAGTTGGCCTTAAGAGGCTAAAGACTACTGAACGGAGCTAAGACTACTACTGAATGAAATCTACTATTGACGACGGGTAACAAGTCACACCTTTTTTTATGGAAAGAGTCAGGCTGTGACCTGAATAAAGGAAACGATAAGAAGAAAGGAAGTGCGTAAAACCTACCCCAAGTGAGTTGGCAGTTCTGACAACTCAAAAAGGTATTTTAAAGGAGTAAACGGAAAGATTTTATGCGTTGGAGACGGAAGATTTTTAAAACAACGGAATTAAAAGGAAAAAAAAATATTCTAGGCAGAACAGGTGTGATATTGTAGAGGGAGAGGTAGTGGCCAACGCTCATGAGCGCTCCTCTAGCCTTGCGGCTAGATGATACAATCCTCGCTTGGCTACCATATGCTGCGTTAATTGTGGGACGATCTGTATTCGGTGCTCTGTGTTCACAAATAAAATTTACAAGGTCTGTTAAATTTAATTATAAATTAACAATGATTAATAATTAACACAGCTGTGCTTGAAATTTCAAAAATTTTCATTCCAGTTCCGTAAGACCAAATTAAAATAATTGCAGGTCTTCTGCAGCAGCCATTGCTAAAGTAACCCACAAGGAATCATATTTAACTACAGGGGAATAAGTTTGATCATAATCTGCTCCTCAGTGCTGAGAGAACCCTTCCGCAACTAGTCGCGACTTGTATCGTTCAATTAAACCCTCATTTTAATGCTTCAGTTTTAAAATCCAGCGACTTTTTACAGCTGTGCGACCTGTGGGAAATGATGTAAGAGGTATATGCCTTGTTTTTGTAGTTGGAACATAATATAGTGAGAATGAAATTTGGGATTCTACGCACCTTTAGTGGGCATAGTTCTTATAGGAATATATAAAATAGTACAAAAACACAACAAAATTAAGAAAACGAAAAAACTAACGTAATATCAAAATCATCTATTTGGGACAAAGACGTCGGTGTTATGAGACCGTCCAATTAGGCCTGATAAAAGACGGCTTTTGGCGGTCTAGTTGATAATTCACAAAACTGGAAAACTTTTAAAGGAACACAAATAATTTCATTATAATTCATTTCATTGCTTAGTCTATTTTATCAACACTGTAGTATTTTGAGTTGGGCATAGATGATAAGGCATAGAACTGGACTTTAGCCGCATATAAAACCGGAAAAAATGGACAGATTCTCTTGTTTGGGCCTGTTTTCAGCCAAGAAAAAGTCGTCTTTAAAACGGTACGAGCGGTCACCATTCCTGGGAGAAAAGACGACTAAAAGACGGAACGGTGCTGTCTGGGATAAAAATATAATTTACATTTTTTGAATATCAATTCAACAAAGACTCAGTGTGGCTTCTTTGCATGGACTACTCTACTTAAGGACGGGACACTTCGGCCTTTCCTATGTCGGCCATGTAAATTTTTTTCCGGTAGAATCGGAATCAAAATTTAAAAATAGTTATTGTTTTACCTAATGTCCCTATACCAAAAATGTATGGTTATAGAGATATTTCAAATTACTTTACGGAAAATTTGAAATAGGTCAAAACACCGGTGCCATCTATGAACCAGGTACCCTAAGCTCTTAAGAGTTTTGGTCTGCAAGTGGCATGATTCAAAACAAACACTTTGGTCACCTTTCCTTACTGCTTATTACCATAATTTTCGACGGTTCTAAAATAAACGATTCAAACGCATTGGACAGCTGAAATCTTTTGTTTGTTTTTTTCTCGTCTTTAAACCTTTTTAAGCCCACCCCCTACGCTGTCGCAAATACAAAGATTGACATAACATTTGATGTCTAATGCGCTAACATTTGATTATTGAAATTAAAAGAATGGGATCCGTTCTCAGTTGCAATCATGCCTCAAAGGTGCATAGTTGGTGGCTGTGACTCTGTTTACGGAAAAGGGAATATTAAAACTACATTTCATCAATTGCCATTTGACAATGAAAAAAGAGAACTTTGGATTAGTGTGATACAGGACTGGAGTGGATTGAGACATCTAAGAAAAGACTCACGATTAAAAAACGCGGCAGTGTGCGGCAAACATTTCAGTGCCGACAGCTTCAAAGCCGGATTGCTCTCAGAGAGAAAACAATTGCTACCTAATGCGGTTCCCTCAGTTTTTTTTTGGTTCTGTTCAAGTGCCTACTGAAATTCAAATTCCTGCAGCTGGAGTACATAATTGTCAACAGCCGCCAAATAAGAAAAGGCGAGTTTCTTACGTTGTTACTCACGAACATAACACGGTGCTCCACATCACGGTTTGCCATTTAACTCATATAGCTATGCCGACCCTTATGGTATAACTAAAAGAGATTGTGGTGTAACAGTTGACTTACCGCATACGCTGAACGTCGAGGCCTCTTCAGTTGGTGTCGCTGTGAATGACACGGGCGTCACAGAGCCCGCAGATGACATAGTCGCAAGTTGCTCATCTGGCCGCGGTGTTACTTCGTGGGCTTGCGACGATTTGGATGATACAGATCGCTCGTCGGATTGCGATTCCGAAACCAGTACGTGGGAGGATCGAACTTCAGATTCCGATTACGATGTGGGGTTGTCTGAGGACTGCGAGTCGGAATCCGAGATCGACGATTTTGGATCCCCAGAAACAGACAATGAAGAAGAGCTTTTGCGGACACCTATAACCCTACAAAAAACAGAAATGGAATAGCAACAGCACATACTGCGGTTACAGCAAAAAATCCTTAGGCTTAATAAAGCCAAAGACAAGATACAAAAAAGGGTACAGAAATTAGAAAATGCCATTAGTGGAATTACTTCTCCCGAACTAAATCTACTAAAAGAAATGAAGGCAGGATGTACAGAAGGGGATGGTGGAGCTGCTTCATGACTGACCAGATGAAAAACAGATTACAGGAAAGCAAAAATGGATGCAGATGGAATCAGGAGGTGATTCGACACTGCATTATACTTCATGCTAGAAGTCCAGGGGCCTACGAGTACTTAAGAAGATCGGGAATGATAAAGTTACCATCGTCGAAAACACTGCGGAGCTACGTTGGCACTTCCACAATGGAAGTCGGATTCACTGATGCCATTAAACAAGCATTACTTGCTAAAATTGAAGAACTTGGAGGTGGCCGCGGGATTCATGTAAATCTCGCGCTCGACGAGGTTGCAATAAAACCAGATGAATCCTATATGAAAAACGTTGACAAATTAGTTGGTCACGTCGACATGGCCGGAATAGTTGAACCAGTAAATGGAGCCAAATTGGCAAACAAAATGCTAACTTTCGCTATAAACGGCCTGGCTAATTCTTTTTGCATCGTCGTTGGCTATTTCCTCGTCAATAAAATGACAGCCGAAGAACTGAGCAAACTTACCCTACACATCCTCGAAGAAGTAGAAAAGATCGGATTTACTGTTGTAGGTGCCGTTGCCGACAACGCTTCTACAAATACAAAAATGTTTAAGTTGATAAATCCAGAAGGTATTCTCTCACATGAAATCTCACACCCCAATGATCCTACAAGAAAGCTTTACATTAGCTTTGATTCTTCTCACATAATCAAAAATGTGAGGAACCAATTTATTGACCGCCCTTTAAAGAGAAAAGGGAAACCAATACTGTTTGCCTTTATAAAGAGGATCCACGAAAAGCAGAAAAAAGTGCTCCTGAAACTGGTGAAGAAGCTCACGAAAAGGCACCTGGAGCCTACGACAATTGAGCGGCAGAACGTCCAGAGGGCCATCGATATTTTTAGCAGGCAAACGGTGGCAGCTCTTGAAGCTCTGCGTCGTAGCCGAGTATCAGGATTCATGGGGTCAGAAGAAACTATTGCGTTCATGCTCAAGTTCATCAAATGGTTTCAAATCCATGATGTAAGCAATCTAACGCAAGCTACATACAAGCGTCTTAAAAATAAAGCTCCTTTCACTTCCACTTCCGACGAAAGACTTCAGTGGTTGGAAGATTTTTTGCAATGGCTGAAGGATTGGAAAAACTCGGTCGCGGAAAAGGATAATTTCCTAACCTCGGAGACTTATGAGGCAATAACTATCACCACAAAATCTACCATAGCTAAAATTAAGTTTTTACTGGATGCAGCCGGCTTTCAATTTGTACTAACGCGAAAGTTCAATAGCGACAATCTAGAACGAAATTTTAGTGCTTTACGACAAGCAAACGGCGGGAACTACAATATGGACGCCAAAGCTGCAATTTACGGAATGGAAAAACTACTAAGAACGGGAATTACCTACAGCGCAATAAACTGTAACGTGCCGCTCTCACGACAAAAACAGAAGAGAGGGAATGAAAAGTTCTTACGAGTAACTGGCGTAAAAGTTCCGAAGAAAAGAGCTCTCGACGTCCTCAAGTCCCTTAACGCAGAAGAGTTGGCAGTGTTGGACGAATTGAAACGACCACCAGGTACGCATTTATTTTAAACCTATAAATATTAAAGGAATTATTAATACGATCAATGCAATTTTGTTTTGTATAGCTTACGGGTTTGGGAATGAATGTGACAACAAGTTAGCAACGGCTGTGATCTCAGGATTTCTTCTGTTAGCTATCGGTGAACGGGAGATTTGCGTTGAGTGCTTGGAAAGCCTGAGGCCCAATGATTTTCACGACTCCCAAGCAAATGCTGTGAACACCTTGAACAATTGCCTAGATAATTAGCAATAAAAAATGATTAGGCGTACATACAGATAATTTAATAACGAAGTCCGCACTATACTAGACCGTGGAGGACTGAATATTCCTTCTAAGGAATTTGTGGAGAGGATGTGGACCATCCACAAATTTGTTGACTCTGCAATGAAAAAACTGAACAATACAAAAAAAATTCGTGAGGACCTCATAACTTTCCTTGCCCCCCACATGGCTGCCTGCTCTACCTTTTGTTGCACTCGTGGAAAGACTTTGCCAGCTGAAAACAAACACAACGAAAGTCTTGTGATAGTAACTATGGAAGTTTATCAGTCCAATGCTGAATGGTTATGCAGCCACGCAAACTGACTTGCAGTCAAAAGCACCTGTTGTTGGTAAAAATAAACATGTGAATCGCAAGTATAATACACTTTCCAAATGAAAATATGTACGTCTTAAACTTTGTCATACCAAACTATACATTGTTCTGTTACATGGCTGTTGCATACTCGTAAAAGTAGGATCAGTAATACAAAAAGTAGATGCTAGATGCAAGTTGACTCGTTATGGGTTGACAAATATGTGTCCGAAGAAATGCACCTCTAAAAAAGAAATAACTCTCATCAGAGTATAACAATAAGTGTTATCAGTTATCGTTACCTATTAGTTATTGTTACCAAAGTAGCTTAAGACATTATCTGTTATACATCCTTTTCTGCTGCTGGTATGCATTTCCTGGGCATATAAAAACAACAAAATTCAAGAAGCAATGTGAGAGTAACAATTATACATCAATGTCATATTACCGTTTTACGCAGGAACAGAAACATACACTGCTTTTTGTTGAAGTAATCGTCTATTTTCGTATTTAACGAGTCATCACAACTATTGTCATTTGTCATTTCACCTGCCACAGACACAATACCAAATACCACACGTCAAAATTCACTTTGATTTTAACTAAACGTTTGTTTTGCTTTTGTATGACTTGCTTCTGTCATTCCCGGCAACAGTTTACGAATTACCATCGGTAGATGGCACCGGTGTTTTGTCCTTTTACCCCTACTCCTGAAAGTAAAATTAGAATACCTTATTAATTAGTTTTTTTTACTAAGATTTCTAAACACAGTTGAAATCAGCGGAAAAAACTGCATTTATTGATATTTTCCATTAATTATCCCCTGAAAAAACCCACCCGACTAGCTTTAACACGGCGACATAGGCGAAGAGTCCCGTCCTTAAGTAGAGTAGTCCATGTTCTTTGATGCTTTTTGACCAAGAAGCCAGAGTCAGATGACCGAGAAGCCACCACCAATTAGTGGACTACTCAACTTTACGAAGTGGCTTAGTGACTTCTTCTTAGTGGCTTCTTGACTATGAACCCGTGTATATGACTTCGTTGACAATGGGAGACAAATGGTTTTGAACCGTAGCTAGATCGAGGGGTTCGCAACTCAAAAGAATCTCGTACACTTGCCCGAGAATCGATTCTGGAATCCCAAATCAGAATCAAGAATCATTGAAAATGACGCCAGAATTCCAAAAATGATTCAGGAATCAGAATCTTCCAAGTCAAAATAAGTATTTTCCAAATGTCGATAAAATACAGATTAAGTTCATGAAATTTTTAAAATAGAATTAAAATGTTGAAAATAGACGCCAGAATCTTTAAAATTGACGCCAGAATCTTTGATATTGACGCCAGAATCTTCAAAATTGACGCCAGAATCAGAATCAAATTCTGGCGTCTCGTACACCTGGCGGCCGAGTTGCGAACCCCTCGAGCTAGATTCAAGTCGGAACAAAATGGGAACAAAACAAAGAAGGAAATCTATTCAAGAAATCGGTTTTCTCTTCGTATTTTATTTGAATTTTTTTAAAAAATTATTGTTGCTTTCCAGTGATGAGAATGTGACAAGACAATAGACAACTGTCGAATGTCCCGCCGCAACTCCCGTTTTTTTTACAACACTTCCACCTAGCGTTATGCTGTTACACTAATAGAAGGATCACCCAGGATCGCTTTATGACTAGACTACTCATGTAAAATGTTGTGCATTGCTTTGATTTACGAGGTTCACGTGCAAATATTCATGTTGAAAAACTGAACTCAAACAAATAAATTAGAAAAAAAAAACTATCCGAAAGTCATGCGATATTATTCGAGATTCAATTCAATAGGATTCAATGTTTTGATTGAAGCTATATATTGCCATCTAGCGAAAAAGAAGACAGAATCAAGGCGCGCAGTTGACCTCCCCCCTATATGCAAAAAACACCTTTTAAACTTTTAGTAACCTATTTTTTGCCTCTTAGATGAGGAATTTGCGATTCATAATAAAATATGAATTCAAACAAGAACCTATCCACTTTCTTTCTCGACCCATTACAACTTTTTTCTATAAGCTGTGCGAAGTAAGTTTTTTTTTGTTCTGATCTTCACTGGTTTCAACTGACGGGAGTTTATCTTTTCTCACGTTGCCGTCAGATGGTCTCAGCATTTGGAAAAAAAGAATATCAACAAGTGTAGTGTAGCCACTATTGTTATTTGATATAGCACGCACGGGCTATATAACCCGCCCGCTTGTGTTGTGTAGCAAGTTAGTCATTAGCTACTAGTATCAGTGTATACATGTGTCTTATTCATGTCTGAGTAGTGAATACAAAGTATACACACACACACAAATCAATAAAACATTACACTGGCGACGAGGTAAAGTAAATTTTCTGAGTACATTTAAATCATGGAAAGTTTGCCGCAGTTTGAACAATTTAAAGTTCACTCTGACCCACATACTGCTGGTATGAGATGGGAAAGATGGACAGCCCGCTTTGAAAGGCTATTGGAGGCAATCAATGTAGTCGAGAAAGCTTCTGACTCTGCCGACCAAAAAACAGCTACCGACAAGCGTAGACTGGCCTTATTGCTTCATTATGCAGGCAGCGAAGTGGAAGACGCTTTCGAAACATTACCTGGTAACGTAGGTGATAAAGATACGTACAGTAAAGCTAAACCTCTTTTCAAGGCCTATTTTCAACCGAAAAAAAATGTTGAGCTTGAAGTATTTAATTTCCGAAGATGCAGACAAGAACCTGGCGAAAACATGGACGCATTTGCAACAAGGCTCCGCCAACTCGCAACAAGGTGTAATTTTAATGATTCTGATCTTGAAATTAAATTACAGATTATTCAAGGCTGTAAGTCAAGCAACTTTAGAAAATTGTGCCTAAGAGATTAACTGTCGCTACAGAAAATGCTTGAAGATGCACGCGCAGCAGAAGCCGCTGATCGCTATGCAGAAAGTGTTGAGCAATCAACCAAGCAAGCAACAAACTCAGTAAACAAGCCAGCAAGAAAGAATATCAAATCTAACATGAAAAAAGAAACCGGAGGCAACGGAATTAAAAAGACGTCAAAAGTTTCGAAAATGTGGAGGACAATGGCCTCACACAAGTAGTCCGTGCCCGGGAAAAGGAAAATGTCGAAACTGTGGATATGACTGGCCACATCCTGAAAAAAAAACCGTGCCCGGCAAAAGGCAAGAAATGCGAATCTTGTGGATTGTTCAATCATTTTAGTAAATGTTGCAGAAATTCCAATGCCGGATCATCTTCAAAGCAAGAGCACACGAGACAAGTCAATGACCAAGAGAGCTCAAGTGACGAGTCTACATGGGCAATCAGTCCATCAGGATCGGATGACAGGCCACTCACCGACATAAAACTATGCGGAGGAAAAAGCAAGATGATGATCGACACTGGATCAACTTGCAACTTGCTGAGCTACAAAGAGTACAATGCACTCCCAAACAAGCCAAGTCTTCAACCTACAGGAAACTCTGTAAATGGATACGGAGGAAATCCTCTAAAAATTATAGGCAAATTCAAGACACTGCTTGAGTCAAAGCACGCATATGCCGAAGCTTTGGTATACGTCAGCGACAATGAAAAGGCTGACAACCTTATTGGATATTCGACAGCAAAAAAGCTAAAGCTGGTAAAGGTATCCAACTCAGTAACAATGTCTAATGAATATTCGTTTATAAAAGAAAAGTATGCACCACTTTTCGTGGGGCTAGGAAAAATGAAAAACTATCAAGTGAAACTGAACGTTGACAAAACTGTCCCTGCTGTAACTCAGAAACACAGAAGAATCGGTTTCCACCTACGCAAAGGTGTAGACGAAGAACTTATTAATCTTGAAAATGCAGATACAATTGAACCGGTAATTGACGGCCCAACTGAGTGGATCTCTCCAGCTCATGCCGTACCGAAGCCGAAACAACCAGGAAAACTACGACTATGTGTTGACATGCGAGCGCCAAACAAAGCAATTTTGCGCACTAGACACATCATTCCAACAATCGAAGATCTAGTAGTAGATCTGAATGGAGCAAAATATTTCTCGAAGCTGGATATGAATCAAGGGTATCATCAGCTGGAACTTGCTCCAGAGTCAAGGTATATTACAACTTTTTCCACACACCGCGGACTATTTCGTTACAAAAGACTGAATTTTGGTATGAATTGCGCTGCTGAAATTTTTGACGATGTTATTCGCCAAACGGTAAGCGGAATTCCAGGTGTGGTAAACAGAAGTGATGACATTTTTGTTACAGGAAAAACAAAAGATGAGCATGATTCAAATCTTGAAAAAGTCTTGAAGAGACTCATGAGCAAAAACCTGACTCTTAACTTTGAAAAATGTGAATTTGGTAAAGAAGAAATTGAATTTTTTGGACTACACTTCAGTGGAAAAGGAGTTTCTCCAACCCAAGCCAAAGTCGAAGCTATAAAAAAAGCCGAACCACCGTCAACACCTGACGAAGTATCAAGTTTTCTAGGAATGGTTACATACTGCAGTCGATTCATTCCAAATGCTGCTGCAATCAGTGAACCATTAAGACGCCTTACACACATCAAGCAAGAATGGATGTGGAAGGAAGAACAAGAAAAAGCCTTCAATGATCTGAAGAAAAGTCTCTGTAAAGCAGTTACACTCTCGTATTTCGATATAGGAAAACCAACATTCATTGTTGTAGACGCAAGTCCACGTGGACTAGGCGCAATCTTGACACAATCGTCAAAGGATGGGTCAAATTCTATAATCGCATATGCGAGTAGGCTCTTAACAGACGTAGAATCACGTTACTCTCAAACGGATAGAGAAGCACTTGCCATTACATGGGCGATTCTACATTTTCATCTCTACGTAACGGGTAAAGAATTTACAGTTATTACAGATCATAAACCACTTGAAGCAATATTCAACAAGCCGCTCATTCAGCCTCCTGCTAGAATTGAGCGATGGCTTTTGAAACTTCAGTTATATGACTTTACAGTCATCTATCAGCCAGGAAAACACAACCCTGCTGATTACATGTCGCGTCATCCGATACCGTCGACTAAAATATCAACTAGAGAACAATCAATCGCAGAAAATTATGTCAATTCAATTTGCATGAAATCTGTGCCAAAATCTGTTCCACTAAGCAGCATTACAGAAGCCACAAAGGAAGACAAGGCAATTCAATTGATTCTGAAGATCCTCAGCAAAAAACGCTGCACAAAAGAAGAAATCAGTAAATTAAATAGTCAAGAAAAAGACTGGTTCTCTGCACTGAAAGAAATTCAGCTGCAGCTGACAAAAGTCGAGACTGAGGAAGGTGAAATGCTGTTAAAGGATACCAGAATTGTTATTCCCAAATTACTAGCTGGTAAAGTAGTAGACATCGCACATCAAGGACATCAAGGTATTGTTAAAACAAAAGCACTTTTAAGAGAAAAAGTTTGGTTCCCTGGGATTGACAAGGAAGTAGAAAGGAAAATTTCTAACTGTGTCCCATGCCAAGCATGCAGCAAGAAAAATAATCCTGAGCCATTGAAAATGTCGAATCTGCCAGCTGAACCTTGGACAGAAGTCAGTATAGATTTTGCTGATATGCCAATGGGTGAACATTTATTAGTTGTGTATGACGATTATTCAAGATATCCAATTGTAAGCAAGGTGTCATCAACCTCTGCCAAAGTTGTGACGAAGAAATTGGAAGAAATTTTTACGCAATTTGGAATACCTGAAGTGGTCAAAAGTGACAACGGTCCACCATTTCAGAGCTATGATTTTAAACATTTTGCTGAAGAAATGAATTTTAAACATAGAAAAATTACTCCCCTATGGCCGCAAGCAAACGGAGGAGTTGAAAGATTTATGAAGACGCTCAAAAAGGCATTGCGTTGCGCAGTCGCCGAAAAGCGTAATTGGAAAGAAGAGATGCCAAGATTCCTTCTCAATTATAGGACTTCGCCACATTCCTCAACGGGAAAAGCACCCGCTACTTTACTTTTTGGACGCTCTTTACGCACGCGTTTGCCACAATTACCAAAAGAGAAAAAAGTAGAAGAAGTAAGAAATAAAGACCTAAAATCAAAAAGTCGCATGAAGAAGTTTGCTGACAAAAAGGCAGTACACAGAGAAATCAAGATTGGAGATCACGTATTGTTACGCAGAGACAAACTGGCTAACAAGTTACAAGCGCCATTTGATCCGTCTCCATATCGTGTTACAAAAGTAAAAGAGAGCATGGTGACTGCCGAAAGAAACCAAAAGAACGTTACTCGAAATATTTCTTTCTTCAAGAAAATCGAAGGAAAAATAGAGTGTGACGAGTCAGAAGAAGAAGAAGATGAGTATTATCAAAATGAAAGTCAAAATGTTAACTTTCCTAATCAACAACAGGTTGCAGTTCAAATTGAGCCAGAAGAAAATCAACCCGGCTATTTAGAACAAGAGAGTCCAGATGACGTTCCACCAGCTGTAATAGGAGAACTAAACGAAAGAGCCGAAGGTCAACATGAAGAGGCAACAGCAACTCAAGATCCAGTACAAGCAATTGCCGACGCAGCACAACGTATCTGTAACAAAATTAACAGAGCAAGACTGCTAAAAGAACTGGCACGCAATCCGCCTCCAAATGAATTAGTTAGACCAATTAGAGTTCCAACAACTGATCCACCGCCAACCGACGAATCATCTAGACCAAAAAGAGACCGACATCCTCCAAAACGTTTTAATGATTTTGAAGTTAATTTGTTTCATTCAAAAAAAGGAAAGTGAATGTAGTGTAGCCACTATTGTTATTTGATATAGCACGCACGGGCTATATAACCCGCCCGCTTGTGTTGTGTAGCAAGTTAGTCATTAGCTACTAGTATCAGTGTATACATGTGTCTTATTCATGTCTGAGTAGTGAATACAAAGTATACACACACACACAAATCAATAAAACATTACAACAAGGGCCTGGTTTCATTGACACCACTTCACTTTAAAAACAGAAAGATATTATTTGATAATATCTAAACCCGTAAACCGAGATACAAATGAAATCGCAAACGACTAACTTGTTATTTTAAACTTTGCGAAAAGGCAAAAATTGCGAATAGAAACAACTCGACTCTTCCAGACGCTTTGACCTTATAAGGTCAAATAGGGAAGATACAACTATAGGGAATCCAAATCTATTTAAGTTATACATCAATGACCCCTAAGGTTGTGAAATGAACTCTTTGTATGCATAACAACATATAATGTATGCAAGTGGTCTCGATTACCTTTATAACACAATGCAATAACTTGGATTATTGTGCGCGTTTCAATGTGTTGTGTCCTGTTGGAGGAATCATTCTCTTTCAATGTACGTTTACCAAAAATTTTCATCTTGTATACGTCTACCCAAGAACCCAACTAACACACAGAGTTCTAAAAGTTCTAAAAGAAGACTTATTAATAATTAACGTCAAAGAAAATTTCTGTTACACAACCTAATCCGATTTGAAGTATTAATCCGAATATTGAAAAATAGGCAATGTTGCAAAAGGCGCAATTTTCGAAAAAATTGCGATTTTCAATCATAAATTTAACAATGAAAAAATTGCCTAAACTAGATGAATTAGGTATTGAAGGATAGGGAATTAAATTAAGCTTAAATAAAATCAATTTCTGGACGAATTAGTTGGTAATTTTCTATTCTATGAACGAAAAACCAAAAATTGCTCCATTTTACTTGGAAGTCAATAAAGAAATGAATTTCTCTGCAATTTTTATTGCAATCATTTTATTTCAATGGAAATTAAACTTCCAATCATTTTATTTCAATGGAAATTAAACTTCCACATTCGTGTGGCTGTATATCATGCCGCTCTTGTCCGTTACGTACACCAAGGCATTTCTTTCATTTTTCCCTTCAGTCAAATAAGTGAGAAGAATTGTTATCCAACAGGATTTCATGCAGTTGCCGGCAACGCTATTTGTCTGTCACGAAGCGTAGACGATTGAATGCAAATCTCTAAAGTCGTTATTTCCATCAGGATATACGGAATTTCTCTGTGAACATAAAAAAATTTATACGCGTGAATTTCATCTCTCGACGTGTACGACGTGAGTGTGTGTCTGCGTCTAGACTGTGACGTAAGCAAGATCAATTAACCAAATTGGAATGAATAAATGAGCATTCCATAAACTTTCTGTAATCCATAATTCAGATGTACCGCGTCTGAGTGCGGGTATGTGAGAGACGGGAACTTTGAAATTGGGAACTTGTTTGATTTCGTTTGTCAACCAGAAAGCCGGCTACTATTGAATTCAATGCAATGCGGTATGCAAATTCTTTATTTTCTGTTAACGGGAGAGATCCTGATATGAAAATTTAAATTTTTTTTCTTTGAAATAAAATTTCAAATGTACAGACGCGCACGGGGAATCCTTGATTGAACTTTTGCTTATAAAATCAATATCTGATCTCATCAAAGAAAAGAGAACCTAATCAAATGTTAAGAAATAATAAAGAATAGTGGGAAAGCTCTGCATCTTCTAATGGGTTTTCAATGTGTACTCTTATTGTATAGATTATCTGCCTGCTACCTCACCTTTGTGAAAATGAGGATTCATTCAGTCAATGTCAAAGCGTTCTTCGTATTTGACTATGTTCTCTATCGCGGACTTGCGTCACCAACTGAAAAATAAATTGAAATTCTAATTAAGAGCATCAATTCGCAGAAAAACAACTCACTAACTTTTAACCTTTTACCTTGATATACTATTAAATGTAAAGGATTTATAATTATGCTGCGTGATCAGATGACGATAATATATTGCGGCACCGATCGATACGCTGAGTTAATCAGCCTTCGAATTTATCGTCACTCAACAGAACTAACTTATTACTTTACTTTTGGTACTCGGTTGTACATTTCCATTCCAAGGGACCTTCAAAGAAGTGTGGGTTGACATGGGGATGCTGAAAGTGGAACTCCAAAGACAGTAGAACTCCAAAGACCGAAGAACTCCAACGACAATAGAACCCAAATTTTTTAAATATTTTTAAAAAATGTATATTGACCCAACAGTAGAACCCCAACGACAGTAGAACTGCAAAGACATAAGAACTCCAGCAGTAAATATTTTTAAAACAATAGAACTCCATTGCCCGACAGTAGAACTCCACTGCCCGACAATAGAACTCCGACGATTTTTTAATTTTTTTGTTCCTAACCTAACCTAACCCAACCAAACCTAACCTAACCTAACCTAACCAAACCTAACCTAATCTAACTTAACCTAACCTAACCTAATCTTATCTAACCTAACCTAACCTAACCTAACCTAACCTAACCTAACCTAACCTAACCTAACCTAACCTAACCTAACCTAACCTATTAAACTAAAATATATTTTTAGATTTTTAATGTAAGAGAGTTCTACTGTCGGGCATGAAACAATGAAAAAATTGAATTTATGAATCTACGTTCAAAATACTTTAAGAAATTATTAAATATACTTCCAAGAACATTGAATTGAAATTTAAAATGCCAGATTGATGCCGTTTGATGCCAGTGTTTTGCAGTGTTCGTCCGAATAAATTTTTAGATGCCGCTTTTCATCGTTTTGATGGCGGGAATAAACAAAAAGAGGGAATGGTAAGAACTTCTACTGTGAAAAGGGGAGTATTTTTGGGATCAAGATGATTAAAAGCGGCATCTAAAAATTTATTCGGACGAACACTGGTGTTTTGCACCGGTGTTACATCAACTTTTTTGCGTGATAGGACAGATTTCACATTGGTATTTATAACTTTTCTTTTACAGTAGTTTTTTGGTTTGTTACCCATTTACCTCGGTTTAATTCCAGAGTTTTGTACAAGGGGCATTCTCATATTAATTTTATTTATATATTTTCTTTTATTTTGTTTTTTTTATAGTTTCGCCACTAGATATATAGTTTCCTTATTGAAAAATATGGCTGACGAAAGTTACGCATTTCGTTCGCTTTTTAAGATAGCATATCATTAACTTATTTTGAATATTTTTGCATTAAAAATCTCGAAATAAACTAGTTTATAAAGTTCATTTGTCAAATAGATGATATAATGTAGTTGTTTCGGTAAAACTATATTTTGGTCTGAGGACTAATTTATATCATTCATTCTAGCAACTCATTTCGTTGACAGAAATGAAGATATGCAAATAAAAGCGACAAGACTTTCACTATTCGGCAACCAACTAGATAACGACTCGTTATCTACTTGTAAGATTGTTATCTAGGGTCTTATATCGTTAAAAGATTTTTATCTATTACCTTGTCCCGATTCCTTTAATCGGAACCCTTTTTTTCTTCCAATGTTTCTATTTGTTAAATCCCAATAATTAACTGTATTATATAACAAATTTGAATTTGAATGATGAGTCATTTATCATCATCATCATCATCATTTTTCATCATTCTTTATCATAAGGCCTGACATATTGATTGCTACATCAAAAATATCAATAGAACGCATGATTTCTTTTATCAGGCATGTCATGAGAGAGAGAATATCTGATAATCCAAAATTGAATAAATTTCACCACTACAAATATAGTTTTTTTATAGAAAAACATGGCTAACGAAAGTAAAGCATTTCGTTCGCTTTTTAAGATAGCATATCATTAACTTATTTTGAATATTTTTGCATTAAAAATCTCGAAATAAACTAGTTTATAAAGTTCATTTGTCAAATAGATGATATAGTGTAGTTGTTTTAGTAAAACTTTATTTTGGTCTGAAGACTAATTAATATCATTCATTCTGGCAACTAATTTTGTTGATAGAAACGAGGTTATGCAAAAAAATGCAACAAGAATTTCATTTACTAGGATTCAGCAACCAACTACATAACCAGTACGCAAATGAAATAAAGTAACTGTCATAAAAACAAACTGAAAATACGACAATAAATTATGACAGAATTTCGTACAAAAATTTGGTGACGATTGGTCAAGCAGGTAAAAACGTATACCAACAAACATATTGGACTTTTTTGTGCACAATAAACCCTCTGAATTCTACCCTAATACCCTACCCCCTATACCCAACCCCCTATATATATTCTTTAAGGACCTTCGTATATATATACCAAATATAAATGTATATGTATATATACCCTCAGGAATAAGTGTTGGGTAGTTCTTTGTAAAACTCGCGCGCTAGACCTTAGACATGTCTAGACAGATTAGGTATGCATAAAAGTGCGCAACCCTAGGCCGGAAACGGCCAAGGTTAGAGAAAAAAGGGCAAATAATCCCGGAGGGCATAAAAAAGTGTGGGTATATGACAGTGAAATTAAGATTTTATAGGAAATGAGGGATTATAAATTGTTTTCTGAGTTTGCAATGCTAGAAACATGATTTTCATGAAAATAAGCATTGCAAACTCAGAATCCTCACTTTTTCATATCCACTTAGCCATACCCAAACTATTTTGCACACTTATTAGTGTGGATTTTTTGGGCACACTTATACACACTAAGGCCCTAAGTGGAGGGGCACACCTACATTTTAGTGTGCCCCAAAGTGGACTGTCCTCTTTTTAGTGAGTACCCACACTAATAAGTGGGGACTTTCATTAACCCACTTATAATTGTGGTTAAGTGTGGAAAAATTTTTTACTATGGACGATTGAGTAAAATGTTTCACCTTTTGGGATCTCCCCCCCCCCCTCTTTGTCTTTCATTTGAATTTTTTTACAACATGACGCGATCCATTTTTATGACAACTCCTTTCGCTCCAATATACTCCCTAAGAAATATGTATATAGACATATTACAATAGACATTTTTGATTGATGAGTGAAATTGCCACCCAATACATATGACGGGGATAAAACAGTTGACGTGAATTACTGAATTACAAATCACCACAATGATGAGAAAATTAATTAAAGTACCAAATACAATAATAGCCATGCAAATTTTTTGTATGTTGAGCGATAAGGGACGGACATTCATTGGGATGTCAAGATTTGTTTGGAATATGGAAGAGGAATTGATAAAAATATCGACTTTTAAGCTATTTTCCATTTTGTTTAAAATATTTACAAAATGTAGAACAGGTACTCGATATGTCTTTATGTAGAACTGATAGGTGCAACGTTCAGACGTGATGTTTTGTACTGCAGGAATTCAGAAACACTGTCGTGAAGTCACTTTTGTCATGCGCAGGAGAGCGTTGGATACGCCAAAATCACCCGACAAGGCACAACATCCACTGTTTTGTTTTAACATTGATTTTTATTTCATTTAGCTAAAGCTTTGTAGCCACCAGCGCAGTCATCAAAATCACTTTCCTTTTTTAAGTTGTATAAAGCTATTAAGATCTATTGAGGTAAATTTTTCTCTACAAAGCCATACGTTATCATTTTTTCCTTTGGTACTGTATATAGAAAAATGCCCTTGTAGAGTTCGGCTTTATTACTTTGATTATGCATTCTTTCTGCTCGAAAGTAATTTATCGTCAGAGATAACGGCCAATTATTGTTGTTACGTGAGTTGGCTATTAGAGTTCACTCCAACGACGCATATGGAGCACTGAAAAATGTCTAACTTTCTGTCGATTGTAGGAAATGAACTCACTCTTTTATTAAATGAAAGCCATTGAAAAAAATTAGAACTGAGATATAACCGAAGAGTTGCTTTCCTTTTATAGTGCTTTCCATTCCGTAGAATTGTAAAAGTCAAGTGATTTTGTGCAAAGTTTCTCCAACGCGTCTCTATACCGTACGAACGCTGCGTTCGTTTTTCCATCAATTTCTTCTTGTTAGAGATTACACCCCTATAATTGGTGCCCATGGAATATTTATTTCATTTACTTTTATCAACGTGTTGGATCAACGTAAACAACCATTCAATCACGTGTTGTACATATGTTGACTCGAACCTTTTTCTGCTATATCCTGCGCTAAGCGGTATCCGCGTTCTTTTAAAAAATATTTTCGTTCATTTCCTTTAAGAAATGATTTGAATGTACCAATTTCATAATAAGGCCATCCTATTCAACATTGTGCTTTCATGTGATTGTAGTGACCACTTTACTTCACACATTGACCAATTGTCACAATCTCAAGATTCTAAAATGAATCACTTGCGCCAAGACAAATGTTACTGTGTGACTGATTGGCAAAAAGCCCAAATATCCAAGATGAAACATTCGTTAAAGACGATGTCGGATGTTGTCCAACATGGGTATATTTGAAGGTGCATCATTATATTTTGTGTGACGCATTGAATATATATCCTTGCAGATTCAAGAACTAAATGCAGTTAAATATAAATAAATAAAAACTAGTTGCTGCTATATGTTTCTCTGGCAGAACATAAACAATAACTGCAGGTGAGAACTACTATTACTATTATTAATAACATTGAGCTACTACGTTGTTGGGAACCTTTAAAATTCGGCGTGATTTAATTTTTAAAGAAAACAAATGTTTAGACAAAAACGTAGGCTACAAATAATTGTCTTACATTTGTCGTCTTCTGCGCATGATTGACAGTGTTTGTGCGCAGTATAAAATACCCCGCCTGAAAATTCCTACTTTCAGTTCTACGCGAAGACACATCGAGTACCTGTTCTACATTTTGTCAATATTTTAAACAAAATGGATAATAGCTCAACTGTCGATATTTTTATCAATTCCTCTTCAATATTCCAAACAAATCTCGACATTCCAATGAATATCCGTCCCTTGTCGCTCAACATACAAAAAATTCGGATGGCTATTATTGTGTTTGGTACTTTAATTAATTTTCTCGTTATTGTAGTGGTCTGTAATTCACGTCAATTGTTTTATCCCCGTCATATGTATTGGGTCACAATTTCACTCATAAATCAAAAATGTATCATTCAAGCAATTATGGAAATAGTGGCCATCATGGGCGATGACAAAGTGGCGTGTCAAATCTTCGTTCTCAACGCCGGTTTTAATTACACAAATGTTTTAGTATTTCTCGCTCTGGTGGCCCTCGATCGCTACTTGGCCATCGCCCGTTACGACTGGTACAAAAAGAAAGTGACAAATCGGGGAACCATTTGTCTTTTATCCATCGCATTCGCTGTCACTTATTTGGCTGCTACCAGTCCATTTTGGACTGGATTTAAAAATATCAAAAATTGCACAATTAATATGACGCATATGCACGTGATTTTGATTCACGATCTCATCTTGGGCATCATCTGCATCACATTGCACGTCATGATTTTTATCCGATTACGAGCCGCAATAAGAAAACAGTCGTTACATTTTCGTCCGACTTCAATGGCATTTCAATTCCGTCAAAATCCCTCAAATGCAGTTAAAATTCACGGTAAGTCCATTTTGCTCCCTTCTCGAAAAACTCTGAAAATCAATTCCTTTCCTCACTTCTCAGGCAACGTATATGCAAGACATATAGACGCAATCTTAGATTATTTAAAATATATTATTATGTATTATTCCATGTCGTGACAGATGCAGAGAATGGGGAACAACTTCAAGAGGACAATGCAACAGGAGACTCCATTACAAATCAACTCGACTGCGAATGGAATGACATCGACTGTTTCTCCTGTTTTTTCAACCGGCCCAAACTCGATCGACTGGAAATTCGTGCCGCCTTCAGCATGTCAATCAACATGTTACCTTTCTGTTTTTGTACATTCCCAGTTACTTTGAATGCCATCGCCATATATTGGTGTGTTCGTCTCCAAATATATTGCCCAACTGTTTTCCATATCAATCCTTACCTAACCGATTTATTCCTCATTCACACCGTTTACAATCCACTGATGTACATGTTAACGAGCAAAGAATTCCAACGCGCTCTAATTCATTTAAAAGACAAAATGAGCTTTAAAATAATCTGCTACAAGTAAAAAGGAGATATGAAAATATAATTCATCATATTGATTAGATTCATTTGACTGGTTAAGTCCGTACTAAAATAATGCTGTTCAATAGCGTAAGAAACAAATAAAAACTATAGAACTAGACAAGAAGAAAATGTTATTAAACTGATTGAAAATTATCTAAGGATTTTAAGAATTTCACTGCAAAGGATTATTTGATATTTTCAAGGTCCCAATGGGATGTAGAACAAAAGCGACTTCTGAAGGCTACATAGTGCATCAGCACAAGCTGCTGCCATTATTTGTGCAGGAATCCTTAACCATGGAATAGCCAACGGTTTTTTAGAGGATGACGATGAGGAAAGCTTTTCTTTTAATCAAGACAACGAGGAATACTGCAGGGTACATTGCGTACGTGAATTGCTTGCTTACGTGTAATCGCCCTTTTTCTCTATTAGTCGAAAATGATTGTTGCGCTCCCTGCCGGAAATGTCGATCATCTTCAAACACCACGGAAGCTAATGAAATCCAACAATAGCGATCTCAATATTAATGCGGTCGATACTCATGTACTCTATTTATCCCCATTATTTTAAGCCTACGCATCTAGGAAGGTTTTTCCAGTCGGTATCTGGGATTCAAGAAAATTCGAGATTCAAGAATGCTGATTTCGAAGAAATAGAATTCGTAAAGTAAAGTAGTAGTATTCGAAAGTATATTTTTCGTTTTTTCCCCTTCTGTGTTAGTGGCTTTTTTATTCGGAATAGAAATTTACAAAAAAAAGAAATTAAAAACCAAGCAAGTGACAGAGTGTTGTTCTATAAATTTAAATTCGACTTCGATTCCTTTGCATTTCCTTAACGTCTCTTATGGATTCTGTCTCCTGAAGATGACAGAGGATTGGTCGGGGATGATTTTAATTGGCGGGATTTGATGCGTTTGAATAAAAAATATTAATTCTTATTATTGACGCAAATCCGGAGTAGCGAGTACATAGTCTAATACGAAGAACCTTTAACGTCGAATGAATAAATTCTCCGTTTCATAATGGGAAGGTAACAGTTAGCTTACTATAGCTAGTAGGGTGGGTATAAAACTTGCATTAAAAACTTTAATATATGTCCCATACCTCATTCATGTTCTCTTAACATTTAATTACTTCTCCTTTCAGATATGAGGTCATTTAAAAAAAAACACTCGTGAGGGAAAAAGTAAAATTAGTAAAAAAATTCTATCAAGTAGCCTACGCTTTTCAGGCGCGGCTGTGAGTCTGTCTACATTTAACATTTGGGTTTACATAAAAATCGCTGCTCCTCAAATTGTTTGACGTAATAATACAACTTGCACACCGCATCACATTCTATCCAAAAGCAACTTGTTTTCTGTTTTAAAAATGAAATTGAATAAAAGTTTCCCAATTTCAGAAGACTAAGTTCCCATTTCGAAAATACCATTTAAGGAAGGCTTACACTTGTGATTTTTTAAAGGATAACTATCAGTTTTCTTTCAATTTTGATCAAGTCTAAAGAAGTCTATACTTATCTCATTGTGAGAAAATGGACAAGGTTAGGCAAGTAAGTCGAGAAAAAAATAAAACGATTTTTGTTATTCGTCTATTCTTCTTTCCTGCAACTAGCTAAACTGACAATGAGTAAATATTCTTCCCAATGCATGAGAATGCTAATACCCGTCGATGGATCATGTCTAGCTGCAGCTTCAAAGATTTTTCCTTTCTAATATGCAAAGGAAAATATATTTTTTTCTTGAAATAAGCGAAAAAATTAAAATAGAGAGAAAAAAAAACAAAAAAAAAACATAAAACATTTCTCAATCGGTGCTGTAAGTGCGTGGAAGTGGAAGGACGTTACGAAACTCTGTCTGATGGAAATATTCCTGGTGGGTGTATATATCCAGCAATTATCCATGAATTATAAAAGTTGGTATTGCGCAACATTATTGTCAATATACGTAGGTTATCTTACTACTTTTTTTTTAGATAAAATTCATGCAATGGTTCATTTCGGTTAATGTATCATAGCCTTGTTTGTCAAAACTTCCAAGTTTTCTCAGTAAACACCGTAATTGTGATATTTTGGCATCAGTTGCCAAAATAGCTACGAAACGGCCGAAATAAGAAAAGCGAGGGACGACACAAATGCAGAAACCATCAAAAAGTAACTTGATCATCAAATATAAACTCCTGTAAAGATCTAAAAGGTTGACAGCACCAGAAGCAAAATAGTCATCGCATACACCTACGCACAAATACGTAGTAACGGTTCTAATATGATCGAAAACATTTACATTTATTAAAATTTTATTTTTCCTTGTGAAAAATGTCTCGCCTACGCCTAGTCATTTCTATGTTGTGATCCTGAGCGATCCTACTATTACTGCAACTACCTAACACTAGGTGGCGTACTGGTTTTTGCTAACAAATAAGAGGTACCGGCGGTACTTACGGCGTATTTGCCGCATTTTTATGTGGGAAAAAACTTCAAATAAAATTTCCAATTCAGTAGTTATGCAGTCAGTTATTTGAATATAACAACAAAAAGACGCAAAAAGATGTTTTTGAGCAGAGATTCCAACTTTGCAAGAGAGGGTGGAATCCCTTTGTCTGACGATGATGTAATTAAAGAACTTTTGAGGCTCTCAAAAAAAATGAAAAAAATAAACGACACCCACATGGCCACACCCGCTTTCCCAATAAATAAACAATTAATAAACAGTCGCCAGAGGTGATATCTGGCAATGGTATGGTCTCAAAAAGAAAACAGGTTCACGTATCGATAACTCCATTCAGAAATCGAATAACAAATTAAAGGAACCTTAAGACGTGCTTCG
Source organism: Daphnia galeata (assembly GCA_030770115.1). Lineage (NCBI taxonomy): Eukaryota > Metazoa > Arthropoda > Branchiopoda > Diplostraca > Daphniidae > Daphnia > Daphnia galeata. The sequence goes on along the minus strand of CM061120.1, from coordinate 1,388,263 downwards.
GACAGTAACTAACGGTAACTAATACTTTCATATCCGCTTAATTCCTACACTTAAGGGCCGAGAAGTAAACTTACTTTTCACTTGTTGTTCGTGCTAGGCATCATCTCAGATGTTGTTGAGTCATCGCTAGTCCACTGCCATATGTTCCGTCGGTCATTTCCGTCTCCTGCTAGTGGAACCGTTCCTATCAACACATTTTATATTAGAAATTCTCTGTTTTTTTACCGACCAGTATGTTATACAAGGAAAGTTTAAGTAGCATAATTCGAATACCATCGTCATGTCATCAATCGCATATCGAAAAATGAAAATCGCGGTTTAACCATTGAGAATTTGAGATGGTGCGTGGATCGAAGTGCGCAAGGGCAACCCAATCTGTTGGTTCTTGATAAATCAATGTTGCATAATCCAAGCAGTTGTAAAAATAGCGGCCATCGTGGGCAATGACAAAGTGGCATGTCAGCTATTTCTTCTCAACGCAGGAGTTTATTACACGATTGTTTTAACATTCCTCGCTCTCACAGCTCTTGATCGCTACTTGAAGCAAAGAATTCAAACGCGCTCTAATTCATTTAAAGAAAAAAATTGTATTTAGTTTCTCTTCAAATAATTGCGTATAATGAAAAAAAGAGATGTCGTCACACAACAAATGAAATAAGACCTTCACAAATTTCCATGCAATTCGTCTTGAATATTTTATACTGTTCATTTCCATTTTCTGGTTTCATTCGAATCAAAGTACAATACACATCCTTAATTATTGGTGTCTCTGTCCAACGGCAACACGAGTAATGAGCGTTAATATTATATGACTCTTTCTCCAACAAAACCAGGCCAGCTTAAAAGCCTTAATAAGAGTAAATGTTGATCACTGTTTCGGATTCTCAACGCCGGTGAAAATGACACAATTGTTTTATCGGCTTTTGAGTATCGGAA